>JAHRHZ010000023.1:14648945-14710912 GCA_024137785.1 Ginglymostoma cirratum | reverse complement strand
CCACACCTTGTTATCTCGGATTCTCCAGCATCTGCAGTACCTTTTATCTCTGATACAATTGTATATTCAGAACTACCTGTATGCAAATATACAACTCACCAGTTGCCACCCGAAATGGGCAGAAAGTTGTTGAATGGAGAAGAATTTTGTAACTAGCCCCGCCACAGAGGTAAATGAATTTACCTTAAATGGCTTCTGTCTGGTCCTGGATCATCTGCTCATTCCTTTCATCAAATTAACAGCAGCTTCACACCTCTGTTAGTACACAGATGCATTTGCAGTTGTCCCCAAATTAAAGGGCAGCAGTGTCATCAATTCCCCAATGAATTTTCAATGAACACACTTCTTGAGATTGTGCCAAGTGTTATTGCTCGACCTGACTTGCCTTCTCTCTCCTCAAAGCCATGTGCGAGATGGTGAGAATAATGCAGGAGTATGGAGAAGTGGTTTGCTGCCTTGGAAGTTCTCTTAACAGTAGGAACATCGGAATTTTTCTACAGAGTGATATCAGGTAAATATTTAAGCCATACCACGACAATGCGTCATTCTGTATTTCAAAATTATATCTGTTCATGCTCATCAGAATGTGGCGTCTTCTGGCTGGAAAGAGAACAGATTGGTACTTTGAACACTCCGTCTCAATAGAGAGCAGTTTCCAGATCAAGTATGTAGAAAGGTTGCATATCTTGTGCTCTTTCGTCTGTTGAACCTGAATTCAACGATTTTTTATACTTGTCATTCAAACTTCACAACCAAGCAAAAGAATTAGTAATGACAAGGGGTTCTGGATTTACAAACGTCCGATTTCCAAACATTTGTGCTTACAAGACAATCTCGTACAGAGACGTAATTTTAAAGAGCTGACATATGAAGGCTCCTTTATATTTTCCTGCATTGTGTGCTGACTTGCATACAAATTCCATTCGCAACCTGGGACTGCCTTAATTACCCAACTATTTGGCATCTGTAGCCATGAAAGAGATGGAAACTTTAACCTTTTCAATCTGAGCTCTATTCAAACCTAGCAGTGATTTGTATTTTGTATTGCATTACCCACTCCCAGCACTAGGATGAATATCAGGGCGTAGTATTTAGGGGTTGTAGATCTGCTAGAATTTAATAATAAGAAGGAAACAGCTATACAGGTCCCTCAGCTTTATCACAGCGAGTCTCACAGCTTCATTTAGTGTGTTGTCAGATTTGGACATTATACCAGTCCAATGAGATAAATGGATAGAAGTTCTGTGGATTTTCTCGTCGTCTCTTTGTGAAAATTCTTTGTTGCATTATATATATAATTTACAGCACAGTAACAAGTCACTCAACTCACAATTGATTATGATTCACGAGTGTCCTCCCATCCTACTTTATCTCACACTATTAACTATTCCTCCTATTCCTTTTCTCACAAATATATATCTAGTTTCATCTTACATACATTCATGCCATTCACATCGACTAATTTTTGTGGTAGTGAACTCCTGTCCTCATTTTTTTGAGGGGGTGAAGTGGTTTCTCCTGAAATCCCCACTGCATTTTTTTTATGCCCCCACTGGACTCATTTGTGATTATGTTAAATTTACAGTTCTGGACATCTCCAATTTCACAACTGGACAAACTGTCTATTTAGTAAGATAACTGGCTTCCCTCCAGTGGAGGGCATGATAGACGAAGCACATATCGCACTGAGGGGACTATATCATAAGGCAGCTGAGTTCATCGATTGATAAAGATTCCGGTACATCAATGCACAAATGATCTGTGTCCATTGTTACAACCCACTTGGGAATGTTCACCAATTCTCAAGCCCCACTACCCCTGGGTGTCCCACAAAAATTAATGATTTAACCAAAGTACGTAAAGTGCCCAGTTTACCCATCTGATGGAATCGGGTTATTCAGAGAACACTGACCGGGTTCCTGTACTTAACAAGATCTATTGTTTATACAAATAAAGAAGTTATAGCCACAGGTAAACAAGACCATTAACTATCAACATATAACTATCTTTGAAACTTGAACACTCTTTTAAAACCTCTAAACTCACATATAGGCCTGGACAAACAAAAAACAAAATTGGTATTATAGGTGGAGGGAAAACCTTGGAAATCACAGTTCAAAAGCGCCAGTTCACACAGTTTGATGAGATGCTTATTTTCCTTCTCTAGACCTTCTGTCCTTCAACCACCTACCTCCAGGTTCCTTCACTTGTTTTCAAGATGCACAGGGCAATTGTTTTCCTAATTACAATGTCTCTTAGTTACTGGATAAAGGCAATAGCTTATAGCAACTGGTAGGAAAAAATAACTTGCTTTCTTCAGGCTTCAGGTACTTTTACTACAGAAAGATCGAGACATAGAACCTGCTCAGTTTGGAGGCTTCTGCCTTTCTTTTGTAAACCCCCAAACTGCTGACCTGCCCAGGAGCCAATCAGGGAGCTGTTGTCAGGTTGATGACTTCTGGCAACCACAACTGAGGATGGGTCACCGGACCCGAAACATTAATTCTGATTCTTTCTTCACAGATGCCGCCAGACTTGCAGAGCTTTTCCAGCAACTTCTGTTTTTGTTCACAACTGGTTACATTTACACAAACCAATCAGCCAAATCTTGCTAACTGATTCACTCTCTGCACCCACACACTGGTGCTGTGTAGTCTTATTTTAACACCCCCACTTTTTGTATGGCAACAGTGCTAACACAGCTCACTATGAGTTCCAGTAACTTGTTTTAAAAGTGCAGTAACTTCCTCCTGGGTCCCTAATTTTAAAAACAGTCCTTTTCTATTTTATTCCACTATCAAAGAACAAAGAACAACAAAAAGATGCAGTCCTTACATCATTTGTATCAGTTCTTAGAAGTTTGTGAATAGGGTTGACATGATGCATACATCTTTGACAACTCTCATGTTCCTGATATGTTTGAGGGTGCAGATACCTTACCAGGATTGTTACTGGGAAACTAGGGCTACCTACTACGACATGGCTGATGACTCTGTCATACAATCCCCTGGCTGAGCTGGATTGTAGATACAATGCAGTCAATTCTTCAACCATGGTGGAACAAATGATAGGCCTATTGAAAATGAGGTTCCACTGCCTGGATCAGACTAGTGGGGCCTTGCAGTGCACTGCAGACAGAGTGTGCAGTATCATCCTAGCAAACTGTGTTCTGCATAAGCGGATTAAACAAAGAGGATATGTGATGGAAGCTGTCAAACTAGGAGAGAAGGAGAAATCTTCTGAGTAGGAGAATGAGGACACTGAGCAGCGGAACATTGCCTTCTGCGCAATGCAGCACCTAATGCTGCTGCGCTCTGAGTTAGACAAGACTTGAATGACACCTGGTTTCAGTAGATGAGAACTGGATGCAGTGATCACTCACTGCCTGTAAAATTGTTACAGTTTGTCTCTGTTCTGAGAGGCGAATGCTAACTTTTGTTTGCTCTGAGATGGGACGTGGCTAAGAACAGATGAGCTGTGTGGTCTGGTACTTAAAAGCGATTGGGTTCAGAACGTGCACTTCATCTTGCAAGGAAATGTTCAGCTGTGTCACCCCAATGGCATGGAATGCGTTGACTTGTAGCTGCTGTGCCACTCAAGTACAGTGTGGGCAACTCTGAACTGCCAATGCTAGACTGGGTACATGGATGGTGTTCCAAGATGGCACTGGCTCCAGAGATCTGGGATATCCTGGCAGTGGGGAATATAGCAAGTGGGAAAACTGGGCTAGCATCAGACAAGCGAGGCACAATAGGGGTGTGGTGGATAGTTAATGGAGCAAGTCTGGGACAATCGTGCAAGAAAATTTGCTAGATCCTGCAGAGAAAAATCCTCCATGAAACCTGACGAGGAGATCACTTAGCTGATTTCTGGTCAGATTCAACCCATTATGTTAAATTGCAGATCAGCCATGATTGAGGGGCTAAATCATTTTCCTCTGAGAGCAATAAGACAGCATTAGTGATAGAGAAGTATCAAGTGGAATGTTTCAGAATGAGTCCTGATTAAATGTGCCTATTTTATGAAATTCTGTAGATAGTGAGATCAATATCATTGAGCTATGTAAGTTGCTTGCGGTTTAACCAACCGAGTGATGGAACTTTTCCTTTGACTTGTTAAACTTGCAGCTTTTCCATGGATCCTTTGAGTCCATCTTGCTGCAGGCAGACTTGCCACAATGATTGTGAACATTTGACATCATGCTCACAGAAAACTACTCCAGTCTACTTGTCCAGCCTCTTTGGTAGCCTAGCAAGTTCTGTGCACTTCAGAAACCATGGCAACATCAACATAATCGAGCTAATCAAACAGGTATTTAAGAGTTCCTAAAATGCAGGAAGGATCTGATTCTAAGGAAGGTTCACTTGTTCCGAAACATTAACTCTGATTTCTCTCCACAGATGCTGCCAGACCTGCTGAGCTTTTCCAGCAATTTCTATTTTTGTCTCTGATTCACAGCATCTGCTGTTCTTTTGGTTTTTATTAAGGATCTTGTACAAATGGGAATAAAATCTATGAACCCTGGAGACTCCTGGAAGTTCCCAGCTAGTTGCATCATCTTATTGGCCACATATAAAAGCTAAAGACGGTTTTCTTTTGAAATATCCTGTGCTTATTTCAGATTTCCAATATTGGTAATTTTTACTTCTAATCTTCAGGTTCTGCATGGTCAATACAAAGAGCATAATTTTAAGGTGAAAGGCAGAAGGTTTAAAAGGGGTTTGAAGATTTTTTTTCATCTAGAGGGTGGTGGGAATCCTGAATGTCTGGGAGGGGAATCAAGACGCGAAATAACACAAACTTTAAAAAGTGTGTGGATGAAGACCTGAAATGTCACAACATTCAAGGCTATGAGCCAAGTACTGAAAATTGGGTTTAGTGTAGATTTAGAGTAATTTAGTTGGTGTAGCCTCAATGGGCCAAAGGGCCTCTTCTGCATTGTACTTTGTGACTGGAATGATGTTGAGCAATTTAACTATCAACTAAGCTCCCCTTTCCATAGAATTTGAAGTTTAGTCAAAAAACTTATCTGATTATAGGACATTAACAATAGAATAATTTCACTCGTAAAAAAAACTTGCCTTTTCCAGTTATGCTTTTTTTCTGCACAGAAACCTTGATAACAATGCATTAAATATTTTGTTAAAGAGAGAACTTGCAATGTAACATCTTTCACAAACTCAGGAAGTCCGAAAGCACTTTCCAACCAATTAAGTACTTTTGAAATACAGTCACTGTTCGAGTGTTGGATACTTAACAGCCAATTAACACACAACAATCTCCTAATACAATGTGAAATGGTCCAATTACCTGGTTTTCTGGTTTTGATTGTGGGATAACTATTAACTTCCCTGCTCTTTTTTGAAGTAGTCACATGAGATCTTCGGTGGCCACCTGAGCACACCAAGCCCACCTGTCTGGTGAGGTGGGGACCTGTGGGAAGAGAGAAAACTATTTTCCTTTCAAGGTGTGAAGGAAGGGCTAAGCATCTAAGGTGTTTCCCATGTGGTCTACAGGGAATCTATAAATCTCAAAATCTGTTTTGCTGGAAGATCTTTGTGTATTTAAAAAAAACACAAGGTTATCAAAGTCTCCAATGATGTTTGTATGTCAAAAGAGGGCATGCTTTGTTAATATCTATTAAATTTCGGTTATCTATTTAAAACTTGTTCAATCCTGATATCTTATTGCTGCCTAGGCTCGACAAATGAGCTCAGGAATTAGGAAGTGCTTTCTGCTTCACCTTCAGTGCCAACTTTCCCTGACAATGATACAGGTAATTTAGAAATATTTTTATCATGTATAACAAGGACTGAATTACTTGCCTTCTACAGGCTAATGATAAAATATCTTGATGATGTCAGCCACTCAGTGTAAAGTACAAAGGTAAAGTTGCCGTAGTCCCACGGAGCCATAGGGCCACAGTCACTCATTCAAGAGAGATGACTGGTAATGAGTTTAATCTGACAGTCACCATGCCTCAGGTGAAGGGCAAGAATGAAAGTCATGGTAACCTCAACCAGTGTGGGAATTGAACCTGTGTGGTTAGCATCACTAATAGGCCATCCAGCCAACTGAGCTAACCAAGCCCCATCCAAAGTATGTGGTATAAAGTGTAAGCCAATGTCAGCAATGAGAATTACTGCAAGGAACTCACTTACTTCTGGTGTCTACCCCATTCCTTACATATGATTACTTATTATTTCTGGGTCACAAATCTCCAGTTGCATGAGTGTTGGACGCAGACTATAGTTCTATTGATGGAAGAGACAACATGGAGCTCCCTTGATGGCATAATAGATAACCCACGTAGTCAATGTGGTACAGCAGAGCCACAACTGTGCCAGATTCTCCTCAATTTTGTCCAGGCTTTCCATGGAATTTTGCTTATAACAACTACTCCAAGTCCATTCGTGCAAAGCAGTTTTAGTTTTCCTCAATTCTGACACCGTAATAGCTCTGTGCAACTTGTTAATGTGCAGCCTCCCAGCTGGCATTCATCCAGAAGCGTTCTGGTGGATCTCATATATCTGATCACTGTGGTAGATTAATTACTTTAGATACCTGACTTGCACGTGAAGCAGCTTGAACCCAAGAACAACATGAATGTTTGCGGCAGCTACCTCCCAAGTTCTGCAGGTATTTAGCATTGACATAAATTAGAGAATTTTTGATGTGATTGCTTTGTGGCTGCATCACTGAGTCACTGTGTAAATCTGATTGGGCTGAATCATTTGGGAATGTCAGTCTATCTAGGCGATTCAATCTATTATCTGTCACTCTGTGAAGACGAAGGACTCTCTTTAAGACTATACCTTATAAATTCACAGGAGTTTTGGCCCATTTTAAAATAAAAATGTTAATTGGATGTGGGCACCGCTGGCTAGGCCACTATTTATTGAGCATCCCTAATTGTCCTTGGGGAGGTCGTTGTGAGTGACCCTGTTGTGCCACTACAATTCCTCTGGTCTAAGTTCGCCACAAGCTGTTAGGAAAGGAGTTTCAGGATTTTGACATAGAGATTGTAAAGGAATGGCAATATAGTTCCAAGTCAGAACGTCAGGTGGCTTGGAAGGCAATTTGCTAATAAAGTATTCCATGTTAACTACAGTTCATGTCATTGATGGGACTCATTCTGCCAGTATATTTTGGTGGTGGAGGATTTGCCAGCTAAGAGGGCTGTTTTGTCCTGGATGATGTCAAGCTTCTTGAGTGCTGTTGGAGCTGCACTCATCCAAGCAAGCTGGGAGTATTCCATCTTACACCTCATTTTTGCCTTAGATGATGGATAGGGAGGAGGCAGGATATGGATTTCTCATTATCAAATTCCCTGGCTTTGAGTTGCTGTTGTAGCCACAGTATTTAAATAGCTGGTTCAGTTCAGTTTTTAGTCAATGGTCATCTCAAGATGCTGATCATGTGGCTTCGAGGGTTGGTAATGGCAAGGGGAGGTGATTTGATTCTTTCTTGCTGGGGATGGTCATTGCCTGGTGCTGGAATTGTCCAAATATTGCTTGCTATTTATCAACACAAGTCTAAATGTTGTCCAGGTCTTGCTGTATTTGAGCATAAATTCTTCAGCATCGAAGGGTAGTAAATTATGCTGAACGTTGTACAATTATCAATGAACATCCCCACTTCTGACAGTATGATGAAGGGAAGATCATTGATGAAGGAGCTCAAGATGATTGCATCTGAGGCACTCCTGCAGTGATGGACTAGGACTGAGATGACTGACCTCCAACATCCTCCTTTGTTCTTGGTAGTAATCCAACCAAGGGAGAGTTTTACCCTGATTCCCACTGACTCCAGTTTTTCTGGGTTCCCTGATCAAATGCTACCTTGATGTTAAAGGTAGTCTCTGTCACCTCACATCTAGAATCCAACTGTTTGGTCATGTTTGGACCAAAGTTGCGATACAGTTAAGAGCTAAGCACCTTGGTGGAACATAGACCGAGCATCAGAGTGCAGGTTATTGGTGAGTAAATCTGGCTTGATCAAACTGCTGAAGATCCCTTCCATCACTTTGCTGATGATCAAGAGTAGACTGATGGGTCAGTAATGGGCCAACTTAGATTTGTCCTGCTCTTTGCGGATAGGACTTATCTGGACAATTTTCCACATCTCCCAATAGATGTCAGTGTTGTAGCTGTACTGAAATAACTTTGTTGTTTGTTGATAGGAATATTCTAGGGGCCTAGGGGCATAGCTAGTTCTGGAGCACCAGTCTACAGCAATATTGTGAGAATATTGTCAGGGTCCATAGCCTTTACAGTATCCAGTGCCTTTAGCTGTTTCTTGATATCATGTGGAGTGAATCAAATTAGCTGCAGATTGGACTACAGCACTGCTGGGATTCATAGGCAGAAACTGAAATGGATCATCCACTTGGCACTTCTGGTTGAAGCTGGATGTAAATAGATCAGCCTTGTATTTGTACTGATGTGCCAAGCTCCCCAAGTATTGAAAATGGGGGTGTTTGTGAAAAATCCTCCTTCAGTAAGTTGTTTAATCATCCCCTGCCATTCATGATTGCTGGTGTCAGAATTAAAATTCTTAGACCTGATGTAGATTTATTGTGGGGTTGCATTAGTCTGTCTAACACATGCTACTTCTGCTGTTTGGCACAGAAGTAATTCTGTGATGTTGCTTCACGAGGTTGATACATCATGTTTAGGAATGCCTGGTACTGCTCCTGGGATGACTCCCTGCAATCTTCCAAGAATTAAGGTCAATCCTGCAGTTTGATGTTAATGGTAGAGTGAAGGACATGCCAGGTCACAGAATGTGGTTGAATATATAATTCTGCTGATGTTGGTGGCATATGGCCCCATGGATGACCAACTTTGAGTTGCTAAATTTATTTAATCTTTCTCTTTGCAAAAGGATTTTCGAGTTTAAGTCATTTCCACTCAGTAGTCAGGATGTTTCATCCACCAGATCAGAAATCACCCAACACCAGGTTATAGTCCAGAGACAAAAGGTACTGCAGATGCTGGAGAATCCGAAATAACAATGATTTCATTTCTGATGAAGGGTCTAGGCCCGAAACGTCAAGTTTTCCTGCTCCTATGATGCTGCTTGGCCTGCTGTGTTCATCCAGCCCCACGCCTTGTTAACCAGGTTATAGTCCAACAGGTTTATTCGAAAACAACCTGTTGGAAATAAACCCGTTAGACTATAACCTGATGTCATGTGATTTCTGACCTCGTCTGCCCCAGTCCAACACCAGCACCTCCACTTCATGTCATCCACCAGAGATATCTGAAGGCCTCATTATGACCTATACATTGCGATAATTCGTTCTAGTGTTCAGGTAATCACTTTTGGATAGCCTTTTCAGGATGTAGTAGACAGTTTCAGCCATGCTTTTTTAAACATTCCTTTTGAGCTTGGCTACTTTTAGATCAGTTGACTTTGGCTATTTTAAACTGTTCCAGTTCATTCTTAAGTATTTTTGTCCCAATCCAAAACCCAGACCTTTTAATTTAGTCACTAAGATTGACTAGTCTGTATTCCAATTGTATGAATTATATTCCCTTCCATACTAATGGAACTTTGATGTGCGATAATGTAAAGAGATAACTTGGGAATAGGTTCATAATATATGGAGGATAGTAGCATGATTGGTGCACAGGAATAAATACTCGACGTGTAGAATATTCCTACTTACAAACACCAAATTAGATGGAAAACTGTTTGATGAGGTCTGATGGGGAAACTGGTATATTTATTACTCTATGCCCTGGGATTAAAGATATTATACGTTTGATGTCAATCAGGTTCTGGCTTCTTTGGCTCAGCTACCCCCACCTCTTGGGACAACAGACGTGCTTTGTCTCACCTGTGTCTACTTCCCTCTCATAAGGTGAGACTTTGCTTTGTAGACACTGATTCAGACTATTCTGTTTGTGAAAAGCCTCCCATAAAGTTATAAAATGACTACATTCAACAGATGGCAGAAAAAAACATCTGCACGCTGTAACTTACGGCCCCAAATATCAGTTACAAACACAAAGACGCAAGCAAAAATATATAAAATGCTTTTCTAAAAATGTAGCGTTCCTGGATTCTGTTTAGACTCGCTGTTAGTATTTTGATTCTAAGAATCTGTTCGTTGGTGTTGTTTTAGACTATTCTATCGAAGAAGAGACAGCACTGGAATGAATTATACCTTGATTTGGTCTCAGTAAGAGATAAATTAATTGGCAATTGGGAATGCTGGTAAAAAGAGAGATCATTATGTTGAAGCTGCATAGATGAGTGAAAATTGATTTCAAATAACTGTTAATAAGGTGAAATTCCCTCTAAAACTTTTAAATAGCTGGGTTTAACCAATCAGTGCATTTCATATTTAAAATCACCCATATCCTATCAAAAATAATTTTAAGTACATTTCAGTCAATGTCTTATAATGACAGAATTGTCATGTTCTTTGATAATTGTACAGGATTTTCCATGACAATGGTTCCAAAATCCCAAACACACTGCTTCACGTTATTTATGCCAATTCAATTTAAGTTGGATATTTTAAAATCCACCATATTTATTTAATGGATATAAACAATATTGGCAATCGAATGATTATGAAGGATGTTGAGTGTTTTGTTATTTGCGAAACGAATATGTTATTAAATATACCTTCCAGAACATACTAAACAGCGAACAATAACAAGTTCTGTGTCTTCTCAGCATGTCCCTCATGGGAAAACCTCCAGATAACACTGTGATGAAAGTGGCTACAGGGAAGAACCTCAAGATCTTACCAAAAAAGGCAAGTTTCAGAACTAACCCATTTGACACATCAGTTAGTCCAGCGCACTGCCTCTGGTTTGATGTCTTTTGTGACGGTGCTATTCTGTGATTGCAGCCACAAGCAGAGGGTGAAATTTAATTTCAGGGTGGGTTGATGGATGTGAAGCAGGATGCAGCTACTCATTACACACTGTTTAAATTTCTATTTGACTGGCATAATCTCACTTCGTTGCTCACTTCTGCCTGAAGGAAACCTTTGATTGTTGTGCTTTCGTGGATTTCATTTATTTGTCAAACATTCACAGGATAGGTACCCAATTGAGGCACAACCCTGCCAAGGTCACTGCATAGGTCAGACGCACATAGGTTGCATTAAATCTAGTTTATTTCTGCTTCACTGTGATGCAAAGGGGGTGCTGTGATTATCAGACGACCTGACATTGAATACTCGATTAGCAGAAATTTCCTCCCATTAAGTATTGGGAGATGATTTCATCGTCATGTCATCACTAAGACTATATTTTTCAACCCTTCTCATATCAACCTGACTTTACCCGTGTCTCAGCTCTTCCATTGCTGAAACTCTTTGGTGCATCGACAATTCATTATTTAATGCAACACTTGGCTGATCTCCCATGCTCTACTTGAAGCCATCCAAAACTCTGCTGCCTAGGTCTTAACTCACACCAGGTCCTGTACACCCATCACCTGCACTTGCTGACCTACAGTAACTTCCAGTCGAGTAATGTCCCAATTTTAAAATTCTTGTTTTCAAATCCCTGATCACTGAGCCACCATACCGCCCCTGAACAAGTATTAGAAAAGGTCTTTCATCAATAACCTCCCGTCTATGATAAGTCAGAAGTGGGTTATTCATACAATGTTGTACAATGTTCAGTACCATTCACAACCCCTCAGATACTAAAATAATCTGTGCTTAGCAAGATCTGGACAAGGTTGAGCTGGTAAGTGGAAAATAACATTCGTGACTCAATTGCCAGGCAATCTCCAACAAGAGACAAAATCTAATCATTTTTTCTTGTTCAATAGCATGCAATGCTGAATGCCCCATCATTACCATCCTGGGGCTTACCATTGACCAGAAATTTGACTGGATAAGCAATGTAAACACTGTGACTAACAATTCAGGTCAGAGGCTGAAATTCTGCTTAGTATGTAACTCTTTCCTGACTCACCAATACCTGTCCATCATCTGTAAAACATGTCAGAAGTGTAAGAAGATATACCCCTCTTGCCTGGGCGGGTGCAGTTCCAACCACACTCAAGAGGTTCAACATGATCTAGAAAAGGCAGCCCACTTGATTAGCACATTCACTTTCTCCCCATAGCCTTACAGTGGTATGTGTCAGATGCATTGCTGCAACCCACTAAGTCTCCTTTGGTAGCCGCTTCCAAACCCTTGAACTCTACCAGCGAGAAGATAGCAGATGCAGGGGAACACCATCACCACCTCCAAATCCCCCTCCAAGCCCCACACCCATCTTGATTTGGAACTATCACTGTTCCTTCTCTGTCATTGGGTCAAAATCCTGGAACTCTCTTCCTTAAAGCACTCTGGGTGTACCTGCACCGCGGGGATGGGAAATCTTCAAGAAGACAGCTCACCACTTATAGAAACAATTTCTTTTCCAGGCTAACAAATTCGAACCTTCCCAGTGATCCACATGTTCCGCAAAATAATTTTTTTAAAAGTGGAAATTTCATTCTAAGGTTAATACAAATTTTCCATATTCTTCCTGAATGATTCTTTAAATATGAAGCAGAACCAAAGCTATAAGCAAATATTGATCAACTCCATTAGGGGGCAGTATTGTTTTATTATTGGGTTATAATTTATGTTCCATCACTGCATATGATTACATGCAGCAAAACCTTATCTTCAAAGTTAAATGCCTGAACTATTTATTTAACGTGTTGGTGGATATATTGTACATTATTTATCCTTCATACATTAAGTTAAAAATAGGGCCAGAGGAGTAAAGTTGATTTCTGAATTAACTCAGGTACAAATTCCAGGGTAAGAATTAAAAGTTACGTGGGGCAACTCCTGAATGAGATGGGTCATGGTGACAAAGCTGGAAAAATTAGGTAAATTGTCCAGCCAGGACCTATTGACATTGAGACCAAAAAGCCCGACTTTCCAACCAGCATGCCTGGGTACATGCCAGAAGCAGCAACCACAAGCGCACCACGTCCACAGACATTGAAATCCAACACAAACCAGACTTGCTGCATTGTAATCTCCAATTCACTACAGTATACTTCTACACTTCATTGTTGCACTTTGGAGCAGACAGGCAGCTCCTTTTGCAATGCTGTGCAGAAAAATGTACACGCAGGGACAGACATTCATGGATTAGACAAGGATGCATCTCAGGGTCTTCATTCTCCGTCATAGCTGTCGCTCATTAGTTGGATGTTAATAGCATCCGTGTCTTTCTTTTTTTTACCCTACCTATTTGTGCTTTATCACCTCAGCTGGAGCTACTGGGTGGCATGGTGGCTCAGTGGTTAGCACTGCTGCCTAACAGTGCCGCAGGACCTAGGTTTGATTCCACCTTTGGATGATTATCTGTGTGGAGTTTGCACATTCTCCCTGTGTCCCTGTGGGTTCCCTCCGGGTGCTCTGGTTTCCTCTCACAGTCCAAAGATGTGCAGGGTTAGTTGGATTGGCCATGGGAAATTGCCCATAGTGTCCAAAGATGTGCAGGTTTTAGTGGATTAGCCATGTGAAATGCAGGGTTACAGGGATTGGCTGGGTTGTGGATCTGGGTGATATGCTCGTTGAAGGGTTAGTGTGGATTTGATGGGCTGAATGCCCTGTTTTCACACTGTAGGGATTCTATGACACTATCCATACCTGCTTTTTAGCACAGATTCAAAGCCAGATAGCTGTCACGGTTGTCAGCTGTGATCAGTCAAGGGTGTGGTTATGTTGCTATTTGGCACCATTCTACGTCAACCTCACACCTGCACAATGTACCAGCAGCTTATGCGTCAAATACACTGAATGTGCTTTAAGCAAATAGCCATTTTTCAAAGTGTAAGGGGAGAAGTCCTTAGTCAAGTCAAGGGAGATACCTTTGAGGCAGGGAGTCCCAGCACAAGTCAAGGAAAACGTCCAATATCAGTCTGGGAGATTGGGACTGTCAGTCAGCCCCTGGGGAGATCACGGTCAGGATTTTCTGCTTGTAAAGGATGAGAAACTGAATGGTGATGACCTCAGATCCCATCTTGGCTCTTTCTGTTCAACTGTGGGCCATTTTCTCCTGGATTGAGATAAAGGGAAAGATTGAGTGAGATGAAAGCAACTGGCAGAGCGGTTAGTGCTGGTGCAGACGGAGGAAAGATATTGAGATGTACTGAGTAGGTGATTAGGCGATACAGAGACCAGGCAGGGATAATCATCTGGAAGAGATTAGATGTGTGATGCCAGGTGAGGCATGATGTTGCATGCAATAGTGAAAGTGGTATAGCATGAGCCTTGGTGAGAGGTGGGTGCAGTAGCAGAGATAGAGTGAGTGTGAGGTAGCAGAGAGAAGATGGTGGCACTTACATTAGCTGATCAGAGAAGGTCGTTGTTCTTTTTGCAGCATTGTTGGGCATTCTCCTGGACAGTTGAGACTGAACTGACCTGGGCGGCCACCTCAGATTAGGCCGGCATGGTCTGATGTTGTAGCCTCCTCTGCCAGTTCTGGAGGAAGAGGACAGCCCTCCTCAACTTGGTCCAATAGAAACTCCAGGTCCCTGTCTGTGAAGTGGGCCACAATGCCCCTTCTTCTGCCATGTCTTGAGCAAATGTCACAAACCGCGCCAGGCAGCTCTGGATTGCTGGCAGTCGACGAGGTGTACAGATTTCTAAGGCAAGGTGCCAGAAAGGAGGTCCCAGTAATGGTGAGTATTTCAAGCTATGATGAGTGGGAGAACTGGTCTACCATGTGAGCAGGGGCACTGTTGGGGCATTGTACCAAGTTAATGAGGCAATTTTCAGCATGTGGGATCTAGTGAAGAGAAACCCTTCATGAAACTCAATTAAAAATGAATATCAGCTAATTTCAGGTCAGGTTGAGCCCATGATTTCTTTACTTTCCCCCTGATGTAAAATTTGATGTAATATCCCTCAATTTGTCAGGGAACGCATTCAAACAGATTAGATTCTTCTGCTAAATGTTACTATATAAAATTACTATGCTTTAAATTGGCAGAAATTAATTAAACAACAATAACAAAAAGTGCTCCCATCCTTTCAGTACCACTATTGCCGTGAAACATTCCTTTGTTTAGTGTGTCAATTTCTTGCAAAATGAGTGATGGATACTCAGCTGTACCGACAGCTCAAGTAAAATCTGTAAAGTCCACAAGAAAGAGTTGGGAGGCGGTGAAACAGACAGACAATCTTTACTCCCTCCAGGGGCTAATAATTCGGGCTTAGGTGTCTAAATTTGTGACTTGCGCTTGCCATGTATGATAGAGATAGAGATTTGATGATTACCCCATTTTCATGATTGTAGCATGGGGCCCAGTGCAGCCAGGCTGCTGGCTGCCTTAGCACTCAGCAGGAGGCCAAGCATTGGTGGTGCATCCAGCTGCCTGTTCTTAAAGATGATCTGTACCTCTGAAAGCACAGCTGCACTGAGTGACAGGTCACCAGCTCAGATACTGGCATAACTTGAAGTTTCTTGTAGATTTGGAATCAGCATGTGGTAGGTCATCAGCCTGAGAAAGCGACAGGCAAACTGGGGCTAACAGATGGTGCATGAGCAATTCTATGGAGGACAGATCATGGATGGGCTGTGCTGTAGAAGACTCAGATGTAGACCTCAGCGGGGGGTTCATGCAGAAGAAATCTCATGCACATTTAGACTGAGATGCTGGGTGCTTTGTTTGACCTGTTAGCCAGTCTCCAGTGGTATTAATATTATAAGCAAGTACTGGAACTTAAGGACAGTCAAGAACTGGACACCACACTAGTAACATTTATTAAGTGGCAAACTACATATAGTTTGCATGTAGTGTTCTATCATTGCAGAAGCATGATAGAACAGGACTTCAGCAGAACCTTTTTGCATCAAGTCCAATTTCGTGTGATCTCATATCACTGATGCAGTCCAGTTAATAGTGTATAGCTATTAACTCCACCTCTCCCATCGGTTTGTCCTACCCATAAGCAGTTTACATTACAAACTATGAACTATTTACACTTCTATCCAAGCCTTTCCCTCACCAAACACCCAAAATTCTTTTGCTGAAGACAATAGAGTTCTCTGCTCATTTTCAAAAAGTGAGGGACATCTGCGCTCTTTCATTTTCTCCTTCGAAAGGAAAACACTTTGGTGGAATGGGATCCCAGTTTCTCACAATCGCTAGTGTGTGGCCTCTGCCACGTACAATGACTTGCATTATGAAGACAGTGAAGACTGAGGAAACCAGCGAACTGAAATTCTCATTCTCTTGTTTGCACCTGGGGAAAGTTAAACTACCGTCTTGAAAAATGGATCACTTTCCGCAGCTATGAAGAATTTCACAGTTGTATCACTCTCTGCAGCTGTGACAATAAAAGAACAAAACTGCACCTTATCCAGGAACTAATCTCGTAGAAAGATGAAGAACATTCTGTAAACAATTCTGAAGATGAAGAAATAATGATTTCACTACTATTCCTTGGGTATGTATTTCTCTTCCTGTAGATAGTGGTACTATGTCCAATCTCTCTTTAATGTGAGGCTGCTCCACTGCAGACAATGACATCTTTGGAACTCCAGCAGAATGAGGGATGTCACCATCATTGACAATAGAACAAACTTGAAAACTCAAGAAAATTAGCTCCTCTTAGAGTCCTCCAATAGGACTGGGATCTATTAACTGCTCTATAGAGTTATGATCTCTAGGCCTGAAGACTCTGAAGATTCTGCTCTATCATCAAGTATTTTCTGTACAAGACCTATGTTACTAATGGGAAGGACGAAATTTGATACTACTTCACATTGTGGTTCTGTGACCAATACTACCCTCTGATTCTCTCTTAATCTCTTTGATACAGCATTGTATTTACATGTTCCTGACTACAGTATGTACATTTCCTTTAGTTGCACCATTTCTAATATGTGGATCACACTCTGTTGCCTGATAGTGTTGTATGACTACTAATAGCTGGGATTTCAGATCAGCCTCTGTTAGGTTGTTAAACTATCCCAACATTTGTTCAGGTTTAAAACTTACAAGTTCCATTTACTTCTCAACATTTTCTAAGGTATGCCTCAGCTCCAGAAGCTCTGTAGTGTGGGTCTCTGCTCCTTTATTGAGATAGTGTGGGTCTCTGCTCCTTTATTGAGATTAAACAACGCTTTTCCATGACTTTGTGAGGAGTTTCAATTATAACCTCCTGCTAACATTTCAACTGATCTCTAAATCTCCAAGATCAATTTGATCTAATTTGGATGTAAGAGCCTCCTTCTCCTTGTATTGTTTTTTGAGGTTGAAAGGTTTTTTGTTTCAATGTATCAAGTTCATTTTCACGTTCCTTGCACATTCTTGTTGGCTTACATAGAACATAGACCAGTACAGTACAGAAACAAGCCCTTTGGCCCGTCATATCTGTATTGAACATGGTTCATTGTAAACGAATCCCATTTGCCTGCGCATGGTCTATTTCTCTCTTTTTCCTGCCTGTTCATGTGTCAGTCTAAACGCCTCCTAAGCATTACTATCACTTCTGCTTCTATCACCTCGGGCACCTAACATCCTCTGTGTAAAAGGACTTGCTTCGCAAATCTCCTTTAAACTTTCCCTCTCTCACAGGTCTCCAGATGAAATAGGATCAAATCCATGGTCACAAATATCCTGTATAATCCTGTGTGCTGAAAAGTTCCATGAAATTCCGGGCCAATTATATTCTAAGAAAATCAGCAATCTTAATAAACAAAGGTTAGGAGGAGGCACTGCATTGATTCTTGAAGGTGAGGGATGTCTATTGACGAAGAATGATGAATAAGAAATTTGGTCCCATATGACCCAAAGTTTAGAGGAGTACAAAGTGATCTCATTGAAACACACAAAATTCTGAAGGGAAGGGACTTGACAGGGTAAAAACTGAGAGATTATTGACCCCTGGCTGGATAATCTAGAAGATGGTGCACAGCCTCAAGATAAGGGATTAATTGTTTAGAACTGAGATGAGGAGAAATCTCTTCATCCTAAAAGTTGTGAGCATTGGAGTTATTACCAACAGGGCTTACAATGGTCCATCATTGAAAATATTCAGGACAGAGGCTAATGGATCTCAAGAATCAAGGAATTTGGGGAACAGGCAAGAAAGTGGAGTTAATGTTGAAGATCAAAATGATTGTATTGAGTGGTGGAACAAGCTCAATGGGCCAAATTTGCCAAAATTTACCAAAATTCACTGGACTCTGGGGTGGTTCCCACAGATTGGAAAACAGCCAATGTGGCGCCACTGTTTAAAAAAGGAAGTAGACAAGAAGCAGGTAACTATAGGCCAGCTAGCTTAACTTCGGTAGTGGGAAAAATGCTTGAATCTATCATTAAGGAAGAAATAGCAAGACATCTGGATATAAATTGTCCCATTGGGAACACCCAGCATGGGTTCATGAAGGGTAGGTCATGTTTAACTAATTTGGTGGAATTATTTGAGGACATTACTTGCATGGTGGACAATGTGGATGTGGTGTATCTGGATTTCCAGAAGGCATTTGACAAGGTGCCAAACCAAAGGCTGCTACATAAGATAAAGTTGCACGGTATTACAGGTAATGTATTGGCATGGATAGAGGATTGGTTGACCAGTAGAAAGCAAAGAGTAGGGGTAAATGGGGGTTTTTCTGGTTGGCGGTCAGTGATCAGAAGAGATATACTAGCACTGGAGGGGATGCAGAGGAGATTCACTCGGTTGATTCCAGAGTTGAGAGGGTTGGATTATGAGGAGAGACTGACTAGACTGGCATTATACTCATTGGAATTCAGAAGAATGAGGGGAAATCTTATAGAAACATATAAGATTATGAAGGGAATAGATAAAGTGGAGGCAGGGAGGTTGTTTCCGCTAGCAGGTGAAACTAGGAGTAGAGGGCATCGCCTCAAAATAAAGGGAAGCAGATGTAGGACTGAGGTCAGGAGGAACTTCTTCACCCAAAAGGGTTGTGAATCTGTAGAATTCCCTGCCCAGTGAAGCGGTTGAAGCTACCTCGCTGAATGTTTTTAAGGCAAGGCTAGGTAAATTTTTGAACAGTAAAGGAATTAAGGGTTATGTTGAGTGGGCGGGTAGTGAAGCTGAGTCTCAAAGATCAGCCATGATCTTGTTAAATGGCGGGGCAGACTCGAGGGGTCAGATGGCCTACTCCTGCTCCTAGTTCTTATGTTCTTATGTTCTAAATGGTCTGCTCCCAGTCTTAGTTACAACACTGTTATGTTAAGAATAGTCTTCTGATAAATAAGTCATGATAAATGGCAGACACTGTGAAACGTCAATGTAGAAATTTCTGATATTAGAAGCAAAACAATCCAGAGCAAAGAAGTATGTGCTGGATGCGAGTGAAGTTCATCTGTTTTAAATTAGAACTTGATACAGATCAGAAAGGGATGAAAACAATGTTAGTTATGACAGGAGAAGATATAACCCTATATGATCAAGGCTTTAAGACAGAGGAAATCCTAATGATGTGCCAAGCATTTGCTCGTTCTCAGAAGTTAAACATCAGATTTACAATGTAATATTAGACCCATTCAATGTAACATACTGCTCTGGGGAAAGAAAGATACATTCAGCCTGTGATATACCAGCAGGAGCACAGTAGTCAGGTCATGATGACTGACAGGCCAGCTGAAAAGCTGCATTCTTCAATTAAATTCTTCTCTTCAGGGGTGAGACTGCTCGTTGTCAGTAGTACCTAAAGGTCGTTAGCATGTCAGCTGTCCATATTTACTTTTATTAGTAAATGAAATTGGTGTCCTCCTTTCCCCTTGCTTCAACGGTTGGACATTGGCATCTAAACTGGAAATGTAAAAGAATCTTCATTTATGTAGAATCCCTACAATGTGGAAGCAGGCCATTTGGCCATCCAGTCCGCACTGATGCTCCAAAGAGCATCCCACACACATCCACCCTCTTATCCTATCCCCGCATCCCTCATGGCTAATCCACCTAGCCTGTACACTATGGGTAATTTAACATGGCCAGCCCATCTAACCCACACATCTTTGAACTGTGGGAGGAAACTGTAGCACCCAGAGGAAACCCACACAGATACAGGACGAGAGTACAAACACAGGCAGTTGTTCAAAGGTGGAATCAAACCCCGATCCCCCGTGCTGTGAGGCAGCAGTGCTAACCATTGAGCTATAGGACCATTCGCCACGTTTGGACATCTTAAAATTGCTTCATAGTAAATGAAGTATGTTGGAAAGTAGGAAATGCAGCAAACTGTTCGCATACAGAAATGTCCCACAAACAGCAAATTTGTAGTGATATATTGAAAGAGGACTGACTGCGGGTCAAAACACCAGGATATCGCCTCAGCTCTTCTTTAAATACATACATGGAATCATGTATGTGAAGAAAGACAGGATCTCGATTGCCTCCTCTGACAACATAGTACTGCCTCATGACAGCACTGGAGTGTCAACCAAGATTACTTATTCATAACCTGAAATGGACTTGAACCCTTGACTTATGAGTGACCAAGTCTGTGTTGCCACTTACCCAAAGCTGACAATTACAATGACAACATAGCTGGCAGCTTTAATGTAATGAAACTTCCCAAGGTGTTTCGCTGGATGATCATAAAACAAAGTATTATTCTAAGCCTGAGAGATAGAGGATCATACAAAGATATGAATCGGGAGCAAGAGTAAGCCATTTACCTTCTCAATCCTGCTCTGCCATTTAATAAATTCACAGCTGATTTGATCATAACTTCAAATCCATATGCTTGCCGACCCCTAATAACCTCTCAGCCCCCTTCAATAATGAGAATCAACCGATCAAGAATCTATCGGTCTGCCTGGAAAATATTCAAGGATGTGCCTTCCACCACCTATTCAGGAAGAGAGTTCCAAAGATTCATGACCCAGTGAGAGAAAACATTTCACCTAACCTCTGTTTTAAATGGGCAACGCCTGATTTTTAAACATTGACCCCTAGTACTAGATTCTCCCATAAGAAGAAACATCCCCTCTATATTTACCCTGTCAAGACTCTTTAGGATTTTATATGTTTCAATCAATTTGCCTATTACTCTTCTAAATTCTAGCAGATCAAAATATTTTTCAGTAATTCAATAGCTGTGGTATTTGAATAGTTATTTGCTTCTGTTTTACTCCTAGACCCAACGGTTTTTTGCGCTGTATTTTCTGGTGAAGTCTGGCTTGACCGTCTGCTTGCAGTTGACATGCTTTGGATTAACACTGCACGGATTCTGTATGAAAGAACAGCCTGAAACCAATTTCTCTTGCCATCCATTCGGACCATTCATGTAAGTGGTAATTTGATTTTTATTATTATAATTTAATAGAACAGTCATAACGCAGAAAGAGGCCATTTAGTCCATCATGTCAGTACAGATTGAGTGAAGCTGATTACTTCTTTAATATACTTACACGTTTAGCAGCTGGTTAGCTCAGTTGGCTCAATGACCAGTGTATGGATCAGGTTACAGCCAACAGCAGAGTTTTGATTCTGTTTCTGGTTGAGGTAAACTTGGGGACCCGCCTCCTGAGGGTGGAAAGATTGGTAAAGTACCACAAAAAAACCACAAAAAGGAAAACAGCTCTGGATGCAGCTTCAGTAAATAGTGAACCAAGGACCTGCTTTTTGGCAGATCACACCCTGAACGTGTATTTATAAAGAACCATAGAAAGGTTACAGTACAGAAGGAGGCCATTTGGCTGAATAAGTTTGCAACTTATTCTAATCCCACTTGTCCCATAACTTTACAGGCTTGGGTTCCTTTTAAATTAATTGAGGGCTTGCGCTTCAACCACCAAACTGGGCAGCAAATGAAAGACACTTAGCACCGTCTGGGTGAAAAGGCTTTCCTACATGTACCCTCTAATCCTACTAACAATCACCTTAAATCTGTGCCCTCTGGTAACTCTCTGCTAGGGGAAACAAGTCTTCCCTGTCCACTGTATCCAAGTCCCTCACTATTTTGTACATCTTAATGAACTCACCCATCAGCCTCCTTTGTTCTAATGAAAACATCCCTAGTCTATCCAATGTTTCTTTGTGTTTGCCATTTTCAAGCATGGCACGTGAGGCGTGATGACTTTGAGGTTGAACCAGCATCAGACATCTTTATCCGATGAGAGAGCAGCTGTAGGACCTGCTAAAACAATGGCGACTTTACTTAACTTTATAAAACACTAAAAGATAACTTACTACTGATAATTTAGCTGAACATTGTACAGTACAGCGTACAGCCATCTCACAATGACTGAAGGCAGAGAAGACAGAGACAAAGATGTGAAGGAATTTCTTCCCTCAGCAGATAGTGAATCTGTGGAAATCTTTAATACAAAGTGCTGCGGAGGTTATTAAGAATATTCAAGACTGTGACAGGCAGATCTTGAATCAGTATAGCAGTCAAGGCTTATGGAGAAAAGGCAGGAATGTGGAGTTGAGGATTATCAGATCACCCATGGTCTCAATAAATGGGGGAGCAGACTCGATGGGCTAAATGATCTACTCCTATGTCTTATAGCTGCTTTATATCCATAAGACCGTATTATAACTTAACTCTGCTGTATTTAAGATATGAAGGGATTAGGGAATGGAATGTTGTTGCCATGTGGATAATCTTCAATTTTGTAGCAGTCCACAACATTGCATATGAGATAATAAAGTTAACAATCCTATTGTGTGTAATTTCTGGTGGCTAATGGAGGCTATCCAGAATCAGGTAACTTTCACTAACAGTTATTGCGCACAGATATCTGACTGTGAGAGTAGCCCTGAGGAGGGAATCAGTCTCCTGAGACATCTAATTTGAGATTAAGCTCATCATTCTTATTGAGGAAAGGCATGAATGGAAACAAGTTACTTCCAAAGCAAGAAAGAAATCACTAGGGAGAATAATAATAGATGATTCTGCATCAGAATGTCAATAATGAAAACAGATGACTCGACATCTGGTAAAGAATTCTTAGAAATATAGGATTGGTATAATTCTCCCTCAATGCAACATATTCTTTTACATAAGCAAAATACTGCAGGTGTGAGGTATTTGAAAGAAAAATGGAAAATGCTGGAAACACTCAATAGATCAGGCAACATTTGTGGAGCGAAACAAAATTAATGTGCTGAATTTTTAGCAAAATCAGCCAAGTTTCGTTTATGGGAAGTTTCATGAATGGTTTGTTTCCTTGAGCGATAGTGAGTCATCTCACACAATTCTCCACAACTCACCTCCTTATGTACACACCATTGACCTATGGCACTGCTGTTCTGCTACCTGTCCTTAACACAAAGCTATGTTAGTCTAAGGGACTGCTATTCTTTCCCTAATGCCCAGCTTGCATAACACCTTGTCAATGTTCAGGACTAACCTTGGCCCACTTTGACTGACTTGGAAAGACAGACCTGATTAATATGACACTAATTTCCTGACTGCATGCTCTAAACCTTCAGAACTGACCCCAGAGCTGCAGAACCCCTGAACCTGACCATCTCACGCAGCAAACTGACTACATTGAAGACCCTGGACTGAGATCAGATACTTCCCCTGACTGGGTATGGTGGGATGCCTTGAGCAATGACATTCCTTTTTGACCTGACTGAGGACTATTCCACTTGGATTTTGAGACATGGCCATTTGGTTGATGCACACACAGTGTGTCCTGCTGCACAGGCTGCTGGCAAGTGGTGCTGGAGTGCACTTGACAGAGTGCATTGCCATATGGCAACATATCTATTCCTTGACTGATCACTGATGGCAGACATGGGAAGCCCCTTGGTCTGTTGTCAAAAGCAAGGCAGAAGTATGGTGAGCATGTAAGTTCTGAATGAAGCAGCCGAACTAAAAAGGCAAGGCTAGGCAGAGATGCTGTGAGCTTCCAAGTAGTGGCAAATTGTAGGAGAGCTGAGAAGTCAAGTGAAGAGCCCTAAGATGCACCCTGCTTCGCACACAAGTAGGATGCCTGTCCCTGCACACAAGTGTCCTTGTACCAACATTATAATGAAAGGTGCCAGTATGCTCCAAAGTAGAGAGCTGCATTTTAAGCAACTCGGAGATGAACCATGTGTGGCCATTGCATGCCTGATGCCACCCTCTGTGGAAAGAGTTGGACAGGGGGTAGGTGCAGGCAGTTGCTGCCCATGCAATATGCCTGGAGACATTTTGCTAGCCAAATGTCAGGAAATGTCATCTATCTTCTAGGGAAACAGCAAATTGCATATAAATGAGGCAAGAATAGATAATAATGAGATGTTAATGTATGCAAATAAGTGCAAATGAGCTTCCAAATCACCTTTAAAACCTTGGTGGAAAAGAAAATCCTCTTGACATCAGGAGTCTCATTTTTCTGATCTTGCCATATTTTCCCAACTGACTCATTACTGACCACATTGTTTGGGGGCTCGAAGAATTCAGCTCAATATTTCACTGCCCTAATATGAGCTGAGGAAAGTTAGGATTTGAGCAAGCTAAAGGCAGGAAGGAGAGCAGAACAACAGGCAGAGTAGACTTGATGGGCCAAATGGACAGTTTTGACTCTTAAATCTTATTGCCTTGTATAAGATTACAAGGAGTGTTGGAGGGATTAAGTGGCAAAAGATTCTTCAGTGCATGGGGTATTTTTTAACCTCTCTTCTTGTCAATATCCAAGGCCCCAAATACTCCTTCTGTGTACAATAACAACTTACTTGTATTTCTTCCAGTTAGTAGATAGTATTCACTGCCCACAATGTGATCTCCTTTATACTGGGGAGACAAAATGTAAACAGTATGATTGCTTTGCTGAACACAACCATCCAGTTTGCAAGTATGACCCCAAATTTTCAGTCACCTATTGCTTAAGTTCTCCGTCTTATTCTCACCCTGCTCTTTCTGTCCTTGGCCAGCTGTAGCGTTTGATCAAAACTGAACAAAAGCTCGAGAAAGTAGGAGCAGGAAAACTTGTGCTGCTTGACCTGCTGTGTTCATCCAGCCCCATGCTTGTTATCTTGGATTCTCCAGCATCTGCAGTACCTTTTATCTCGAGAAAGTAGGAACTGCCAATGCTGCAGAATCCGAGATAACAAGGTGTCAAGCTGGATGTACACAGCAGGCCAAGCAGTAGCAGAGGAGCAGGAACGCTGAAGTTTCGGGTCTAGACCCTTCTTCAGAAAAGAAGCGTCTGAAGTAGACCCTTCTGAAGAAAGGTCTAGACCCGAAACGTCAGCTTTCCTGCTCCTCTGATGCTGCTTGGCCTGCTATGTTCATCCAGCTCCACACCTTGTTATCTCAGAAGCTTGAGGAACACTGCTTTACTATTGACTAGACACTTTTAAACCTTCTGGACTCCATACTGTATTCAGGAATTTTATATCATAACCCCTACCCTGATTTAGTTTTGTCCTTCTGCATTTTGTTTTATGTTTCTGTCTCATTTTCTCAATATTTCCTTTATTTTGCAGTCAGATGCACTTTGTATTCAGGCTCCTTACATTCAGACCTTTCCTGGAGAAATTTTTTTTCTTTATTTGTCCCTTTACATTCCAATTGACCTTGCAGCATAAAACCTTTTTTTCACCTAGGGTGCAATTATTGTTGGGACAGATGTTGGGAATTGAGATGGGCATGGTGGTAAGTATAGCGACTGGAACAAAGTCAGCCAGGTGGACCTAATAGAATATGAGTTCCCTGATTGGGGCTGTTAATCTGGTCCAATCAGGGACTCCTGGCTGACAGATATAAATAGGAATGTCATAGGTTCTGTTCACTCTAGAAGGCAGTTCTGAACTAGCTGGGTCAGTGTCATGTACTATGTAAGTGTAAATAAAGGGTGACTAGGTGATGGGATACTGTCCTTTGTGGAGTTATTTCAGAAAGTGGTGGTAAAATGCCAGGAAACGCTGTCAGTATGGCATTCAACATAGGGAAATTTCCCAGTGGTTGGAATGGCAGAGCCTCAAGTTGCACAATTGTGCCCAATCTGAGCTGCTGGTGTTTTCCAGAGGTCGAGCAAATCCCTCCCCGCCATCTATGAAGTGAGGTGAGAAGCTGTGAGTAGGCAGACTCTCTGAAGCTTCCTAGACATCCTGGATGTGGCAGGCAGCAGGGAAGGGAGACAGGGGTGGTTGAGCTGTCAGAGCCACAGACCCAATGTGAAAGAAGAAGCCACCAGCAGTAAATAATGCCTCATGCCCAAACACTGTGGCTGTCACATTTCTGCCCAGTTTGCAGACACTGCTTGCTTGCTGTATGGAAGTATTCATTTAATGCTGTCCCTTCTCAGTGCAACTCACCATAGTGACCATCTGTTTTGCTGATGCTACCCTGACAGTCTCCGATTGAGATAGCAACATTGAAGGCCCACTTGCATTCTAAAGTGACAGCTGTCCCACCTGCCAGCTCTTAATTGCCCCCCCTTGCCCAAGCATGTCAGCAACCAGAAATTGTCCTGACAATGAGAGCTGTATAATGCTTTAGCAAAACCTTACCCTTCGTCTCTTTTGCATTCTACCATGTCAAAGATCTATCTTTTTGTTCTCCCCTTGCAAGCAGCCACTGTTTGGATTGCTTATATTCTTTCACATTCTCTTTTACAGTTCCATTACAGTTGCAGTGTTATTTTTACTAAGCTTTTAAGTCTCTTATTGTGTTTCTACTGGGAGACGGCCAAATAGGTCATAACACAATAAAATGATGTAGCATAGAAGGGGGCCATTGGGCCCATTGTCCTTGCTGAAACAACTTTTTGACATTCAATTAGTCCAATTCCCTTGCTCTCTGACATGGCCCTGCAAACCTTTCTCGTTTGAATATTTATCTACTTCCCTTTTGAAATATTTGAACTCAGGAATGTGGAACAAAATGCTTCCAGATGTCATCGGGCCTTGAAAATTAACAGGTCCAGAATGCACAAGGCAAAAAGAGAGATCATAGATATTCCAGAATTTTCCTTGATTTATCTTTGGTGTGCAAAAGAAAAAGGCATGGCTTTTCAGAACCTTTCATTAGCTGATGAATTGCGGGTGTAGATTGCACGATAGAGCAAATTGCACATTATCAAAATAACTCATGGAGTCTCTATTCCTATTCCCCTGCCAATTTTACATTGTAACAAGCTGCAGGGTATTGTCAGAACAAGAATAGCCTTTCCTTCCTAAATGTTTATGTCCTTACAACTCTCTGCAGCTTGTTACCATGCAAAATTGACATGATACATGTACAAGTCTCCCCGTCTTTTAACTGAATGTTTTGGAAAAGGAGAAAGTAGAAATGTAAATTTAAGAACACAGGGAATTGCTCATCTTTTGCAGCCTTTTCTGATCTCAGACCAGATTCTCCTAGCACTCTATGAACTGATTGTAGCCATACTGACTGAGCATTCTGCTTATGAGTAAGATTATAAAAATTGCATTAAGCCAATAAATTGTTAACATTTAAGAAACTGATGCGTATGCAATACTAAGTCATTTATGATGAATTATCAAAACAATTTATCATGAAAATTATTCTCATTAACGGCATAGAATTTCATGCAACATTGATTCAATTATTAGACAGACCTTTTATGTATCACACAATAAAATCTACTTTAGCTGACTAAAACATTGTTTGACATAAAGTCTTAAATATATATGTCAAGAAGACTTTTAATCAAGCATGACAAATGTTTAATAATCACATGAGCCTCTTATAATTCAGAGCATTAGGCGAATTGGATACACATGATATGGCCTTACGATATTCATTATCTCTGTCTTTTAATCTTAATTGAAATAGGAATCCAAGATATGTGTCACCGAATTGGTTTGAAGAATATTGGAATGCTCTTATGCTGGCTCAGAAGATAGTAGCTTTTTTCATCCTTCTACATGGATGTAAGTAACTAAGATGAACAAATGATCTAACATTGAAATATATCAAGAAAATAATGATTTACAAAAACAAGTTCACTAAATTCTGAAACATCCTAGTCTTTATTACGTTCTGAATATGTACAATGTATTTATGTTATTTTCAGTTAGTCTGCTAATATGAAGGACAACTGTAATGTTACTCCACTGTTGTATGTGAAATTAGATAATTTCTTTACATACAATTATCAATGCAAGTTTCATTTCCTCTTCTTTTGAATCTAGAGAAAAACCAAAATTTCCAGGATCTAAGTACTGAAGTACATAAGACACAAATTGTGAATGGCCTATATCTCACATAATCCTTTTTAACCTCCAGACAAATACATGAAACTTCAAAATTCTGGGAAAGGATCATCTGCTTTTAATGTGACTATTTAATTACATTCTGGCAGATATATTTTTTCTGAACTGTCCCCCTTTTAAGTCCTCTTCAACTTTAATTACTACGTACACACTATTACCAGCCAAACAGTTGGTTGTGTTTTCGAACTAGATTGAAGTTAACATTTCAAAAGAAGAATATTCATTTGATGTGCCCTTAGTATCAAGACCACTGAACTCAGTGGCAAATACTTTGCAACTTACTGAACTACTACTTCAAATATTCAGTTCAAGACATTCAACTAAAGTATACAGTTAAGGATTTACAGATTAACATTTCTAAAACCATATCTACACGCAAATGTTTATTTGAAGCTTTAGTCCATAGGGATTTTTAAGATACAGACACAAAACTATTGGCGGACAATATTTATCTTTCTCCGAAATGATTTGAAGATTGATTCCTTTACTGATTACAAATCAAAGGGCAGGAAGGTGGAGTTGAGGAATGTTAGATCAGCCATGATCTCATTGAATGGTAGAGCTGACTCAATGGACTGAATAGCCTACTTCTGCTCTGTCATCTTCTGGTCTTACATGTAAAGATGTTGTGCTTAATAGATTCTTGTCTATTCGAACACCTTATACATTGTTAGTGGGGCATTTTATAACTAAGGAATGCACATATGGAGGCAAAAGTTAATGCTCATCCTTGTGGTAAGTTTGAACATTTATTTAGGCAGAAAGGTGGTGGTAGAGAACTCATTTATTTCCCTCCATTGCCACAATTAAGACTGTGGCAGGGGGTCTGTCAATGGCCTTCCCGCCCTGCTGCCAATTTTGCCCCTAAAGTGGTCAATTAATACCCTCAAATTTAATTAAGGGCCTCATCTCACCACCATTCACGCAGCAATGAAGGTGGGGAAGCATGAAGAACAAACGCCCTAATATTTGTTTTCAGGTAGCTGTGACAAGAGATCCTCATTGCCAATATACCAGAGAGTCCCACATTGTGACCCTTCCTCCCACCATTATTCATCTGTGCCTGGGTCCATGGGTCCATGGCAATCTTAGTACTTGGGTGGGTACAGTACTGGTCGCAGTGGTGATTCTGAGCATAAGAACAATCCTAGACTCTGATTAGTCGACAACCCTTGTTGAGCAGGCTCTCAAGCTCTAGAGATCTTTGATTCTGAGGAAATCCACCACTGCCCATTTAAGGCTGGCACAGAGGGTGACACACTGCTGTTGCCAGATTTCCAAATAGCAGATGAGACCCTTGCCACCTGCTTTAAATACCACTTTCGAAGACTGCAACTGCCAGTGCAATAGCAAATCTTAGATCCAACAGATGAAAGCGATGTCTTCACTGGGAAGAAAGTGATCATTTCAGAAAGGTAAATGAAGAAACTGATTTTCATGCAATCTTAAATCATTTATGATGAATTATCAAATATTCTATCATGAAAATTATTCTTATTAACTGCAAAGAATTTTATGCCTCATTGATTCAATTATAAGGCACATCTTTTATGTATTACACAATAAATCCTACTTTAGCTGACTGATAAATTGTGTGACATAAAGTTTTAAATATACTGTATATATATGTCAAGAAGAATTCTAGTCATGTTACTGAACAGAATTTACACATATCATTTATCTTTAATTTCAAAGTCGGAATTTGGGGCAATTTCAAGCTAACCGTTGGAAAATGTTCAAAAGTCTCGCAATCTACCATTTTTGTTGCATAATAGGCCAAAAGTAACATTATTGGTTTTCTGGAGGATGAGATGGATAAGTGCTCAAATAAAACAAGTGGTGCATATTTTGCAGTAACAGTGATGGTTTGCTGTCATTACTCCTCTGAATTGACAGTAACTAATGAAATCCACATACGTGTAGAATAACACAGAAATTCAAAAGTTGTTGTCAGTGATTCTATTCTTCACAAGAGGTTGCGGTGTTGAGGTGAAGGGCCTGATTTTTGTCATTACAGCAGGAAGCTCAATTTGGAAAATTTCCTGATTCAGCCAATTTATCAACATATATAAGCATCCTGCCTGCTAACTTTTGTTCCAGGGAAGTGAGAACAGGTTTGAGTCAAGTCAGTCACCCGGATGTGGCTGCAGAAGCGGATAAATGCCAAGTCAGGCTGATTAGAAGGCCTTTCTCAGATCTCCAACACATTTTCCCAGTTGCATTAAAAGTTGTTATGTCCATTAACTCTCACCCTTCACACCTCACCATCTCCCCCACCCCCACTTGCACCCTTTGCTATCTCTATGGTCCTGATGCTATCTCAGCAACCCCATGCCTTTTCCAGCATCCCATTCTTCATCCAATTACCCCTTGCCTCCTTGTGCCCATGCCCTTTCCAAGCTCCATGCATCCTCCAAGCCTAGTCATCCAGCATACAATATAGGTTCAATTAACTATACAGTAACTACAGAAATTCTGAAAATGGAATTTTAAAAAACCACTCAAAGCTCTGATTTGAAAACCTGCTGCTAATCTAACCCTGTATAATTATCAGAGAGCTCCGTTACAGTGTCAATTCAGAAACTTTACCCCACTCATGCCTTTTAGTCTTGTTTAAATAAAGAAAATGGCAATGAATGCAGTTCAAAGAAATGATAACCTCTTATAACCCTGTAAATATGTCAATCAAAACAACTTAGCTTCTGAAAACAAGACCCTCGATTGAGCTCATCAATTAGAGTGACTTGGGGTTTAGCCATCTACTAATCATGTGACCATCTGGAGACACTGGACATATGGTCATCTGTTTCTGGTGAAACAGTTCACAGAGGCCTCATAATGAATGCTTTGCTGATCACTACTATACACCAACGCATTTTGCTATACAGATAGAAATGGAGTATTTGCTTTGATTAATCGACACAATTAAGATGTTTTAATAAATTGCTCTTTGATTTGATCCTTTCAATGTCTGAATGTTTATTTGGACAAAAACAAAGTAAGTAAGATTTGTGTTGTTATTATGGTGATAGCTCTGTCAGATTGATCGGGTTCTGTAAACCCAATGATTTTACAAGGTTTGAAGAGCAGCAATGTTATTTCAATTAGATTCTTGCAAGGTTTTCTTGACGCATTTCAAGACAATTTTATTAGATGGTTCTATAGACCACACTGTTTGAATAGGAATGGAAGATGTAGTTGGAGCATGGAAGAGACATTAAAGACATAGAGGGACATGAAAGGGGCATAAGTTAAACCCACAAGCGTACCTCACAACATAATTCTGGTTCCAGACTATGGTTTGTGACTCCTCTGATGGCCCATGAAACATATATCCTTGAGAAGCTGGCCCAAACTCCACAAAAATGGTGGGAGGTATGGATGTGGTGGTGGTGGGTGTAGGAGTCATCCATCTCTGCAATAGACCCAAACAGATCAGGTGTGCAGGATGCAGGAATGGGAATGGGAATCTCACAGTTGACTACTGCCTACCATTTTCAAAGGAACCCGGAGTCAGCCTGACTGCATATATTTGGCCCATACAACTACTTCCAACCCTGCCCCAAGAATAGATTCAATAGGAAATCATTTGAATGACAATTTTAACATTGATGTCTTGCTGTTAAAACAAAACTCAAAAAAATTGCAAAATGATGTGTGGCGTAATTTGGTTGTTAAAGGCTTACAAATTTCATAATCGCTGTAAAGACACTCATTGACCCCAAAAAACAAATTTAATATTCATGAGATATCAAATTTCTCCATAATGATGAAATAAAACTCACTGCTTTTTAATTTTTTTAATAATGTAATTGATTCTTCTTTATTTTAAATGATTGTGCTGGATTAATACAAAAGTTATTTTGCCATCTGAAAATGAAAATTCTAAGTTAATTTGTATATTAGTGTTTTTAATTTCCTGGTTTGCTGTTTGTGAATATTTAACAGTGACTCACTGCTTACCTGCTTGCTGGCATCATGGCAAGGACTTGGCAGCAGATTTTACAATATGTCAGGAGAGAAGACAACCAAGGTATAGCGATTACCAGATCACTGAGGGTAGTGTTCTCCTGGGTCAGTAGCATGCAACCTATCTTCACCACTGAATACAAAATCCGAGCAAATTAAATACTTGTAATATCAAATATTAAGGCTACTATTCATTGATGCAGGAAATACCTATATAGAATTAAAATGAATTCCTAGTTGTGTCATAAACACTTTGAAATTGATGATTTAAGTCTTAAAATGCACTGTTCTATTTCTCAGTGTGTACATCAATGAGTCATGTTCATCGATCCAATCCATTATGGAAACAAAGTCCACTAAGTAACCGTTGGTGGTGTGCTGCCGTCATTATTGCGTAGGTACAACTATTGCCAATAGTTTTATTAAAAGAAGAGTTAGTTTATCATGCAGATGCAGAGTGCCGTAAAATCTGATTAAACTACACACAATGGAATATACAGATAGTAGAGAGCAGGTTGGATGGCATGGTGGCTCAGTGCTTAACACTGGTCCCTCATGGCGCCAGGGACCCAGATTCGATTACACCCTCCGGAGACTGTGTGGAATTTGCACATTCCCCCCAAGTCTGCATGGTTTTCCACTGGGTGCTCCGGTCTGGATGGATTGGCCATGCTAAATTGCCCCGAGTGTCTGGGGTGTGTGATTTAGGTGTAGTAGCCATGGGAAACTTAGGGGTTAAATGGGATGGGCCTGGGTGAGGTGCTGTTGGGAGGTATTGTATGGACTTGTTCGCTGAATGGCCTGTTTCCACACTGTAGGGATTCTATGAAATTTGTTACAGAATATAATTCATTTCTGAGAAACTAAATAGTAGTTGAACAATTCCTGGATGAATTATTGCTTTGTTCATTTAAACTCTCACACAGGCTAATCATTGACACTGTAGATGTCAACAAATGTGAAAATGAAGACAGTCCAACACACACACACACACACACACACACACACAAAAATTCTTCATGGGCAGGTTCTATAGAGCTCTGAAATAAAAGCAAAGAACTGCAGATGCTGGAACTCTGGAAAACACAAACAGTTAAATGCTGGAGAAACTCAGCAGGTCTGGCAGAGAGGGAGTTATCTCAATGCATGCAAATAGGGTACACTGAGATGATGCCCAGAGACATACAGAGAGAGAGAAGGGATGGACAAACAAAGAGATTGCAGAAGACAAGTCAAGAGAGATAATTGCTAGGAGAGTGCTAACAAGAAGTATAATTCGTTGAAAATGAGTTGGCAATGCAGTCATTTAAATGAGACAAGCAGGTTCTAATAGTTCTGGGGAAGGGTCACCGGACCCGAAACATCAAGTCCGTTTTTCCCTCCACAGATGCTGCCAGACTTGCTGGGCTTTTCCAGCAACTGTGTTTTTGTTTCTAGGTTCTAGTAGACCCCTCATCTTCATTTCTTTTCAGCATAACGATGATCATCCATGGAAGAGCACATCAAAAGAAGTGACTGTCTCAGAGTATTGAAGTCTGGGGAAGAATTAGTTAGATTAGGGTACTATACAGTGAGCCTTTATTACAATATTTAACTTGTAAGATGAAGGAAAAACATTTGAAGCTTATTAGGGACAATGACTACTGGCAATAGAGTCATCAATAAACTAGACAAAAAAGATTAATAGAGAAAGAGGTTTTAGAGGTTTGAGCTTTAGATAACAAGCTTTTTTTCCCTGTAACTCATCCCAGAGTAAAGACTGGAGAGTGAGTTTGATGCTCCCAGCTATGTCATTTAGATTTAAGTTTTCAATGAGAGCTAAGAGATGCTGGGATTGAAAATCTTTTTTCTGGCTCAAAGAGCAATATGAGCTTCTTGAAGGTAGCATTAATAATGGAATAGACATGGTGCTTCCACTGGGAGTCCAACTTTGAAGTATGGAGACTCAGTAGAGCTTGTGATCGATATAAAAGATGGGAAATGTTTTCAATTTCATCTCAATACTTTAATTCTGTTTTGTATTTAGGTTTCTTCTTCATGTGATTCAAATAAATGTAGCCTACTACATATGGGATAATAAATCCTCACATCTTGTTTTTCACATCTTGGACATTCCTTCAGCAACTTGGCTTCTTGGTTTCCTCTGGCTGTTCCCACTGATGGTTATCAATGAACTTCTTAAACTTCATGAAATTAGGTGAGGATGAGATCTACCACTTATTTTGCAGAGTCAATAAATTCATAAATTCAAAGGGAATTGGGATTAGAAAAATATTCTCTTAGCTACTATGTTTGAAATGGAAAAATGCATTAAGGTAACAGCTCATTCCTCCACTATCAGAGTTATGTATATTCTACATTTGCTTATTCAAAGTGGTAATTTTACTGATATGCTGAAGCTGTCATATAGTTATGTTCTCAGAGCCAAACTAGCATCTAAGAAAGCAGTTTTTGTGCAGTGCTAATTTAATCTATAAAAATGTCTGATCTAACTCCTCTACTGATTTGTTGACTCAATTTAGAGCACTCCTGATGTGCTATTGACCCAACAATTAAGAAAAGCCCATGCGCAACTAAGTGAATTATTTGACTGCTCAAACATTGTTTTATCACAGATTATACAGCTGGCAATTGCTCCAAGGAACAGACACCAAAAGACTACACTGACCTTACTTCTTCCTTTGCTGAGTCACCTACATGTACAAAAATAAATATGGAATGAGGAAATGTTACTTGTTTCGTCCAGTATATTGTATACAAGTTCTCTTGTAATTGTCCTATAATTGGATCTTCTTGCATTGCCTACAATAGCAATAGCATTGTTTGTAAACAAGTTTCATCCTCCATTACCACTTTCTTTTAGCTCAGCAAGTTATTCACAGTTTCTCTCACCTAATTATTTTTTCAAGTTTCAACTAACACACCTGCCTAGTCATCATTTGCACTAGAAGAGCCAACAAACCTATTGATAGCCCTACATACCCAGTTACCACAGAGTGCACTGTGTTTCTACTAATCCACTTTCATGATTTGAGCACTTGTTTGCTCCATTTAACAAAACTTCTGGCAATCAGCTGTCATGCAGTGGGAATGCACAAAGTCTTAGAGATCTCTCCCCATATCACCTTCTCTCACAAGGAGCATACCAAAAAAAAATTCTGAAATAGAAACTTTCTCAGATTTTGTTGGTCCGATCCCCATGGGACTCAGTCCTCCACAACTACCAACCCTTCCAAGGCCAAATGCAATTTTCTAATTAAATCCAGATCTTGATTTATTCCTAGCCACTTTATCTGACTGTTGCCAAGTCAGAGTTTAACTAAATGAGTGAGGGAATTCTGCTCCATTCTTCACAAGTTTATGAGATATGTGCAAACAAGGAGAAACCTGACAGAGCTTAAAAAACACCAAGAGCTGCAGGACATCATACGTACAGCACCATGATATTTTATAAAATAAATGAGCTCTGTTTAATTTTCTGCAAGCAATACAAGGGAGATATGCTTCCCTGAATTGTTTCCACTCTCTCCAGTTGCAGATCATATTGTATAAGTTGAGTACAGTTATGTAACTGGACAAGGAACCGATAGGAAACAAGCACAGAAAATGCTTGAGAAACCCAGCAGGTGTGAACATTCTTGAAAAAGGTCATACTGGACTCGAAACATTAACTGTATTTCTATCTCCATAGATGCTGTTAGACCTGTTGAGGTTATTCCAGCATTTTCTTTGTTTATTTCAGATTTCCAGTGTGCACAATATTTTGCTTCTATTTAAGGAATCAATAGGCCTGAAGTAATAATCCAGCAAATGTAGATTCAAATCCCACCATGACAGTTTGTGAATTTGAATTCAGCTTGGAAATAAAATCTGGAAGTGAAAAGCTCATGTCAGTAAAAGTGACAATGAACCCACTGGATTGTCATAAAAACCCACTTGGCACACTAATCTTCTTAAAGATGGAAATTCTGCTTTCCGTGTCTGGCCTAATCTGTATGTGGCTCTAGCCCGTACCAATATGGTTGGCTCTTATTGCTCTCTGAAGTGACCTAGCAAGCCACTTCATTATATCAAACTGCTCAAGTAGAAGACCCATGATAACCTTTTCAGAGCAACAAGGACAGCTGAAAATGTTTGCCTTGGTAGCAACATCCACATTTCAGAAGTTCATGATTTCTCGTAGCTTCCTTGCAAATCAGTCTCCCTTTTACTTTGATAAAATCTGTGAAATTGATCACTTTGCCTTAATTATTTCCATCTCATGGCAACTTTTACACTTTTTAATCATGGATTACTACATTGTAGAATCAAATGCAAGATGAAATACAGAAAGTAAACTGAAACAAGTGCAAGAACAGATCTGTGAGCAAGACCAATAAAAGCCTCAAATAAATTATAGTAACTGTGATAAATAAAGAGGGCACAATTACATTAGATTTCAATAACAGGGAAGGAAATAATCTATGAACCTAAGCTTAAAATTAGCCTCAACCATAGGAAGACCCCTCAAGTCACTATCAAAGTTCTCACTTGCTATTACTTTGTAATGGAAAAATCTAAATTACTGGTATCAATAAAAATCTGTGGGCTGATGTAATTCTAGATTTACAGACCTTCAGAGGCTCTCAAGTAACATAAGTAATATGACTTAGGCAAATAAATATTAAAGGAAGCAGAGCTGAAACATATCAATGCACATTCTATCCCTTATAGTTAACAATTAATCATTCAACATGCTAAAGTATTACTTAACCACCTCCAAGAAGCCATATATTTCCACAAGAACATGACTTTTGGAACAGGAAATACACTAATCTGCCACTGGCAATGATAAAAGGGAAACGATAAGAATGCATTCAATGGTAGAGACTGGCAATAAATCCCAGCAACGACAGAAAGGCTTACAATCTGAGAAGTGATATTATCTCAACAGCAGACTAGTGACTGTTTCAACTGTAATGAACACTATTAATGATTCAAACCAAAATACATTTTCAAATAATCATTCAACTTGTTTTAGAGAAGGACCAAAATAAATTATTAAAAATTTGAAATATGTTGTAAGTATGATGGAAGATAAATGTTCAGAGCTCTCTTGTGGTTTAATGATACGCGCATACCATCTGCAGCTATGAATTTGGAGTTAAGAGTAGGCCGTTTGGCTCCACTAGCCTGCTCCTCCATTTAATAAGATCATGGCTGATCTCATTGTGGCTTCAAATCCACATTCCTATCTACTCCCAATAATCGTTGACTCCCTTATTAATCAAGAATCCAACTGCCTGTGTCTCAAAAATATTTAATGACCCTGCTTCTAAAGACTCATCATCCGCTAAGAAAAATTAATCTCTTCATCTCCACCTTAAATAGGAAATCACTTATTTTTAAACAGTGATCTAAGTTGCACCATAAATTGGCTAAGTGTCAATTTTAGGGAGTTTCGTGGAGAGACTTTCTTCGTAAGCTCTAACAAGTTATCTTATACAATTCCAGCAGCTCATCTCATCATGTATGAGCCACACTTCTATGGCGCTGCTTTCGTGCTATCATGCGCTCATTGGTGCTTGAGATATTTATCACTGCCAAGGCCTTCTGGGATTTCCATCATTGCACAATGTTTAAAGTCCAGCTCTGCACCAGGTCAATTGCTGCCAGCCATGAATAGCCCTTCACAGTGCACATAGTGGGAATGAAACAAAAGGAAAAGCCTCTGAGGGTATGAGTGACACTTTGTTGTAAATAGAAGCTCAAATTCGTAACTGTATTGCTACTTGATCTGGGATGATCCGAAACCCCTGACCCGAACTGTCCCAAATGGTTGACTGACGCATCTACACCCCCACACTGAGATCAGACGCGGCCCTTGACTAAGTATGATCGGACACACTGACTGGCAATAGCACCCCCCCAACCCCCATTGCCTTCACTGAAGACTACTCCCCTTAGATTTTGAGACATGGCCATTTTGTCTATGCACATTCTGCATGTTTGCCGCTTAAGCTGCTGATGGGTGCTGCAGGTGTGATATTGATGAAGCATGGTTCATACACACATCGGCTGTCATGACTGGCCACTACTGGCAGACATGACAGGCTGCTTGGCTTTGTGTCTGTGCTAAAAGCAGAGGCAAAACAGAAGTACTGTTAGCCTGAATAAGGAAGCAATGCTCAAAAAGGGAAGGCTGTGAGCATCCAAATTTTTGCAAGGTGAATGAATGCTTAAAAAAGGAAAGAACACTGAGATGAACCTTGCTCCGTTGCATGAAATGAATGCCTGTCCCTGTGCACAAAGCCGGTGGTCTGCAGCCTTATAATGAGTGGTGTCAGTCCGCACCAAAGGGGAGAACTGTATTCTAAATGAGGTGGAGCTATGCCATGATCATGTGGTGAGGCCTGTGTCAGTCTGACATCAACCTCTGTGGATGGAAGTTGCAGGCAGTCACTGCCAATGAAGCATGGCCAAAGATGTTGGGGAGCTACTGGTTAAGGTGGAGGTCCAGTGAAGGAAATGGTGAGCTGCAGCCACCCTGGTCACAACCCTGACTTCCATGCTGGGAATTGTTGCCATGTGGTTTCTCTTCACTACATGGGACAATAACAATTTGCATATAAATGAGGTGAAAATATGAAATGTTAATCAATTAAAACAGGCTTCCCATGGATCATTAGTGAGCTTCTAAATGGTGAGAGGTTGCAGAGCTCTAAGATGCAGAGGGATCTGGGTGCCCTAGTACATGAATCACAGAAGGTTAATATGCAGGTACACAAAGTAATCAGGAAAGTTAATAGAATGGTATGTTTTATTGCAAGGGGCATTGATTGCAAGAGTAAGGAAGTTATGCTTCAGTTATACAGGATATTGATGTTAATGTGTTGGAAGCAGATCAGAGACAGTTTACTAGACTAATTCCTGGAATGAGTGGATTGCCTTATGAAGAAAGGCTAGACGGACAATGCCTTTGTCCTCTGGAGTTTAGAAGAGTCAGAGGTGATTTAATTGAAAAATATAAGATCCTGAGGGACTGCAACTAGGTGGATGTCAACAGGATGTTCCCTCTTGTGGGAAAAACTAGAACTAGGGGTCATAGGTTAAAATAAGGGGTCACCCATTAAAGACAGAGATTAGGAAACTTTTTTTCCTCAGGAGTTTTTGAGTCTTTGGAATTTCTTTTTGCAAAAGGCAGTAGATGCAGAATCATTAAATATTTTTACGGCAGAGGCAGATGGATTCTTGATTACCAAGGGGATGATAGATCATTAGGGATAAGCAGGATTGTACAGTTGAGGTTGAAATCAGATCATCTAGGATCTTACTGAATGGCAGAGCAGGCTTGAAGGATTGCACAGTATATCTTGTTCTTCGTTTTGTGTGTTTGTATATTCATGCCTTGCCATTAAAACATTAAGTTGAAAGTTAGAATTATTTAGACAATCTTGCCATATTTTCCCAACTGACTCCCATATCATTCAGGCGCTGTGAAAATTCAGTCCTGTGTCTCATAGTTCTAGTCTTTCTTGTAAAGGAAATATCCTTTCAACATCCACCTTGTCAAGATTCCTCAGATTTTTTATTTTTCGCTAAGATTGTCTCTCATTCTTCTAAACTCCGATGGATACAGGCCCAGTCTGTCTCATAAGATGATTCCTTCAGTCCCAGTATCAGTCAAGTGAACTTTCTATTAGTCAGTGAAATACAATTAAAATATGTCTGTGTTTGATCTGGATTTGAAAGTAACATTTTCAGAAAGAATCGTCATTTGATTGTGCAGTCATTTAATGAACTTCTGTAAATGTTAAGATTGTAATTTTGAATTTATTTTTATTTCTTCATGTCCTGTTACACTTTGGTCTTACAGCAAATATTATAGCATTTACTTTTATGTTTGATACCTTTGCAATTGCTTGTGTTTAAACTGTATCATTTTTTTCATGTGTGGTTTTCGAAGGTGAGATATGGGGATAAACATGACTGCTATCTTCTTTATCCATTCCCAAGCCTTCCTGATCTCACACAATCAGGTCAATCTTTGACGGAGCAGAGTTTTTGTGGCTGACACATTAACCATGCATAATGCATCTAAAGTTCAAGACATATTTCAGTAGTTTGTCAAAGAGAATTATCATAATTTGAAATACTCCAGTAAACAAAAGTGAGACATTATTTCCTGTACTGTAATTCTTTCATTCAACATACTGTTCTTTATAAAACTACTATTGTGTTCAAGCATAACTTTGTTGGTAGTACTCTTGCCTCTGAGTCAGAAGGTTTTGGTTTCATAATAATTTATCTTTCTAATTTCCTACGATTTTGTACCTAGGTACCTTGTACCTAAGAAAGCATGAAGGACTGTAATACTGAACTTTTATTTCTTTACTTTTCTAATTTATTCCTAAGATCCTGTACCTGTGTACCTTTATACCTAAGATAGCGCCGTAAATGGCGACTTTTCACTGCACTCATGTGAGTACAAGACAATTAATTCTAATTCTGATTAAGTTATTAGAAACTTCAGCACACAGATCTCGGCTTCTACTTCAAGATGATAAGTTAAACCAATGCTTCATCTGCATTTTTAGGCAGACATAAAAGATTACATGGCACTATTTCAATCTTCAGCTAGGGAGTCCTATTTCTCCCCAGTTTCCAGGCTAGTACTAATCTCTAAACCATCATTACTGAAACAGATTATGTGGCCATTATTATATTGCTACTTGTGGGACCTTGCTGTAGGCAAATTGGCTGCCACATTTCCAACATTATAACACTATACTTCAAATTATTTAATTGTCTGTAAAGCATGGTGAGACTTCCTGGAGCAAGGAAAGGTGTAGTAAATTTAATTTCTTGCTTCATTTCTTTACTATATAAAAATAACTCAAGCTTCTTACTCTCCAGGACTTAAGTTGTGGAAAATTCCAGGCAGCAAACTGTTAATCTGGCTGTGTTTTGAGGTTTTAAAAGCAAAGCTTTAAATATTAATACAAAGTCATTCCCACAGGATTATGATTGAATGCTTTCCCCATGAAGTCACAGAGGACAATCTTTTGGCTTTTCTTGCAGTCACTGAAAGCCAGCATTTGCTAAGGCTGAGAGAGGGGCACAGCATCAGTTGGCTTCAAAACAATTTGGGTAACTCAAAGAGCAAAACAGTCCTTCCAAATAAAGGGAAACCTTGTTTAAAGAACACAATTGTATTTTACTTTTTTAAAGCTCAATAATATGAAAAGATGAGGAAACAATCACTGAAGAGGCAGATTTGTAACAGAGCTCCGCAGTTATTCATCTTTCGAGGGATGACGTTCTTCCTGTCAATAATTTTGATTGCAAAAATTGCTACATGTACGTAAATAAGAAATCTCAATTGTTGAAGCTTCCCTTAAAATTATCAGTTGGGACTTAATGCTACATTCTAGTGTAAAATTAGTGATTATTTGGAAAGCAAAATTGAATTGAATAATACTGTTGTGGCAGCCTTTCATATAAAAGCAGTACTGTAAAGAAAATATGTAATTTATTTAAAATATCTAGGGAATCTGTAACTGCTTTTAAGAGTGTTTGAAAAATATCTGTAAGAATTTGTATTAATTGTACAGTAAGATCTGTGTTTTTTTATATAACAAAATGACCTGGAAACCTTTGACTTCTGTTGGAGCCAAAAGGAAGGAAGGTTAAGATCTAAAAACTCTGCATGAGGGCATAGACAAAGGTGAGCTGCAGGCAAGGGAGCTAGCGGGTAAAGGAAATCTTAACATAGATGCAGGTTCAAGGAGAAGACAGACAAAGATAGAAAGAGGAACACAGTGAATTTTTGTGAGGAGAAGAAGCAAATATATCTCTGGAAGAGGTCAGTTGTTTCTCTGTTTGACAGGAAAGGAAGCAGGGACTCTTGGGAGGCAATGTGCGCACTGACTGAAAAGATCTATAACCTGGAGATAATATTGTCCAGTAGGGGCCAAAATATGAAACAAGGTATTCTTATTTGGCCAATTAAAAAGGGACTCTGGAAAAGTACAGCTTCAGAACTGTCATGACCTGAGGGAGAAATGTTTATAAATTTGTGCCATGTGGATAATTATATAAATGGAACTTAGAGAGAGAAGCAGCTATAGGATAGAATTCTTCTCCTACACTTTGTGAATAAAAAGCAGTATTTTGTGGAACTGTATAGTTTCACAGGTGCACAGGGATTTTGATTTTGATTTATTATTGTCACTTGTACCAAGATACAGTAAAAAGTATTGTTTTGTGTGCTAACCAGCCAAATCATATGTTACGTAAGTACAACAGGATAGTGGATCAGAATGCAGAATGTAGCGTTACAGCTACAGAGAAGGTGCAGAAAAAAAATCAATTCTAGTTTATGAGGGGTCCATTCATAAGTTTGATAACAGTGGGAAAGAAGCTTTTCTTAAATCTGTTGGTATGTGTTTTCAAACTTTTATTTCTTCCGCCCAATGGAAGTGGATGGAAGAGAGTGTAACCACAGTGGGAGGGTCTTTGATTATGTTGTTTTTCCAAGGCAGCGGGAAGTGTAGACAGAGTCAATGGAAGGAAGACTGGTTTTGGTGATGGATTGGGCTGTGTTCACAACTCTCTGTAATTTCTTGTGGTCTTGGGCAGAGCAGTTGCTGTGATACATCTGGATAGGATACTTTCTATGGTATATCTATAAATATTGGTAAGAGTCATTGTGGACATGCCAAATTTCCTTAAGCATCTTAGCGAGCAGAGGCATTGGTGTGCTTTGTTGACATGATTAGACCGCGATAGATTGTTGGTGATATTTACTCCTAGGAACTTGAAGCTCTTGGCCATCTTCATGTCAGCACTATTAATAGAGACAGGAGTGTGTCCTCCAATCTGCTTCCCAAAGTCAATGACTAGCTACTTTGTTCTGCTGACATTGAGGGATTGTCATCATTGAGTGATATGGGCATTGTGCTTGTGTAAAATATCTTTCTATTGATTATTTAAAGTGAAATTTACCTTTATTTTATTTTAAGTAGTAAGTACTCCTGTTTAATTCGTGTTTGTTCTGATTTGTGTGAAAGCAAAAGTTGCAAAAAATGAAATCTTGTAGGTACTTCCTCGATTTGGGAGCCGTTTAGTAGCTTTGGTTAATTTAGCGTGTGATTCCCATAGGGGGATTGCAACACTATTCATATGGATCCAGCAATCCTAGCCAGTTTACTAACCCAGGTGATAAGGAGACAGTCTCTGGGAGGAGAGGTAGAGAAGAAAGATTGCTGGCATAGGCTTTGTTCATTCAAAACTCCAAAGTGAACTATTCAGTTACAGAATAAGTTAGGAACAGTGACAAATGTGAGTGTATCCCTTAATGGTTGTGTAGGTGAAGATGTTTTCTGGTGCAGCACTACGCCATTTAGAATAAATGAGGCCAATTTCAAATACCTCATCTGTTCTAGATTACTGATCTGAAACAGGTGGTGGTACAGTTGGCCTCAGAATGACTATGTGGGGGAAATATTGGCAGCAGTGAAATCATGTCCTGTTTTAAGACAATACCTTCAGGCCTGCAGGGGAAAGAAGAAATTGAATAGAAACTTAGGCATATATAACATCTGTTGGTTGTTCCGTCTGGGCAACTTGAGCGTGCAGTACTGGCAACAATGGAATCATATCCGAGTGTGAGTCAGTTCTTCAGGAAAACAAGGAAGAGTATTAAGAATGCAAAATTGAACAGAAACATAGCTATTTGTGGCATCTGTTAGCAGTGCATCCGGACAATATGAATTATATATTTTGCTCTTAATGTGTTTATGGATAGACTACCACTCTTCTTATTATTGGGTATTGTGAAAGTCATAGTTGAGGGAAAATTAGCAGTTGATAAACATTGCAAACTATATGCTGGTCTGTCCATACTTAGAGAAGCAATTGATGACTTGGTCATCTGTATAACTTGACATATGAATGCATTTTTGTGTTGATCATAATTTTAAAAATTAGTTAAAACTGAACAAAGGATTTTTTTGGTTGTAATGAATAATACACCTCTTCATTAGAAACAAAATGGTTTCTTTGAAAAATTTTTATCTGAGAGATAATTCTATTATACTATACACAGGAAAGAAAATATAAGATCTGAAAATTTGTGGTAAAGCAACAAATAATTTAAATATCTGAGAAGTTCCAACACTTCTACTGTACATCAAGTCTCATTCCTCATTATAAGTCTCATTCCTGAAGATTTATAATTTGGTGCTGGATATCTGGCGCTGTTGCCATCAGCATTAAAAGCTGATGGAAGAAATCTAGTCAGGATATTTGAAGAGGAGAGTGGAAAAAAATCAAAGAAATTAGATTCCCTGGCATTACTGACTCTATGCCAAGATCTGGAACATGAATTTTCAAAGAAACACCCTTTGTAATCATAAGTCAGTGTCAGCAAAGCACCTGCTGTTTCTGAATCAAAACTGGTGCCAAAAGTAAGCAAGAAAACTTTTCTAGAAGTCAATTAGTAGATATCATGATTGACATTATTATTACTACCAATTGTTATCATTGGTTGAAGACATGATCCTGTGATTACCATACCCATGAGCACTATATCTCCTCCATTATCAAACTCAAGAGAATGATATTCCTTCTTGTGTTAGCCCCCAAATAAAAATGACACTTGAAACAGTTTGTTCCTACCTGTGTGCTGCTTGATTAACACAAAACGTCAAACTAGGGTGTTATGTCGAACTGACTTATTCACACTGAATAATGAGATGCACAGCCTGCCTAAAGTAAAAGTAAATATCAGTTTTTTTGTGGGATACTCTTCCCATAACCGGTGAGAATCTGCAACTCACTGCCTGTGAGGGTGTCATAGGCAGAATTCCTCATAACATTTAAGAAGTATTTAGATGCACATTTGCATTTCCAAGCCATACAATACTGTGGGCCAATTGCTGGAAGACACAATTAGAATAGTTTAGGTGTCTGTTTTTGACCAGTGCAGACTCAATAGACTGAAGTACCTTTCTGCGTGCTGTAGACCTCCGTAACTGCCAAATTTGAAATGTTTATTTCCATCATACATAATTGTGGTCCCAAGGCAAACTCCTCTGGACTACCACTGACTCAATGACAGCTGGGGTAAAATCCATACTTGTTACTGCTCAGCAGGTTGCTCAAGATTCTAGAAACTGTTTTTAGATGCAACCCATTTGATTATGGGTTTGCACATGTAACCTTGAATGCCTATGTATAAGAATGCACATAGCCATCTATGTGCACACAGATTTAAGTGTGATGTTTTGAACAGTGGCAATATGATTTAAATGGAAAATTGAAAAATACATGGAGAAAGAAATAAAAGGTAATGCTAAAAAAGTTCAATGAAGTAGAGTGGGAGGAGGCTTGTGGAGCCTGAACCTCGGCTGATTTAAATGGAAAATTGAAAAATACATGGAGAAAGAAATAAAAGGTAATGCTAAAAAAGTTCAATGAAGTAGAGTGGGAGGAGGCTTGTGGAGCCTGAACCTCGGCATAGATCATTGAGGCCAAATGGCATAGTTCAGTGCTGTCAAAGCTAAGTAATATCCGTTATTCAGGGAACATCCATGATGTTTTTATTGTGCAATGATCCGGTATGCTTGCATTATTTGAAGGTCCCAACAAAATGGCTGTTAGGAGGCTAGTGCAAATATGTGAGTCACGACACTAATTAGTAACTCCGACGTAGCAGTAGAATGTATGTAATGAGGCCCATGCCACTTCCCAAGTTACACCGGAGATTATTATAGGGATGATAAAGTAACAAGTGTAATGATAATAGCTGATCTATATAGAGATCCAGTCCAACAGCATCACAGTTTGAAAATTATCATTTTTTTTTCAAAACTCCCACTGGCCTCTTACCTGCAACCCTCAAAGATCTCTGCATTTCTCCAAACTCTGACTTTCTGTGCATCTCTGATTTTTGTGATTCATCATTGCAGGTTCTTTAGCAGCCCAGGCCGTAAACTCTTGAATTTCCTTCCTTAACATTTACATTCCTCTCATTTTCTCTGCTCCTATAAAGCATTCCCTAAAATGTACCTCTTTTATCAAGCTTTTATGACCTCTCCTAATACCACCTTATGTGGCTTGCTGTCAAATTTTACTTCTTTTACAATCCTGAGATTTGTTTTACTATATTAAAAATGCTATGTAAATATAAGTGCTTGTTCTTGATATCACTGAGGGAGGGTGCTGCCCTAGGCAATTTTAAAATCAGGTTTCCCTTAATGGAATGCTCATTGAATCGAATCAATTTCCATCAGAGAGACTGCCATCTGTGTGAGATGTGTCCTTCGGAACTGGCCAAACACCTCACTCACATTGAAATAAATGCAGTTTCTTGTCACTTGCAACATTGATGGATTTAGAAGGCTTTAGGTGCTCTCAGGTTTAAGACATTATTAGGGACTAGAAACAACAGTTAACGTTTTATGGAAATAATTAGAATGATGGAAAGGGAAGATGTTTCTTTCTGTGACCATAACATTTGAAACACTTATAAAGATTGAAAATAACTAGAACGTAAATATCCCGTTGAATGTTTGGGCAGAATCTAGGGAAGATCAAAGAAGTGGGAACCAACGCATGCATGTTCAGTGAATTGTGCAGGAGGCAAAATGTCAGCTTCCCAATGGTGAGATGAGATTTTCAAATTAAATTGGTGGCAAAATAAAGGCAGTCATGTTCCCAATAGTGAGCAGTGTGGGTCTATTCTTAATGCATTAGCTTTAAATACATACACATTAAAAATCATGGGTCTGAATCTTACCAGAAATTGCTTGTTTTACTTTCATTGAATTTCATGGAGGGTTTCTTTCTGCAAGGCCTACCAAGATTTAATGTGCAAACATTCCAAATGCGTGTTATTAACTGTGGGCCACATCCTATGGCAGATCCCTCATATGATGCTCGCTATTCCTAGAATATCAATGGCCAATCATCCTCAATGGCCAATTGTCTTCCAAAAACTCCCTGGGTTGGTTGTTCTGGACCCATACCCTTGAGTCACTCCCTGGAACCCCTGACCCTGAACATCTAGAGCACCCAACTGACCATGCCCAAGCCTCTGGACTGATATCAGAAGCTGCCCCTGACTTATTGTGCTGGGATCCCTGCCTGAAGGGTGTCTCCCTGGACCTAACTGAGGACTACTCCCCTGAGACATGGCTATTTGGTTGCAGTGCATGTGGTGTCTTTGATGCAAACACGGGCTGCAGTTATGAGATTGACATCATGATGCAACATGTCCACCCCTTAAGTACTGACTGCTGACATTGTGTCTGTGCTAAATAGCAAGGAAAGACAGAATTACTGTGTTCCTTTAGGATCTGACTGAGGGGGCCAAAGCATGAAAAGGATGGGCAAGACAAAGCAGAGATTTTGGTACTATCCAAGTTGGCATAAAATGGATGAGCTCGAAAAGAGTAGCCCGAGATGATGCCTGCCCAATTCGTGAGCTGGGTGGCTGTCACTGCACATAATCTTTTCTTACAGCAGCATTCCAAAGTGCAGCATTGAAGTGCAGAAGTACACCGTAAGTGGATCGGTGATGTACCATATTGATGCAGTGAGGTTGGTAAGGCCCTGGATGGGGATGTGGGGTAGTTGCAGCCCATGAGATGTGCCCTGAAATCTGACTAGGTGTCCATGACTAAGGTCTGGAGGAGAAAGTGGTGAGCTGGAGTCACCGGGTACTTGCTCTAATTTTCATGTAGGGAATTCTTTTCTACTTTCTATTTGGTGGCTAGGACACTGGCAGAGTGCACATCAATGAGGTGAGATTAAGTAATAATGAGTGTGATAATGAACAATGATCCCTGTTCATAGACCTCTTGCTGCCCACTAGTGAGAATCTCTTCTCTTCTAGAATTTGGTTGGTAGATGTGACGTTTTGGTGTTGATATCAAGGAGTGCCTTAGGGGGCGTCTCACCCAATTTTTCCAAATTTTTCACCACAGTCAATTTTGCTTAGGGGCTGGGAAAAATTCTGCTTGATGTTACCAGATTAAATTGTACCTTGGCCATTAACTTAGTAGCAAATGAGAAACACTTGACTTCAGATTCATAACTGGTATGTGGCAGTCAAGGTAGTCTTCTTGGCAGATTTGAAACAGGTAAAAGCTTCTTGACTTGTATGAGGACCATTGATAGACCAGAGGACAGATGGCTGAGCTGTTAATTTGAACTTGGGTGGCAACTGTAGGGGGAGGTTGAGGCATGGCTGATAACAAAAGGGTCATTTGCCACCTTCTAATGGAGGTCAGATCAGCAAGTAGTTGCAGAAATAGGTGCTGTCATTCAGAAGAGTTGAAGCAGATTTTGCAGTAACAGTTGAACTTTCAAAACTTCCACCCACACGGGCGGACTTGTGCTGCTGGATTGCAAGCAACCTGTGCCTGTGTGTGTGTCTGTTAAATATAGCACCATGACTTCTGACCCTGTCAGGTAATTTTAGATCAGTGATGTCCTGCTGTTCCCAGCACACAATTGACCAAGCGCCTTGACGCTGAATATCTAATTAGTTGGCCGCCACATTATTGCACTTGTTGACTTTTACTGTCAGAAGCATTTGATTGAATGTAGCAAGTACCGCTTCTGAGCAGATGTCCCATGTTCTTCAGGCTTATCTGTCCAGGCACAGAGAACAACTACTGGATTCCTCCCCAGGACTCAGTCAGGGTATAAATGAAGATGGAATTGTGAGTTTTTTTTATTCACTCATGTGACATGGGCATCACTGTCTGTGTCAGTATTTATTGCCCATCCTAGTTGTCATTGACAACGTGGTGGTGAGATGCTTTCTTGAACTACTGCAGTCCTCATTCTCGACCCACAATTGCCTTAGGGAGGGAATTCTCAAATTTTGACCCAGTGACAGTGAAGGAATGGCACTATATTTCCAAGTCAGGATGGTGAGTGGCTTGAAGGGGATCTTGCAGGTGGTGGTGTTTCCATGTATCTGCTCCCCTTGTCTTTCAAAGTAGAAATGGTTGTGGGTTAGGAAGGTGCTGTCTGAGGATCTTTAGCGAACTTCAGAAGTGCAATTGGTCAATAGTACACACTGCTGCTATTGAGTGTTGGTGGTGGAAGGGAGTGGAAGTTTGTGAATGTGATGCAAATCAAGCAACTGCTTTGACCTGGATGGTGTTAAGCTTCTTAAGTGTTGTTGGAGCTGCAACCATCCAGGCAAGTAGGAAGTATTCCATCACACTCCTAATTAGTGCTTTGTAGACGGTGGACAGGCTTTAGGGAGTTAGGAGGTGAGTTACTCACCGCAGTATTCCTTGCCTTTAATGTGGTCTTGTAGTCACTGTATGTATGTGGTGAGTCCAGTTGAGTTTCTGGTCAATGGTAACCCCAAGAATGTTGATAGTGATGGTAATGCCATTGAATGTCAAGGGACAGTGGTTAGAATCACTTTTATTGGTGGTAGTCATTGCCTGGCACATACGTGGTGCAAATGCTGCCTGCCATTTATCAGCCCAAACCTAGATATTGTCCAAAATTTGTTGCATTTGAACCTGGACTGCTTTAGTCACGAATGGTGCCAAACATTGTGCAATCATCGGCAAACATCCCCACTTCTGATCTTATGATGGAGGGAAGGTCATTGGTGAAGCGGCTGAAGTCGGTTGGGTTGAGGACACTGCCCTGAGGAACTCCTGCAGAGATGTCCTGGAACTGAGATGACTGATCTCCGACAACCACAACCATCTTCCTTTGTGCCAGGTATGCCTCCAACAAGTGGAGAGTTTTCCCCCTGATACCCATTGATTCCAGTTTTGATAGGGCTCTTTGAAGCTGCATCTGGTTGAATGTGACCTTGATGTCTAGGCTTGTCACTTTCACCTCATCTCTGGAATTCACTTCTTTTGTCCGCATTTGATCTAAGGCCGTGATGATGTCAGGGGCTCAGTGACCCTGGCAAAGTTCAAACTGGGTGTCAGTGAGCAGGTTATTGCTGAGCAGGTGCTTCCTGATAGCACTGTTGATGACACATTCCATCACTTTACTGATGATCGAGAGTAGAAGGATGGGGCAGTAATTGGCCACGTTAGGTTTGCTCTAGTCTTTGTATGTAGCACATACGTGGGCAATTCTCCACATTGTTAGGTAGATTCTAGTCATGTAACTGTGCCGGAAGAGTTGGCTAGAGAGGCAACAGGTTCTGATGGTTGTTCAAAGATGGTAGTGGTTGTTGGTTCAGGTCTCATATATTATTGCTGGAATGTTTACAAGCCCCAAAGCTTTTGCAATATCCAGTGCCTCAAGTCATTTCTTTATATCACATGGAGTGAACTGAATTGTCTAAAGATTTGTATCTGTGATGCTGGGGACCACTGGAGGATGCCAAGATGGATCAGCCACATGACACTTCAAGCTGAAGATTGCTTCAAATGCTTCAGCCTTATTTTTTGCACTGATGTGCTGGGCTCTTGCATCATTGTGGTTAGGGATATTTGTGGAGCATCCTCCTCCAATGAGTTGTTTAATTGTCCACCACTATTTACAACTGGATGTAGCAGGATTGTACAGCTTAGATGCTGCTTTTGGTATGCCCTTCTTCAATCTGCATTGAAACAGGATTTCATCCCCTGGTTTTATGGTAATGGTTGAGCAGAGGATATACTGGGCCATGAGGTTGTAGATTGTGCTGGAGTACAATTCTGCTGCTGTTGATGGCCCACAGCACCTCATGGATACCCAGTCTTCAGTTGCTAGATCTGTTCGAAGTCTGTCCCATTTAGCATGGTGATAGTGCCACACAACACGATGGAAGATATCCTCAATGTGAAGGCAGAACTTTGACTCCCCTCTCTTACTGAAACTGTCATGGACCGACACATCCTCAGCTGGCAGATTGGTAAGGATGAGGTCAAGTATATTTTTCCCTTTTGTTGTTTCCCTCACCAATTGCTCCAGACCCAGTCTAGCAGCTATGTCCTTTACAGCTTGACCAGCTCAATCAATAGTGTTTCTGCTGAGTCACTCTTCATAGTGTACATTGAAATCCTTCACCCAGCGTACATTTTGTACCACTGCCCCCACCCTCAGTGTTTCCCCCACCCTTGAACTTGCACTGTACATGTCATCCAGAGATTTGGTTGCTGGGAATTCATTTGGTTTAAAATTCCTGAAAGAAAGCACTGTGCAATATTTGCTTTGTAAAATCAACACATAACAGAGACTTGCAATCAAACTTGATAATGTGAAGAAGAAAACCTCTGAATAAAATTAGTAAGTAAGTTGGCAAGTTCCAATCACTTCAAAGAAAAGCATCATTGTTCTGCAATTTGAAGTTAAATCAGATGTGGTCATTGACCAGTTGGTGTGAGTTTCACGGTGGAGGGAAAGAATGCCTGTCTTCCTGATGACCTTTACTGGTAAAAGCACTGACAGTCATGTTAGTTTGAGGAAATGATTCCAGCAAAGTCATTGGCAGAGTTCCTGCATGGTTATGATTGCTCATGGCGAGCTGAATTCCTGGAGAGGTGCCAATAGGAACTGTGTTAGACTTTGGCACTCTGCCTACATAGCATACTCATGTTAGCAAAGCCATCTGTGTTAAGGTAGTAAGATGTCTCCCACAGATGAAGGGATTTCAGCGTCAAAGTCACAGTGAGGTGAGATTGCCTTTTCCTGATTTCTCTGTACATACAACTGTTATAGCACTCACAGGCATTTACCCTCCCCCCACTCTTGAAAGCAAACATCACTAACTAGATATTTTTACCATGGCTCTTTCTGTAATCAATAAAGCCCAATTGTTCTTAATTGTACATTCATATTCCTCGAAGTGCAGGTAGGGTGTTATGGGAACTGTTACAGAAGTTGAACTACCAAGTAAAGGAAGAACCCACATCATTAATAATGACCACAGATTTGTATTGTGGAACAAAGGAGATCTGCAAGGACTTGTGCAATGTTATCCTGGATTACTTGTGGCAGCTACTTGGTATTTACAATGGACAACAAGGTCAGTGCAGTGTGAAAGGAAGGCTGCTGATACAATATCGTCCATTCTATACTGTTATCCAAGATCAGTTTCATTCCAATGAATCAAAGATTTAAAAATAAGACATTTCAATAAATGCAGGTGAATATGAATACTTGTACAAAAGTCCGTAAATTTGCAGAAACAGAAATTACACAACAGTTTAAAGAAAAAATGCACTCCAAACATTGCTATCCTGAATAATGCTACATTTAATCATGTCCCAGTGGAAGAAGTAGCTTATATTCTTTCATGTAATTATTTATACGATGGAATTTTGACAAGCCACCATCAGTAAGTCAAGTTACTTTTTCCCTTGAAGTTGATGCTTCGGTCAACAGTGTAGTCCTGGGTAGTATGGTGGCTCGGTGGTTAGCACTGATGCCTCACAGCACCAATGATCCAGCTTCAATTCCACCCTAGGGGCGACTGTCTGTCTGGAGTTTGCACATTCTCTCCTTGTTTGTGTGGGTTTCCTCCCGTGGTCCAAAGATGTGCATGTTAGGTGAATTCACCATAGTAAATTACCCATAATGTTCAACAATATGTAGGTTAGGTTGGCTAGCTATGGGAAATGCAAATTATAGGGTAGGGAGATGGGTCTGGGTGGGATGACCTTTGCAGGCTGGAGTGAACCAGTTGGGCTGAATGGCCTGTTTTCACACTGTAGGGATTCTTCAAAAAAAGAATCACCAATGATCATTTTATTTCGTTCTTGTGGGGCCTTTTAATTAAGCCTGACCTGGGGATCACAAGCTGGATGTGAATTCTTTTATCTCTGCTGTTACATTTAAACTGGGCAAAGACATTCTGCATTTCAGTGTGAATTGCTGAGTGTAAATTGAGCTGTCATCTGTGTGCACTACATTAAGCTGCCATCAAATATCTCTTGTCATTGATATTTCAACTTCAAAAACAAGCAACCTGAAGGATTTTTATTCTACTAACGTAAATTATTTTGAAAAAATGAGTTATCCCCTGTGAATAGGTATTTAGCAGAGTGAATTCAATACTTTTATTTTTATGCCATTTGCTTTGTATGCACCAGAAACATTGTTGGCATTCATTGCCCCACTCATGGACTCAGTTGGCACTCATCGGACCCTTTTTGCAAATTCCTGCGAACTGAACAGTAATTTGAATTTAATGGACAGTCCACAGTTTGTATTTGGAAAACTATTTTCTGGATCTTTAGCTATGAGTTTTGGATTCACATTTTTAATGATTCCATGTTAGGCAATATGGCCATTGAGCTACTTGTGCACTTACTGTCCCTAGTAGGCAGAAGTATGAACATTGATTTGAACTAAGTACACAAAATAGTGGCGAGTCGGAGTGACAAAACCTAAACTAATCAAGAAGTAACTTAATGCAAATAACATGCTCATGATAATTGCCCAGCTAACTATGCAACCACAAGAGTGCTTCTTGCAGTATTAATCAAAGTCAAAATAAACATTTTAAATGCTGAAATAATAAATATAACGCTAGTATGTATTTGGTTCCACAATAAGCAAGCCATGTCATTTTCTAAGGATTAATTTTTATTTGGTAAATCATTACTAATATGTTGTGTCTACTTCCACTGAATATTGCAGGGATCAATCCTCATCCTACTTTGATCATATCTATTGGTCATTATTGAATTTAACAAAAACTAACTTTACAAATAGATCACCGGATTTTGAAGCTACACTGAGGTATTGCATCTTTGCAAAGGTCCTCCCAATTGTCCTCCATGACTTTAAAAGACTTGCACTGTCTTGAGAAATGAACCAGTGAATGCTTGTCAACTATTTTGCTGAGTTGACAGTGTGTGTTTAAGTTTTTTCTGTCTGTTAGGAACTGGGCCCTGTGTATTAAAATACGTGACTTCCATGCAAGCAAGTGCGTTACACAGCAACCTTGACTGACACATCCAGGATATGTCCAGTTACAGAATTAAATCTAATGGTGGACACTATGATGCAAGTTTTAATAGCACACCAGTATGGACAAGTCAGTACCCTCACTAGTAATGAATGGCTATAGGGATGTGTCATATGAAATGGTCTGTTGGCAGTTATTGGTATATATGGCTTACATACCTAGAATCATTCTGTCACTAAAATTTGCAATGGCCTGACCAGAGTCAACCTACCTGGTTTAAAATTCAAACAAAACCTGGCAGTTATCTGTCAATCATCATTGATACAGGTATTCTTCATAGTTGACAAAATCTGCCATTTTCCAGCAATACTTAAGTTCTGTACCACCAAATAACTATCTTTTTGGCACATACTTTTTCCTTTCCCAACAGCGGTTTAAATTTGGTGCCATATCAAGAAGCAGGTCCTAGGCTTCAACAGCTGTGATATCAGTAAATAGATAAGCAAATGGTAGTATTCGCACATAGCAGAATGGCAAGTTACAAAACGTTTTATGCTTCATTTCAAAATTTTCAGAAAGCAAAATAAATTATAATGATTATACTACAGTAGGAGCTAAATTAAAAATAAACAAATATTTAGAAAAGGTGTGTTTTCAATCAATAAAGAGAAACTGGATATTCCACAAAAACAAAATTACCTGTTCAAGGCCAGTGAGTGTCAATAGCAATAATTTTGTACTTAGTATACAGTTAAAAATCCAATTACATCTCAATCAACAATGTATAACTTTTTAAAATGTTTTTGTAGTGAGATTAACAAGTAAAGGAATAAAAGTTCTCATCAATTCAATTGATTTCCTTCTGAATACATTCTATGGCGTCGGGAAATGAGGTGTCTTAACAGCACATCTTCTAGTGCAGGAAGTATCCAGAAGTATCCACTTCTGGATTTCTGGTTCAGTCCATGCATGTGCAACCTTCAGAAATTGTGGTCAGTTTTATTAAAAGAATGATCCCCATTATTCCTTTAGAATTTCTTGGATGATCAGGAAATATTCTTCTTCAGGCCAAACTTCTGGCAGCATAATATAGTTTATTTTTGTTCAATTGTGAGTAGCTACACTTCACTTTTGTATTTGACTTGCCATGACAATTGATTTTCTCTTACCTCGAGTCAGAAGATGTGGGTTGAAGTCTTACTCCAAGCACTAGGCAATGTCCAACTCCAACAGAGAGTCTAAACATCATCCCTTGACGGGCTGCAATTGAATGAGTTGAAACAGTCTTGCTTTTTGTTACAGGGTACACCTGGGCAATTTTCAACATTGTTCAGGAGATGCCAGTGTTGTAGTTATACTGCAACAGCTTGGCTAGAGGCACGAAATGTTCTGGAGCACTGGTCTTCGGTACCATTGCTGCAATGTTTTTGGAGACCATATTCTTTCCATATCCACTGCCTTCAGTTATTTCTCAACATCATGTGCACTGAATCAAATTGGCTGAAGACTGACATCACTGATGCTGGGGGAGACTGAGATGGATCATTGTGGCTGAAGATTACTGCAAATGCAGCCATCTTGTCTTTTACACCCAGAAACAGAAATTGCTGGAGAAACTCGATGGGTCTGACAGCATCTGTGAAGAGAAAACAGAGTTGTTTCGAGTCCAATGACCCTTCTTCAGAATAACTTCTTCTGTGCCACTGCCTTTGCTAGTTCTGTCCATCAAGTGGGACCAGACATACACAGAGATGGCGATGGTGTTATCTCTGAGATTGTGTGCAAAGCATGATTCCATAAGAACAATTGCATCAGGCTGTTGTTTGACTAATCTTTAAGATGACTTTCTCAATTTTGGCACTAGCTCCCACATGTTGGTAAGGAGGCTTGGCAGAGGTAGCAGGGCTGAGTTTCCAGTTATTGTTTCCAGTGTCTAAGTTGATGTCAGGTAGTCACACTGGTTTCATTTCTGTTTTGGGACTTTTTGGTAGTTTGAATACATGCGAATGGCTTGCTAGGCCATTTCAGAGGGCAGTTACATCACTGTGGGTCTGGAGTCACATGCAGTCACATCCAAGTAAGGACAACAGCATTCCTTCCCCAAAGAACATTAGTGAACCAAGTAGGTTTTTACAACAATAAATAATCAGTTCATGGTCGTTATTAGACATTTAATTCCATATCCTACTGAATTGAAGTTTCATCATCTGTCATGGTGGGATTTGAATCTGGGTCCCCAGAATATCATCTGGGTCTCTGAATTATTAGACCAGTGACAGTATCATAACATCATCACCTCCTCTTAAAGGGGGAGTGGGAATTTCTGCTTTCTAATAGAATTTAAGTGCTCCTATTAACCAGTGGGGTGTGACTAACCTCTCCTGAGGTTATTTTAATGCTCAAAACCAAAGTTCCTGATTTACAGCATCCGCAGTTCTTTCTGTTTCTGTCTTAGTGCTCCTGACTTGCCATCTTGATAGTAGATTAACCAGTTTGGTATGGTGGCTGCCCTGAAGTTCAGTTCTTTGGTTATCTATAATTTGAAAAAGACACCTCAAAGGTAACTTATTTGGCGATACAAGCCCCCCACCTACTTTGAAGTTGTCATAAATTTCAGAACTTCAATTTAAAAACAGTTCCCTGTGATCATGCCAAATTAGATCTTTTTAATCACTCCTCAGTGACAGCAGATTCCTAATGCAGATTAGACTTGTAATGTATAAGACAATATATTCAAGTAATTCTTCATGGTCCAAAGTTCCTAACAATTCAACAAAGAGATGTCTTCACCTCATGTGTGACATGCAACATCAAGCTGTAAATAGAATTTGTGACAAGATGGGGAAATGGTTTGTGAAGGAGGCTGCAACCTACACTGGCCCATTGCCTAATTCTTTAGGAGAAACACCTAGTCCAATTCATTGCACTTGGTTCATCCATCTCCAGCTGTTTTGACCTAGAGACTGACACTACTGTGAGGCTAATTTCTCCTCAATGGTTGCAAAGCATTCACTTTTTAGATGATTGGAGGTGCTGCCATGTCATGTTTTGCATGTATCCTTGCACAGTGTTAAAAGCAGATCTCAACCATCCAGCTCCTGAAGAAGCTAAGGTTTGAAATGATCACCACAGGAATGTGGTACCTGAAGGGTGAATGTAAACAAGTGTTCATGTTTCCAGGATGCAGTATTTTTTAATTGTGTCATGATGAGGGATGTTTTGTGTTCATCGTACCACTTAGCCTCAAATCCACTTAATAATCACTACTTACTGGTTAGTAGCAGGAAGAATGGGTATATGGGATCTCCTTCAGAATTATCAATTTCATGGCGACATTTGAGTCAATGGCTGCATTAATGCTCTAATGCCAACTGCTGTACAGAACAGGCCCACAATACACCAGGCCACTGTTGTTGACTAAGCAGCCAGGCTAACCAGTGGGGTGTGACTAACCTCTCCTGTTTGGATGTAGAGTGGTGGATCTGTTTCTGGGAACTGGCGTCCTTCCTTCTCAAGTCCAGTAAACCCTGCAAACCAATGTGCTAATGGGTACTGTGGTCCAAATTCAAGAAGTACCAGAATGTTTAGCAATGTTTTGTGCTGACATGCTGTCCAGTTTTAAAGTGATTGCATCCTAATAGGTCCATATGCACAGTTTATCCCTAGGTTTTGGGTGATGCTAGCCTGTGCTTAAGTTCTCAGGAGTTAGTTAAGTGGAATGCATCCTAATGTGAAATGCAAGTTGGGATAAAAAGAACTGATGCATGTTGGCCTTTTCACAATTGTTAGGTTTCATAACTCATGTAGAATGATTGGTCTCTGCATATCTTTGACACCTGGCTGACTACAGACAAAATGCCTCAAGTGAACAAATATGACATATTTTGTTTGGATGTTTTTGTATTTACAGAATGCGAATGCATTATCAAAAGAAACAGAAGTTACAGTTTGATACCAAGCTTGGAATGAATTCTCCATTCTGAGAGAAACTGGGAATAACTCACTTTCTGACTTAAAAATGAAGTAATCCTCACGCTTTTAGAACTGAGAATTAACACATCCTTCAAATATAAACTGAGGATGTTAGACCCTTATTCCACTTTTAAACAAATGTTGAAAAAAATGTACTAAAATAATAGTTCATGACATAAATAATGGATAAGTAATTAGACAAACATTTTAAAATACTTCTTCATATTTTTAAATTGAGACTGTGTGATTTCTGTATTTCCATAATAAAATGAGATCATCAATTTACATTGGTCAAAAATTTGCACATTATTTATTTATATATTCAATTGCTCTCAGCTATTTTTGAATCTATTAACAAAATAAGTGAATATATAATTCAACAGCTGTTCTTAATTCTGTTCAAGAAAGGTCTAAAATTGTTCTTTTATCTGTCAAAAAGGAGAGTGCAACATTTTAATTAGTTGTGTCTCTGCCATTGTGTGCCGTGCAAGAGAGGAAACAGATGATTGTAAAACATTGGGGAGACTTGAATCAGTTAAACAACAATTCAATAGAATAAACTACAAGCATTTTAACATGAAGTGAAATATATTTCTCATGACAAACTTGATTCACATATAGAAAAAAAAATAAAATTGCAATTAGTTTTGAATTGGAATTTGCTGTCAATGTATTTCCTATTAATTTGTAGTTACTATTATTAACATCCTTAATCTGTATTATTTAGGGGATTTTTTTCGATTATGTTGTTTACCAAATGCTAAATGGATATTGGATAGTTTCTAAACCTGTGGTTACGCATTTTGAAACACAGTCAGCTAATGGATTGGTCATACAATATTCCTTTCATTTGTGAAAACTATGTCACACGGATACAAGAAGTGCAACACCAAACTAGTTTCTCTGCAGAAAACCACAAGCAATTTTAATTGTTTTAGTGGTGTGAGACCAGCTGCCAGAGATGCATAAATTCAACATTCCGTTTACAAATGCAGCTGGTGCGAATTTAAATTCTGTTAAGTCTTCAAGCAGTCCACTGAACCATAATTTTATTAAAAGTTAAACTTTCAATGTTAGAAAGTGACAAAATTGCAATCTCTTTTTTAGCTTTAAAGATTACACAATTAGTGTAGGTTTATACTTACGGATGCTTTCACAATTTTGCCTGTTCAGATAGCATTAGTCTACACTGTCCACTGACAACATGCTAAAATCAGTAAAAGTGTCAATCTGGTATGTGTAGAATCGCTGATGTGTAAACTGAAAGCACTGCATACAAAAGCAATGAAAAGTATCAATTTAAACAGCAAATTCAGATTGTTGTGATATTTTTGCACGTGCATCCTGATAAATAAATAAAAGCAAACAAAAGAAGATGCTTGCATTAGAAGTGTATTTTGGCTTGGTTACACAAATCAAAAATTGTCTATTTCATAATTTCGCAATTCAAACTTAAAACACTGCAAGGACATTCATTTAAGTTCAAAACCAAATTTTCTTATAATTTTTAATAGAAAAGTTGCTCTCTTGGGTAGATTAACTACATTTTGTGCATTGAATATAATGGGATATGGACACTTTATACTTCAAATTTATTTTTGTTTTCTTTATTTGTTCATGGGATGTGGGTGTCTCTGGCTAGGCCAGCATTTATTGCCCATCCCTAATTGCCCAGAGGGCAGTTAAGAATCAACGACATTGCTATGGGTCTGGAGTCACATGTAGGCCAGACCAGGTACGGATGGCAGTTTCCTTCCCTAAAGGACAATTATTTCTTAAAAATTATTTCTAAACATTATGGAATGATTGGAAAATGCTTTGGAATTCAATCACTGGATTCTAGCATAATGTCAAATGTTGAATCTCTTGCTGTTTGCATAAATTTATACATGTTAATTGAGAACACCAGTATTTCAATGTATCACTTTTTTCTTACAAGCGCTAGTTACACAGAGTTGTATGCTTTGTTTTATAAGCTGCATAAATGGTGAAACTTCATTACATCTGCCAGATGTCAGCTGCATAACATACGTACATTAACATATCCATGCCCCAGTAAATGTAAAATCATTCTACTCTCAGTTCTAGAGTGCTCATGGATGCCAATTATACGATCAAAATCACATTGGTATAATTTTTTTCCCTCTACTTATGAAATACATACTGGGGTAACACCAACATTAATACCTGACAAACCAAAGTGCAGTATGTCTACTGATATGCTGTGAAGAGCCAGCAATTCCACTGAGCAGCAAAAAAGACATTATACAAATCTGAAAATATCCATATTAGAAATTGAAGGGGGTGATTAATCTTTGTAAATGGCCCATAGATAAAAGATAGTATCCTACAAATTATCCAAAAGAAAACAATATGAAATTTTCAATTGAATGCTTTCACATTTAGAAAACATTGTCTGCATTTTCCAGACAGGTTACAGAATGCTAGATACTTGTATTCAGTTAAGAATTTTACTTGAAGCAGATTCATAGCACCTTTGAAAGACCGTATTCACGAAAGTGCAGCCTTACAGCTGTGATGTCTAAAAACGTCACCTCTTAAAATTCTCATTGTTGCCTTCAAATTCCTCCCACTTGTTGCCTTCTGTTGTAGCTTCCTTCAGCCATACAATCCTCTGGGGACAGTGTTCCTTCAAATTTAGGTTTGTACATACCCCTGATTTTGATGTATCATTGTCACACGAACCAAAAGGCAGTGAAAAGTACTGTTTTGCATGCTATCCAGCCAAATCATACTTTACTTAAGTACATCATGGTAATAGAACAGAATGTAGAATATAGTGTTACAGTTACAGAGAAGGTACAGAGAAAGGTCAACTCTAATATATGAGAGGTCCATTCATTAGTCTGATAACAGCAGGAATGAAGCTGTTCTTGAATCCATTGGTACATGTTTTCAAACTTTTGTATCTTCTGCCCAATGGAAGACAGTATGACTGGATGGGAGGGGTCTTTGATTATGTTGGCTGCTTTCCCAAGGCAGCGGAAATGTAGACGGAGTCAATAGAAGCAAGGCTGGTTTGCATGATGGACTGGGCTACGTTCACAACTCTCTGGAATTTTTTTGCTGTCTTGGGCACAGCAGTTGCCATACCAAGCTTTGATGCATCTGGATAGGATGCTTTCCACGGTGCAGGTGAAGTGAGGAGGGTAGATGAGCGATATAACTATTTTGTCCTTTTTTCCCAATAATGATATTAAATCCATAACTATATTAAAGGCCATAAGAGACACTCAAACTCTTTTGTTTAAGAAGGATCTTGATTTCCTCCCCAAAGTGTAATGAAAGTAAAAGTTTACATAAACAGATAGGTGGAGAGTATATCCAACTTCTACTGTACAAAGTGCAACTGGAGTGTGATTTGTTATCTGGAGTAGAGATAGTAGAATTGGTTAAGACATTACCCATGAATAGAATAGAATTACTCCTGCGTAGTGATTTAGCAAGAGTGAAAGTTATAGCTTTATGTAAAGTCAGGCAAAGTCCAGTCAAGGATAAAAAGACAGAATTTCTGGAGAATTTCTGGCTTTTTACACGTACGTGAGGAATAAGAGAATGACCAGAGAAAGCGTAGGGCCGATCAAGGATTGTAAAGGGAATTTGTGCACTGAGCCTAAAGAGATAGGAGAGGTCCTTAATGAATACTTTTCTTCAGTATTCACAACTGAGAGGTGTACAGTGTGAAACAGGCTGGTAGGCTAGAGGAGGTCGATGTTAGTAAGGAAGATGTACAGAATTGCTCAGGAACAGTTCCATCTTGTGCACTGATCAGGGCAATCACTAAAAAAAGTCCAGTATTCGAGGTGACGGAAATACCACATAAAGGTGTTGCGGTAGCTGAAACTATTTGAAGATGAAGATAATTTAAATGGAGTTTTGGCGCATTTCATTAATTGATGCTTAGAAAGCAGAAACAAACAAAAATAGAAATTTCTGGAGAAACTCAGCAAATCTGGCAGGATCTGTGAAGTA
>JAHRHZ010000023.1:14562084-14648845 GCA_024137785.1 Ginglymostoma cirratum | reverse complement strand
GAAGAAGGGTCACTCGACTCGGAACTATAACTGTTCTTTACTTCACAGATCCTGCAGAAACAAACAAAAATAGAAATTTCTGGAGAAACTCAAAATTCTGAAGAAGGGTCACTCGACTTGGAACTATAACTGTTCTTTACTTCACAGATCCTGCCAGATTTGCTGAGTTTCTCCAGAAATTTCTGTTTTTGTCTGAAGAAGGGTCACTCGACTCGGAACTATAACTGTTCTTTACTTCACAAATCTTGCCAGATTTGCTGAGTTTCTTCAGAAATTTCTACTTTTGTTTGTTTCAGATCTCCAGGATCGAGAGTTCTTTATTTTACATCAGAAAGCAGATCCAGAGTTAACTAAGTTAACTAAGAGCACTATTGAAATGTGGAGACTGTTTAAGGAATGCATACTGCGTGTGCTCGATATGTTTGTCCATAGCAGGCAGGGATGATGCGGTCGAGTGAGGGAGCCTTGGTTCTCAAGAGAGATCGAACAACTGGTTAAGAGGAAGAAGGATGCTTATATAAGGTTTAGGAAACAAGAAAAGGCTCTAGAGGAGTACAAGTTATCCAGGAAGGAGCTGAAGAAAGGGCTTAGGAGAGCTACAAGGGGGCATGAGAAAACCTTGGCAGGTAGGATCAAGGAAAACTCCAAGGCTTTTTACACGTACGTGAGGAATAAGAGAATGACCAGAGAAAGCGTAGGGCCGATCAAGGATTGTAAAGGGAATTTGTGCACTGAGCCTAAAGAGATAGGAGAGGTCCTTAATGAATACTTTTCTTCAGTATTCACAACTGAGAGGTGTACAGTGTGAAACAGGCTGGTAGGCTAGAGGAGGTCGATGTTAGTAAGGAAGATGTACTAGGAATTTTGAGGAACTTGAAGATAGATAAGTCCCCCGGGCCTGATGGGATTTATCCAAGGATTCTATGGGAAGCGAGGGAAGAGATCGCAGGGCCTTTGGCGATGATCTTTTCGTCTTCACTGTCCAAGGGTATAGTGCCAGACGATTGGAGAGAGGCAAACGTCATTCCCTTGTTCAAGAAAGGGAATAGGGATAACCCCAGAAATTACAGGCCAGTTAGTCTTACGTCAGTGGTAAGCAAATTATTGGAAAGGGCTCTGAGAGATAGGATTTATGATCACTTGGAATAGGCACCGTTTGATTCGTGATAGTCAGCATGGATTTGTGAGGGGTAGATCATGCCTCACAAACCTTATTGAATTCTTTGAAGAGGTGACCAAACACATGGATGAAAGTAGAGCAGTGGATGTGGTATACATGGATTTAAGTAAGGCGTTTGATAAAGTTTCCCATGGTAGGCTCATGCAGAAGGTAAGGAGGCATGGGATAGGGGAAAATGTGGCAGATTAGATTCAGAATTGGCCGACCCTTAGAACAGAAAGGGTGGCAGTGGACAGAAAATATTCAACATGGTGCTCAGTTACAACTGGTGAACCACAAGGATCTGTTCTGGGTCCTCTTCTATTTGTGATTTTTGTAAATAATTTGGATGAAGGAGTGGAAGGGTGGATTAGTAAGTTCACAGACGATACGAAGGTCGGTCAAGTTGTGGATAGTGCGGAGGGCTGTTCTAGGTTACAAAGGTACATTGATAGGATGCAGAGCTGGGCTGAGAAGTGGCAGATGGAGTTTAACCTGAAAAGTGTGAGGTGATTCATTTGGAAGGACAAACTTGAAAGCAGAATACAGGATTAATGGAAAGATTCTTGGCGGTGTGGAGGAGCAGAGGGATCTTGGGGTTCATGTCCACAGTTCCCTGAAAGCTGCCACCCAGGTGGATAGAGTTGTTAAGAAGGCGTATGGTGTGTTAGCTTTCATTAATAGACGGATTGAGTTCAAGAGCCATGAAGTTATGCTCCAGCTATACAAAAGGCTGGTTCGGCCACATCTGGAGTATTGTGTCCAGTTCTGGTCGCCTCATTACAGGATAGATGTGGAAGCGTTGGAGAAGGTGCAGAGGAGATTTACCAGGATGTTGCCTGGAACGGAGGGAAGGTCTTACGAGGAAAGGTTGAGAGAGCTAGGGCTTTTCTCTTTAGAATGTTGAAGGATGAGAGGTGACTTGATAGAGGTGTACAAAATGATCAGAGGTATAGATAGAGTAGACAGCCAGAGACTTTTTCCTAGGGTGGAGGTAGCTATTACAAAGGGGCATAGTTTTAAAGTGAGTGGAGGTAGATACAGGGGAGATGTCAGAGGTAGGTTCTTTACTCAGAGAATGGTAGGGCCATGGAATGCATTGCCGGAGAGGGTAGTGGAGTTGGCCTCATTAGGGGCATTTAAGCGGCTATTAGATAGGCAGATGGATGATAGTATAAGTTAAGGATGGAGGTTAGATAGACCTTAGGATTAGGGTAAAAGTTCAGCACAACATCATGGTCCGAAGGGCCTGTACTGTGCTGTACTGTTCTATGTTCTATGTTCTAAGTTACCACAGGGAGCTCACACTGCAGCTAGTGTGCAGTAATTCTGGAATGCTATTGTACTAAGAATAGTGTTCTGATGATACAGTGCAAACACCCTCACAGACCTGCAGATGAGGAATGGATGCTTGTTTATCGGAAAGTGGTGCTACCCAAATATCATGGAGAGACATTGCAAGTCGCACATAAAATTTCTATAGCAGGACATACAGGAACTGGGAAAACAGGCATCAATGAACATGAATTTTACATGGCTAAGACTTCAAAAGGATGGAGTGCAATTCTGTCAAATGTCTCACAAATATCCGGTAATAGGTAAACATCAACTTGTAATTAAACTGGCACTTTTAATATTTATAGCTATTTTTGAAAACCATTCGGTTGAATGCTAGTAATTACATAGGATCATTAAGAAACTTACAATTATCAATAAGTCAATCTGAGTTCCAGAACTTATTCCTTTAAAGGCCATTACAGCTAAATTAGTAGTGGAAAAATTAACCTACTCCTTTTACTACATATGGTCTACCAATTGAAATACAATATTTAAAATTTCCCAGAATATAATCAGTAGTTTGGGTATCAAGTCAACTGCATATCATCCTAGACACACCATCCAACTCAAAACCATGATTAAGCCAGCAATTCATGTTTCATTTTTGCCATGATTAAAATAGTTTAAACACAATAAATTGTTATTCACTTGTGAATGGAAAACCTAGTTTTCATATTCTTTTAACCCGAGTTAAGCAGTTAGGTAAAATTGGGTAACTTGGTGGTTTAATTGGATTCTCTAAATTTTGACGACTTTGAGAATAGTGAGACTTGATTTCCAGTACACAAACCTCCAGTTGGTCATGAGATAATATTTTCCACAGCTCAGTGTCAAGTTTTGCTTGTTTAGTTCCTGTGAAGCATTATACTATGTTAAAGGTGTTAAAAAGTGTAGGCTATTGTCCCTATGGCAGAAAATCATAAACAACTCGGACAATTATGTTGCTATGGTTCTAAATATGCAACAAACCATATTTAAACTAATGGTCCAAATAAAAACATAAGACATAGAAGCTGGAGTAAGCTGTTCATCCCTTCAAGCTTGCTCCACCATTCATTATAATCATGGCTGATTATCGAGCTCAATACCCTTCTCCTGCCCTAACTCATATGCCTTGATCCATTTAGCAACAACATCTGTATCGAGCTCTTTCATTAAAAACACACAATGTTTTGGTCTCAACCACTTTTGTGGTAGTGAATTCTACAGGCTCACCACTCTTTGGATAGAGGAGAGGATAGGTGGAGAGGAGGCAGACAAGTCCCTATCTACTAACATCATCCCGCCCCCTTGACCTGTCTGTCCTCCCTGGACTGACCTATCTCCTCCCTGCCCCCCTACCTACACTCACCTTTACTGGCTCCATCCCCGCCTCTTCGACTTGTCTGCCTCCTCTCCGCCTATCCTCCCCTCTATCCATCCTCTATCCGCCTCCCCCTCTATCCCTTAGCCTTAATGAGACCCCTGGTTCTGGACTCCTTCACCATGGGGAACATCCTTCTTGCATCTAACATGTCTAGTCCTGTTAGAATTTTATAGGTTCCTATGAGATGCCCCCCATATTCTTCCAAACGCCTGTGAATACAATCCAAACTGAAACAATCTCTCCTCATATGTTAGTCCTGCTATCCCAGGTAAGCCATTGCTGCACTCTTTCTACAGCAAGAACGTCTTTCCTCAGATACGGAGACCAAAACTGCACATAATATTCCAGGTGTGGTCTCACTAATGCCCTGTATAATTGAAGCAAGACATCCTTGTTCCTGTACTCATCCTTTTGCTCTGAGAGTGATCTTACAGTTTGCCTTCTTTACTGCCTGCTGCACCTACATGCTTACTTTCAGCAACTGGTGCACAAGAACACCTCGGTCTTGCTATACATTCCTCTCTCTCAATTTACAGCTGTTCAAGTAATAATAATCTGCCTTCCTATTTTTGCTACCGAAAGCTCACATTTAGCCACATTATACTGCATCTGTCACGCATTGCCTACTCACCCAGTCTGTCCAAATCACACTGCAACATCTGTATCCTCCTCATAGCTCACCCTTCCACCCAGCTTTGTCACCTGCAAATTTTGAGATATTACACTTAGTTCCCTCTTCTAAGTCATCAATGTACGTTGTGATAGCTGGGAGCCTGATACTGAGCCCTGCTGTTCTAGTCACTGCCTGCCATTCAGAAAAAGACGTATTTAATCTTACATTTTATTTCCTGCTGCTAACCAACTTTTTATCCAACTCAATACAATAACCCCAATTGCACGCACTTTGTCTAAACCACTAACATAGCATAATGTGTATGTTGCAAAAGGTACAATGAAAGTATTTAGTATAAGCTCAATTATTTCAAAACTCTTATTTAGGAATCAAGAGATATGGTAAATTCTACCTACTAAATCACTTGAGTAATTTTTTTACAATAATTTGAGCTTCCATTCAACAAAATAACAACATTGATGGCACATCAAACAATGAAAAAATACAACATGAACTCTAAAATTATGAAGAGATAAAAGGTACTGCAGATGCTGGAGAATCCGAGATAACAAGCGTGGGGCTGGATGAACACAGCAGGTCGAGCAGCATCATAGGAGCAGGAAAACTTGACGTTTCGGGCCTAGACCCTTCATCAGAAATGGGGGAGGGGAAGAGGGTTCTGAAATAAATAGGGAGAGAGGGGGAGGCGGATAGAGGATGTATAGAGGGGAGGATAGGTGGAGAGGAGGCAGACAAGTTGAAGAGGCGGGGATGGAGCCAGTAAAGGTGAGTGTAGGTAGCGGGGGTAGGGAGGAGATAGGTCAGTCCAGGGAGGACGGACAGGTCAAGGGGGCGGGATGATGTTAGTAGATAGGGACTTGTCTGCCTCCTCTCCACCTATCCTCTCCTCTATCCTTCCTCTATCCACCTCCCCCTCTCTCCCTATTTATTTCAGAACCCTCTTCTCCTCCCCCATTTCTGATGAAGGGTCTAGGCCCGAAATGTCAAGTTTTCCTGCTCCTATGATGCTGCTTTATCTGCTGTGTTCATCCAGCCCCATGCTTGTTATCTAAAATTATGAAGAAGCTCATCAGAAGTTCTCCTGAGTTCACCCATGATTTTCTCTGCAGACTGAGACCTGAGTGAGACATTTCAGCTTGCCTTTGTACACAGGGGATTTCCAGCTGTTGTGAACAAATTGTGTGTGTAGGTGTGTGGCAAGATTACTGGAAGTTCTAGTTAGCTCCTTACTTCTGTGAAACATCATCAACAGTGATATCCAGGCATGAAGTTTCCAAATAAATGTGAGACCCTGGACCTGAAAGAAAAAAAGTCAAATGGAAAAAAAAATGTATGTAAGCCATTAAAGATATACGTCAAAGGTATTGCTTGCATCTATTGTTTTAGAGTAATTTGGAATGTTTGTCTGAGGAGGAAAGGGCAAGTTTTTGAGCCTATGTGATTCAAGTGCAGCAGTCTCGGGATATTTCCCTACTGGCACCTCTATGATGTGGGCTACCACTATGTGCATTTCTTCTGTAGGTACAGACAAATTAATAGTTAAAGGCCACAAGGGGAGCATTCCATGGTAGCGGTTGAGCTTGGAGGCTTTTCTATTTTTTTGACCACTGATTGGGTCACTTGGGTCTCTCTACCTGCAACCGCATCAGTGCAATTTTTTTTCTTTAAGACTACTTATTTTTAGGCTGAACATGCTTAATGTGTTCTCTGAGTTCTGGTCAAAATGAATACAAGAAGCCATGCGTGATTCAATATAAAGCAAATTTATTAGCTTAATCTACTTCAGCTTTATGCAAAATAATGAGTGTATCTATTAGCTTAAACCACTTTAGACATATTCAACAAGTGAGTCTCGCTGCCATCTGCCGTTGGGGACTCCTGGATGACGGCTGGCACTTGAAGCTCTATCTCAGTTTCCATAGCTTCGGCCCACGAACCCCAATCTGCTGGCAAAATGTCTTAAAATTTGGGAAAAGTCCTCACATAAGTACTTTTCTGAATCTGATATTACATGCTGCATTACCATTCTGAGTACTTTCCCAAACTTTCCTCTGTGCTTGGTGGTCACAAACAAATCCAGGTGTCGCTGAAAAACAGCCTATTTCCAAGCCAAGGCAAGGTCATTGTCAGCCAAAACAGGCTGCTTTCTACTAAGATAACAAGGTGGTACCCGAAACATCAAGCTTTCCTGCTCCTATGATGCTGCTTGGCCTGCTGTGTTCATCCAGCTCCACACCTTGTTATCTCGGATTCTCCAGCATCTGCAGTACCTATTATCTCTGCTTTCTACTAAGCCTGTTTTTCATGTATTTTCCTTCAATTGCTTATTGTCATGTCCAATCAGTGCTCATTAATCTGATTTGGTGGTATCATTTTTAAGCCTAACACTACAGAGCACTACGTAAGTCATGAGTTGAGGCCACACTTGAGAGACTCCTTTATTGATGATGGGTCAACAGGGACGGAAGACATCAAGGATTCCTTAACATTAATGGCTAAACCTTTAGTCAGATGTGTTTCCTCCACTGGTGGTCAAAGTTTACATTATCCTGGCTGCATGTTTAATGGAAGTCATAGTACAAGCATTTCAGAGGAAGTTCCTTGCCATGTTGGGCATCCTTGGTTGGTTGTCCCAGTAGAAATGTTCTTGAATTGCGAAGACCTTTGCCATTCATGGCATCCTGAGGAGACTTCCTGGCTCTACTCTATTCTTGGTGCTCTGCAACCATGCCTCTGTCTCCTTTTCCTCTGATACACTGTTTTCTTCCAGGAGCTCATTGGTTACAAGATTGATATCACTCTGGAGGGTTATGCTATGACGAGTGCAGAGAACCACCACAATGAGTGGCTCTTGCAGGAGTACATTGTAGGGCATCAACTGACTGGTCTGCATGTTCAGATGTCTGACATCATTTCAGTGTTGGTCCTGGTAAGAAGACGGCATTGGTTGTGACATGTCTATGACTGTATGACACTGTCCTACAGTGGTGATTACTTATCTCTTCAAAGGGTATCCATGTATCCTAGAATCCATCCATGAATTTTGGGGCTTAGAGAGAAAATCTGCAATGGTCTGAACAGCCAGTCCAGAGGATGAAGGAGTCAAAACAGCTGCCAGGAATGTGATGCATAGATAAGGGAAAATCTTATTGTATTTGTCGATCAGTTGAACATTGAAAGAGTGGGAATGGTTCTTATTGGTGAAATTCGACAGTTGGTCATTCCACTGTTTTCATAGCTATGTGCTGCTCTCTGTGCCTGCACAATCCCATATTTTGCTAATTGAAATGTACCGTCCAGCTCTGCAAATGGGACATCAATGATGCAAAATGCAATGGTGTGCAACTGCTACAAAATGCCATTAAGTATCTGAAGCTGATACTTGGAACCAGAATCAAAGAAACCAGTAGCCAAAGTGACTTTGATGGCTCCTGCAGAGTATGGTGACCAGTGCTGTGAAATGGAAGTCTTCAGCAATGGGAGGCCATACATCTATGACCAACTGTCTGCAGAGTTACAGTCTCCTATAGTAACATTCCTTTTACTCAAGCATCTTCTCCATCCTTGCTTGGCAGTCATGTTCGCATGATGCTATGACAGTGATGATCTCAGCACTGCCAAAGCACCTACACCTCCCTCTCCCTGCCACTACACTGTGCTGATGGCAGAGTCAATACAGTGTGGAGCTGGAGGAACACAGCAGGTCAGGCAGCATCAGAGGTGAGGGGAGTTGACGTTTCTGACCTAGACCCTTCATTAGGACTGGGTTTTGTGCTAATGTCACTAGTTTTCCAAGACTTTCACCTCTTTAAACAAATCAGATAATACAGTAGTACCTTGACTGGTTCCCCATGATGTAAATTCATCTGATCTGATCCAAGTGTGCACAGCTCATATGCCCCCAGGAAAATCACAACATTCACCATTAATGAGCTCCTTAATCATCTTAATTGGCCTTCATCATTGATTATACAGAATGGCAGGACTCTCTCCCTCCAATTCTTGTTATTGTGACCATTGCTGTTCATGGGAATGGGATCTGGAAGTCCACACAACAGATCACATCATATTTTGGGACCCTGTTCGCTTCTAATCTAGCCCGTCTCCAGAACTTCATTTATGTTCAAAAACAGAAAGCAAGAGAACCAACATTATGCAATTGCTAGAAGAACTGACAGTGTGTTGATCGTGTCTCCTATCAGAATCAAGAGTGATTTTCACGCATATAAGCGTCAAATGATGCAATTTTTGAGTTATAGCACCTTACATCAGTTCCTATGTCCCTCTACCAATCACAGGTGCTAAAAGCCTACCATTTCCAGTACATATTAAAAGAAGCTTCAGCTGCAGTGAAGAGAAACCTTTTTCCATAGCATTGCTTTTTATGGATTTTGGGTTTTAATGATTTTGTGGTGTTAAAAATGCTATGTAAATGTAAATTGGAATTAAAAACATCAACTTTTCATACTGTTAATAGATTCTGTAATGGGCAATATATGAAATTGAAGGATTTACAACTTGAATGTAAGAAAGAAAAACTAAAATTTCTTTTATTTCCATAACTGTGAAATCTTACAGAAGGATTGAATATTAGTATTATGCATAAAAGTTAAATCCAAATATTTGAAGTTATACCCAAGGCAGAAGCTTAAAATGATGAGCTCATGTACATCTTTATATGTAAAATGCAACACATTGTATACAGAACTACTGGATGCACATAATACGTGTTTAATATATCCAACCTTCAGACTCTGTACATGTAAACATGAGATGTACAGTAAGGATTTTGAACTATTTTAGAGCGTTTCAGTTTTGATTATCAGCTGGAGCAGAGTTCAAAACTACAGGGTGTGGAAGAACTACTACATTTTCTCAATTTACAATCATGCATTTCTGTACTTAAGGTTCAATTAACTTCTAGACAAAAGCAGTAGACTGGCTCCTGATAATTTGCCTGTGTTGCAACATTTGATTTATCTTCATGGTTTTAACTGATATACTTCTCTGGTATTTTGAAAAGCCCAAGGTACCGTCCTGAAATGATGTGACATGATTGTTCCCAGATGTCACTATAAATAGCAAAATGTTTGAAATAGTCAAGCTGCCATGGGCAAGTACACAAGTGAAGATACACCCTAATTGTGTCCTAAAATAGAATTGACTATCCTTTATTGTCACGTGTACTCCACTACTGAAATACAGGAGTACAGTGAAAAGTTTTTACAATGGCTGCCTTTAATGGTACTATCTTAGGTACAAGTACTTAGTTATAAATCTTAGATACAAAAGAGGAATAAAAGAAGTAGTAGACACTTATGGTGTCTTAAAAAATAGGTTAGAAATAAGATAGTCATAACATAGTTACAGTTATATTGTTATATACATAGTTAGATTGACATTACAATTCAGTAAAGAATTCCAAACAGCAGTACTCCACACATGATTTGACTGCCTAGGCTCCAGTCCAACAACAGTCCCGCTCTGTTCCAAGCCTCCAATCCACTCCGCACCAGCACTCAGCTGCACCAAGGTAAGTTGCACTGCTCCGGGACTCGCTTCCCCTTGCACTGCACCAGGACTTGCTTCCCCTCACGCTGCACCAAGACTTGTTTCCCTCATGCTGTTCCAAGGCTTGTTTCCCCTCGTGCTGCATTGGGACTCACTTTCCCTCGTGCTGCATTGGGACTCGCTTCCATGCACACTGCTGCAGGACTCATTTCCCCTCATGCTGCTCCAAGACTCGTTTCCCTCGCACTTAAGTTCATAAGATATAGGGGCAGAAGTAAGCCATTTAATCATGGCTATATGCTTCTCATCTCCATTTTCCTGCTTTCTCCCCATAACGCTCCAACCTATTACCAATTTAAAAACCTGTCTAACCCCTCCTTAAATTTACTCAATGTCCCAGCATCCATTGCACTTTGGGGTGTCAAATTCCACAGATTCACAACTCTTTGGGAGAAGCAGTTTCTCCTCAACTCTGTTTTAAATTTGTTACCCCTTATCTTAAGACTATGACTCCTCATCTCAGAATGCCCCACAAGAGGAAGCATCTGCTCCACGTCTAATTTATCTACACCATTTTTTATCTTGAATACCTCAATTTGATCTCCCCATATTCTTCTAAATTCCAGAGAGTACAGGCCTAAACAGTTCAATCTCTCGTCATACGACAAACCCCTCATCTCTGGGATCATTCTAGTGAACCTCCTCTGAACTGCCCCCAAAGCCATTACATCTTTCCTTTCCACCTCACCAATGCCTTGTATAGTTACAACAATACTTCCTTACCTTTATATTCTATTCCTTTAGCTATAAAAGTCAACATTCCATTCACTTTCTTTATTATCTGCTGCACCTGCATATTAGTTTTCTGTGACTCATGAACAAGGACACCCAGATCCCTCTGCACTGGAGCACCCTAAAGTCTTTCCCCATTTAGATAATAGGTCATTTTCCCATTTTTACAAATAAAATACATGACCTCACACTTATCCATGTTAAACTCCATCTGCCACATTTTGGCCCACTCTCCTAACCTATCTATATCCCATTTATAAGTTTCTTGTTTCCTCATTGCAATTTATCATCCCACCTATTTTTGTGTCATCCACAAATCTGACTATAGAGCCTTCTATTCCTGTATCCGAGTCATTAATGTAGATTGTAAAGAGCAAGGACCGAACACTGTGGCACCCCAGTAGTTACTTCCTGCCATTCAGAAAAAAAAAATTTATCTCGGCTCTGTCTTCTGTCCATCAGCCAGTCATCTGTTCAAGCTAATAAATTACCCCTAATCCCATGTGTTCCAACCTTGCGAATTAGCCTTTTGTGCAGCACCTTATCAAACACCATCCGGAAGTCCAGATATACTACATCTACAGGATACTCATTAACCACTTTGCTTGTTACATTCTCGAAGAACCCTGGCAAATTAGTCAAACATGATTTGCCCTTCATAAAACTATGCTGACTCTGATGGATAGCGTTTTGACTTTCCAAGTGCCTTAACATTGCTTCCTTGATAATTGATTCTAACACTTTGCCAACAACAGATGTTAAACTAACTGGTATGTAATTTCTCACATATTGCCTCCCTCCCTTTTTGAATAAGGGCCTTACATTAGCAATTTTCCAATCCACAAAAATCTTTCCCATGACCAGGAAATTTTGGAATATTGTACCCAATGGATCCACTATCTCCACCACCTGTACCTTTAATACCTTACGATGTAGGGCATCAGACCTGGGGAACTTGTCTACCCTCATTCCGAACAATTTGTGGAGTATCTTTTCCCTCTCAATGTTGATAGTTCTAAGTTCTACCCTTCCTATTGCCTCTGACTTGCCCATTCCAATAGGAATGGTACTGTTGTCCTCCACCGTGAAAACTGAGGCAAAGTATTGATTTAGTATCTCTGCCATTTTAGTATTCCCCACTATTAACTCTCCAGTTTCATTGGCCAAGGGACCACCATTTACCTTAGCGACTCTCTTCCATTTTATATACCTAGAGAAGCTTTTGCTATCCTTTTTGATATTTTGTGCTACTTTTCTTTTGCAATTTATCTTAGGTCTTTTTATTTATTTTATGGTATCCATTTCCTTATGTTTGAAAGTTTCCCAATCCTCCTACCTGCCACTGGCCTTTGCAATATGGTATTCCTTAGTTTGTCCTTGACGTCCTTGTTTAACCATGGATGTTTTTTAACACTCCTTACCATCTTTCTTCCTCACTGGGATATATTTTAGTTGTGAGGAATTGAGTAGCTCCTTAAACAACTGCCATTGCTCATCTGCTGTCTAACCATTTAGCCTTCCTGGTCAATCTACTTGGGCCAAATCTGTCCTCATGCCTATGTAATTTCCTTTGTTTAATTCCAGAACACTACTGTGGGAGTGCACTTTCTCACCCCCAAGCTGAATTTTGAATTCCCTCATGCTATAGTCACTACTTCCTAGAGGATCCTTAACTATGATGTTTCCTCAATACACAATACCAAATCAAGACTTCCTCCTCCCCCATCCCTATTATGTTTAAAGTAAGACTCATTACACATTTAGACTAATTTATCCCTGGATTTTAATGCCATCAGAATCTTTATTCCCTTAATCTTTACCCTGTTCAGTGCTTTGAAATGCCTGTTGTAGTTTATCTGAGTCTCAGAAACATGCAGATGCACATGGATCACTACCTCCTAATAAGCCATGACCTTAGTGTTGGTTTTGAGATCCTGGTTTTCAAATTCTCATCATTTTTCCCAAGTTTGAGGTGGAAGCTTGCATACTATAGAAAATGGCCCATATTTTCCTGGATCTCCCTATTTGGAGGAGTTGCTATGCTATGTGAGTTGGTTGGAAGGAGACCCGAGTCTTCTAGTTATTTAATGAAGAGTTTGTTTCCTTATATGCTGTGGAGAAGAGATTAACAATGGCCTTGGACCTCCATTTCTATGTGAATACATACAAGTGTCAATTGAACTCCAGAGCTTGCAGATGAAAGTTGGAGTGATTTAGGTTTGGATTGAAAGCAGCATAGGTTGAACAGTTTCCTGTCCATTCTGTAAATTATTTCCATGATAATTTTCTAGCAATGAGGTGCAGCAAGAAAGATGGAGAAAAGAGTCATTGTGATGACACTGCCTTGTGTGACCCTTCTTCAGAGATAGTGTCAGTAACTGTGGTACTTCCAGTCTAGATATGTAAACTTCTTGTCAGCACAGTGGTAAAAGGTATTCTCACAGACACAGGTAGTGCCCCAATATTAAAAAAGTAGTGCTCATTATACATTTGGACTGATTTATCCCTGGATTTTAATGCCATCGGATTCTTTATTCCCTTAATCTTTACCCTGTTCAGTGCTTTGAAATGCCTGTTGTAGTTTATCTGAGTCTCAGAAACATGCAGATGCACATGGATTACTACCTCCTAATAAGCCCTGACCTTCGTGTTGGTTTTGAGATCCTGGTTTTCAAATTCTCTTCGTTTGTCCCAAGTCTGAGGTGGAAGCTTGCATGCAATGGAAAACGGCCCATATTTCTCACCCCCAAACTGAATTTTGAATTCTCTCATACCAGAGTCACTATTCCTTAGAGGATCCTTAACTACGTTGTCAATTAATCTCTCTTCATTACACAATACCAAATCCAGAGTAGCTTGCTTCCTGGTTGGTTCCACAACATACTGCTCCAAGAAACAATCTCTAATACATTCAATGAACTCTGCCTCCAGGCTACCCTTGCCAATTTGATTCTTCCAATCTATGTGCACGTTAAGTTCACCCATGATTATTGTCAAAACTTTTTTGCCAGCCTCCAATATTTCCTAGTTTATACTGTGTCCCATTGCAGAACTGCTTTTTGGGGACCTATAGATTACTCCTACCAAGTACTTCTTCCCTTTGCAATTTCTTATTTCTATCCAGACTGATTACATATCTTGATCCCACGTACTTATGTTATTTCTCATTACAGCCCTGATCTTTCCCTTCACCAGCAAAGCTATAGCACCTCCTTTTCCTACCATTCTATCCGTTCAAAATGCCGAGTACGCTTGGATATTCAATTCTCAGATCCGGTCTCCTTGTAACCGTGTCTCAGTAATCGCTACTAAATCATACCCTTTTGTTTCTATTTGAACCATTAACTCATTAATTTTGTTTTGAATGCTTTGTGCATTTAGATTTTAAATTTGTTCTACTGGTAAATTTCCCTACTCTTTAATAAATCCTTGGTGCGTAAATATAATCACCTGTTCTGTCCCTCACATTTATTGTCTGGTAAACATCCGCCACATTGCTAACCTGCACTCTTACCTCCTCTTTTAATTTGGGTTTTCTAATTTCTCCTATAATTGAACTCTACCCACCTCCATTTAGTTTAAAGCCCTGTCTACAAGGACTCTACTCCCAGTACGATTTAGATGAAGATCGTCCCATTAGAACAGGTCCCTTCTTCCCCAGTACTGCTGCCAATGTCCCTTGAATTCAAACCCATCTCACCCATACCAATCTTTAAGCCACACATTTGTCTGCTTAATCTTAATGACCCTCTGCAAAGTAGTGCATGGCTCAGATAGTAATCCTGCTCTGGGACTCGCTTCCTCTTGCGCTGCTCTAGGACGAGCTTCCTTGCACACTGTTCCAGGACACGTTTGCCCTCATGCTGCTCCAGGACTCGCTTCCCTGCACGTTGCTCTCTGACCTGTTTCACCTCAGGCTGTTCTGGGACTCGCTCACATCGTGCTGCTCAGGGACAGCTTCCCTGCACACTGCTCCAGGACTGCTAAGAAGAGAGGAAAAAAGAAAAGAAACAAAAAGGACAAGCAGAGCAAAGGAGCTCCATGTGGAGTGCCCTACTCTGCCGCCATTACTTCCAGCAAAAAGTTCAGATGTTGTAAATTATTGGAAGTTCCCCTGTAATATGCCATCACAGTGTCATTGGTACAATAGCAATCTTGTGACTTTTAACAAATAAGCTGCTAGTAAATTTTTTTAACAGCCTCTACAAATTTTTACTATCTTAGAAAATGTTTATGTTAAGTTATTGGGTTACATCAGTTGATCTTGGCTTGATGGGGCAATTGTGGCAATGCTAAGCTTTAAAGGAGAAGTTCTAAAGAAGGATCACTGGACCTGAAACGTTAACTCTGCTTTCTCTCCAGATGTTGCCAGACCTGCTGAATTTTTCCAGCAATTTCTGTTTTTGTTTCTGATTTCCAGCATCCATAGTTCTTAGCTTTTTTAATGTAATGCAATAGATGGAGTTAAGTGATCCCACAGCCAACAGATAAGGTCACATTATGGCCCATCTTGTCTGCACTGGCTCTCTGAGCATTTTAATTAAGTGCCAATCTCCTGCCTTTCCTTGCAACCCTGTTCATTATTTTGATTTAAATAATGATCTAATGTACCCTCAAATGACTTAACTGAACTTGCCTGAATCATACTTCCAGACAGTGAATTATTCTAGACCTTAACTACTCTGTCTGTGAAAAAAGATTTCCTCATCTTGCATTTTAAAACTATGCCGTCTGATTCTCATTTTTAGACAAGAATGGGAACAGTTTCTCCCTATCTATCCTGTCCAGACCCTTCATGATTCTAAAAATTTCTCTCGATAATCTATAAATCCTTCTCCTCTCTAAGGAAAGCAATCGTAACTTTTCCAATCTTTGCTCACAACTGAAGTGTCTCATCCATGGAATCATTCTTGTAAACGTCTCTCGCACACTCCCGACTGCATACAGAAATGTACACAATACTTCAGCTGATGTGTAACCAGTGACTTACATATGTTCATCATAATCTCCCTGTTCTTGTACTCTACAGTCCTATTTAATCGAGTATTAATAACTTATGTACATATACTCTCAGATCTCTCTGCTCATCCACAAACTTTGAGGCAGTCTCCTGCACATCAAGACCTAGTGTTACATCTCACTGGGATTGCATGCTGGAAATCAAGTCCTGCTATATTTGGAATCATTACAAAAGTTAAAGATTTTATAAAAACATGCGAATTTCCCCAATTTTCAGATCAGGATTGGCAGATAGCATGGACCAAGTTTGTGTACTTAACAAGGATTACAATTTATTACAAATAAATAAACTCTAGCTAAAGGTAAACAATTATGAACCAACGACATGTATCTCTACTCTATTTGAAACTCTGAGTCCCTTATAAAATTCACCCAATACATACATTTAGACAAACACACAAAAAAAATGGGTTTCTTGTGTGGAGAGAAAAACTGGGAAGTCAGTTCAATGGTTCCTTTCCACAGAGTTCACTGACTTATTGTTTAAAAGTCACAGCCTAGAGCAACTGTTGAGGGTAAATAAACTGGTTTTCTTCAGGCTTCATGTTTTTTATTATTGCAGAGAAAAGGAGAGCTCCTACCTTTTGGAGGTCTGACAGTATCTGCCCAAACATTCACACCCACAGCTGTTCAGATACCTGGAAGCCAAATACACAGTTGTTGGCAGGCAGAAGGCCTTTGTCATTGACAACCATTCCTCAGACCAATCAGATGTTTGTTGCCAGCCAAATTTCCATTTGTCCACCCCTTGGCTTCAGCTCATCAGCCCTGCTTGAACAAACAGCACTTACAATAAGTACCAGGTAACTTTCTTTTAAAAAGTACAGCAATACCCTTCCACAATCATTGGTTTTAAAATCAGTCCCTTTCCCATTTCAGTACACAATCAAAAACAGAGAAAAATAAACAGTCTTCATACTAATCAGTTATACATTAGGAAAAGCATAAGCCGCAATACTGACTCCTGGGAGAGTTCCACTACAATCTTTGTTCCAGCCTGAAAATTCCCATTGGGTGGAATTAACCTCTGCCTCCTATCCTTCAGCCAATTTTGTATCTACATTGCTACTGTCCCTTTTATTCCATGAGTAATAACTTTCCTCGTAAGACTGTTGTATGGCTCCGTATCAAATGCTTCTTGGAAGTCTATGTACATCACAAGGCAGGTTGCACCTTGCCAAGCCTCTTTGTTACCTTTTTAAAAAACTCCAGGAAGTTAGTTAGGTACAAAGTTCCCTTAATCAATCCATGTTGACTCTTCTGAATCAAAGAAGAACAAAGAACAGCACAGCACAGGAACAAACCCTTTGGCCCACCAAAACTGCACAGAAGAATCAATTGACATTTTCCATAAATTATTGATATTTTTTCAAATAATTGTTACTAGAGATTTCTCCAATACTGATGTTAAATTTACTGGTCTGTAATTGAGGAGACATTTCTTCAGCCAGAGAGTGGTGGGCCTGTGGAATTCATTGCCATGGAGCGCAGTGGAGGCCGGGACGTTGAATGTCTTCAAGGCAGAGATTGATAAATTCTTGATCTCGCAAGGAATCAAGGGCTACGGGGAGAGTGCGGGTAAGTGGAGTTGAAATGCCCATCAGCCATGATTAAATGGCAGAGTGGACTCGATGGGCCGAATAGCCTTACTTCCACTCTTATGTCTTATGGTCTTATGGTAATTGATGTGTTGATCTTTACAAAATTTTTTGAATAAGGACATAACGTTTGAAATTCTCCTCTCCTCCAGTATCATCACCGAATGCAGGGAAGATTGAAAAGTAACTTCCTGTACCATTGCAATTTCCACTCACTTCCTTCAATATACTTGAATGCATCTCATCCAATCCTGGTGCCTTATCAACTTTAAATACATACAGCTTATCCAATACTTCTTTCTTATCAATCCAATTGTCAATGCAAGCTCTCCATCCTGGCATATCCAATCATGAATTATGGTGGATAACTAACTACTTACTGAAGGAAGTGGCTCCACAAACATCTCCATCCTCAGTAACGGGGGAGAATTCTGCACATCAGTGCAAAAGATAAGGCTGAAACAATTGAAAGTAGGTCAGAAGTGTCAAACAATGATTTACCTCAGCTTCTTCCTGAGATCCATAGCATTACAGATGCCTGCTCTCAGCCAATTCAGTTCACTGCATATGATGTCAAAAAATGTCTGAAGGCACTGGATACTGCAAAGGCTACAAGCCCTGACAACATTATGGCAACACCACTGAAGACTAGTGCTCCAGTGCTCACTGTGCATTTAACCATGGTGCTCCAGTACAGTTACGATATTAGCATTCATTCAACAATGCAAAAACTCCCCCATATCCTGTCCAAAAAAGGGTCAATCCAATCCAGCTCAAGTACTGCCCCATCGGCCTACTCTCAATCATCAGCAAAGTGATGGAAGGTACTGAAGCCAATGCCTTCAGATAGCATTTACTCAACATTAACTTACCCTCAGAACTGCATTTTGGGTTCCACCAGGCCTACCTGGCTCCTGACTTCATTGTGACCTTGGTCCAAACATGGATAAAGAGGCTGAACTCAAGGGGGAAAGTGAAGGTAACAGCCCTTGAATCAAGGTAGCAGTCGACCTATTATGATATCAAAGAGCTGTAGCAAAACTGGAGTCAATGGGAGTAAGGATAATGGCTCTCCAACGTTTACAGACATACCTAACATAAAGGAAGATGGTTGTGTTTGTTGGAGGTCCATCATCTCAGCCAAAGGACATCATTGCAGCATATCCTCAGGTAATGCCCCCTGCCCAAACATCTTCAGCATCTGCAAGGTCAGAGATAGGAATGTATGCTGTTGAATACACAATGTTCAGTACCATTTGCAATTCCTCAGATACTGAAACAGTCCTTGTCCAAATGCAGCAAGACATAGACAGATTCAGGCTGGAGCTGATAAGTGGCAAGTAACATTCACGCCACGCAAGTGTCAGGAATGACTGTTTATAACGAGGGCGAATCAAACCATCACATCTTGATATTCAATGGTATTACTGTCACTGAATCCACCAGTATCAACATCCTGGGCATTACAACTGATCAGAACTGAACTGGATCAGCCAAGTGAATATTGTGGCTATATGGACAGGTTAGAGGCTGAGAAATCTGTGGTAAGTAACTCATTCCCTGACTTCTCAAAGCTTCCCCACAATCTACAAGACATAAGTGAGAGGGTATGATGGGATACTCTCTACTTGCCCAGATAAGTGCAACTCCAGTAACACTTTAGGATCTTGGCAGTATCCTGGGAAAAGGAGTCCGCTTGAGTGAACCACATCCACAAACTTTTACTCCGTCCACCACCAACAAGCAGATGTACTGCAGCAACCTACCAAAGTTCCTTAAGCAGAATCTTCCAAACCTACAACCTAGAACAAGGAAGCAGATACATGGTAACACTATCAGTTGCAAGTTCCTTTCTAAGCCATAGACCATCCTGGCTCAGAATCATATTGGGTCTAAAGTCTGGAACTCCCTCCTGAAAAGTATCGTGTATGTGCCTATACCACAATGGGCTGCAGCAGTCGAAGAAGGCAGTTCACCACAACCTTTTCACGGGTAACTAGGAATGGGCTATAAATTCTGCCTCACCAGCAATGCCCACATCCCATGAACATTTTTTTTTAAAAACCTTGAGTGAATTACTGGAGAATAGGACACCCTGAGAGTCAGCATGAGTTGATACTTTCAGGGTAAGAAGAATATTTGAAGGGATAACTTAAATATTTAAAGAACTAAAATTTGGCCAGTTATTGGGCTTACAAATTGCAATATCATCATTCATACAGAACAAATACAACGATACAATCCTCAGATATCTACTCTAAGTGAGTGAAACAAGCACAGGTATCAACACATATACTGCAAAAAAATTGTAAGCAATCCTTGGTTCTAGTCAAGGAATGCCTACATTTGATCACCACCCAGTGACTTGTTGAAAATATACACATATAGTCACTGGATAGTATGTACATGTGGTCATATAAGCCCCTTAATCTTTAAGGATATTATTTTCAATCCTTAATTACAATTTTAGTTATTAACAAAGTGCTGAAATTGTTCTTTAATTTTAGAATGTCTGGCTTTTAACATTCAGCACGGTGGCTCAGTGGTTAGCACTGTTGCCTCACAGTGCCAGGAACCTGGGATCGATTCCATCCTCGGGCTACTGTCTGTGTGGAGTTTGCATATCCACCCCGTGTTTGCGTGGGTTTCCTCCAGCTGTTCCAGTTTCCTCCCACAGTCCAAAGATGTGCAGGCTAGGTGGATTGGCCATGCTAAATTGCCCATAGTGTTCAGCGATGTGTAGACAAGATGGGTTATAGGGGGATGGTTCTGGGTGGGATGCTATGAGGGTCGGTGTGGATTTGTTGGGCTGAAGGGCCTGTTTCCACACTGCAGGGATTCTATGATTTAAGAAATGTAATTTGCCATACTTGCAAACTGTCCACACTTGAGTAGCTTTTGCTTAAATAGTTCTGGAATTTCCATTGTTTTCAAAAGGAGTTCCTGTTATTCTCGAGTTACATTCCCTGCATTAAATAAGTTAAATTTAAAGCCAGTTGAAACTTGATTTAAAAAAAACCACTTAAGCCTTGTATAAGTTTTACAGTTTGACAAAGTTTGGGAGACTACCAAAATAAAACATTACATGTGATGGTTTTCCCATCTTGATTGTTTCTCTGTATGTGTGACTTTGGTAAATGATTTGGAAACTATTATAAGTGATGTTATCAAACTAACTTGTAATGTATTTATATCAATTTCCTGCCTTCATTGTTTTAGTAGAAGCATTAACTCATTTAAAATGTATTTGGTATGAGTATGTTAAGCATTTACACAATAACATTACTCATAGTAATTTCAAAGCTGCTAATCACAGAATTCTTACTAGAAGTAATGTTTCCAGTTGTGATTCAATTTTTGGTAAGAAGACACTGATGTCTGAAAATAAATTTTCCAACATTTCCCAAATCATAAGATAGCAATAGCACTCAAATTATTATCGTGGTTCATCCAACATGACTTTGGAGGTGTTTTGTCCATTTGAGCATCACTTCCAGCTCACTTTTAATCTGAGCCAAGACATGAAACTTTAATCTTGTACTTGGGGGTAGTTTCTTGGCACTAATCAGATAGTGGCTCTAATATCAGTGATGCTGAACACCAAATTCAAATGTAATGTGAATATTTTGAATCTTGTGCATGCTGTTAAAATTAGGCATGTCATGTAATTTTAATGTCCATACTTTGTAATTAAGAGATTCTTAACCTGAAAAACAGAAAGAAATAAAGATTTGGATTTTCAGAAGATGGATTTGACCATTCATTTTTCAAGTATTACCTCAACAGCAAGTCCCACTTCTTTTTTATTCATTAATAGGATGTGAACATTACTGGCTGGGCCGGTAATTGCCCTGGAACTAATTGGCTTGCTTGGCCAAGTCAGAGGGCAGTTAAAGAGTCTGCCACGTTGGAGTAGATCTGGAGTTACATGTAAGCCAGGCAGGTAAAGATGACAGATTTCCTTTTCTAAACTAACTGAACCAGATGGGTTTTTTATGACAATCAATAATAGTTACATGGTCACCACTGGGCTAGCTTTTAATTCCAAAATATTATTAAATCAAGTTTCACCATCTGCCATGGTGGGATTTGACCCCATGTCCGTAGAACATTTGCCCTGGCTTATTAGGCCAGTGACATGACCACTACATTTCAGAAAAGAACTCTGCCCCCTCCAGCCAATGCTTACTGAGATACTAAGTTATTGAACTTCTCAACTTTTCACAAAAGTTGTTCTCAACCTTTCCCAAATAGCAATCTTCTCCTGCAACAATCTCAGTTCATTCTGCCATTTCAACCCATTGACAATCAATCTGGCTCTTTCATGTCACTACTCAGCATAAGATCAAAGTGACAATCTCTTGTCCCAGTTCTCTCAGTTAATACTAACATTCTCCTTCCCAATCTAAAACACCACCTTAGGCAGCAACATCTTTTCCCCTCCCTTCTCCACTGAAACCCACCTTATATGATCATCCATTTCCCCTTCAATTACCACTCATTGTTCTATTCACTAGCATGCATTTCTTCCTACTCCTCTACATTCATGTTTTCATTTTATACAATATGGGCAACACCACTCAATCTCTGTGTCCAGCTGCCAGTGTACTTGTTAAGGTTCTTGTTTCCTCAATGCTGTGATAGGGATTGCCACCTCTGTAGATCATAGATTGGAAGATCTCTTCTCAGAAGAGTTCTGATCAGAGTGCTGAGAATGCAATCCTTGCCCTCACCTTAGCATGGTTGGGAGAAGACTAGGTCCTAGGCCAATACCTTAACAACTTGACTCCATGAAAAGATATATTGAAGAAAGAGGACTCAGTGATTTTGTCAGTAAAAGGTGAAACACTAACTGGGCACCCAGATGCTATCATCATGAAATACTGATGGCAAGTATACTGTTCCTCAGTCTCACACTCATTTTCCATCCACCAAAGCATTAAGTTTCAAATTTTATCCTTCGATTTAAAACTACTCATCGTCCTTTCTCCACATTTCCTGCCATTTTATTCAGCCCTCTCAGAAAAGGTTTTTGACAATACTTTCAGTCATCTTCCTAACTCTCAAATTGTAGTTTGTCATCTGATCCCATGTTTTGTTCATTTTTTTGCCCTTTTCCTTAGCACCCATGTCAAGTGTCAATGTATATTCTCTAAGTTAGAGGTACTGTTGTAAATGTAAACTGATGTTGCTTTGCTAATGTGACTCTAACTGCTGGCTTTCCTTTACTTTCTGTGGGTAGTGTTAATCAACCCTACCTTGATACCCATACTCTTTGCTCCTACAATCTATGAGCATAGGAAACTAAAATTCTCAGATGGTCATGTTCTGTCATGCTTGCTGTGCATTCACTTGGGTATCAGGGTTCTCCTAAGTTTCAAAACTCATCAGTTTCTTGTACTGTTTTCCCTCTGGCAGGTTTAGTTCTCTAATTGTTACAAGTAGCACAAACATTTTCACTATTGTATGGTGAAGAATCAACTTTCAAGTATTTGGATTTTACTAAGGCATTGATAAGGTACCTCATGGCAGGCTGGTACAAAAGGTAGAATCTCATGGGATTCAGGGTGTACTGGCCAGATGAATACAGAACTGGCTTGGTCATAGAAGATAGACAGTAGCTGTGGTCGGGTGCTTTTTGGGATGGAGATCAATAACTAGTGGCGTTCCACAGAGATCAGTGCTGGAACTTTTGTTGTTTGTAATATATACAAATAATCTGGAGGACAACGTGGGTGGTCTGATTAGTAAGTTTGTGGATGACATCAAAACGGGCAGAGTTCAGATGGTGAGGAGGATTGTCAAAGGTTACAACAGAAATAGATAGATTGCAGATTTGGGCAGAGAAATGGCAGATAGAGTTTAATCCAGAAAAATGTGATGTGATGCATTTTGGAAGGTCAAATTCAGGTGCAAACTATACAATAAATGGCAGAATTGACATATAGAGAGATCTGGGCATACGGGACCACAGATCCCCGAAAGTGGCAACACAGGTGGATAAGGTGGTCAAGAAGGCATACAGCTTGCTTGCCTTCATCAGGCAGGACATCGAATATAAACGTTAGCAAGTTATGTTACAGCTGTACAAAACTTTAGTTAGGCCACATTTGGAATAATGCGTGCAGTTCTGGTCACCACATTACCAGAAGGATGTGGATGTTTTGGAGAGGGTGCAGAGAAGGTTTACAAGGACGTAGCCTAGTCTGGAGGGTTTAGGCATGAGGAGAGGTCTGATAAACACAGATTTTTTTTTCATTGGGAAGACAGAGGCTGACAGGCAACCTGATATGGTCTACAAAATTATGAGAGGCACAAATAGGGTGGATAGTCAGAGGCCTTTTCCCAGGGTGGAAACATCAACTACATGAGGGCACAGGTTCAAGGTGAGAGGGGGAAGGTTTAGGGGAGAAGTGTGGGGAAATTTGCCACAAAGAGAATGGTGGAGCCTGGAATGCATTGCCAGTGAAGGTGGTGGAAGCAGGCACTTCAGCAATGTTTAAGGCATATCTTGATAACACATGAATGGGAGGTGAACAGAGAAACAGAAGCTGCATATGGGCAAGAAGTAGTGGGTACAAATAAGGATTAGGAATCGGTGCAGGCTTAGTGGGCCAAAGGGTCTGTTCCTATGCTGTGTTGTTCTTTGAAGTAACTTCACTGACAACAGTGCTTTGAAAAGTAAAATGGACAGAAGCCATTTGAATTAAGTAGGCTTTTAAGGGTATACCCCCACACACCTGCTGACACAAGACTCCCTCCACATATGGAAAATGCACAGAGAGGATATTTAGAATTAGGTGACCTCAGTAGATCCATTGGGACCTGCAGCCTACTTCACCAGCACAGCTACAGAAACAAGCAGAGAATTGCAGCTGCACATTTCCCATATTTGAAAAATCAGCCCTCTCAATCTGTCAGAATTTGGATTGTCTTAATTATATTTAAAAGCATCGGAATTGGTTGAGCTTTCTGTTCTGTGAAACATTTAAAGTCACGCAAATTGACATTTTACCTGGCATTGAATTCCTCTATCGCTTTTAGTACATTATTTCCCAGGAATTTTGGTATAAATAATGTATCACTGATTTATATTCAAAGGTCAGCCTGTTGGGAGCCTGAACAACAACGTGGTTAGAACATTGCCCTTTCACATCTGAGACTGGTTCAAATCTAGCTCAGACTGATGGAATGGCGATAAGGATTCAAGAAAGACTGGTTTCAAGATAAGATCCCACTTGAAACAAGTTTGGGAAGTCCAATTCCATTCCTGATGGTTTTGAAGTCATGACACAGAAATAACTTGAACCTACTCAGAAAGGCCAGGATGCAAGCTGATTTGAGAAAATTAGAATTTCCTGAGCATACTCATGTGATTTACTGTTGAAGATAATTTACTAATGTGTACAATTTACTACATATAAAGCCAGTGCAATGTTTGAAGTGGGAATGTTAGACTTTGATATCAAGAGTAATTTTAATCTCCAAAACAGGTGATATGTTTAAATGTTAAAAATCTCAAAACTGACCCCAAACTCACTCACATCTGAATTAATGACTGTGGAACAGAGACTGGGCAAACAGCTGGCTCTCATAAGTAGAGTTGGTGATTTAAATACTATACTGAGGGTACGTGCCTTATATTTAACCCATCTGCCAAGTTGTACTGTGGCTGACTGTGTTTTCTTGGCCTTAGGAATCCCAGCAACTGACTGGTATTGAGGACTACTTTATGGAAAAGCTAAGTGTCTATTCTACTGAGATAACAAGGTGTAGAGCTGAATGAACACAGTAGGCCAAGCAGCATCAGAGGAGCAGGAAAGCTGACATTTTGGGTCTGGACCCTTTTTCAGAAATGGGGGAGGGGAACGGGATTCTGAAATAAATAGAGAGAGAGGGGGAGGCGGATGGAAGGTGGATAAAGGAGCAGATAGGTGGAGCGGAGACTGACAAGTCAAGGAGGCTGGGATGGAGCCAGAAAAGGTGAGTGTAGGTGGGGAGTTAGGATGGGGGCTGGTCAGTCAAGGGAAGACGGACAGGTCAAGGAGGCGGGGATGAGGCTGGTAGGTAGGAGGTGGAGGTGGGGGTTGAGGTGAGAGGAGCAGATAGGTGGGAGAAAAGACGGACAGGTCAAGGAGGTGGGGACGAGCTGGGCTGGTTTTGGGATGAGGTCGTGGGTGGGGAGATTTTGAAGCTTGTGAAGTCTACTCTACTGCTTGTGGATCAAGAACAGCAGGAAAGCTCTTCCCAGCGTGTTGCAGTACTGCTCCTTTAAGGCAGTTAGAAGGCATCACAATATGACAGTCCAGTTTGAAGCTACCCGCCCACCTTTTGTAGCAATAGTAATAGTGAAAGCCTGCTTGCAATTACTGGATCTTTGTTCAATAAAGGCAATAAACACAGAATCCAGACCAAATGTAGGTTTGAGATCTCATACCATGTAAGTAGTTATTTTTGTTAATAAACTTCAAGATATCTGTCTCCACAAAAGCCAGTCATGATGACAAGGAACACTTATGTAAGGAACACGCAGACCATATCATACCAGCAGTGGTATTTTACCCAGTAGCTATATCATATTGCAATAACTGATGCTAAAATGTGCAAACAGCTGTGGCTATTCTGAAGACTTTTCCTAACTGTCACAAACCATCTCCATTTGATGTGTTTGGAAATACAGGAGCATCATTACCAATCCCAATATCTTTAGGTACCTTACTGCTATTAGACACATTCCAAGTTTCTCTGGTGACCCACTGCTCCAGCACACATTCTTGCCAACAGATTTGTGATTGAGTTCCGCGCTGGACCACTGACAGCCCTATAGACACTCAGGCTCTTCTCTTTCAGATTTTATGGGGAACTGGCAGAGTTACAGGGAGAAACTGCTCTCCACATTGGGTCTTCCCTATGTCACAACATTGGCTGATTCTGTCATTTTGTTTTGCACTTTTGGTATAAATGCCACACACACTCACTAACATCTACTTCTAAAGCAGCAATGAAATATAAGAAAAAAGACGAATCAAAAAAATACACTGCTATACTGATTTTATACTGATATTTTAAAGGGCATAAACCTACAAGGAAAAATGAATAACAAACCTGCAAGCATGGATCCATCAGCATGCTGTTTCAGCTACGTAACCGTCTTTGCTTCATGGATCACAAAATAGCTGACAAAGAATGACAGGCAGTCAAAACCTTTATTGCTTTGGGAACCAAAAGATTAATAAGAGTGAAGTCCTTGGGTATTTTTAATGATGACCACAAAGATCCTGACTAAATTTTCTAGCTTTTAGAAGACCAGCATAAAGTTTGACCAGCATCAATTTCAAGATATACAGTTGTCATTTCCCTTACAGTAGAGAAAATTGAGAGGGGACATGACTAAGATGTATAAAATTATCAGGGGCACAGATAGGATAGACAGGAAGAAACTTGCCCTGTTTATGGAGAGATCAGTGACCAGGAGGCATTGATTTAAGGCAATGGGCAAAAGGTTTGTGGGAGATGTGAGTAAACGCTTTTTCACCCAGAATCTGGTGAGAATCTGGAACTCACTGACTGTGAGTGAGGTAGAGGCAGAAACCCTCAGAACATGAAGAAGTATTCATATGTACACTTGCGATGTCAAGGCACACAAGGCCAAGTGCTGGAAAATGGGACTAGAATAGTTAGGTAGTTGTTTTTGACTGGCACAAACTTGATGGCCAAAGGGCTTTTTTCTGCATGGAGACCTCTACGACTCTAATGCAAATATCACACAGATAATTACCATGGTATATTAATCCACTACAGAGAAGTAATGGAAAGAATGTTGTTGCAGCAGTGATGAGAAAATGCAAATACAAACTTCTGATCCTGGGACAGACTCAAGTCTTTTGATGGGAAAACTTGCAGATGTTTTAAATGTTGCTACTTGACATGTTTTCTACAAACTCAAGTTTCCACAAAATCAACAATTAGAATAAATAATTTTTAGACATAAGTAATATTGCTTAATTAGATACAAATGAAAATTACCTAGAATGGTGAGTGATCAATCAACAAGAATAAATAACATTGTTTTGTTTGCTGTTAATGGCTAAGAAACAGGGGGAAAAAGTAGATGTTTGCAATTCTAGACAGCTGGACTGGAAAAGTTGAATGAACTTACTCTCTCAGAGATCATGGATTCAGACTATCATACTTAATGCAAGCAGATGTTTAGTTTGTCTATTCTGTTCCAGGAACAACTGAGGGATAATTCAAAGATCTCATTTTCTGAAAAGCATTTTTCTTTACCAAATTCAGTATGATCATAAAATGCTGAACATAGAAAGGTTATTGAAATAAATTGCACAGTGAATTAACTCAATAAAATGGGTCAATTATGGGACACAATTGAAACATATGCACATTTTTAAAATAAAATAAAGACTTCAAAAATAATAAACCAGATCTAATAGAAATAATGGTCACTTAGAATGAAAAACAACACTTCAAAGTGTCAAACATATTCATACATTATATATGAATTTAGTGTAGTAATAAGTTAAACAGAGCAAAGAAAACTGATTTGTGATCAGATTATGAACAATTAAATAACAAGTATTTAATTGGAGTGGCACAGAGATTAGCACTGCTGCCTCACAGCGCCAGAGACCCAGGTTCGATTCCAGCCTCGGGTGACTGTGTGGAGTTTGCACGTTCTTCCCATGTCTGTGTGGGTTTCCTCCAGGTGCTCCGGTTTCCTCCCACAGTCCAAAGATGTGCAGGTTAGGTGGATTGGCCATGCTAAATTGCCCATAGTGTTCAGGGATGTGTAGATTAGGTGGATTATAGGCGGATGGGTCTGGGTGGGATGCTCTGAGGTTCAGTGTGGACTTGTTGGGCCGAAGGCCCTGTTTCCACACTGTAGGGATTCTATTTGATCAAGAAATAGGGGCAAGATTTCTCAAGGCATGTCAATCTCAGTCAGATTGCCACTCCAGTACCACTTTTATGAAAGAAGGGAGCTCCACATTTCTGACAGGAAATTCCGGTCAGGGTTCCCTCAAATGTAGAACTGTACTTCCATTCTGACAGTTTTTGCACAGTGCGGAACTATCAGAGAAGGCAAACCATAACCCCTCTTCACAGCTGTCAACTGACATCTCTGAAATTTAAAGATCCTGAGAGCCATTTTTACAGCTGCCGTCAAAGGGTGAGTACATAACCAAGAATGATATGAGGGTGATAGATGAGTAGGGTACTACCTGGAGAGCAGGTAGAATGCCAGATGGTAGGATGCCAGATGGTAAGGCTCAGGTGCCAGGTGGGTTTGGGGAGGTATAATTGAAGGGTATGTAAGTATGGGATCTGTTTAATATTTACTCAAAAGTTATACTATTTATTTAATAGTCTAACTTTCCCTGAGTAATTATTTCACTTAACTTCTTCAGAACCATTCAAAGTCCCTGACTTAAACAGACACTTTTGGAGGGATCCTAGCGTAAAGGAATTGCCCTCTGGAAAATACAAATTCCTAGCCAATTTCTTTGGAGTTTATTGTGATGGGGATGCCGCAGGGTCCCTATGCACAACTCCTATCTATGCTGGCATAATGACTGTCTGGTCAGCAGAAAATCTGCCCCATTGCACTCTTCATGGTACACTGACTTTGAATTTCCTCTACCTTGACTGCAGTGTTGAGTGCTGACAACACTGATCTGTTGCTAAAGCTTAACTGGCCCCACCATTTAAAGATCTGAGAGCTAAAGTGAACTAAAGTGGGAGTTTTTAAATTAATGTTGTGGTTCTAGCTAGACACAGTTAGAGAAAGTTACCGAATATTGAATTTTCTGGATTAAATTATATGTGGCACTCACGATTTAAGTAGAATGTACAATGAAAATGAAAAACACTCATTGAATTTGCCAACTCAATAATATCCAGCAATTGTCTAAACTCTGTTTAGTTTAACTATAAGAAGTAATGATATTCACAAGTGAAAGCTTTACATTGCTACACCCTTGCTATTTCCTAAATAAAGCATATTAAAACATAGCATCAAACCTTTGTAAATGACATCTTAATATTTATTTATTTTTAAAGATAATGTATACCCTAAGTTCTAACTTAGTTGGCTGCATATTAAGCAATAACAGATGACCAGCACATGTATATTAATGATGGATTTCCCTTGTGCTAGATCTAACAAGGAGTGTATGGACTTGATTTTAACTCTGAAGTGAGAATATGGCAAAGCACGCAGCCAACCTCTCTGGGTGGAATGGTAGGGAAGCACAGCCAATTTTAATGTCCAGGCTTCATTAAAATACTGCCTACTGATTTCTCAATCAAAACAGCTAGGAACTCTGCAGGAAATGGCTACTCAGTCAATAAAATTGAATGGCAGGAGGCCACCATTGGGCATCAAGGCAACAGGCCCAGTATTAATAAATGCTCCCGGCCAGAAGCCTAGGGCAGGGTGCGCAATTTTTTTAAAAAATACTGTCTTCTGATCCAGACTGCTGTTCCGGGTAGGTTTTATCTGATAAGGAAGTAGCCACTACTTCCCCACTCAGGCAGCCTCCAGTTACAATAGACAATGATGTCCAGAAGACCGTCTTTATTGCATGAAAACAGTCCAGAACAGGACCAATTTTCCCCCCATTATTTTGTTAGATCCTTTAAAGTTAGCTCATGCTATTTAATTATCTTTTTTTTCTCAAAACCATGACCCTTCAATAAGTGGGTGGTGTAGATATAACATATTCTCATTAACTGCTGAGACTAAGGTATGAGACCAACCCAGACAGAATGCATGAAGTGTCTTGTGGTCCGACAACTGTTGTTGCTTTCTAAAATAAATTAGTTTCTGCAGTCTCAATTTAGTTTGCAGATGATGCAACTCAACAAGAGTTACCTTCAAATTTGGCAAAATTGATCCTAATTGAGGGAAGTAATTCATAAAGACCAACGTGGAAACCATACTGAAAATAAAATAACCATACCATTATGATCATGTAATTACAGCATGGCTGCTTTACTGAGAGTTGTGCTGAAGCACATTGTTACCAAATGCAGGTCCCCACAATGTATTTAGTAAAGCACTTAAAGAGGCACAAACTTGTCCTTTGGAGTATGTTGAAGGAAATATGCAGTAACCAATGCAGATTGTATATTAGAAATAAAATGAAAAAATGCTGGAAATACTGAGCAGATATAGAAGCATCTTTTGTAAGAGAAACAGAGTTTACATTTCATATCTATGAAAGATCATCAACCTGAAATGTTAACACCATTTCTCTCTTCACATACGGTGTCAGGTCTACCAGACAGCACTTATTCTAATTTTTATGCCACAACCCATATGCAGAAAGTTAAAAAGATCAACTTGAATCTTGAGTTGCTACATTGCTTCTGATATTTAACATTTTCTATTTTTATTTGCAGAATCTGCAATATTTTGCTCTTACACCAATGTTTAGCTTGATTCACAAAAAGAACTAGGTTTTATTTAAATTAATGACCGATGGAAGAACTAGAAATAAGCATTAAAATTACATCTACAGTCATACACTGATTACACAAAAAGAACAAAACGTTTAAACAAAAGAGCTGAATTCCAGAGGTGAGAGAGTGATGGCCCTTAACATTAAAGAGCTCTAGAAAAACTTGAATCATGGACATTGGGGGCAAACTCTCCAGTGGTTGGAGTCATACCTGGCACATAGGAAGGTAGTCGCAGTTGTTAGAGATCAGTCATCTCAGCTCCAGGACTTCTCTGCAAGAGTTCCCCAGCGTAATGTCCTCAGTCCAACCAACTTCAGCTGCTTCATCAATGACCTTCCATCCATCTTAATTGGGAATTTTCGCCGATGATCGCATGATGATAGGCACGATTCACATCTCCTCAGATACTGAAGCAGTCCATGTTCAAATGCAACAAAATCTGGACCATATCCAGGCTTGGGCTGGCAAATGGCAAGAAGAATTTGTCCCACAAAAATGCCAGGCTATGACTATCAAGAATAAGAGACTATCTAACTATCATCCCTCAACATTCAGTGGTGTTACCACCACTGAATCCCCCACTATCAACATCCTGGGGGTTATCATTGGCGAGAAACTCAACTGGACTCGCCACATACATACAGTGGCTACAAAAGCAGGTCTGAGGCTAGGAATATGCAGTAAGTAACTCACTTCTGACTCGCCAGAGCCTGTCCACCATCTACAAGGCGCATGTCAGGAATGTGATGGAATTCTTCCCACTTGCCTGGATGGATGTTGCTCCAACAGCACTCAAGAAGCTTGACACCATCCAGGACAAAGCATATTGCTCGATTGCCACTACATCCACAAGCATCCACTTCCTCCACACTGCTGCTTAGTAGCAATAGTGTATACTGTCTACAAGGTACACTGCAGAAATTCACCAAAGATCCTCAGACAGCACCTTCCAAACCCATGAACACTTCCATCTAGAAGGACAAGGGCAGTAGATACATTGGAACACCATGACGTTCAAGATCCCCTCCAAGCCACTCACTGTCCTGATATGGAAATATATTGCCATTCCTTCATCGTTGCTGGGTCGAAATCCTAGCATTCCCTCCCTAGTGGCATTGTGAGTCAACCCACAGCAGGTCATCTGCAGCAGTTCAAGAAGACAGCTCACCACGACCTTCTCAAGGACAACCAGGGACAGGAAATGAATGCTTCCCAGCCAGGGATGCCCACCTCTTGCAATGAATAAAAATTAACCCATACCTTTTGCTTTCAGTTCATACAATCAATTATCCATGCTGCAAATACTGAAAGAACAACCTCAAACTATTCTTGATTGGATCACCATGTAGTTTCAATTTCCAGATAAATCAATGATATTGCTGACTAAAAATTAATAGATGGATGTTGTGTCTGTATGTCATAATCTCCAGCCTGTTTCCTTCTCAATATCTCTAACAGGTCTTCTCACATAGTTTCAAAGTTACGTATAATTGGAGATACAGAAGCAATCTCTGGAAGTTGTAATGATACACTCACTGTAATAAAAATCATGACCATAATAACTGGCATTACAAATGCAGATAATAGTGTTTCAATTGTTATTATAGTGCTGTTTTTAGTGCAGTTTTTTTTAAATATAAAAAAGAGCAAACAAATTGTGTTGGTATAAGAGCAAGATACTACATAGAACATAGAACATAGAACAATACAGCACAGAACAGGCCCTTCGGCCCTCGATGTTGCGCCGACCTGTGAACTAATCTAAGCCCATCCCCCTACACTATCCCATCATCATCCATATGCTTATCCAAGGACTGTTTAAATGCCCCTAATGTGGCTGAGTTAACTACATTGGCAGGCAGGGCATTCCACGCCCTTACCACTCTCTGAGTAAAGAACCTGCCTCTGACATCTGTCTTAAATCTATCACCCCTCAATTTGCAGCTATGCCCCCTCATACTAGCCGACGTCATCATCCTAGGAAAAAGACTCTCACTGTCCACCCTATCTAATCCTCTGATCATCTTGTAGGTCTCTATTAAATCCCCTCTTAGCCTTCTTCTCTCCAATGAGAACAGACCCAAGTCCCTCAGCCTTTCCTCATAAGACCTTCGCTCCAGACCAGGCAACATCCTGGTAAATCTCCTCTGCACCTTTTCCAGTGCTTCCACATCCTTCCTGTAATGGGGCGACCAGAACTGTACGCAATATTCCAAGTGAGGCCGCACTAGCGTTTTGTACAGTTGCAGCATGACATCATGGCTCCGGAACTCAATCCCTCTACCAATGAAACCTAACACACCGTATGCCTTCTTAACAGCACTATCAACCTGGGTGGCAACTTTCAGGGATCTATGTACCTGGGCACCAAGATCCCTCTGCACATCCACACCAGCAAGAATCTTTCCATTGACCCAGTATTCTGCCTTCCTATTATTCTTCCCAAAGTGCATCACCTCACATTTGTCTGCATTGAACTCCATTTGCCACCTTTCAGCCCAATTCTGCATTTTATCCAAGTCTCCCTGCAACCTACAACATTCTTCCACACTGTCCACCACTCCACTGACTTTAGTGTCATCTGCAAACTTACTAACCCATCCACCTATGTCTGCGTCCAAGTCATTTATAAAAATGACAAACAGCAGTGGTCCCAAAACAGATCCTTGTGGCACATCACTAGTAACCGGACTCCAGGCTGAATATTTTCCATCAGCCACCACTCTTTGCCTTCTTTCAGAAAGCCAGTTTCTAATCCAAACTGCTAAATCTCCCTCAATCCCATGCTTCTGCATTTTCTCCAATAGCCTACCATGTGGAACCTTATCAAAGGCTTTACTGAAGTCCATGTACACCACGTCAACTGCCCTACCCTCATCCACATGCTTGGTCACTTTCTCAAAAAACTCAATGAGGTTTGTGAGACACGACCTGCCCTTCACGAATCCATGTTGACTATCTCCAATCAAATTGTTGCTTGCTAGATGATTATAAATCCTATCTCTTACAATCCTTTCCAAAACTTTTCCTACAACAGATGTAAGGCTCACTGATCTATAATTACCTGGGTCATCTCTACTGCCCTTCTTGAACAAGGGCACAACATTTGCAATCCTCCGTCCTCTGGTACTAAACCTGTAGACAATGACGACTCAAAGATCAAGGCCGAAGGCTCCGCCATCTCCTCCCTAGCTTCCCAGAGAATCCTCGGAAAAATCCCATCCGGCCCAGGGGATTTATCTACCTTCATACCTTCTAGGATTGATAACACCTCCTCCTTACTAACATCAATCCTTTCAAGTCTAATAGCCCATATCTCAGTCTTCTCCTCTACAATATTCTCCTTTTCCTGAGTGAAAACAGATGAGAAATATTTGTTTAGCACCTCTCCGATCTCCACAGGGTCCACACACAACTTCCCACTTCTGTCTTTGACTGGCCCTATTCTTACCCTAGTCATCCTTTTATTCCCCACATACCTATAGAAAGCTTTAGGGTTCTCCTTAATTCTACCTGCTAATGACTGCTCATGTCCCCTCCTTGCTCTTCTTAACTCTCTCTTTAAATCCCTCCTAGCTAATCTGTAACTCTCCATCGCCTCATCCGAACCATCTCGTCTCAATGTCACATAAGCCTCCCTCTTCCGCTTAACGAGAGATACAATTTCTTTTGTAAACCAAGGTTCCCTTGCCTTATCACTTCCTCCCTGCCTGACAGGGACATACCTATCAAGGACACGCAATATCTGTTCCTTAAACCAACTCCACATTTCGATTGTCCCCATCCCCTGCATTTTCCTACCCCATTCTATCCCTCCTAAGTCTTGCCTAATCGCATTATAATTGCCTTTCCCCCATCTATAACTCTTGCCCAGTGGCATGTTCCTACCCCTTTCCATCGCTAAACTAAACGTAACCGAATTATGGTCACTCTCTCCAAAGTGCTCACCTACCACCAAATCAAACACCTGGCCTGGTTCATTACCAAGTACCAGATCCAGTGTGGCCTCCCCTCTTGTCTGCCCTTCGACATACTGTGTCAGGAAACCCTCCTGCACACATTGGACAAAAACCGATCCATCCGATGTACTCGAGTTATAGCATATCCAGTCAATGTTGGGGAGGTTAAAGTCTCCCATAATGACCACCTTGTTCCTTTCACTCCTGCTCAGAATCGTTTTGTCGATCCTCTCCTCCACATCCCTGGAACTTTGCAGAGGCCTATAAAAAACTCCCAGCAGTGTGACCTCTCCTCTCCTGTTTCTGACCTCAGCCCATACCACCTCAGTAGACGAGTCCTCGTCAAAAGTTCTTTCAGCCACCGTTATACTGTCCTTGACTAACAAAGCTACACCTCCCCCTCTTTTACCACCTTCCCTGATCTTTATGAAAGATCTAAACCCTGGAACCTGCAACATCCATTCCTGACCCTGCTCTATCCACATCTCCGAAATGGCCACAACATCTAAGTCCCAGGTACCTATCCATGCTGCAAGCTCACCTACCTTATTCCGGATACTCCTGGCGTTGAAGTAGACACACTTCAAACCAGCTTGCTGTCTGCCAGCACGCTCCTGTGATGGTGAAATCCTGTCCATGTCCTCCCTACTCTCATCCTCCTGTGTACTGGAACTACACCACAGGTTCCCATGCCCCTGCTGAGCTAGTTTAAATCCACCCGAATAGCACTAGCAAATTTCCCACCCAGGATATTAGTACCCCTCTGGTTCAAGTGAAGACTGCCCTGTTTGTAGAGGTCCCACCTTCCCCAGAATGAGCCCCAGTTATCCATATACCTGAAACCCTCCCTCCTGCACCATCCCTGCAGCCACGTGTTCAGCTGATACCTCTCCCTGTTCTTTGCCTCGCTATCACGTGGCATGGGTAACAAACCAGAGATAACAACCGCCCAGATATATTACCTCACTTACTCAACCGTCCCGTGTCTGCTCCTGCTCGACGCGCACTCCGCCTATTCACGAGGTAAGTTTTTAAAGGAGAAGCTCACCTTCCCAGGCTGCCCTCGCGCCTCCTTCCGGACTCCCGCCGCTGAAACGACTGAAAGGCCGCAGTCACGCGAGGTAAGACCTTTATACTCCTGAAGCTCACCTTCCCAGGCTGCCCTCGCGCCTCCTTCCGGACTCCCGCCACCGAAATGACTCATATTAGTTTCACATTTCTCCCATGAAATTATGGCCCATATTTCATGATAACAACAAGAAAACACGGTGGCTCAGAGGTTAGCACTGCTGCCTCACACCGCCAAGGACCCAGATTTGATTCCACCCTCTGGCAATTGACTGTGTGGAGTTTGCACATTCTCCCAGTGTCTGCGTGGGTTTCCTCTGGGGACTCCAGTTTCCTCCCACAGTCCAAAGATGTGCAAGTTGGGTGGATTGGCCATGCTAAATTACCCATTGTGTTCAGCAATGTGTAGGTTAGGCCCTTTAGTTATGGGAAGTGCAGGCATAGAGCAGGGGGTTGGGTCTGGGTGGCATGCTCTTCAGAAGGTCTGTGTGAACTTGTTGGAGTGAATGGCCTGTTTCCACACTGTGGGGATTTCATGACAAAACTGTTAGCTTTGTTACTGCTTCTCTGAAAGCAACAGTAACTTTGGGAATTTGCACATATCGACTTAAATACAGAAACACAGTAGTTGCTGTCAGTGATTCAATATTTGTAAGAGGGTTTATGTTGTTGCACCTTCTGCCTTTGCCCCCATCACAACTCTACTATCATCCTACCCCATTCTGCAGTCAGTTAGGAAAAAACTTTTTATGCTGTTAGTCTCACTGTAAAACGTTTGAAAAAGTCAGTGTTGAATGAAATGTAACTGGCTTTTTAAACATGTACATGGAACAGTAAAAGGATATACCTAAAATGGTACATGGAGATGACACACGTGCTACTATTAGATTAGTCCTCAACACAGACAACAAAAAGAGATGTAAAGAGTAATTTGTCAAACAGGAGGCTGGAAGATACAGCAAGCCAGGAAGCATCTAGAGGAAAGAAGCAGCCAATGTTTTTGGTATTACCCTTCTTTAGGACTGCATGTGGGGGTAGGGGGAGCTGTAGATAAAGAGAGGGAATGAGAGGTGGTAGCGGAATGGTGGAGAACTCAGTGTTAAGCCCTCTGGGCTGTAGGGTGTCCAGGCGGAAGATAGGGTGTTGTTCTTCAAATTTACATTCTGAGTCACTACAACACAGGAGTAGGCCAAGGATGGACATGTCAGAGGGGTAGTGGGGTGGGGAGTTGAAATGGGCATGACCGGGAGGTTGGATTCACCGCTATTGGCCAGGCAAAGATGCTCAGCGAAATGGTCACCTAGTCAACCTTTGGTCTCACCGATGTAGAGGAGACCACATTGGGAGCTCCGGATGCAGTAGACTAGGTTGGGGGAGATGCAGGTAAAGCTCTGTCTCACTTGGAAAGACTGTTAAGGATCATGAATGGAGGTGAGGGAGGTGGTGTGTGGGCAGGCGTTGCATCTTTTATAGTTACGGGGGAAGGTACCGGGTGGCTTGGAGCGCTTAGTGGGGAGTGTGGCACGAACTAAGGAGTAGTGAAGGGAATGTCTTTGCAGAAGGCACAGAGGGGCAGCAATTACTTGGCATCCAGAAACCTCTAAAAAAGTCAACTTCAAGTTAGTATGGGAGACATCATAAGGTCCCAACTTGCTTTAGATCAATAGTTAGCCAGGAAACATCAGAGGAAGTAAAACTTACCCTAACTCCTGGCTAACTATAAAAATTGTCCCCTCAACTCACAACTGGATCCCACAATCACTTGGACTGACCACCAACTCCCAAGGACACCTGATCACTTCCAGATAACTGCCTTTACTAATGCACAACAGGACACTCGACTAAAAACTGTCCCAACCCATGGACAGCTGACCGAAACCCTCCACCCCAAACCGCACCTGTACTTCTGAGCACCCGTCCCAAACCCTGACCCAGTCTATTCTCTTCCACCTACTTATTGCTGCCCACCCTTCTGCTACCCTACTCGTAGACCTGTCTTGTACATGTACCTTCGTTCAGTAGCTTACAAAGTTATTGTAGGAACACAAAACACAGCACTATTGTCTTAGAAAGCTGTGTGGTTACTGCAATGATCCACTCAATGATGCCTGTAAGGTTTGCTGCACTGCTTCTATTAAGCAGGATCCTTAACTGGAAAAATCCAGGAAAGATAAACAGGCAAGGTTTTGTCTGGTCTGGGTTGGGCATAGGAATTCCAATACAGATCAGAAGTTTCCGACAACTATCTCAAAGTAGCAATTGTCAAAAATAGTTGCTATCAGTTACCTAAAAGTCATTAAATTTTTTTATAGCATGTATGCTAGTAGTCTGAAGCCTCTGTCAAATGACAAAAGGTTGTTTGTGCCAAGATACTACCGTCTATTTTTGTGCAATATGCATTTTGTGAAATTCAATACAGTTGATTTTAATGTTTAATTTATCAGCAGCACATTATATCTAATTTTGTTGCATTTGGCATCAGTAGAATATAAATGACAAAAATGCACAACTGGGATGTACCTGTTGCATGAATATTTATACTATTAATCAATATTAAGTGGGTTTGCTGTCACCATTTTTAGGGTGCAGATATATAAAGCCAACTTGGTCTGAAGACAGAGGAAAACTACTTGCTAGACTAAAGAGAAGAGGCTTTTGCCTTAACAAGATATAATTTACTGCATGTTAGTACCCAAGTACAAGTTACACTTACATGATAGGTATTGCTACAAGGACTGTGAGGAGGACCTTGATAGTTGGCCTCACTTCTTTAAGATCTTAAGCTGTTCTGTCACCAGGTCCACGTCATATCATCATTATCGGTGCTTAATGCAATTCTCAGTATTAACTGTTTTAGACTCTTGACACCCTTGCATGAAAGGTGAGGTCCAAAAGTCCCCTACAGATCAGAGGACCTTTAAACTCTTGGATTTCCTTTGTGGTGCATGTTTATCTGAATAGAAAGGCCAATTGCTCCATTGCAACATCAGGAGGACCTTTGAACTCATGTATTTTTGTCATGCAGGATAGTTGTCCTGTTGAAATAGCAATTTCTTTTTACTGTATCCTAGATTAATGAACCAGGAAATGCTGCCCTTATACTGGATATTTGTTGTCCCTTCTCAATGGTGGCTTCCACTTGGTTGTATGTGCCACATTTTCAATCTGTGTCAGCAGATTTTAAATCTCAATCTGCCAGCATATCTGTGTTTAAGGGTAGAGTCTTTAATTGTCTGATTAGCTCAGACTCTTTCATTCAGTGCAAGTGACTGCATATGGTAAAACTACAATGCTCATTTTCTTGGTTATATTTCAGGATTGCTTCTTGTGTAGCATGATCTCTGTCACTGAGGATTCTTCCTAGGGAGATAGGGAATTTAAATTGTCTAATTGAACTTGCATTTTCCACATGATCTCAGCATTTGACAGGAAATTGAGATTAGTCATGGTTATTTGTTCACGAAGTCGTATTCCACTCTGTGTTACTTCAGTTGAAGGTGCATCAGTGAACTCAAGTGGGTATACTGCTTACCATGTGGTTTTGAATGTTTGGTTTGCAAACCTTGCTGATCTTTGCAGTCTGAACTTTCATCAGTACTAACAGCAAAACTAAGCATTTCTACCAATCCAGTACAGTCAGTTTTTCATCTTTATAATGGCAAAAATCTCTTATGCCAACATAGCTAATCTCAGTGGATTCTGTTTTCTGTTCAACCATGAGTCTAGACAGCCCTTCAAAATTGTCTACTGGTTTTCTTTTGACTAATTGTGCCACAACCAGCTGTTCTTTAGTCAAATGTTCATTGGCTTACTGTTCCACTACTGACTGTTCCTGGACCAATTGTTTCTTGACATTATACATTTACTACTGTCCAATGCCACATGTTGGAGAATTCCTTGTAGTGGTGCACTTAATGAACCATGTAATTGCATTGTTGTTTACTGAAGACAATTTGTTTTCAAATATGGTTCTCTACTTGATAATATAGACTGATGTAAAATGTGTAATTTATATATATTTTGTTATATTTTGGATTTCTGAATTTGGAATTAGTGGTTTATGGGGTTGGTCAGGAAATTAAGGGTTTAATAATTAACATGTAATTATTTTGTAGCCATGGAGATTTTCAAAACACAGCATTAGAGAGAAACTTCCTGGAGACTAATGCTTACATTGCAAGAGTTTAAGAGCAAACAAAGGAAACAATGTAGTACAGTAGGCTTAAAGATAGAAGATTCTGTTTTTTTTAAGCTTAGGGGAAATACCTGGGGAATTAAAAGTTTTAAAGTTTCAATTTGGCAGTCTTGCAGAAGTCTTAGCTGAATGGGAGCTGAATGAAGCAGAGTGTATAAAACTGAGAAAGGGAGGTAGTGTAGGACTATTAAAAAATATGCTACCTCAGATCAGGAGTGTTTGGTTATAATCCTAAAGGAGTTATTTGAAGTTAAGAAATTCTAAATTCTGTTGTATGAAATCTTCAAGGCAGGGAATTGAAACCACCTTTAAATTAAGCCTTAAAGATATGAAAGAAATTCCCTCTGCTGTAAGTACTGTAAAGGAGTGTCCCTGGGATTGATGTGATTGCATTTTCTTATGTGTTTCGATACCTTTAAATTTGTGTTGTATGTAAATAGCCTTCTTTTTGTATTTTATCTTAATTTCTTTTGCATAATAAACTTTTTTTGTTAAACTCAAATCTGCAGCATTGCGCGTTTCTGTCTCAGTGAAAGACCATTTTGTTTAAACCAAAAAAAGTACCTAACAAGCCATTTTTCAGTCTTGAATATGACTTGTTCAGTAATAACAACACTAACCATACTCATATAACAGTGACCATTTGCCTTTGTACCAAGGCTGAAATTAGTGAGGTGCTTATTAACACTCTTTTTGCCAAAGGCCAAGTCTGGATCATCAATTTGCACCAGGTACATGTCAGGTTTCTCTTGTATGGTAGACTGTTTCACCTCATTAATTCATTTGTGTGGGTAGCCTTTTGATTGCTTGCTTTTCTGTGGTTGTGTCCTAATTCACCATATCTTATGAAAGTTACCTATTGTGTTAGAAATAAAGCATCACTTTTTAATATTGGGGCACTACTTGTGTCTGTGAGAATACCTTTTACCACTGTGCTGACAAGAAGTTTACATATCTAGACTTCATCACTGGAAGTACCACAGTTACTGACACTACCTCTGAAGAAGGGTCACACAAGGCAGTGTCATCACAATGACTCTTTTCTCCATCTTTCTTGCTGCACCTCATTGCTAGAAAATTATCATGGAAATAATTTACAGAATGGACAGGAAACTGTTCAACCTATGCTGCTTTCAATCCAAACCTAAATCACTCCAACTTTCATCTGCAAGCTCTGGAGTTCAATTGACACTTGTATGTATTCACTTAGAAATGGAGGTCCAAGGCCATTGTTAATCTCTTCTCCACAGCATATAAGGAAACAAACTCTTCATTAAATAACTAGAAGACTCGGGTCTCCTTCCAACCAACTCACATAGCATAGCAACTCCTCCAAATAGGGAGATCCAGGAAAATATGGGCCATTTTCTATAGTATGCAAGCTTCCACCTCAAACTTGGGAAAAATGATGAGAATTTGAAAACCAGGATCTCAAAACCAACACTAAGGTCATGGCTTATTAGGAGGTAGTGGTCCATGTGCATCTGCATGTTTCTGAGACTCAGATAAACTACAACAGGCATTTCAAAGCACTGAACAGGGTAAAGATTAAGGGAATAAAGATTCTGATGGCATTAAAATCCAGGGATAAATTAGTCTAAATGTGTAATGAGTCTTACTTTAAACATAATAGGGATGGGGGAGGAGGAAGTCTTGATTTGGTATTGTGTATTGAGGAAACATCATAGTTAAGGATCCTCTAGGAAGTAGTGACTATAGCATGAGGGAATTCAAAATTCAGCTTGGGGGTGAGAAAGTGCACTCTCACAGTAGTGTTCTGGAATTAAACAAAGGAAATTACATAGGCATGAGGACAGATTTGGCCCAAGTAGATTGACCAGGAAGGCTAAATGGTTAGACAGCAGATGAGCAATGGCAGTTGTTTAAGGAGCTACTCAATTCCTCACAACTAAAATATATCCCAGTGAGGAAGAAAGATGGTAAGGGGCGTAAAAAACATCCATGGCTAAACAAGCAGGTCAAGAACAATAGAAAGTCAAAAACTAAGATATACCATATTACAAAGGCCAGTGGGAGGCAGGAGGATTGGGAAACTTTCAAACATAAGGAAAGGGATACTATAAAATATATAAAAAGACCTAAGATAAATTGTAAAAGAAAAGTAGCACAAAATATCAAGAAGGCTGGCAAAGGATTCCACATGTACATAAAAGGGAAGAGAGTCACTAAGGTGAATGTTGGTCCTTTGGAAGATGGTACTGGAGAGTTAATAGTGGGGAACACTGAAATGGTAGAGATGTTAAATCAACACCTTGCCTCAGTTTTCACGGTGGAGGACAACAGTACCATTCCTATTGGAATGGGCAATTCAGAGGCAATAGGAAGGGTAGAACTTAGAACAATCAACATCGAGAGGGAAAAGATACTCAACAAATTGTTAGGATTGTGGGCGGACAAGTCCCCCTTATCTGATGGCCTACATCGTAGGCTATTAAAGGCAGTGGTGGTGGAGATGGTGGATCCATTGGTTACAATATACCAAAATTCCCTGGACACGAGAAAGGTTCCAGTGGATTGGAAAATTGCTAATGTGATGCCCTTATTCAAAAAGGGAGCGAGGCAATATGTAGGAAATTACATACCAGTTAGTTTAACATCTGTTGTTGGCATAGTGTTAGAATCAATTATCAAGGAAGCAATATCAGGACATTTGGAAAGTCAAAACGCTATCCATCAGAGTCAGCATGGCTTTATGAAGGACAAATCATATTTGACTAATTTGCTACAGTTCTTCGAAGATGTAACAAGCAAAGTGGATAATGAATATCCTGTAGATGTAATATATCTGGCCTTCTGGATGGCGTTTGATAAGGTGTCACACAAAAGGTTAATTCACAAGGTTGGAACATATGGGATTAGGGGTAATTTATTAGCTTGAATAGATGACTGGCTGATTGACAGAAGACAGAGTCGGGTTAAATGTTCTTTTTTCTGGACGGCAAGAAGTAACTACCGAGGTGCCACAATGTTCAGTTCTTGGACCCCAGCTCTTAATCTACAGTAACGACTCGGATACAGGGATAGAAGGCTCTATAGGCAAATTTGCAGACAATACAAAAATAGGTGGGATGATAAATTGCAATGAGGAAATAAGAATCTTACAAATGGGATATAGATAGGACAGTGGGCCAAAACGTGGCAGATGGAGTTTAACATGGATAAGTGTGATGTCATGCATTTTGGTTGGAAGATTGGGAAAGCAACCTGTTATCTAAATAGGGAATGACTTCAGGGTGCTCCAGTGCAGAGGGATCTGGGTGTCCTTGTTCATGAGTCACAGAAAACTAGCATGCAGGTACAGCAGAAAATAAAGAAAGTGAATGGAATGTTGGCTTCTATAGCTAAAGCAATAGAATCTAAAAGTAAAGAAGTATTGTTGTAACTATACAAGGCACTAGTGGGTCCACAGCTGGAGCACTGTGCACAGTTTTCATCCCCTTATTTAAGGAATAACGTAGTGGCATTAGCGGTAGTTCAGAGAAGGTTCACTAGATTGATCCCAGAGACAAGGGATTTGTCATATGAAGAAAGATTGAACTGTTTAGGCCTATACCCTCTGGAATTTAGAAGAATGAGGGGAGATCAAATTGAGGTATTCAAGATGATAAAAGGTATAGATAAAATAGACGTGGAGTGGAAGCTTCCTCTTGTGGGGAATTCTAAGATGAAGCGTCATAGTCTTACAAAAAGGGGTAGCATATTTAAAACAGAGTTGAGAAAAAACTACTTCTCCCAAAGGGTTGTGAATCTGTGGAATTTGCCACCTCAAAGTGCGGTGGATGCTGGGATAGTGAGTGAATTTAAGGAGGGGTTAGACAGATTTTTAATTGGTAATGGGTTGAAGGGTTATGCGCAGAAGGCGGGAAACTGGGGGTGACAGCCACAGTTGAATGACAGAGCAGACTTTGATGGGTTGAATGGCTTAACACTACCCCTATTTCTTACGAACTTGAAACTTATTGTATATGAAGCTAAAATAGACAAGGTTGTTGAAAAGGTTAAAAAATATTCATTATTGCATTGATAGAGTGGAGTAGATGTGATAAATTACAATAAAAGAGAGTGTGATAGAAAAGGTATATGGACAAGATTAGGAAGAGAATAAAATACTTTTCTCATGATTTCAAAAGCACTATCTGGATACTCAAACTAGATGGTCAGTCTCATTCTTAAATCACTATATGTATGGAAGGTGTTGCCCTAATGGCAATGTGACTGGTGTTCCACACTGTAAACGTTAATCACCACGTCACCTTTAAGTGTGATAGGTAGTGAATGTAAATGTTGGCACATACAAATTACTTTTCTCTTTTATGAAAGCTAACATAAGAAATTTCAAATGGGATGTTGTGGCACCTTCACCACTTAACATACAATGAGTCAGCTGAACATTATTGGTATAGATTTAAACTTTTTTTAATGAACAGGACAAATTAAGAAATGCAATAATTTTAGTACACAAATTACCACTGATTTTAAGCAGACTTAATATTTTGAGTGTGGTGACATTTGACCATAAGATACAGGAGCTGAATTAGGCCATCTGGCCCATCGAGTCTCTCCACGATTTGATCATGGATGACATGTTTTTCAACCCCATGTACAGACCAAGAGTCCTCAACCACTCCCCATTTGACAAGCCCTTCATTTTTGGGATCATTCTGACAAACGTCCTCTGGACCCCCTCCAATGCCAACACATCTTTCCTTCGATATTGGACCCAAAACTGCTCACAATATTCCAAATGTGGTCCAATCAGAGCCTTACACAGCCTCAGCAGTACATCTCTACTCTTGTATTCTAGCCCTCTTGAAATGAATGCTTTTGCCTTCCTAACTACCAATTGAACCTGCATGTTAACCTTAAAAGTATCCTGAACTAGGGCTCCCAAGTCCCTTTGTGCTTCAGATTTCCAAAGTCTTCTTCCCTTTATAACAGTCTATCACTATTCTTCCTACCAAATGCATAAGCGCATGCTTTCCTACGTTGTACTCCATCTGCCACTTCTTTGCTCACTCTCTTAGACTGTCCAAGTCCTTCTGCAGTTTCTCTGCTTCCCCAACATTACCTGTCCCTCCACTCCATTTTTGTATTATCTGAAAACTTAGCAGTAATGCCTTCCATTCCTTTGTCCAGATTGTTAATGTATAACTTGAATAATTGTGGTCCCAACATGGACCTGTGCGGAACTCCATTAGTCACCATCTGCCAAGCCGAAAAAGACCGCTTTATTTCTACTTTCTGCCTTCTGCCATTCTATCCATGCCAGTACCTTTCTCCTAATACCATGGGCTCTAGTCTTATTTAGCAGCTTCCTGGAAATCTAACTAGGTCACGCCGACTGAATCTCTTTTGTATAACTTGCTCATTACCTCCAGTCAGGCATGACTTCCTGTTGAAGACTTGATGAAGACTTGCTGTTTCAGCCCTATTTTACCATGTACCTCCAAGTACTCCACAATCTCATCCATTACAATGGACCAGCAACTGAGATCAGAATACCCAACCTGTAGTTTCCCGTCTTTTGCCTCCCTCCCTTCTTAAATGGAGGTGTTACATTAGCTATTTTACAGTCCTTTGGGACCCTCCCTAACTCCAGTCTCCCCTGAAAGGCCCTGCCAATGTCTCCTTTCGAACTCTGGTGATTCATCCACCTTCAAACCCTTCAGCTTCCCAAGCACCTTCTACTTAGTGAAGGCCGCTACACTGACTTCTGCCCCGTGACTCTTTTGAAGTTTTGGAACGTTGCTGATGTTTTCCACTGTAAAAACTGATGCAAAGTACTTACTCAGTTCTTCCGCCATTTCTGAAGTCCCCATTACTACTACTTCAGACTAATTTTACAGTCGTCTAATGACCACTCTTGCCTTTCTCTTATCTTTTAGATATCTAAAAAAACTCTTGCAATCTTCTTTTATATTACTAGCTCGCTCACTCTCATATTTCATCTTCTCCCCCCTTATTGCCTTTTTAGATATCCTCTGCTGTTTTTTTAAAGGATTCCCAATCCTCACGGTTCTGACTATTCTTCACCATTGTATCCTTCAAAAGCATTGTATGCTTTTTCATTTATTTTTTGTCATCTCTGTCTTGAGTTCTGATGAAGAGTCAACAGATTCAAAATGTTAACTCTGCTTTCTTCCTACAGTTGCTGCCAGACCTGCTGATTTTCACCAGCAATTTCTGTTTTTGTTTCAGATCTCCAGCATCCACAGTTCTTTGTTTTATTTTACCATTTATTTTAAGTTTTACCTGGGCTACCTTGAGCTCAATTGCATCAACATTTTGATGCCTTTTCCTTATTCCTCGGTTTCTTCAGTTAACTTATTTATTAATGTCTAATTTGCTCCCATTAGGACTTTGTATTTTCTTCATTTATTGAGTCCTGTCATATTGGTCTCACTTACCAAAAATCTCTTCTGTTCCACTTAAGACGTTGCATTTCTTGTTCACAGAACTGCTGCAGCCCATCTGCAGATGCGCAAAGAGTGCTGTCAGGAATTTGACTCAGTGACTGTGAGGATGGAATATGGCTTGCAGCACAACTTGCAAATTATGGTGTTTTTATGCATTGCTGCCCCTGTCCTTCTAGGTGGTAGAGGTTATGGGTTTGGAAAGTGCTATTACAGGATCCTTGATTGAGATGCTTGGCATGTCCACAATGACACTTACCAATTTTTACATATGCACCATAGAAAGCATCCTATTTGGATCCATCACAGCTTGGTGTGGCAAGTGCTCTGCTCAGGACTGCAAGAAATTACAGAGTTGTAAAAACAGCCCAGTCCATCATGCAAACCATCCTTCCTTCCATTCCTTTATTGATTCATGGGATGAGGGTGTTGCTGGCTGGGCAGCATTTATTGCCCATCTCTAATAGTTCAGAGGGCTGTTAAGAGTCAACCACATTGTTGTGGATCTGGAGTCACACGTAGTCCAAATCAGGTAAGGATAGAAGTTTCCTTCCCTAAGGGACATTAGCAAACCAGATGGGCTTTTCCTGACAATTGATAACGGATTCATGGTCATCATTAGATTCTTAAATTCCAGATATTTATTGAATACAAATTCTGCCATCTGCTATGGCGGGATTCGACTCCATCTATACTTCCACCTGCCTTGGGAAAGAAATCACCATAATCAAAGATCCCTCCCATTCCTCTCTTCCACCCTCTTCCATCTGGTAGAAGATACAACAGTTTGAAAACATATACCAACAGATTCATGAACAGCTTCTTCATCACCGTTATCACACTTATGAATAGACCTCTCATATATTAGAGTTGATCTTTCTCTGTACCTTCATTGTAGCTGTAACACTATATTCTTCATTGTGTTCTATTACCCTGATGTACTTATGTAAAGTATAATTTTTCAGGATAGCATGCAAAACAATATTTTTCACTGTATCTTCAGACATGTGACAAAAATAAATCAAATCAAAATCAGGAGCATGTACAGGCCTAAATTTGGAGGAACATGGTTCCCTGACAATTGTATAGCTGAAGAAGGTTAATGAGGATGCTACAGTTGGAGAGCAAAGCAATACTTTTCACTGTATCTCAGTACATGTGACAATAACAAAATCAAATCTATTCAAATTATTGTACGTAACAGTAGATGGCATATCCTTCTGTACATCAACAAATGTTCATGAATATCTTAAGGTGTAGATTAGATTTTCCATAAATTGTGGTATAACAACTTATGTTTGCAACACATTCCCTTCAGTAGTTCAATTTGCTTTACAATTTATTTTTATTTTTTATGGTGGATTTTCAAATGGTACTGTACCTTTCTCCTTTGTAAATTCACTTTATTACTGAGTTATTAAATTCCGAATGCATTAAATACACACATAAAGAAAGCAAAGCGCTCTTGGCTGGCTGCATTTAATTATATGGCAAATGCATTAAATCCATGAAGTTAGCTTTTAAGGTCAGGAAAGACTAGGTTAGATGGAAAAGGACAATTGAGCGTATATATTATTGAAAACATTTAGATAGATGACAGATACCCATTATTTTTAAATGGCCAATCCAAATTCAGTATGAAATTCAGATTTCACAAGTGGAAAAATATTACGACAAGACCACAGATAATTTTTAGCTGAATAACTGGAAACCATTTTAAATTGCTTCATGATAATTAGAGCTGTGTTGATTATCTCTGAACTTATTCATGCCGGTTTTACATGTCCATATCATCAATGGGGAGTTATACAATCAGCAGAGCATAATAGAAATTCAGGCACAATCCCCAGAATTGATCATAAAAACTCACTTGAATTTTCAGTAAGCAGTGACAGACAACAATATTTGCTAATGGTTGTGCATATGTATAACATTGTCTGTATTCTAGTATTTTTAAAAAAATCCACATTTAATTGGGTGGGGAGGAGAAAGGAGAGCAGTGACAAACACTAGGAGCTATGTTTTATTTGGTCTGCTTTAATTGATGCCAATTATGAAGAACCTGCAGTGATGGCTCCATTGTAGATAGCAAGTGTCGTGAATCTAATTTGAGGAACATGTGTTACTTGCTTGTAGCACGATTTCCTACGGTCGGTCTGCTATGGACAAACTTCCAGACAAGTTTGTAATTGCACCTTCTGCAACTTATAATGGAGAATCTCCAGGACACACGTTATAATCAATGTCACCAAAGTAGCTTAACATGCAAGAGTTTCTATGGCTGCAATAAAATTGATATTCAGCATGTCCAATAAATTTCAGATATGAGAATTATTTTCTAAAAAATCATTCCTTTCAAAAAATGTCTGCTAGATTTAAGTATTTGTAGAATTACTTTATTATGACATCCATCTCTTCATGAAGTTTGTATCACAATCGTATAAAAATAGGGCAGGTTATGTATTGCAGTTGTAACATCTCTACCATTGGGTTAGAAGCTCTGGACTGAAGGCCCATGCTTGGACTTGTTCACCATAGAAGGTGCTTTTTAAAATTTGTCTGTTATGACATATAGCAAATGGCAAGTGCAAGAGAATTTTCTGCTTATCCAATCTGCAAAAGACAATGGCAATGGCAAACCAGTATACAAACTAGCCCATTACCGTGACCAATCCAATTAAAGTCTATCTGTCCAACAACTGAAAACAATTGGAGATTGGATGGGAGAACAAAGAATGAAACCAATATTTAACCTGACACAGCGCAGAAGAATTTCCTGAAACTTGGCAACAAAACTGACATTTAAAACCTATGAGAACTGGTTACGTGCAAACTGGCTACTGAGTTTACTATATACCACAATAGGGATTAAACCTCAAAATATCTCTTAATTGATCGTAATATGCTTTTGGGAGATTGGGGAAAATTCTGATGACATGAGGGTCTTAAAGCAAGTACTTTACCTCTTGTTATGGTTACTACTTTTCATACACATCAAGATATGCAAAAGAGGCCTTTTCCTCTCTTCATCAATAAAAAATTATGCTATGAAATGTAAGAATAACTCAACTGTAAACACTTCCACCAAAGAAAAATGATTTGTATTTTGTCCAATTCTATGCTGTACAGTTTACAAAGGATCTGAGGGCCTGAAAGAAGGTGATAAAAGATTTACCAAAATGGTACCATTAATTGAGAGATGTGAATTTAAAGTGGCAAAAGAGCCAGAGGTGAAATGAGCATAAACTTTAGACAGTGAGTTATAGTGATCTGGAAAGCACTGCCTGAAAGGGTAATGGAAGCAGGTTTAATTCAAACTTTTGAAAGGGAAACTGATATATACATGAAAAGGAGAAAAATTATGTGAAAAAGTATGGAAGTGTGGCTAATTGAATAGTCAGTCAAAGAAGCAGCACGAGAGCAATAGGCTGAATCATCTGCTTCTGTGCTGTAAGATTCAAATGAAGGGATAACTTCTGCAAAAGTTGTCATTCGGAGGTTAAGATTTCTCTTTATCATGCATATATAAGGCTAGGCAAACAAAGACAAGTATGATTAAAAATCAATATCCCCTCTATTTTTTCTTTGTAGAGCATGATCTGTTCATTTGATTGTCTGGTACCTTTTACTTCATTTGCACAGCTGTGCACGTGACATGTTAAGAATCACAACTTGCAGCCAGCGTGAATGGTACCTTTTGGGTTGTCACTTACAGAAGACATTTTGTGAAACACAGAACATAGAATATTGTGTTACAAAACCTTTCATTTATATAACAAAAATACTGCTTATTCAGTGAAAACCAAAAGAGCTGCGGATGCTGTAAATCAGGAACAAAAACAAAGTTGCTGGAAAAGCTCAGCAGGTCTGGCTGCATCTGTGGAGGAGAAAACAGAGTTAACGTTTCGGGTCCGGTGACCCTTCCTCAGAACTGATGGTGGCTGGGAAAACGTCAGTTTATATGCAGAAAATAGGGAGGTGGGTGGGGTATGGAGTAAACGATAGGGTAGAGCCCAAAGAGAGAGGACAGTTGGACAGACAAAGGAGTTGCTAACTATCAGGCTGGGAGGGTGACTAGTTGTTAATGGGGGCTGTTAGTGACTAACAACAGGGGGTGTGTAGTGGCAGGCTATGTGGTAACAAGGCCTGGTGTGTGGGGTGGGGGGACTGGGACATGGGAGAGTTTCGGCCCTAAAATTACTGAACCCAATATTGAGTCCGGAGGGCTGTAGGGTCCCCAAGCGGAAAATGAGGTGTTGTTCCTCCAGCAAATGCTGGGCTTCACTGGAACACCATAGCAAGCCGGAGACAGAGATGTTGGCCAGGGAGCCATTTCGGCCACCTACGGCAAGATACCACCACCAGACACATATTCCCCTCTCCTCCCTTGTCCGCCTTCTGCAGGGACTGTTACCTCCGGGACACTCTGGTCCATACTTCCTTCACCCCCAACACCTCCCCACAGCCCTACGGCACCTTCCCCTGTAACCGGTGAAGGTGCAACACCTGCACATTTACCTCCTCCCTCCCCAGTATCCAAGGGCCCAAACATACCTTCCAGGTGAAGCAACACTTCACCTACACTTTCAAGAATCTAGTCTACTGCATTCACTGCTCACAATGTGGTCTCCTCTACATTGGGGAAACGAAGCGTAGACTTGGCGACCGCTTCGCAGAACAACTACATTCTGCTCGCAAAAAAGACCCTGAAGTTGCCCGCCACTTCAATGCGCCACCTTGCTCCCTGGCCAACATCTCTGTCTCCGGCTTGCTACAGTATTCCACTGAAGCCCAGTGTTTGCTGGAGGAACAACACCTCATTTTCCGCTTGGGGACCCTACAGCCCTCCGGACTCAATATTGAGTTCAATCATTTTAGGGCCTAAACTCTCCCATGTCCCAGCGCCCCCACCCCACACACCAGGCCTTGTTACCACATAGCCTGCCACTACACACCCACTGTTGTTAGTCACTAACAGTCCCCATTAACAACTTACCCCCCACAGTGGTCGAGAACGCCCTCGACCGTGTCTCCCGCATTTCCCGTAACTCATCCCTCACACCCCGTCCCCGCAATAATAACCAAAAAAGAATCCCCCTCGTCCTCACGTACCACCCCACCAACCTCCGGATCCAACGCATCATCGTCCGACACTTCCGCCATCTGCAATCTGACCCCACCACCAAAGACATTTTTCCCTCCTCACCCTTATCTGCTTTCCGGAGGGACCACTCCCTCCGCGACTCCCTTGTCCGTTCCACACTCCCCTCCAGCCCCACCACACCCGGCACTTTTCCCTGCAACCGCAGGAAGTGCTACACCTGTCCCCACACCTCCTCCCTCACCCCAATCCCAGGCCCCAAGAAGACTTTCCACATCAGGCAGATGTTCACCTGCACATCTGCCAATGTGGTATACTGCATCCGCTGTACCCATTGTGGCTTCCTCTACATCAGGGAAACCAAGCGGAGGCTTGGGGACCGCTTTGCAGAACATCTGTGCTCAGTTCGCAACAAACAACTGCACCTCCCAGTCGCGAACCATTTCGCCTCCCCCTCCCATTCCTCAGACGACATGTCCGTCCTGGGCCTCCTGGAATGCCACAGTGATGCCACCCGAAGGCTGCAGGAACAGCAAATCATATTCAGCCTGGGAACCCTGCAGTCCAATGGTATCAATGTGGATTTCACAAGCTTCAAAATCTCCCCTCCCCCAACTGCATCCCAAAACCAGCCCAGCTCATCTCTGCCTCCCTAACCTGTCCTTCCTCTCACCTATCCCCTCCTCCCACCTCAAGCCCCACCCCCATCTCCTATCTACTAACCTCATCCCGCCCCCTTGACCTGTCCGTCCTCCCTGGACTGACCTATCTCCTCCCTACCCCCCCCCACCTACACTCACCTTTACTGGCTCCATCCCCGCCTCTTTGACCTGTCTGCCTCCTCTCCACCTATCCTCTCCTCTATCTATCTTCTATTCGCCTCCCCCTCTCTCCCTATTTATGTCAGAACCCTCTTCCCCTCCCCCATTTCTGATGAAGGGTCTAGGCCCGAAACGTCAAGCTTTCCTGCTCCTATGATGCTGCTTGGCCTGCTGTGTTCATCCAGCCCCACACCTTGTTATCCCCCATTAACAACTATTCACCTTCCCAGCCTGATCGTTAGCAAATCCTTTGTCTGTCCAACTGTCTTTCTATCTCTTTGGGCTCTATCCTATCGTTTACTCCGTACCCCACCCACTTCTCTACTTTCTGCATATAAACTGACGTTTTCCCAGCCACCATCAGTTCTGAGGAAGGGTGACTGGACCCAAAATGTTAACTCTGTTTTCTCCTCCACAGATGCTGCCAGACCTGCTGAGCTTTTCCAGCAACTTTGTTTTTGTTGCTTATTCAGTGAGCTGGCAGAACTGAGCAGAGTTCCGATGAAGGGTCACTTGACCTGAAACGTTAATTCTGATTTCTCTCCACGGATGCAGCCAGACCTGCTGAGCTTTTCCAACAATTTCTGTTTTTGTTTCTCTGAGTAAGTAGTCTTTTTGTTAAATAAATGAAAGGTTTCAAAACACAACATTGTACATTCTGTGTTTTACACAATGCCTTCTGTGCTGTCAGTTTTATCAAGTTTAAAAAAGACTCAAGTAAACTAAACAGCAAGACATAAATTGGGCATACACTGATATAACGTCACCTTGCAAAGTGCAAAGTACAAAGTCATCTGAAAGGAAATGGGCTGTCATGGATCAGCCCAACAGGCACAATTGATTTAAAAGAGTGTAAATGACCCATCCTTTAGACCATCCAGAAATATGCAGACATAATCTGTTATTCAGGTGAATGCAGATCAAGCTGTTTAAACCACTGGACCCCAGCTGAGAAGGGCAGTCTACCGGTTATATAATCTAATTACTTCAAATAATGAGCCTGGAATGAGGGCTCCCCAGCTAGTTGCAACAATATTTAGTAACTAGCCATTTTGTCAATTGAGGTCACATGACAAGCAAGCTAACTCCGTGTTAAAAGAAACTGTTTTTTTCCCCCTAAATCTGTTAGAAACTAGAAAGCCTTTGTCTGCATAACAATGAGGACAGAATGTGTAGACTCCCTCTCCAACCAACCACAGCAGGAAATGTCTTTAACATCAATTAAGCAATTGTTGACTTCAACATTCTAAATTGTATCAATGCAAAATCTAGAAAGATCAAACTGAGCTTGAAACCATGCAAGTCATCAATTTACAGGATCCATATATAATTTATGAACCTTTAGGACTATTATCCTTCTTTGTTACTTAATTCTGTACATATGTCTTGAATGCAGGTCTGAGTGAGAGTTGGAGTATTTTAAAATTTTTGGTGTTGGTTAGAATAAATCCTATTTTCTTCTCATACACATGAGCAGACAAATTAGGAGCAGAAGTAAACTGCTCACCCACTTGTGCCTGATTCATCATTCAATAAAATCATAGCTAATTTGATATTCCACATTCCCATCCACCCTCCCATAAATAAACCTCTGCCTTAAGTATTAAAAGGCTTTTCTTCCTCCATCTTTTAAGGAAGACTTCCAAAGACTCATCCCCCTCTGAGAAAAACTTCTCAACTAGGCTCCCCAAAAAGAAGAAACATCCTTTCCACATGCATGCTGTGATGATGCCTCAGAATCATATGTTTCAATGAAGTCTCCTCTTAGACTTTTCTAAATGCCAGCAAGTACAAGCCTAGTCTATCTAATCTTTAAGACAAGAAAAAAATGATAAAAACTGAATGCTGGAAATCTGAGACAAAAATGGGAATTGCTAGAAAATCTCAGCAAGTCTGAAAGCATCAGCAGACAGAAATCAGAGTTCACGTTTCAAGTTCAGTATGGTTCAATCATGAGCGTAGGAGGGCATGCCAGGAGCAGTATCAAGGCATAGATAAAAATGATGCATCAACCTGGCAAAGCTACAACACAGTCTACTGTTTGTCAAACAAAGGAAGCACAGATAGGACGACGCGTTCCCACAAAGAACATGTCAGATCTAAACCATGCAGTCCTTCTACATCTGGTCTTGAACAGTCGTAGACAATTAAACAACTCATTGCAGTAGGCGGCTCCAGAAATAACCCGTTCCTCAGTGAATGGGGAAACCAACACATCAATGCAAAAGATAAAGCTGAAGTATTTTCATTGATCTTCAGCCAGAAATACAGAATGGATGATCAATCTCAGGTCCTCAGCATCAGAGATGCCCACCTTCAGTCAATTTAATTCACATGATATCAAGAAGAAGCTGAAGATACATAATACTCCAAAGGCTATGTGTCTTGACAACATTCAGCAATTGTGCTCCAGAATATGCCACATCCCTTGCCAAGTAATTCCAGTATAGCTACAACTGCTTGATGCCTTTAAAATCTAAAAACTGATCTATCTCTTTCTTAAATATATTCAATGATTTGGTTTCCACAGGTTCACTTCCTTCTGAGTGAAGAAGTTTCTCCTAGTCTCAATACTAAATGGCCTACACAGTATCCTAAAACCATGACCCCTGGGTGCTGGACTCCCCATTCAGAGAAAACATCGTCCCTACATCTGTTCAGTCCTTTGAGAATTTTATACATTTCAATCAGATTTGCTCTCATCCAATAAATTGAAGTAAACAAGGGCCCAATCAAACCTATCTTTCCTCATGAGACAGTCCTGCCATTGCCAGGATCAATATAGTGAAGTTCTGCAGCACTTTTTCAGTGAAGTATAACCTTTTATAGACAGCATGTGATATTCCAGATGTGGTCTCCCCAATGCTCTGTATAAACAGCAGTAAGACATCCCAACTTCTGAACTGAAATATACTCGAATTTACTGTTTGCTTTTGTAATTGCTTGTTGCATCTGCCTGTAGTTTTTCATTATAAAGAAGGCACAAGTCAGGATGTGAGATTAAAGAACTGCAGATGCTGGAATACAAGGTAGACAAACAGGAGGCTGGAAGAACACAGCGTGGCCAGACAGCATCTGGAGGAAAGGAGCAGTCAACATTTTGAGTATTACCCTTCTTCAGGTCTGGATGTGGGGGTAGGGGGAGCAGCAGATATAAAGAGGGGGGAGGGGTGGCAGTGGAATGCTGATGATAGGTGGGACACTGGTAATAGGTATGACCTGGTTGGTTGATGGGGGGGGGGGTGCTAAATCGGTTGGTGGCTTGAAGGGAGGGTCAGAAAGTGGAACAGAATGGAGGAGAAGAGGTGGGACTGGAAAGGGAGTCAGGGGATAGGTGGGAAGGTTATTTGAAATTGGAGAACTTGTTGTTGAGTCCTCTGGGTTGTGGGGTGCCAAGGTGGAAAATAAGGTGGTGTTCCTCAAGTTTGTGTTCTGAATCGCTGCGACACTGCAGGAGGCTGAGAACAGACGTGTCGGAGGGGGAGGGCAAATGTGACGGAGACAGAGGAATTAGGAAAGCAGGATGAAGTTTTTTTGCAGGATACAGGATGGAAGGAAGTGTAGTCTAGGTAGCTATGGGAGGACGGACTTCTATTTCGCAGAGGCCGAGCGCCAACTCTCCGACAACACATCCTACGTCCCCTTGACCATGATCCCACTATGGCCCGTCAAGCCACCATCTCCCACACTGTCCATGACCTTATCGTTCTGGTGTTCTCCCCTTTACTGGCCCCAGCCCCACACTGCCTGATTCTACTTGCTCCCCAAGATTACCCTGGCTGACTCATCACCTCCGCATGTTTCTGTCCCACCGAACTCATCTCTTCCTTGACTTCATTCTCTCCCCCTTGGTCCAGGCACTCCCCACCCACATCTGGGACACAAACCATGACCTCCAGTTCTTTAGAAACTTCGACTTCCCTGGCCCCCAGCGCTTCATCTTTACTATGGACGTGCAATCCCTATACATGTCCATGCCCCACAAAGACGGGCTACAGGCCCTCAGGGTTTCCTTCTCCAATAGACCCATCCAGTCCCCCCCACCAATACCCCCCTCCGACTCGTCAAATTAGTCCTCAGCTTCAATAACTTTTTGTTCAATTCCTTCCACTTTCTCCAAATCCGGGGGGGTTGCCATGAGCACTCGCATGGGCCCCAGCTACGTCTGCGTCTTTGTCGGTTATGCCGAACAGTCCCTCTTCAGTATGTACACCGGTACTGTTCCCCAATTTTTCCGCCATTACATTGGAGACTGCATTGTGCTGCATACTGCATGCAGGCTGAACTGGAGCAGTTCATCCACTTTGCTAATAACTTCCACCCCACCCCCAAATTCAATTAGTCTATCTCAGACACCTCCCTCCCCTTTGTTGACCTCTCCGTTTCCATTTCTGGTGACAGTTTATGGACTGACATTTACTATAAACCCACAGACTCCCATAGCTACCTAGACTACACCTGCTCCCACCCTGTATCCTACAAAAACTCCATCCCGTTTTCTCAATTCCTCCATCTCCGTTGCATCTACTCTAACAAGGAGACATTCCACTCCCAAGCATCCCAGATGTCTGCCTTTTTCAAACAACGCTTTTCTTCCCCGCTCTGTCATCCAGACAGTCCTCCACTGTGCCTCCTCCATTCCCCACTCCACAGCTCTAAACCACCTCCTCCCCATCCGACCATGATAAAGATAGGATTCCCCCTTGGACTCACTTTCCACTCCACAGGCCTCTGTATCCATCGTATTATCCTCAAACACTTCCACTAATTCCAATCAAGACCCACCATCTAGAACAGCTTCCACTCCCCACCCTTCTCTGCCTTCCGCAAGGACCATTCCATTTGTCACTCCTTAATTTACGCTATACTCCCCATCAACCACTCCAAGCCCTTGGTACCTTCCCCTATAACCGTAAAAGATGCAACATTTGCTGACACAGCACCTCTCTCATCTCCATTCAGGGCCCGAAACAGTCCTTCCGGGTGAGACAGCGCTTCACCTGCATCTCCTCCAACCTAGTCTACTGTATCTCCTGATGTGGCCTTCTCTACATCGGTGAGACCAAACGCAGACTAAGCATCTTCGCCTGGCCTATAATGGCCAGCCTAACCTCCCAGTCACCTGCATATTAACTCCCCCCACCCCCGCTCTGCCTCCGACACGTCCCTCCTCTGCCTCCTCTAGTGTTGCATCCCTCCCATCAACAAACCAGGTTGTAACTACTACCGGTGTCCACCTATCACCACCATTCCGCTATACCCCTTCCTCCCACTCTCTTTAATTGAAGTTCCCCCTACCCCACATCCAGTCCTGAAGGGTAATATCCAAAACATTGACTCCTTTCCTCCAAATGCTGCGTGGCTTGCTATGTTCTTCCAGCCTCCTGTTTGTCTACAAGCCAGAATGTGGTGGAATACTCTTCACCTGCTTGGATAGGAGCAGCTCCAACAATATGTGAAGCTTGACGCCATCTGGACAAAACAGCCCACTTAACCTGACACCCCAGCTACCATGAAGGGCACAAAGATAGAGTTTGAAATGAATATTTTGTGTCAATGTTTACTAGTGAGTGGGAAGACGTGGGTATAGAAATCAGGGAGAAGGATTGTGATATACTTAAAGAAGTTAGCAAATAAAGGGAGGAGTGGTCGACAGGCTTAAAAGCAGATAAATATTCAAGGCCAGATTAAATGTATCCTAGGCTATTGAGTGAAGGGACAGAGGAAATAGAAGGGACACTGGCAATAATTTTGAATTCCTCTCTGGTCACGGAAGAGGTGTCAGAAGACTGGAGGACAGCTGTTATTCAAGTAGGGAGCAAGGGATAATCCAGGAAACTACAGGCCAGTCAGTCTAACCTCAGTGGTGGGAAAACTACTAGAAGTAATTCTGAGAGACAGAATTAATAGGAAATTGGAGAGGCAGGGATTCATCAAGAACAGTCAGCATGATTTTGCTAAGGGGAAGTCATGTCTGATCAACTTGATTCAAGTTTTCAAAGATGTGACCAGGTATGTTGATGAGGGCAATCTATTTAACAGTGTTTTTGTTGTATTTAACAGTCTACTTGGATTTCAGCAAGGATTTTGATAAGGTCCCACAACCTTCCTGTGAAGGTAAGAGCCCATGAGATCCAAGGAAATTTGACTAATTGGATCCAGAATTGGCTGTGGCAGAATCAGAGGGTGATGGTCGAGTCGTGTTTTTGTGACTGAAAGCCTATATGCAATGAGGTTCCACAGGATCACTGTTGAAGCTGTTGCTGTTTGTGGTATATGGAAACAAGTTAGTCATGAATGTACTAGAGTTGATCAGTAATTTCATTGATGATATTAAAATTGGTGGGATGGTAAACAGGAAGGAGGATAACCTTCGGTTAGGAGAGAATATAGATGGGCTGATCAGTGCCAAATGGAATTCAATCTGAGTAAATGTGAGGTGATGCACTTGGATAGGGCAAACAAGGCAAGGGAATACATGATAAACCATTGAACCCTGAGATGCACAAAGGATCCTTGCTGTGCATGCCTGCCAATCCCTTAAGGTAGTGGGACAGGGTAGATAAAGTGGTTAAGAGGCATGTGGGTCACTTGCCTTTATTAGCTGAGGCATAGAGTTTAAGGGCAGCAAGGTATGCTGGCAACGTTTAAAACGTTGTTTCGGCCACAACTAGAGTATTGCGTGCAATTCTGGATTCCACATGATGGGAGGGACATGATTACACTGGACAGGGTGCAGAGGAGATGTTGCCTGGGTTGGAGAGTTTCAGTTATGAAGAGATTGGCTGGATTCTGGTTGTTTTCCTTGGAGCACAGGGATAATATCATTGAGAAATATATAATTCTGAGAGGCATTGACTGGAAGGTATTTTTCCCCTTGGCGGAGGGAATCAATGACTGGGGCAAAGGTTTGAGGCAGTGGGCAGGAGGATTAAATGGGATGTGAGGAAAAAAATCTTTTCACACAGAGGGTGGTGGCAATCTGGAACTCACTGCCTGTAAGGGTGGTAGAGACAAAAATTCTCATAAAATTTAAGAAGTATTTAGACGTACGTTTGTAGTGGCAAGGCATACAAGGCTATGGGCCAATGCTGGATATTGGGATTAGAATAATTAGGTAGTTGTTTTTGACTGACATGGACTCAATGGGCCTTTTTTTTTGTGCTATAGACCTCTATGACCTTGGCAGGGCACACTTTAAAGAGTAGTGGATAATGTGAAACTTGGAAGCATTGAAAAAGATGCAGAGGACTGTGCAGAACTTCAAAAGGGCATAGATAAGTTGATGGAGTGGGCAGCTAGATGGCAGATGAAGTTTAGTGCAGAGAAATGAGACACGATGCATTTGGTAGGAAGAACAGCGTACATAAAGTGTACAATGCTAAAGGGGGAGCAGGATCATAGGGGTTTGGGTACATACGTCACTAAAGACTGCAGAACAGGTTCAGAGAGCAATTAATAAAACATTCAATATCCCGGCTTCATTAGTAAGGGCAGACAGTATAAGGGAAAGGAGGTAATGTTGAATTGGCATAAGAACTAGTTCAATTACAGCTGAAATATTGCATCCGGTTCTGGATGGTACTCTTTAGGAATTGGGAATTCGAGGCATTGGAGACAATGTAGAAAAGATTTACTGGAATAGTTCCAAGGATGAAGATAAATTGAAGAGGCGGGGCATGTTTTCTTTAGAAAAAATGCTGAGAGAAGACCTGATTGCTGCTTTCAACATCATGAAAAATTTGGGCAGAGTATATCGGGAGAATTGAGAATAAGAGAACACAGATTTAAAATAAGAAGCAAAGTTTTCCTCTGAAAACATTTTGATGCAGCAAGTGTTTACAGGATAGGATACACTACCTGAAAGTGTAGGAAGGCAGATTCAGTCAAGGTATTCAAAAGATAATTAGAAAGTTATTTGAAGAAACAATTCAGAGGGTTCAAGAGAAACCACAGGATGAGCCGCTCATGTGGAGAGCCAGCATAGACAGAATGGATCAAATGCAGTGTAACAGTTCTGTGATTTCTGGATACTCACAGAAGCTTTATAAAACAAAGATTGACACAAGACAGCATAAGACGACAACCAAAACTTTTTGTCCTTTTGGTTGACAAGGGAGTTAACAGATTTTGAGGGACACACAGGAAAGTTGAGTTAAGACCACATCAAATCAGTGATGAACTTATTGACTGGCAGAGCAGGCTTAAATGGACAAATATCTTAATTCTCCTTTTTTTTAATATTCCTCTTCTTTGAAGGAGGTGGTTCAGGTGTAGGAATGGAATTCTAGATCTTGGGACCTTGGCAATTGAATGTGGGCCACCAATGGTATAACGTTAAAAATCAGGGATGCACAAGCAGTCTGAATTAGAGGGCTGCAGATATCCAGGAAGGTTACGGGGTTGGGGGAGATTAGAGGTAGAAAAAGTGAGATCATCAGAGATCTGAATAGATTCTCACTCGCATAAGGATCAAGAATCTGAAGGCACAGATCTAGCGATTTGCAAACGTGACATCAGAAGAAACCTTTCTGGGTTAGTTTGCACATTGCCTTGATTTGTGGTGGAGGCAGGTTCAATTCTAGCGATGTTTGTATTCAAAAAGGTAGTGTGCAAGGGCAAAAGGAAAAGGCAGAAGAATGAGACCATATCATAGTGCTCATTGGATAGACACGATGGGCAGAAATGGCCTCATTGTGCACTGTAACAATGCACAATTGTTCTTGCTTCTCTCATCCTGTGAATTATAAAGTCAGGACTAGTTTGATTGGAAAGCAATGTAAGTCAGACAGTACATGAGTGCGATAGAGGAAAAGTACTTGTCACAAGTTTAGCGATGGGAAGCAAAAATCTAGATGACGTCAAGTTTAGAGAATGTGGGAGACCAGACCGGAGTGTGCTGGAGAACTTGAAACGACCAAATCATGAATGAAAAGTTTCAGATAAGCCAGGCGAGGGGCTAGATCATTACCTCACGGCTGTCTGTGGGATCTTGCTGTGCGTCAAAATAACGCGCCGGTGTTCTCTACAATTTGCGTAATCGATGCCTGTGAACTTCAAAGATATTTTGTCGGCTGTGAAGCACTTTAGGATGTTTGGGTGAAAGGCGCTACTTAAACGAGAGCATTTTTTTTCCGGAAATGCGGGGGCGCAGGGTGTTGAAGGGAGGTTTAAAGGAATGAAACGGTTTGTTTACCCGAGCGGGCACTCCTCGCTCTCCGAGTAGCCTTTCAATTGCGTGTCTCTGTGTCTCAATTTTGGGGTTGAAGCCACACCTCCGTCAGTGAGCGGTGTCCGTAGTGGCGCTACCGCCATGTTGTCGAAGGGCGGACTGCAGAAGCGCGAGCGAGAGAACGCTCGGCCGTTAGCGGGGGAAACGCCCAGAAGCTTCTAGGCGCCAGCGCGCGGGTGCGGCTGCGGAGCTGCCGTGAAGGTAAGGGGAGCGATTAATGTCGTACGGACAGAGAGGGAGGCAGAGTAAGGAAAGAGTCATCAGGGTTCGTGGGAAGGTAAACAGTTTCTCTTTTCGCTACACAACCTCCTCCATATCGTCCTCGTCCACACGAAGGCTGGCTGGCAGGCTGGCTGGCAGGCAGGGAGGGAGGGAGGCAGGGAGGGAGGGGTGCCGCAGGCTTCGACCGTCAGCCAGGCCCACCCGGGCTTTAAATCTGTTTCTATTATTTGTTGTTGTTGGCGTTTCCCTTCCGAGAGAGAAATGACACTTTTTTCCTTGGTTAAAGCTACCCAGGGGGAATAAAAGAGGTTGGAGTATGTTGCTCCCTGCTTTTTGTCGGCCACTAACTGTGCGGCATTCAGCCCCCACCCATCCCCCGATCAGTGACTGTCAATGTGACTGAGGTGCGTTTTAATACTTATTTCACTAAGATCTGCCGACTGATTTCCTAAATCTACCGTGATTGTAAAATATTTCCTGCTGTGGTTGCCTTAATAAGTTCACTTTTGCTTTTAAAAAGTCAAACCTGTATGTTTAGAATATTATTAAAACATTCATCTATGCCGGTAAGTTACCTTTCTTTTGCACAGTGGTTATGTACCGTAATGGACATGCATTTTTTTTAAACCTGCATGTTGATTAGCTTTTATCTGTTTCTGTAAGCAATGTAACAGACCTGGATAGTGTACCTTTCCTCCTTTGTTTTATTAAATGTAACAAGGTACGTCCTTTTCCAGCTCTCCATTTGAGCGATCACCCAGGCGTTGCTGTATGGTTTTCACTAAAATGTTGATTTGGATTAGGGAATTTGATGCCCGAAGTAACTGGTAACTCTAGAATGTTTTGTAATAAAAAGGCTGATTTAGCCATTGTAAACCAGTAGACCTGCTAGTTGCTGTATTTTGTTTGCAATGTTTGAACTGGGAAAAGTGTTTTGGGAGAGCTAAGGTGATCCAAGGATAGGGCAGTTGTGGATGAACCTAAGACATTGACATTGTTCAATGTAGGAAGAAAGATTCTTATAGATATTTATATAGCGTCTTGCACAACTTCACATTCCAAAATCCTTCATAGACAATCAAGTAATTTTGGAGATCTTGTCATTCATGTAAAATAAGTTTAAAATGGTATTGGGCAATATATTTTGCTGACAGTAGTGCATATAATTCCACTGTGCATAAAGTACCCAAGAATGATGATTCATATTTTAAATTGAGCAGCTGCTGGTAGGGCTGTGGCGAGTCAGGAAATCAGTGACGTGAAGGAAGTCTCCAGATTCTAAGAATTCTTTGTAAATAATATGAGCAGAAATATCTGGGGATTTTTTTGTTGAGTAAATTCTTGCCTGGTCAGTCAGACCCACCTTAAACAATAACTAAGGTGTGTATTTCTACATTTGTAGAATCTGTTCAGACACGTGACTACATATAATGTTTTATGCAATTATTTTCTGAATTGCTTACAGTTTTGTTTGTTATTTGTAGAAAGTGAAATGCTGCTAGCACCTATTGAACAAGGAAGCAAAAGCTTTCAACTCTTGTTTATCAACATGGGTTATTATCATAGAAAAATTACTTACAAATAAAACTAAGTCTGATTCTCGTTTGAAGCATTTGTGCACTTGGTGAATGTCAGCTCATTTCCTTCTCCTCCCTAAGTGTAAAAGACTCTGTTAGTAAGCAGAGTTAAAATCAATCTGTTTAAATAAAATCTTGTGCTTTGGAACTCTACCGGCAGCAACATTTTGTTTTCCTGTGTGTGATTTTTATAGAGCATTGTATATGCTGGTGAATGTTGACTATTAATAAGGATTATCCTTCAGTTTGAAGTTAGATGTCATCAAGCCGTGAATTGACTTTTGTGACAGAAGTGTAATATAATTGAGCAAATCAGGTTTAAGACAGCTTTGAAATCAGAAGATTGCGTTACGCATTATGCTGACTTGTAATGTCCCCAAGATGTACCATTCTTTGTGTACCTATTGGCTCCACAAGTTCAGTCTCTGGAATGCCCACTGTACTGAATTCTAGTCGCACCTTTTAATGTCCTTGAACTTTAAGCCTTTTGACGGTGCAACGGTTTCTCAGTGCTTTACGGGTGTCAATCTAGAGTATGCACCCAATTTTCAGATGACGGTTCTAACCCACAAGCTTCTGTAACTAAGACAGAAGTTCTATCAACTAAGCTGATGTCCAAATGTAAATTTTCCTGACTCTCAGCAACAATACTAATAACAAATGACCAGTGGAAGGCAATGTAGTTTGCATTTGATACTGATGCTCGTAATGTTCATAGCCCCTGTAATTTTCTGAATATTGGTTGCAGTAGTATCCTTCAGCCTGACATCTGTAGGGATATGAATGTGTATTAATAAATCAACAAGTTGAAAGTATTAAATCAATATGCACTTCTGTTAACATCTCCCATCAATTCCTTTGCCTATGCTTATGATGTAAATTGCCTGTATAAACTTGTCTTACTCAACAGCATTCCCCTGCTAGCGTTGCTTCTGTACCTCCCTGTTTGAGACTGTGATTATTGTTATAATTTATGGATATGCTGAGAATGCAATGTGTTGCCTCTAGATATTGGGAGGAAGAAATGTGGTTTATTTAAGTTAGGTTATACTATGGGCTGACAAGAATTTATGGCAGAAATATTTGGTACAAAACTTAAGCATACGTGTGCACACAAAGCTTTGCATATATAGTATGTGACATTAAATTTCAAGAGTAGCAAATGACAAATAACTTTAAAGATCGTTGTAGTTTATGCAACTGTGTTAATTTTTGTGAGCATCAAGATCTCGAGTGTCATTTGGGATGAATGATCAATTTCTGATGACTGGTTTGGTGCAGTATTGATCTAGTTTAAGAAAAGTCTGGTTCTTCAGTTGGTAATATCGTTTGTGTGAAAATGTGGATCAACAAAAAAAAACTCTCATTTTATGTAGTACTTTTAACATAGCCTACGTCCCAGGACACTTCACGAACAATTTAATTTAATAAAATTTAATGCCAATACTAGGCAGGAATTTCTTTGTTTAACACTTATATGTATGTACAGCACTTTCTAACCCAGAACCTTCAAACCTAGAGGTTTTATAAATAAGTCAAGTTGACATAATATTCCAACTGCAACAGTGGTCGTGAAATCTAGTTCTGTTCCTTTTTTATAATTGATTCATGGAATGTAGGCTTCGATGGCTGGACCTGCATTTATTGTCCATCCCTGATTGTTCTTGTAAAAGTGGTGGTGAGCTGCCTTCTTGAAGTGCTGCAATCTATTTGATATAGGTACCACTGCAATGCTGTTAAGGGATGGAGTTCCAGGATTGTTATACACCATTTTTGTAAATATAATTGGTTAGTAATAAGATTAACTTTTTTTTTTAAAGTAAGCTGTTTTTATTGGCTTAAAGGTAACGTTTCCATAGATCTGCCAGACCACAGGACTGTTCTCTCATTAAAGAGAGATGACAGGTGGTAGTTTAACTTGAGGGTTACCACACTTTGGGTGAGGGCTGAGGTTGAGAAGGAGCTCCTTCATGATGACCTCAGTTGGCACAGAAATTGAACCCATCTTTAGGCATCACTTTGCATTGCAAACCAGCTGTTCTGCCAACTGACCCCCCCCATTACAATTTCCAGTAACTAATAGCCAAAATGATTAAATTCATTCAACTTCAGTAATCTATTTTACTCGCTTGAATGTTTTCTGTATAAAAACATAACTGGTTCAGAATTTTAGCGTTACAGTTTTTGTAAAAGTCTGGGAAATGGTTGAAGGAAAAAGAGCATGTCTTTACTGAATTAGTAAGAAGTCTCACTTTCCCAGAATCTCTCCGATCACAGATGTGGAAGAACGTTTCAGCCCCCCTCAATTTATCCAGTAAGCAAAATCTTAGTGTTATCCTCATCTATCCTGTAATGTAGAATTATTTCTTAAATGGCTCTCTGTGCATTTATTCCAAATGTTCTTCAACAGTGATCAACAAATAACCAATATGAATCCTAAAATTGCCCTTTATGCTTGTCACCCAAGTTCTTTTCCACAGTTCAGTTGAAAAATGCATTTTAGTTCAATGTTTATCCTAAAAATGTGGTGAAATTCTGACACATCTTTTCCCAATTAAAAATTCCCAGTCTTGTATTGTAAATTTTGGCCATGTAGCTCCACTTTCTATTAGCTTTGCATTGATCAAACACATTTGGCATTGAATCTTCTCAGACTCCCAAGTCTCTCTCAACTCGATTTTGGGTATTTGAATACCATTCATGGAATGTGTAGGTTGCCTGTTTTTCTGTGCTGTATGCAGCACATTACGTTAGTCTACATTAAATTTCATTTTCATTTTCTGAAATTTATTAATTTTCTAATATTACCACTGACACGAACTTCAGATGATTCCAAAGGAAAAGAGTAATCACCTAGGAACTTTTTCACACGCTGCGCATGAAAGTTGGATTTAGCAAATAATACAATTAGGGTTAAATGCATCTTGCAATTAGCAGCTATGCTTTTCAGATTTTTTTTTTTGTAAATGATGAGTCAGTTCAGCAACTCTAAAATTGTCTTGATAATGAAAGAAATGTATGTATGATGAGGCTAGAATTCTGTTTTATTCTTGGCTCATCAGTATCGTAAATCCACACCTGATGGTAACATTTTGATACACCACTATATTAAGCTACCTGAACTACGCCCATTTTGGATCATATTTTTAGTTAGTTAATTAAACCAAAAATTGTACTATTTGATCAAATATATTAAACAGATGTATTAAATTGAAAAATCATTGCAGTTGATTACAGTACTACTTTTATGTTATAATATCTCAGCACCACAATGTACTTTGGATACCTTTTCAATACCAGGTTATGGAGATATGTTAATTGACTTTGGCTTTTAGCATCCTTCCTTGATTGAAGAGCATCTCAGGCTTTAAGAAAGATGGTCTTGTACCTGCCAAAACAAGTACCCCCTCCGTTCTGTGGCCTTGGAGGCAGGCTCATTAATTTCTGTCCAACAGCCTATGTGGTTTGATGGTTACCTAAAAATTGTTTTTTTTTCTTGCTCTGTGGTGAGTTTACAGTATGAAATTTTAGGTGTTTCATGAAAACTAAAAACTTAAGGATTATAAACAGCATTTTGGTAATATTACAATAATCCACAGTTTTGCAAACAAGTCATTATTAAAACCTATTGGTTATGTGTATGAAATGCTTGACCTGTTCTCTCTCAAAAGAAAATACTGTACAGTTTGTAGCTTATATCCTAGGTGATTACTGTTATCCTTTGGAATCATCTGTAGTTAGTTTCAGTGGAAACATAATAAATTTCATCTCATTCTTTTTCAGAAATTTATTGCAGACTAATGTAATGTGCTGTATACAACACATAAAAATAGACAACCCACATATTCCGTTAATACTGTGCAAATACCCAAGAGTCCAGTTGAAAAGAGACTTGGGAGTCTAAGTTGTGACTGAGGAGAACATTTCCAGCTACATGATAAAATATAGGTTGAGGGAGCAGTGTGAGGTGATCAGATAACATGTTCAGATGTACTGCCTTGCATGCCATTTTTCCTAAAGCATATTGGTACCAGCATACTATATAAGCCTATGACAACACCGACCCTATTTACAAAATATTCTTGATGATTTGATACCAAAATTCATCTATGATTTGATCTCCTAATTGATTTAACCAGCATACTCAATTTTAATCAATCCTTATTTTGCTTCCCATACATAATCCCTACTGCTCCCACTTCCCTTAAATGTCATCAGAATGAAATTTGATTACTTTAAACAACTTGTTAATCTAATTATTCTACTTTGAATCAGGCCTCCTGTACAGCTGCTGTAAATAAACTGGCAGGTATAATTTTAAAAATATTGAATTATATTGATTTCAAATAATATCTTTTTTTTAACCCCGAACACAGATATTAATGAGAAACATTTCATTAGCAGGAATTTTAAAATAGTTATTTCAGGATAGGGCTGTAGAAGACTTACCTTTTTAGATATTTGTGGGAATTATATAGTTTGAAAACAAACTCCAGTGACTGATTCATTTACAATGTTGAGATTTTTTTAAAGTGATGTTTTCTACTAATTACCTTTTTGACTCTTGTTGTTTTCGTGGTGATGCTGGGACTTCCCTATTGTGCTGCTGGGACTTTTTAAGAATCTAAAGATTCTTGCAAGATTACTGCCAGTGCAACTACTGTTTACGTAGCCATTGAATTTTAATATTGTAGGATGTATGCTGTGGGGTTCTGGAGACTTGCCATGTGTTAATGCCATTAGTTTTCCTAATGCGTTTCCTCTAACAATAGCTATTGTATCTATTCCTCTCCTTTTGCTGCTTGATTATTTAGTAATTTTGGAATGCTATTTCTATCTTCTACTGTGAAGACTGCTTAGGTTTTGACAGTTCTTCATGCATTATGTATATTTGTGCTTTACTGTGAACTGTATAATCAGAACTTTAGAGTTTGAATTTGGTTAGTTTTTGGGTAAACTGTTTTTGCATTCATTTTTGTTGAGCTACATCTATTACTCTTCAGTTTGGAAACCACAACTACTGTATGCATCCTGTGCTCTTGAATGGTTATATGTAATGACATTGAATATAATTAGTATAAAATATCACAATTATGCTTTATTAAAGTTGAGGTCAACCTAAAGGGGATTGTCAAATTTTCTTACAAATGGATCTTTGGCCTTGCTCAATTCGTCTAACAGAATGAGCTGTTTGTTCTAATGGGCTGAGGTTATAGCACTGCCTCTGGAAAATAGAAGAATAGCATGCAATGTTTTGGAGTTAAGTGTGGAGGGATACTTCCGCCAGATACATGCTACATATGGGCTGTCACTGAAAGTATTAAATTTGAGATTTTGTGTAAAAGAATTCAATGTTAGCATGGCAACAGGATATCAATAGTGGTTATAATTTTCCTGCAACGATCAAAACACAGCATAAGATATCATTTGGTCTTTATTTTAAACTTTAAAATATCCTTTTTTTTTTGTTCTGATTTGATTTTGTTCAAAATATCAGTAAATTGACAGCTTATTATTTGTGAATAAAGTATTATAGCCGGGAGGAGCATAGGGACTTGTATTACAGCATGAAGCTGCAGATGTAAAGTTCAGGCATTCTGCCATTAGGAAGAGTTTTTAATTGTAACATGAAAAAGTTATTTAGCTGGCTTCACTAAATTCATAGAAATCTGTGACAATACAGAATAAGGTTATTGTAGGTAGGAAATGGTTTTCATTTTTTAAAAGATAGAAACACTTTTTAATAAAAATGTTATTTTTAATGTAACAAGTGTAATGTATTCAGGGAGTATGATTCAGTACTGTATTTGAATACAATATATGAAAGTGGATTTTTTAAAAATGTTGGAGGTAGAATTTTTAATTATCCATTTGTACCTTTTGTTACAAATGACTTGTTGGATGTACAAAACTTCTGTTAGAGTGGTGGAAAAATACCAGCAAAATTCTGTGGCAAATATGTATAACAGCTGCTACATATTTTGTTCTAATTGAATATTGAGGTAAAAGTGAAATTATACTAGAAAAATACAGATTTCTAAGATCTTGGACCAATTTTTAATAAAGAAATTAACAATATAATCTGTGTTTATTGAGTTTTGCTCTTTTGGAGTCTTCAGAAACTTTTTAAAAATTTTGAAATCAAAAATGGTAAAACCATGGAAGCAAAACATGTTTTCAGAATCTGCTCCTTTGGAAGCGAGATGAGGAAAATGAATTTGGTAAAGAATTTTTCTTCATTTAATAGTTTTTTTTGAACTAGAATATTTTTATTGCACTTTGCTATAGCCACTGGAGAGTTTTTTAAAAAACTTAGTTACTTCCTGCCTTACCCAATAATGAGATCCATATGGATGCCTGCTATGCCACTTAGTTTGGGATTTTCCTCTTCAGGAGAATCATAGACCTTAACCGTAGGCAGTGATGCAGTAGTAATGTCATTGAACTAGTAAGCCAGGACCCCAGGCTATTGTTCTGGGGACATGGGTCTGAAGCTCACTATGATGGTGAAATATGAGTTCAGTAAAAATCCAGAATAAACTGGCCTAATGACAACCAGGTAACTGCTGTCAATTTTTCCTTTAAAAGAAAGCACCTGGTTCAGTCATGTCCTTTAGGAAAGGAAACCTTTACCCATACCCAGTCTGACCTACGTATGATTCCAGACTCTCAGTAATGTATTTGACTCTAACTGCCCTCCCCCTGAGATTTCTATTCAGCACCTTCTTGCATCACAATTACAGCTGTCTTGCTGACAGCTAGTATCACTTAACTGACACGGTGTTGGGGTTTTTTTTTCTAGCTCCAATATTATTCAGCTGTGCCAAGCAATTACTACTTGTGCTTCCTTCTTCATCGCACTTTCAGGTTCTGACCATCCTTGGATCTTCAGTGAGCCCCAAACACCTCCAGGCTAACTATTGCAACTTAGCTATATAAGAGATACTGACAGGGCTTTTAGGAAGGGAGTGGGATTTCTAAATATTGAGCACTGCAAGTACTTTTTTAAAGAAATCAATTTCTAAAAAAATTGCTGTTTTTAAAAATAATATTGAAACATGATTGGGTTGAGCCTAGAATTAGGTTTCCTAGAATAGATTATTAGTATGTAAATGCATAACATATATACTTTGTTCTCAAGATCTGCTGTCTGTCAATGCTTCTAGATTTGACTCCAGGATTAACTTTTGACTGCGTATTTACATCGTCACTAAGACTGCCTTTTTTTTCCATCTGAGATATTGCTATAGTTCATCCCGTGTCTGAAAATTTTCACTCATGTTTTTGTTACCGATGATCATTCCATCCTGCTGCTGGCCAGTCTCCTAAATCTTACCCTCTGCAAACTTGCACCACATCCTGTTCACCTATCGCCCGTGTGCTTATCTAATTCTGGCCTCTGGAGGTCAAGGATGGGTCACGTTTGCAGGGACATCACGTACAAATCTCTGACCAGAAGGGAGGAGGAAGAAGCTACAAAATGTTGCATTCGTCCTTATGACCATCATCGTGTGCCTCTGCATCAAGCTGTGCATTGACCTTCAGTACACTAATATGGTCATTACTTGCTGAAGTTCTACCTGTCTGTAGCATAGCAAAAATGGGTCTGGCTACATAGCTGCAGAATGCTCTAATTAGTTGGTCTGTACCATATTGCCTATCCCTCATGGATACGTTTGTATAGAAGAACACCTTTGACCACAACCTCATCTGGCAGTGGCCAATGCGTAACATTCTGTTGGCCCTGAGGGAAAAGGAGACAATTAATACTGTTGGAAGACTCTCTGTGCAGACAGTCCGAGTCGTTTCGTTGAATGCTTCATCGGCAGAACCATCTAAAAAGCACCAAGATATTGCTTGACTCATAGTTGAGAAGGGCACTCCCCGTCTGTTCATGCATGCCCAGACTTTCTGCCACAATACAATGCCCTCCCAGATGTAACAATGCAGAGACTGTCACACATCTCCTTCTGGAATATGCCTTTTGTAAAGAATGTGAGAGATGCAGTGGCATTTATTGTGGTTCATCCTGAGCAGTTCCATGACAAAGGAAGGACTCCTCTCTACATACCAAGACAAACGTCAGCTGTGCCTGGCCAATCATTGTTTCACTGAAGCACACTCTTTAGTCTGCCCAAAACATGTTGGTCTTCCAGTGCAAAGTATTGTTCCCAATTGAATGTTGCAGGCTGGTACATTTAAAGGTCCAGGACTCTGTGCTGAGAGATTCATGAAAGCTTGAGTCAGTTGTTGCTAAAACCAGGGAAAGGGCACTGTCTAAGACTTTTCACTATGATATATTGAAGGGCTGTTAACGTCTAGAACCCCTCGGTCAGAATGCTTGCATTGAAATCTGTATATGTAGCTCTTGTGATATTTAATAAATGTTTCAGTTTTGCATTTGGAATGGGACACCTAGGTGTTCAAGTTGTTCATCTGAGAAATGTGATGTTTTATTGTATTTTCTGTAATGTCCAATTTGACCTGTTTTATGGTGCTTTGTTTTTAGAAAAAGTAGTTTTAATTGAACCACCTATTGGTGACCATCTTCAGTTCCTCAGCCACAATTTCTTAAATTCTTTTCTACATCTATCAGTCTTTTCCTCCTTTTGAGTCAGTCCTTGACATGCATGTTTTTGATCAGCGTTTTGGTCGTCAGACCTTGTATCTACTTATGTGGTTCAGTGTTACATTTGTTTTATAATACTCCTGTGACGTGCCTTGGTACGCTAATTATATTAGCATCTTTAACATAGAGCTGTTGCTCGTGTGCTTATGTTCCATTTTATATTATATGTAAATTGTGGTTGCAAATATCAAAGGTTGAGCTTCTATTTAATTTTAATTCCAGGGTAATTTTTGTTGAAGTATTTCAAAAATTTGAAGAACAAGTTAAACCAGCTGTTTCATGCTGCTACTACGCACTGATTACACATGTGGTATTTTTCCACGAACTTGGTGCTGCTGTTGATCCAAAAGGCCACTTTCAATGCCTCTTGAAAGCCAAACCATTGGCCACGCAGCCAAGTGATTGGCAGACAATCAAATAGCATGTTCCTTTTAGTTGTTTGTAACTGGCAGAGTGTAGACTCTGCACAACAAGCCCATATTTGAGATTCAAAGGTGAATGTTTCTTAGCTCGTAGCAAAGGCATGATCTCATGAGGAAAAAAGATTCTAAAATCAATGGTTATCAAAGAAGTTAAGAATAACATCTCGTTAAAATAAAATACATACAACCTGGTAAAGGTGTGTGGTAAGCCGAGGATTTGGCAAGTTTTAAAAACCAACAAATGACATCCCAAGAAAGAAGAAAATAAAAATTTGAGGGTAAGCTTGCAATGATATGAAAACAAATAGCAAAAGCTACTTTTAATAAGGAAAAGAGAATACAATGTGAATGTAGGCCCTTTAGAGAATGAAGCTGGAGAAATAACGGGGAACCAAAAATGGCAGAGGAATTTTTGCATCAATCTTCACAGCTGAAGACACAGCATTCCAAAATTGCTAAATATTCAGGGGCCACAAGGATGAGAGAGAAACAAATAATAACCAACAATACAGGGAAAGTGCTAGGGAGACTAATGAGGCTAAAGACCAATAGGTCCTTTTGGATTTGAGAGGAAAGGAAGTAGCTACGGAGATAGTGGGTACACAAATAAGAATCTTGTAGGAATCCTTTTGTTTTCTGGAAAAGTCCCTGAGGTTGGAAAACTTCCAATGTAACACCTTTATTTTAAGAGGGAAGGAGACAAAAACAGGTAACTATAGGCCAGTAAGCTTAATGTCTGTTATTGAGAAGATATTAGGAGCCTATTATAAAGATTGGTAATAGAGCACTTGAAAATGTATAATCTGATCAAGCAGAGCCAGGATGGCTTCATGAAGGAGGAATTATGCTTGACAAATTTATTGCAGCTCTTTTGAAGAGGTAACCAGCAGGATAGATAAAGGGGAAGCAGTGAATGTAAGAAAACTGACTTTTCAGAAGTTGCTTGATAGGGTACCACACATTAGTCTACTTCATAAAATAGAAGCCTGTGTTATTGGAGGTAGTATGGTCGCATGGACAGAGGATCTTGGTAACCAATAGAGGATAGAGTTGGAATGGGGGATGCATTTGAAGATGGCAGACTGTAACTAATGTTGTTGATCAGTGCTTGGACCACAACCATTTAGAATATGCATTAAATACTTGGATGAGGAAAGTGAATATACCGTAGCCGAGTTTACAAATGACATAGGTGGAAAGGCAAGTGGTTAGGGTGACGGTCTGCAGAGGGGTGTAGACATTATGGAAGTGGGTAAAAACTTAGCAGATGGAATATCATATGGGAAAATGTGAAGTTCTGCACTTAGGCAGGAACAATAGGAGATCAGAATATTATTTAAATGAAGAAAGACCGCAGAAAGCTACAGAACAGAGGGATTATAGAATTCTTGCCTATGAATCATCAAAAACTAACATCCAAGTTTGGCAGGTAATAGAGAAGGCAAATAGAATGTTGACCTTTATTTCAAAGGGGATGGAATATAAAAGTAGGGAGGTTTGCTGAAACTATACAAGGCATTATTCAGACCATAGCTGGAATGCTGTGAACAGTTTTGGGTCCCTCATCTAAGGAAAGAAAGTCTCTAGCATTGGAGGCAGTCCAGAGAGTTCACTAGGCTGATACCAGTTGTGGAACGACTGTCTTACGAGGAGAGGATTAATAGTTTGGGCATATAGTCTTTGGAATATAGAAGAACGAGCGGCAACCATTTTGAAATGTGCAAGAGTCTTTGAGGGCTCGATAGGGTGGATATGAAAAGGTTATTTCCCTTTGTGCGGAGACCAGAGGGCATAATCTTAGTAAGGTGACGCACATGAGGATTGTGAATCTGGAATTCTTTACTAAAGTGGGTTGTTGAAGCTTGGTGATCAAACATATTGAAGGCTGAGATAGACAGTTTTTTTAATAATTGAAGGTTATAGGAAAAACTTGGGAAAAGAGTTGAGGATGATTAGATCAGCCATTATCTCATTAAATGGTGGTGCACGCCTCATGAGCTGAATGATCTGCTTCTACCCCTGTGGTTGCTTGATATGTGCAGAAAATCTGTGTTTAATTTTGAGTTGATGCATTTAGGTTTTTGAAAGACAGTCTTAAATACTGTAACCATAAATGTTCTTATTCAATGTTGTGTCCTTTCACAGGTAATCGGCCCAAAAATGAACATTCAATTTGAAGAGAGGAAATGATTTTACCAGAAGATCTTTTTCAACAAGCATTGAAAAATACAAAGATTCTGAGTGGCATTCCCAACAGTAGCTGTTGGTTTTGAACATCCATTTCATTTATTAAAGGTGGCCTGTTTCAGGAGCTTTCCTTTTGTCTGGGTTCATCATGACTACGTCAGCTATTAGAAGACAAATGAAAAACATTGTAAACAACTATTCTGAAGCTGAAATTAAAGTACGTGAGGCAACCTCCAATGACCCTTGGGGACCTTCTAGTTCCTTAATGACTGAAATTGCAGATCTAACGTATAATGTAGTAGCATTCTCTGAAATAATGAGCATGATATGGAAACGTCTCAATGACCATGGCAAAAATTGGCGACATGTTTACAAAGCTCTTACACTGTTAGACTATATGATAAAAACTGGATCAGAAAGAGTTGCACAACAGTGTAAGGAAAACATATTTGCAATTCAAACTCTGAAAGACTTCCAGTATATTGATAGAGATGGCAAAGATCAAGGCATAAATGTGCGAGAGAAATCAAAGCAACTTGTCACTTTGTTGAAGGATGATGAACGGCTGAAGTCTGAGAGAGTCCAGGCACTTAAAACAAAAGAGCGTATGGCTCAAGTAGCCACAGGAGTAGGAAGCAATAATCAAATTACTTTTGGTCGTGGGTCTAGCCAACCTAATCTGTCCACGAGCTATTCAGAACATGAGTATGGAAAGTCAGGAGGGTCGCCTGCATCGTATCATGGTTGTAAGTGAACCGTTTCAAAAGAATTTTTGTATCTTTTTGCTTTTGCTTTTACTTGATTATTGTATCTATTGTGAGTTTGAGTATATTTATCATGGAATTTTATAAAAGCATGCACGTACTTGTGCTGTAACCAATACTTTAGGACTAGTGTTCAATGGTGATTGCAAAAGTGAAGTAGTGTATTATCTTTCACCAAGAAGCAGACAATTTTGGCAGTTTTTTGTTTTGCAAAAAAACAAATTGGTAGGCTTTGATTACTCTGCTTTCATCTGTAAAGTAGAATTTTACAATTTGCCTTAAAGTTCTGGAAGAAAATTGAGGTGCTTCAGCCAACCGGTTAGTAAGGTATGAAGAAGGAACTTGAGAGGAGTGATCTACCTTCAGTAGAATTGGAATGATAATTTAAGGCAATGCATTAATTGGGAAGATGACGGTGGGTGTAGGAGGAACACAGCGATTAATTGAATGTGCCAAAAATTGGAGTGAGCTAGGAGAGGTGATGATCCTAGTGGTATTGTTGCTGGACTGTTAACCCAGAGACCCAGATAATGTTCTGGGGACCCGGGTTTGAATCCTGCCAAGGCAAATGGTGGAATTTGAATTCAATAAACATCTGGCATTAAGAATCTAATGATGACCATGAATCCATTGTCGATTGTGGGGGAGAACCCATCTGGTTCACTAATGTCCTTTATGGAAGGAAACTGTTGTCCTTACCTGGTCTGGCTTACACGTGACTCTAGACCCACACCAATGTGGTTGACTCTTAACTGCCGTCTAGGCAATTAGGGATGGGCATTAAATGCTGCCTGGCCAGCGACACCTCCTCCCCCCCCAGTTTTCCTCCCCCCATGCCATGAATGAATTAAAGGGGGAAAAAAACTGAATGAGCCTGCAACAAGTCCACACCAATTCAATAGAACTTACTGGTGGATCTCATGATGTTGTTTGGAAGGTAAAATAGGTAAGGTTATATGAGTGCTTTATGACTCTGGCCATTGTAGTTGTGCTGTTTGAAAGTGGTTTGTATTAAATCTTAATGTGTGGGAACAGTTTTGAGGAACTATGAAAAATAGACCTTAGTGAACTGATTATATGTAATTGAAAGTTAGAGAAATGTGTTCAGATGCAGGGTCATTGATTTGAAGCATTAACTTAGATTTTCTTTACAAATGCTGTTTTGACTTACTAAATATTTCCCATATTTTTACTTTATTCACCACCCATAATTTTAAAAAAGATGTTCAGTTGCTAGGAAGTACTTGGAGGCATTGGAGTAGTGACAAACGACCTTAACTAAGTACTACAAGCATTCCTGACTCCTTTAAATTTATTATCACTTACTGTGGCTCACCAGTATGTCAAGGACTAATGTGTTTATGGGGAATTGTGCAGAACAGTGAGAATTTGGGTTAGGGAAATTGATTATTTGAGGCAGTACGTAAGTTTGAATACCATAAGGAAAATTTGGGACGGATAACAGATGGTAATTAAACATCAAATTACCTACTCCTTTTGATAGGAGAGGCATAATTGGAGAGAAAGGAATAGAACTCCTAAAAATGTGTCACCTTCCACGAGCAGCTTCATAGACTTAGAAGGGGAAAGGCATTAACATCTAGTTAAGCATGGTTCACAATACCTCTGGGTACTGGCTACGTTTGCTGTGAAAATCCTCCAAAACAACTGGGAAAATTCAGTCTGAGGTCTGGGGTGACTAACGAGTGAAAAGTTGCTGCTTTACTTGGAAGTGACAGAATCTGTGAGGATTTGCTTCTGTAGTCACAGTCTGATTTGCTGCTGATCAGGCCCAATTCCAACAAAAAGTTTAGGTTTGACCTTACATCGAGCAGGGTGGTTATGATCCCACTGATAGTACTACTGGATAAATCAGACCCCAGAATGAAATTTGATGGATTTTGTTTGTTTTGTTAATGTGGTGGTTAGGGGTTTTGTATATCTGGAGTGGGTGGGACTTGAACCTGAGACACACTCACATGAAGCTGCAAATTTTCTTTAACAACAGGAGTTCATTACATAAAACTATGCTACCTGTTACAGAGACTCCACTTCAGAAAAATATGTACCCCATATCTCCACTCTTGAGGATTCTGCTTAACTGACTCCTTTTCAGGTTCTAAACGATGGACTGGGGAAACAGTTTGAAGAGTGCTTTTCAAATCTGTCTGTGTTAGCTTTTTTTTCCCTGCAAATCTGAGAACCTAAATGTTCTTAGTTACAATCACCTTCAAACTCTCCTAGTTTTGAAATTTTAGAAACTAACCCTACTGCTCAGATGGTTTGCTCCCTACTAGGAAAGAAACTAAACTTCTAGACTCAAGTTTTTTGAACTCTATTATTTTAAAAAAAAAAGTACTCATCTTAGATCTACATCAGGTTTCTACATACTGATTACAGCTCCAGCTTCAACACTACAATCCCAACCAAACTAATCTCCAAACTCCAAGACTTAGGTCTCTGCTCTGCTGTGCCCTTTGCAACTGGATCCTTGCAGTCTGTGGGTGAGGAAGTCAATCAGTGAGAATAGGCAACAGCCCCCACACTCCCCACCCACGACACTCTTCAACACTGATATCCTGCAAGGCTGTGTACTAAGCCATTTTACTGTACTGTGCAAATTGTGTGGCCAAATTCTGTCTAAACTCCATTTACAAGTTTGCTCGTGACACCACAATTGTAGGCCGGATATCGAACAATGACGAGTCAGAATACAGGAAGGAGATAGAGGTCTTGGTGGTGTGGTGTAAAGATAACAATCTCTTCCTCAATGTCAGCAAAATTAAAGAGCTGATCATCGACTTTAGGACGCAAGAAAGAGGGCACGCCCCTCTCTAGCTATCTATCAGTACAACAGAAGTGGAGATGGTTGAGTGTGTCAAGTTCCTAGGAGTGATGATCAACAGTCTGTGCTGGACCACCCTTAATGCAATGGTCAAGAAGGCACAATAATGCCTGTTCTTCCTCAGCAGGCTAAGGAAATTTGACATATCCGTAAGGACACTCACCAAGTTCTTTTAGATGCACTACAAAAAGCATTCTATCTGGATGCATCATGGCTTGGCACAGCAACTGCTCTGACAGGTCAGTAAGAGACTACAAAGTTATGAACCCAGCTTAGTCCACGCAAGCAGCCTTCCATCCATTTACTCCCATCTACACTTCTCACTGTCTTGGAAAGGCAGCCAACATCGACAAAGACTCCACCCACCCTGATTATAACCTCGTCCAACCTTTTTCATCAGGCAGAAGATACAAAAGCTAAAACACCCATAGCAGCAGGTTCAAGAACAGCTTCTTCCCTGCTGTTATTAAACTTCTGAATGGACCTCTCAAATTTCAAACCTAATTTTGATCTTGCTTTTTGTGCATCTTCTTTGCTGCCGTAACTTTGTATTGCTTATTCTGTTCATTCACCATATGACCTTTGTATGGTGTGATCTGCCTGTATTGCATGCAAAACAGAATTTGTCACATACCTAGTACAGTGAAATCAAATTTCCAAAAATGATATAGAGTCATTTTTTTGGTATAAAAATTCAGGTTTACTGGAGAAAGAATTTTGTCAAAGCTTTTCATTTCATACTCAACAGAGAACATCTTGCATGAATACAAATTGAAGGGAAACACAAATGACTGTGTATTGCATGTGGGGAGTGCTGATTTACAGAGGCATTTGCCATGCAAAATGCATCCATTAATGTTGATTGACAGTTAAGAGCCAGATGAACTTTTATGGTGCAGTGGGAGTGTCCCTAGCTCTTGGCTAGGAAGCCCAGGTTCAAGTCCTACTACTCCAGAGATATAGCCCTCCCAAACAAGCTATTTTGAAAAAAGTTACCAGCCAGACTTGACTTAAATTTTAAACCAAGGCAGGATAATGGTTAGCCAGGGCATTGTCCTGAGTAATGAATTGGTGAGTGGCTATGACCTGTTTTGTTGTGCGTATATGTGTTCTTTCTGTCTACCAAGGTTAGGGCTTTATGAACATGCACTTTCCAGTACAAGCAAAAGTGCACCATGCTGCAGGCCTGACTGATGACCCTAATTTGGATGTCCTTGCACATTCAGCATTATCTAACGAATGTTGAGAGCCAGATGTGGGGTGGAAGATTGATCAATGTACTTCCACTAACATTTCTGAAAATGGTATTAATACAAGCTGAATAGTTGAACATTTGCATTTGGGAAGCTTGAATTAAAAATGAAATCCCTAATTACCTACATATTGAAGAAAATAATTATAAGTAGCAACATGGATTTCAGAAATTGAGTTTTGCTTAAGAAACCTTTTTTTTTTGGAGCAGGTCCATTTCGTGTGGTTAAAATTTACAATTTTGTGTATCTAATGCTAAAAATCACAGTGTATGTTTTTTGAATAGTGTGTCTTTTTGAGAATTTTATAGGGAATACCAGTAAGTACCAATATCATTTATTGGAAGGAAGATGGTTTTGGAAATCTAAGGTGTGATTTAAATAAAAACAAAATGGCAGTAAACACATTCTACTTGAATTAAGACAAAATATTAATTGGTAACCCACAACCATGTATTTGAGCCAAAACAAAAAATCTTTTGATTTAGCAATTATTCTGAGCAACTGCACTATAAAAGGTTGTGTTGCTTGTGCAAAAACAAAACTACATCTTTCTCAAAGGAGCTGATGTCACTCTATGTTCTAAGATTGTTGAGGGAATCTTGAGAGTATTGTCTGTTTGTCAAAGCTCACTGCCATGTGATGATGTGGAAGTTTGGTTTCACGGTTTGAGATGGCTTACTGTTCAAGACGAACAAAAATATGCTGGTACTTTGCCAGGTGAGAGTCAGTATGTTGAGAGATCTGTTTTTTTTCCTTCTTTGCAAATCGAAAATCAAATAGAATTGATGAATCTTGTGTTTTCTGAGAAAGTCTGGAAAGTCTGTCTTTGAAGCCAAGTACCAAATGTACATTTTATGCTTTGCTTTTGAATGTTGGTTATGTTTGTCACCTATATCCAAACTTCATATGGTTCAAGCAATTTGAGAAATCGAACCAGCTCCATTTGGCCTATTTGAAAACATCATATAATGGTGATGACATCAAATTTGAATCTAGATTATTATCAGGATCTATCTCGGGTGGTTCAAGTAGGGTGCAACATTTTGTGCTCATTTTAACAGCATACCTAAGATAAACCTCCTTCGTATCCTAATTTTTCCCAAGTTATAATTCAATTGGAAAACCTGTTATGTGGATTTCAGCACAATGGAGTGAGTTTTCATTTGTAATAATCCAGTCTCAAAAGAATGAAACCTGATGGACCATTTGGCATAATTCTATCGCAGGACATACCTAGGGAACGGGAACAACAATGGCAAACTTCGTCCCATTGTCCTAATAAAGTTCACCCATAATAACATGAGGGCTAGTGCCAAAATTGGGAAAGCTGTATGTCTGACTACTCAAGGCATAGCCTGGCGACTTCTGGCATCTATGATTCTGAGTATGACTAGGCCCCAGACATCAGCAATACCATCCCTAGGTATATCCTGTTTCACTGGCAGGACAGATCCAGTAGAGATGGCAGCACTGTGGTGGGCAGTCATATGTGGGTTGTCCTTAACATTGACTCCAAACCAGGTCAACATCAGGACACCTCCCTGATTACAACCGAATACTGTCAGCTGATAAATTAGCACTTTGCCATGTTCAGCACCACTTGCAGGAAGTAGTAAGATGGCAAGGGTGCAGAATATACTCCTGGATGGGAGACTTCAATGCTTTTCTGGTAGCAGTTGATTGAGTCCTAAAGGACATAGCTGTTATATCTGGTCTATGGCAGGTGGCAAGGAAACCCACAAAAGTGAAAAACATACTTGACCTTTGTCCTTGCCAGTTTACCTTCCGAAGAGGTATTCATCCACGACGGAATCACAAGGAACAACTACTGCACAGTCCTTGTAAAGATGATAATTTGCCTCCACATTAAGGATACCCTCCATTGTGTTGTGTGGCACTACCACCATGCTAAATGAGAGAGATTTAGAACTGATTCAGCAAATCAAAACTGGGTGTTCAGGACAGTCCGTCACAATCTGTGATCTCATCGTCTAACATAATGCCCATAGTCAGAAGATCAGTCCTGGTTCTGGTGAAGAGTGCAGGAAGGCATGCCCGGAGTAGCACTAGGCATACCTAAAAATGAACTGTTAGCCTTTAAACCTACACTAAACCGTAGCACTATGGATGTCCGTACAGTCTAAGGACTGCAGTGTTTTCAGAAGGCAGTCTAACAACAATGTCTCCAAGGGCAGTTACAAATGGATGTTGTGGACCAGACTTAAACCCCCTAAAAATATACTAAGACAGTCCAGACCCCCAACTTTTTTTCTTATTTTTAAAAGGCAAGTGTAAGACGTTATGTTCTAGTTGTAATTTGATTGGTTAAACTACCAGTCTTGAATCAAAACACACTTTATTCTTACACTATAGTTAAAATACAAACCCAAAAGAAAGAAGAATTTGAAAATCTTAACTCTATTGGAAAAGTGAACAAGATCATATGTTAATTGCCACTGGTTATCGATTCCAAGATAGTAACATCCTATAAACACTCCCTTGGCAGAGGCAAATTCAGTAAAATAGATCACGTCAGATAATGTTTCTCGAGTCGAGGAGGAAAGAACACCAAAAGAGAAAACTGTGTGGGTGCGAGAGAGAACTTGGGCGTTTTTGCTGTAGCAGGGAGAGATGTATAGCAGCTTCCAAACCACAACAGCTACTGAAAGGTAAACTAAAATTCTGGTTTTCTGGAAGCTCAACCTCATCCCTTCATGCTGCATCTATTGTTCCAACTTTTTAAAAATGCCCAAAGCCTCAAAAGCTGTGTACTTTATTGACCTGGAACAGACCACTCATCACCTCTGTCTCTTCTTTTAAAAAAAAAATGGACAAAAGCCATAGTATCATTACATGGGCAATAAATGCTGACCCAGTCAGCATTGCTGACGCCCCCGAGATCATTCCAGTAAATCTGAGGTCGTGATATTCTCCTTTTAAAGTATACAGTCCCAGGTTTCTCTTTAAAATTGTAGTTTATAAGTTTGTGTTACCTCTCCTTATTCCTCCTACCAAAAACTAATGTTTGCCACTTCTCTGCTTTAAATTTCAGTTGTCATTTATCAGCCTTTTCACCAGCTTGTGTCCATCTGGAGTCTTAATGTCTGGCATGGTAGATATGTGAACAAATGTCTGCTCTTTTAGTGGAATTCTAGATGTCTTGAAACACATTCCAGGCAAATTTCTATTTTACTGACATTCTGATATAATATATGGAAATTTGCCTTGAATTTGCTTTTAAATTTTAAAATGTGAAATTCTGTACTTTCTGTCAGCTGGATAAAACAAGTGTACCACCACAGCCTGAATATGGTAGTAAGTGTTAAAATGGTAACAAATAAACCATTCATAATAAATTACTGATAGCAAGGCCTAACCATGAACACTGGAGCTCATTAATCTATCTAAGCTTTGTTCACTTTGCATTTAAATTTATCCCTGGATATGCAGTTGTGAATTTTAATTGTTTCTGAGTGCCTGATGGAAACACTGCACATTAGATTAATATCTATTGTATTTTTATAATGCGATGTATTTCAAGCTTCATTGTTGATGTATAGTATGTTTAATTCTATATAACTTCTCATTGTTTTTGTAAATTGCCCCAATCACTCCCATGTTTTCTCCTAAGACATGAGTAGACAGACAAAGATGATTAAAGGAGAACCTCCAATAGCTCCGTTTCTTGGATACAGGAAGCAATATGATTGTTACCAGTAGTAATTCAAGATAGTAAAGGAAGAACATGCCGTATTTAAAATATAGTTGGAAAATTTAAATGCATAAGTATTCCTTGTTTTGTGTAGGGTTGGATTAACAGGATGAGGGGGACAGCTGACACCATAAGGCATACCTAAGAACACTTCATGAGAAGAAACAGACAAGAACTAAAACTAATAGAAATGTTTGCTCATTCTGTTTGGCATGACAATTCCAAATATAGCGAAATTTGGGAGTGCAATAAGTTGTATTTTAACTGTTTCAAGTGGACCTTATTTTAATTTTGACCATCCCTAGCAATGGCTTCTCTTTCTGAACCTGCAGTGTCTCCTGCAGCGTTCCCCCGGGAATCTCTGGTTTCTTGTAGTCAATGCTAACTCTCCATTAACTGAAGACATTTGGACAGTGATAATAATTTGACTCTAGTTACAGTTGTCATTGTTTCATTGCAGCACAGCAGGAGGTAATTCAGCTAATCAAGTCTATATCACCCTGTGTAATGATAAAGTTGGTTCTAGTCCATACTTTGTTTATAACCCTGTACACTTATTTCTCTAAGGTGCATGTCGTATTTCCTTTCAAAATCATCTGTAGAACTCCACTGCCTATAAAGATGGTAGAAGATGAGACTAAGTTATTACCACTCTCGGTGTTAAATAAAAATGTTCCTCCTCATGTTCCCTCTTGTATTTCTTGCCCAAACCCTCAAATATGTCCGTATACATAGTAGCAGGTTAAAATGAGTTAGCTAATGAGGACAGCTTCTCTGTCTGTCTTATCTAAGCCAGCCATAACCTTGTGGATCTCAACTGAATTTCCTATACTCTAAGAAAAAACTCCCCAGCTTCTCCAACCTAAACTGTAGCTAAAAATATTAATTCAGAGGCATTCTGGTAAATCTCCTGTGCACCTTCTTAAAGGCCATTTTAGGCATCATTCGTAAAAAGTGATAATTAGAACGGGTCTCTGCTCTGGTTGTGTTGAGCCAGAATTTTTAAAAATGTTCAGCAAACTTCACTACTTCTTAGAGTCAGAGAGTCAAATCAGCACGGAACCAGACTCTTTGGTCCAACTCGTCTATACTGACCAAGTTTCCCAAAAGGAAATTAATCCCATTTGCCTGCATTTGGCCCAAACCCTCTAAACCTTTTCTGTTCCTGTTCGTGTTCCTGTCCAAATGTCTTTTAACTGTACCCTCATCTACGACTTCCATGTACAAACCACCCTATGTGGAAAAAGTTGCTCTTCATGTCTTTTTTTTTTTAAAATCTTTCTCTCACCTTAAAAAATATGCCCTGTAGTTTTGAGCTCCCCTACCATAGGGGAAAAAACCTTTTGCTTTCAACTTATCTGTGCCCCTCATGATTTTATAAACTTCCGTAAGGTCACTCTTCAACCTCCGGTGTTCCCAGGAAAAAGTAATGTCTTTCACTGTCCACTATTCTACCAATTTTGATATCATCCTCAAACTTAATAACCATTCCTCTTATACTCTCATCAAAATCGTTTATCTAAATGACAAATGAGTGGATCCAGCACCGATTCCTGTGCAACACTTCTGGTTACAGGCCTCCAGTCTGTCTTCTCCCATCAACCCAATTTTTTTAATCCAGGTCCCATGTGATCTAACTCTACTAGCTAGTGTACCCTGTGGAACCTTGTCAAAGGCTTTACTAAAGTCCATGTAGACAATGTCTTTTGCTCCGCCTCATTTATCTTTTTGGTGATACCCGCAAAAATAATACAGTGGGGAAGCGATGGCCTTGTGATATTATTGTTGGACTGTTAATCCAGAGACCCAGATAATGTTTGGACCCAGGTTTGAATCCCACCACGGCAGGTGGTGGAATTTGAATTTAATTTTTAAAAGAATCTGGAATTAAGTGTGTAATAATGACTATAAATCCATTGCCGATTGTCGGAAAAACCCATCTGGTTTACTAATGTCCCTTAGGGAAGGAAGATGGCATCCTTACCTGGCGTGGCCTACATATGACTCCAGACCCACAGCAATGTGGGTGACTGTTAGCTGGGCGAGATCAGCAATAAATGCTGGCCTAGCCGATGATGCCCCCATCTCGTTAATGAATAAAAAGATCCCCATAATTTATGTAAACCAAGATTCCATATGCTGCTGTCAAATGTCCTGCTGCCTTCAAAGATCAATGTTGGCCATCCCAACCTTTTTCAGTGTCAAGGTACAATTCAATGAAACAACCTATTCCATGGCACACCCTCCCTGTGTTTCAGCTGAATTACTTGCTGATAAATGTCACGTTTACTTGCATTTACTGTGGTTACAGCCTTACCAGTGCGCACAAGCTAACGGAGATGTTCACATTTCAAAAGTGTTAATGTTTCAAATCTACTAGCAAAAATATGCTGTCTTTGCAAGCAAAGACATTTTCTCAACGAATGAATAATTCAACTGTTTCTAACTATTCGTGAACGATGGATCAGAGCAAAATACAGCATAAAGTAAATTGCAATTTGCTGGGTTAATGGTAGACCTGGACCTACTGGCGTGCTGAGAGGAATTGATGAGAGGGCTGTCTGCAAATCTTGCTGCACTGACAAGTGCTCCATCCAATTGCTTTTCATGTACACCATTATCGAAAATGCTGACTTGTCAATAACAACAAAGAACAGCAGTGGCATGGTCACAGATAGCCAGATAATCATGTACCACTGTCAGCCAAAACAGATTTAAAGACAGCTCTCCAAACTTCAGCTTCATTGTGAGATCCATCTGTCGCTGTACATATTCCTTTTCCTTTTTCTTTTAATGCCAGCTTTTATGATGAATTGGGAAAATGCATCAAGTATCTAGTTGGTCTTCCAGGTTTGTTGAGGGGGAGTAAAAATCAAACTTCTCTTGTTGTACTTTTGAGATGTTTTGAATTATGAGGCTGTGCATCGTGTCACTGCCGATGCTAGTGGAAACTTCCCTAGTGAGTCCACTGCCACTGTCTCTTATCAAAGGCCCAGTTTTGACCTGAAACCTTAAAAGTTTATCTGTGATTGTCAGAATTGTTACATTCTACCCCTACATTTAAGCATTCGGTTGGCTTGAAAATGTCTGGCTCAGCTGGCATATCTTGCAATCAGTAATCACTGGATAGTATCAGAGATAAAAGGTACTGCAGATGCTGGAGAATCCGAGATAACAAGCATGGGGCTGGATGAACACAACAGGTCAAGCAGCATCATAGGAGCAGGAAAACTTGATGTTTCGGGCCTAAACCCTTCATCAGAAATGGGGGAGGGGAAGAGGGTTCTGAAATAAATAGGGAGAGAGGGGGAGGCGGATAGAGGATGGATAGAGGAGAGGATAGGTGGAGAGGAGGCAGACAAGTCGAAGAGGCGGGGATGGAGCCAGTAAAGGTGAGTGTAGGTAGGGGGGTAGGGAGGAGATAGGTCAGTCCAGGGAGGA
>JAHRHZ010000023.1:14497705-14557084 GCA_024137785.1 Ginglymostoma cirratum | reverse complement strand
TTGGGGAAACCAAGCGGAGGCTTGGGGACCGCTTTGCAGAACACCTGCGCTCAGTTCGCAACAAACAACTGCACCGCCCAGTCGCGAACCATTTCAACTCCCCCTCCCATTCCTCAGATGACATGTCCATCCTTGGCCTCCTGCAATGCCACAGTGATGCCACCCGAAGGCTTCAGGAACAGCAAATCATATTCAGCCTGGGAACCCTGCAGTCCAATGGCATCAATGTGGATTTCACAAGCTTCAAAATCTCCCCTCCCCCAACCGCATCCCAAAACCAGCCCAGCTCATCTCCACCTCCCTAACCTATTTTTCCCCTCACCCCAAGCCACACCCCCATCTCCTATCTGCTAACATCATCCTGCCCCCTTGACCTGTCCGTCCTCCCTGGACTGACCTATCTCCTCCCTACCCCCCTACCTACACTCACCTTTACTGGCTCCATCCCCGCCTCTTCGACTTGTCTGCCTCCTCTCCACCTATCCTCTCCTCTATCCATCCTCTATCCGCCTCCCCCTCTCTCCCTGTTTATTTCAGAACTCTCTTCCCCTCCCCCATTTCTGATGGAGGGTTTAGGCCCGAAACATCAAGTTTTCCTGCTCCTATGATGCTGCTTGACCTGCTGTGTTCATCCAGCCCCATGCTTGTTATCACTAGATAGTAACTCTTTATGTTCATGTATTGTTGAGAACTGCCATTTTTCTGCAGAGATCATGAGCATAGGAGTTGCCCCCACCGCCTCCAACTAAAAAACCTGTGATGACAGTCTACCCTTACATACTAAGGTGTGACAGTGATCCTTGGCTCCCAATGTGACCACATGAAATAGCAAAAAAAAAAATTCAGAATATGATTTTACCTAATTTACAACTTTCACAGCCTGCTGTCATGCAGCAGCAAGCTTTAGTGGCATTGTTTTGGCTACACTGGCTTCACTCAAGGTGATCTGAATGTCAGAACTTTGCTCTTTCATCTTACTGACAAATCCTTTGATTTTCCCCATTGTGGAGACTGCTCCATCGGTGCATATGCTCCGATACATGGCTCAGTAAGTTTATTCCCCTCAAGTAGGGATCTGTTCCCTGAAATGTTTCTTTGCCAGTCCAACCTCTTGAATGGACTCGCCGATCTGCAAAGCAAATTTCCCACTAGTAGCTAACTTTTCTTGCAGCACCTCCTCAGCTGACGTTTCGTCAGATTTCCACATACTCAATACCAGAAGTGACTACACAAAGCAGCACTGCTCCTGAGAACTTGGCAGCATATTACCTGCTTTGCTGTGGCACACCGGTTGAAAAACTCTAGTCTGTACACCCGTACCCCCAGGTCCATAGCCCTGGACGCTGTATAGACCAGTACCATTAAATCTACATTGTCTATCTTACCTCTTCTGTCAAAATGCAACACCGCATAGCTACTTATGTTAAGCTCTACCTGCCACGTGTCAGCCCACTCGAGGTGCCTTTCGGTACCTTTTGCTTATGGGTGTTGGTATTTTCACTGTCAGCCACGTTTCCAAATTTGGTATCATAAGCAAATTTTACTCTATTCTTATTCCCAGGTCCTTTCGTAGATGTACTGACGTGTGTATGCCTATTTTTTAAAAAAAAAACCTAGTCCTAGCATTGATTGTTGGGAAACTTTCATTTCTGAATGAAATGGCCATATACTATGTTTTGCTGTTTTTGTCCATTACACTGATTCTTTAGCTGAGCAGACAATCATCCTATTGCATCAGCTACAATTTTTTAACCAACCTTTTTATGTGATACTTTCCAAATGCTTTCCTGAAATCCATATAATCAAACGTACTTTGTATTCTCTTCATCTCTCATCATTTTATTAAAACATTCAAATACATTATGTCAAACAAGATCAGCCATTCACAAATCAAATCTTGCAAAAGAGCCAGTTATTTTCTGATGATTTATTTTTAAAATCTCAGCCATCGCTTTGCGTGTCAGTTTGTCTGTCCTGTCAAATTGTGCTGCTTAACATGTTATAGAACACAATACAACTTTCTCCAAATTGATAGTGAGAAGAGCAAAGTCATTATTTTATCATAAACACTTCTGCCATGATTGCAACCTGCCATGCAGCTATTTGCTAGAGATGAACCAGGTTTATAGTGTTCTGTTAAGAGTTGAGCTTGTGTTCCTTATTTCCTATTCATCACTTGGACTACTAATTTTTGGACTAAAATTTTGTTCAACTGTGTTTTGCTCAGTTCATCTATAATCTCTAAAGCTATGATCTTTAGAATTCCATTTGTAATTGAGTGTGAGAGTAATTTGAAGGGAAATGGATTGTGGTTGGGCAGAAGTTTGTCCAGTGTATATTTAAAATTTCCACAAATATATTTTTAAACAATTTTAAAATGCAAATATTGGACCATGCCAACAAAATTCTGGAATCTTGTTGAGAAATTGAGTAAAAAAATTAGATGTTCCATATTCTTTAGCATTGGCCATTGAAAAATGGAGTAGACTTAACAGTCAAGCTGCTATCCAAACCCAAATGCGCGTGGAAAGTAAATATGCATTTAAGCTCAAATGTACCTGTTAGAGTTAAGCTACACTTGTGAAATGTGTTTATCTTACTTGAAAGTGGATGTATTTTTAATCGGTCTAATAGCGTTTGAAGTATCCAGTTGCAGTCAATTAAATCTGTAGTGGATATTGTTGATTATTGTAAGTACCTGCAGTTCGTGACTCCTAAGTTGAAGTGGGTTAACCTTTTTGATCTTTTCAGTTTTAATGGGTGCTTTTTTTTTTTGTTTTAGCGACCTCTCCACGAGCTTCTTCAGAGTTAGAACAGGCTAGACCACAAACCAGTGGAGAAGAGGAACTTCAGCTGCAGTTGGCTTTAGCCATGAGTAGGGAAGCAGCGGAACAGGTACACCCACTTATGAATAGTTTGACTCCATTTTCCTTGTATGTTACTTATCAAAATCAGATTACGTGATCTGTTTACGCCAGACAATTGCTTTTGATATCTGTAACATGATATATCAAGTTTGTACATTTTTAAACTGATACTTTTTTTAAAAAAGAAATCTCTAAAGTTCAAAAGTCTGGAGACTTTACAAAATATGTCTTCTAAAATTTCACAAAACAGAATGATATAGATGAGTTCAGTTGATCTCCTAACTTTAAGTCTACTGTACAAAAAAAATACACTTGGTGAACACCCTTGCAATATCTCAGGAGAAGATAAACTAACTTTGCTTTTTGAAATGAAATAAGAAGGTGCTGAGGCTTGGTTTCAGATGGTTGCATGTACTACAGTAATGCAACAGTGCCCAAAAGAGGGAAAATTATCAACTTTACCTTTTGTTCTGCTCCTCATCTTTTGTAACATTTTCTTTCCGATTCTTGATTTTTATTTTAGATCCTTTTTTGTAGTCTCCTTAATTTCTGGCTGTTACAACTTGGTAAGTTTCCCCTTGTAACTATTAGGGCAATGGTTTGGAGGATTACTTGACACACTGAATGTGAAAAGTCCCAGCCCAGATGACAGCTAGCTGTACAAGTTACATTAGTGGGCCAGTCTAGATATATCATCAGTACTTTAGAATACTGCAGACCTGCAAAATTTGGGTAATGAGTTGACTGTTGGAATACTATCCCCCAAGCATTTAATCTTGGAGTAGTGGCCCTAATTCCCAAAAGGTAACTTTGCCCTTTGTCTTTTCACTGTGTGCAAGGAGGATAATCAGTAGTTGATTATAACAAACTGGAAAAGATTTGAGCTCTCAGTAAATGAAATTTGGTACCAGAAACTCCTCACAAGCAGCATGGTGAGCATCATAACTAAGTTGGAAAGCATTGCATTTTAACCATATCGTACAAACATCATAATATGCTGAGTGTTCCATGAGGGGGTTTTGCAGAGCTAAAGCTTTTATCAATCCAAACATTGTAAGCAATATAAAGAAGTTTGTTGAGCCTTAAAACTTTTTTTGTGAGGTCAGTAGTTATACTGTTACTGGACTAATCCAGTGCTTAAAACTAATCTAGGCTAATCCTTAAGAGGATTCAAATCTCATAACATCTCATGCAATTTCTATTCACTTCACTTAGTTAAATTAAAAGTTATGAAATTAGAAGCTAGTTTTCAATAATGATGATCATGAAGCTATTGCATTGTTATGAAAACCACTTAGTTTACCAATGTCATTTTGGGAAGGAAATCTACCTCCCTTATCTGGTCGGACCACAAATGAGTTCAAACCCACATAAATATATTTAGCTTTTAACTGCCCTCTAAAAGACCTAGCAAGGCACTCACTTGTAGCGAACTGCTACAGTATTGTCAAAAGGTAATAAAATAGCACAGAATATCCAACGTAAACCTAGGAACAGGAACAATAATGTTACACCACACCTTGTTGACACTGAAAATTCTTTCTTACCAACATCTGGGGACTTCGACTGAAATTGGAGTTGACCCATATCCCAATGAAGTAACAACCTGAAATATACTTGTTCAATGATTCATACTTTACATCTAGTTTCCTAGACTCCTCATTGCCATTTCTGGATGTGGCCTATCTCTCTGGCAGAACAGACTCCATAGAGGTAGCTGCTCAGTCCTTTAAAGAATTTGTCACAATATTTTCACTGAGGACAATACCATATCTATCAGTTCACCAGATCTTCTGATCTTTTTGCCTTCCCAAGCATCATTTACTTCCCTTTTCCAGACACTGCACCTGAGAATCTGTCACAGAGAGTTGCATAAGAAACATCACGAAAAACAAGTTTCGTAGCGTCGTAAGTCGTACATCACAGAAACCGATCCTTCAGTCCAACTCATCCATGCCAACCAAGTTTCCCAAACTAAACTAATCCCACTTGCCTGCATTTAGCCCAAACCCTCTAAACCTTTTCTATTCATGTTCCTGTCCAAATGTCTTTTCAGTGTTGTAACTGTACCCTCATCTACCACTTCCACGTACAAACCACCCTCTGTGGAAAAAGTTGCTCCTCGTGTCTCTTTTAAATCTTTCTCCTCTCACCTTAAAAATATGCCGTCTAGTTTGGAGCTCCCCTACCGTAGGGAAAAAGACCTTTGCTTTCACCTTATCTATGCCCCTCATGATTTTATAAGCTTCCATAAGGTCACTCCTCAACCTCTGGTGTTCCCAGAAAAGTGTCCCAGCCCCTCAACTTTAATAATTACTTCCAATAGTAGGGCAACCAGAACAGTGCACAATACTCCAAAAGTGGCCTCACCAACATCCTGTGCTACCTCAACATGATGTCCCAACTCCTATATGCAATGGTCTGAGCAATGAAGGCAAGTGTGATTTAAACCCCTTCTTCACCACCCTGTCTTCCTGTGTGATGCAAATTTCAAAAAATTATGTACCTGAACCCCTATGTCTCATTGTTTGATAACACGACCTAGAACCTTATCAATAATTGTATAAGTCTTGTCCTTGTTTGTTTTACCAAAATGCAATATTTCACGTTTATCCAAATTAAACTCCACCTGCCACTCTTCAGCCCATTGGCTCAATTGATCGAGATTCCTTTGTAATCTTAACTACCCTTCTTTACTGTCAACCATACCATCAATTACGGTGCCATCCACAAACTTAGTAACCATGCCTTCTCAATTCCAATCCAACTTGTTTATATTAGTAACAAACAAAAATGGACTTAGCACCGATACCTGCAAAACACTGCTTGTCACAGGACTTCAGTCCACAAACAACATCCATCACCATCCTGTCTTCTCCTGTCAAGCCAGTTTTTTTTTTTTAATCTAATTTGTTTCTGATATCTCCCAAGTATGGGAATTTCAAAACACATTGCTCAGTTTCTAATTTTTTTATTTTCATTTTTTTTTTGCCTGAATAGCATCTACTGCCTTGGAATCTTTTGTAGTTGTACTGAATGCTAATGTTTCGGATCTGGCATCCGGTCTTATTTGGGTGCCAGCCAATTCAACTGTCCAGTTAGACTTTGCAATCCTTCCATTTCTGTTTTGGAAACTGGTGCATCTTTTTTGTGAAGCACTATTTTTGTATAATAGCAATAGGTCTAGCATTTACTAAACAAGATTGCTGATGAAAGTGCTATTTGATCCATTCTGCCTGACTTCCAATCCAATGTACTTAAAAGCCTCAGAAGCCACGACTTCCAAATTTAAGTTATGCTTTAAGGCCATTTATGACAATATTTTTAACTTCCCTCCTTCCCACCCCCCACCACAAAAAAAATCATCCACGTGCCTCAAAGATACCTGAAAGCTGGCCTTAATGCCATAAAACATGGCAGGATCTGCTTTTAATCAAAGACAGCCCAATTCTAGTAAGAGACCTTACTAAGAAGCACCAAACTAGAGGCATAATTTGGGCCATACACATTTAATTAACTTGGAGTGACCTAACTGCATGTGGTGTCTCTTTTGGAGAATGAAAAAACATGTCACTCCTAATCTGACTTCAGTGCAAAAATGTAGCTTTAAGATCAATTGAACTACACTTCCAAGGACTTGTAGTTCATGAAGCCAAAGTAATTTCAAAATTGCATTTCCTGTCAATGCTGAATCTACTTTTGTATCCTGATCCCCAAGTTTTCCTTAGGCTAAAGCAAGGCTAGTTGCATGAGGTTTAAGAAGTCTTGTTGGGGATGTCTTTTTGATACATATCCACCTACCTTATAAGGCTGGTTGTCCCATAGGCACCTCTTTGTACACTCAATTTTCTTCGTTATTAAAATTGTCATTTCTATTTTGACTTTTCTTTTCATACTGTTAATTATGACTTGTATCTAGATGCTCTCACCAGTTAGTTAACATTTGTGTCCTTGTTTTCTGTCATATCACTGATAGCCCACTTTCTGCTATGAATGCTGCTGGGAAGGAATGCTTTCCTAAGAGATTTTCACTTTTGATGTTTTGTTCTAGTAGCGTATGTTTACCTACAAATTTAATGATTGTCAAAATAGAAGTCCGTCCATATCTGATACTTCAGCACAGTCCAAAAATATGAATGTCAGCATAAATAGAGGAGTTTCCATTCAAATTTCTGCAGTCTCACATACAACCTGTTAAACTCCCTTCTGTACTCTGCTAAAGCACTACCTTCAGTCTGTCTAAATTTCTGAAAATCTGACCACACTTCAAATGCAGTTGTCAAATCATGTTTTTGACAAATTTTATCCATGAGCGTTGGCTATCTGTCCAAACCTTCATCTGTGTTAAGACCAGGCTCCAATTCTGGAAAATCCTTTTGCTTCTTGGCACTTGTCTTGCTGTTTTGAAGCAAGTCAAGGCCATATCTTGCTTCCTGTTTGGTAATTAAGTAAATGAGGCCCACGTTGTAACTTAATTCTTCCACTGGTCATAAGGCTCATTTTCAGAAAACAGAGGTGAGTAATTATCCCAAAACTTTATATTTTGACTCAACTATCCTCTGCTACCAATATTATACTCTAAAAGAATTTTATAATTTTAATTTTTAAAAAAAGCACACACTTATGTGAACTTATTATTTCAGTTACTTACACCCATGAAACACAACCCATTGACTACTAGCTCCTCATTTATACAAACAATTTAAACCCGATTAGTTCTTAATTATCAACAACAGAAACAGGAATTTCTGGAGGAACACAGCAGGTCTGGCAGCATCTGTGGAGAAAAAGCAGAGTTAACGTTTTGAATCTAGTAACCCTTCCTCAGAACTGATAATAGCTGGGAAAAGGTGTATAGAACATAGGACAGTACAGCACCAGTACAGGCCCTTCGGCCCACTGTGTTGTGCTGAACTTTTACCCTAAACCTAAGGTCTATCTAACCTCCACCCCTACCTTATACTGTCATCCATCTGCCTATCTAATAGCTGCTTAAATGCCCCTAATGAGGCCGACTCCACTACCCTCTCTGGCGATGCATTCCACAGCCCCTACCACTCTGAGTAAAGAACCTACCTCTGACATCTCCCCTATATCTACCATCACTCACTTTAAAGCTATGCCCCCTCGTAATAGCTACCTCCACCCTAGGAAAAAGTTTCTGGCTGTCCAGTCTATCTATACCTCTGATCATTTTGTACACCTCTATCAAGTCACCTCTCGTCCTTTGTCGTTCTAAAGGAAAAAGCCCTAGCGCACTCAACCTTTCCTCGTAAAACATTCCCTCCGTTCCAGGCAATATCCTGGTAAATCTCCTCTGCACCTTTTCCAACGCTTCCACATCTATCCTGTAATGAGGCGACCAGAACTGAACACAGTACTCCAGATGTGGCCGAACCCGGCTTTCATATAGCTGGAGCATAACTTCACGGCTCTTGAACGCAGTCCCTCTATTAATGAAAGCTAACACACCATACGCCTTCTTAACAACTCTGCCACCCAGGTGGATAGCTTTCTGGGAACTGTGGACATGAACCCCAAGATCCCTCTGCTCCTCCAAACTGCCAATGATCTTTCCGTTAATCCTGTATTCTGCTTTCAAGTTTGTCCTTCCAAAATGAATCACCTCACTTTTCAGGGTGTATGTGCTGTAGATAAGGATTGGGGGCAGAAATAGTGATCGGATAGGGGGAGATGGAGCTGAGAGAGAGAAAATGATAGTTGGGCAGACAGGAGGTTGGATGATAGTATGCTAGGGAGAAAAAAAAAAGCTATTAATAACCACCCAAGGTAGGTGAAAATGGGTCAGTGGGTTGTGCTAGAAGCAGTTCATGTCATGACAGGGCCTGGAGTTTGGGATGGGTAAAGGCATAGAAGGTGGTGTTCAGGTTCTAAAATTACTGAACTCAATATTGATTCCTGAAGGTTGCAAGTGGAAAATTTAGGTGCTGTTCTTCCAGTTTGCACTGAACGTCACTGGAGCGTTGCAGCAAACCCGTCATAGAAACATTGGCCTGGCAACACTAGCGTGTTGAAGTGGCAGGCAACTGGAAGCTTTTCTTTGCTGACAGATAGTAATTGTTTTGGAGAACAGTCACTTATCCTGCATTTTGCATCCGTAATGTAGAAGAGACCACATTGTGAGCAGTGAATGCAGGCACTAGATTGAGTGCGGGTAAATTGCTGCTTCACCTGGTAGGTATGTTTAGAGACTTGGACAGTGAGGAGGTAAACAAGTAAGTGTTGCACCTTATAATTTAATGGGAAGCTGACATTGGGAGGTTGTTTCAGAGATAATAAGAACTGCAGATGCTGGAGAATCCAAGATAACAAGGTGTAGAGCTGGATGAACACAGCAGGCCAAGCAGCATCAGAGGAGCAGGAAGGCTGACGTTTCGGGCCTAGACCCTTCTTCAGAAAAATTTTTTGACAGTGGGAGGTGTTGGTATTGGAGGAGGTGTGGACCAAGCTGTCCTGAAGGGAACATTCCCTGTGAAATGCTGACAAGGGAGGGGAGGGAAATGAGAGTCCACTGGTGACATCCCAGTGGAGTCGATAATGGCTGCTTCTAGCTCGTAATTATTATATCCCTCGTTCTAGTCGATTATTGGGGTCCTCCAATATTTCAGGGCAAAAGACCAGACAAGGTGAAAATATTTCCGGCCATATTCAGCCAGAATAGTTGAGTTGATGATCCTTCTCAGCCACCGTTGAGGTCTCCTCAATCACAGCTGCCAGCATTCACCCAATTTGATTCACTTCTATTGCTATCAAAACAGCTGAAAATGCTGGGTGCTACAAAGGCCATGGACCCTGGCAATGTACCAGCCATAGTGCTGAAGAATTATGCTCCAGAATTATCCATACTCCTAGCTTAGCATTCCAGTACAGCTACAACACTGGCATCTAATAAACTGAAAAATTGCTCAGTTATGCCTGGTCCACTAAGAGGCAAGACAGATCTAACCCAGACAATTACTGTCTCATCAATCTGCTCTTGATCATTAGAAAACTGGTGAAAGGTGTCATTGACAGTGCTTGAAGAGGCATCTGATGGCATCAAGGAGGCTTAGCAAAGTTGAAGTCAGGAGTAGAACTCTCCACCAGTTGAAGTACTACCTGACACAAAGGAGTATGGTTGTTGTTGGCAGTCAATCCTTTATCACAAAGAGACAGAAGTCAGGGTGTTTTCTGATTATTGCATTGTGTTCTGTACCATTCCAGTGTCCTGAGATAGAATGTAGTCTCTGCCCAAATGCAACAAGACCTGGATGATATTCAGAATTGGGCTGATAAGTGACAAATAACATTAACTACATACAAGTGCCAGATAATGGCTATCTCCTCTAAGAGAAAGCCTAACCATCTGTCCTCGATGTTCAGTGGCATTACCGTCGCTGAGTCCAGAAACCTAACTGGATGAGCCATATAAATATTCTGACTGCAAATGAAGGTACCTGACTCCCCATAAATATTCTACAAGGTACAAGTGTGATGGAATATTCTACTTGCTTGGATGATTGTGACTCCTCCAACTGTTATTACAGGCTGAATACACCTCATAACAAAGCAGCTGGTTTATTGGTACTAAATCAATCAGCTTAAACGTTCACTCTGTCTCTACCAGAGGACACACTGGGTCAGAATCCTGGAACTTCTTTCTTAACAGCATAGTGAGTGTATCGACATGCACATGGATGGACTAAAGTGGTTCAAGGAGGTGACTGTGCCATTTTTTTCGTATCCAGAAATTCTCTTACACACAACTGAGTTTTTTTTCATCACCAAATCACCTATGGTACTTTTTAAACCTATTAACCATCAAAGAATCCACCTCTTTTTATATCTAGAAGTGCTGTTACACACGACTGAACATAATTTTTTTTCATCTATTAATCACCTTCAGTAAATCATCTGTGTTTATAATTGAATAATTTACATGCAAAGCCCTTTAAGGGCAATGTTAGCCATCAAAGGTGAAGGAGAGGTATAGAGAGTGGGAAGGGGCTATGTCAAAATGGAGTTGGAAGGTGACTACAATCCTGATGGCAAATAGAGATGAACAATCAGTACTGCTGTGAAGGAAACTGAAAAAGTTACCTGTCCTATGCGTTCCTAATTAGCACAAACCAATTTGTACATTTGCTGAAGGTTTTCAGGGGCACCCGATATACACACACGATAACAATGAAAGGAATTGTCTTAAGTAACACTAATAACATTTTAGTAGTGCTTGACCTCATTATAATGCCTAGGACATGCCTGTAATTGCCAACCTTAGAAAAACAGTCACAACAATTTTGTACTTCCAGGCACTGTTGGCCTAGGCCTATATGTAATTCTTTGAACATTTGCACTTGCAAAGCTTACAACAAAATAACCAACATTACATGTGATTCTGTAATCAGATTAATATTTGTGTATAATCTTCAATGTGCAAAGAATTATACTGATAGGCAATTTAGGATCGTCACTTGGGCTTGTAGTATGGCACACTTGGAGCATTGCATATGTTAGAACATAAGTGTTCTTTGTTTGCAAAGACTATCTCACTTCAACTCAATAAAATGGGTGACATCCATTCGCTGATTCATCAGTCAAAGCTTTCCCCTGAGAAATCCAAGTCAATCTGCCTGTTTTGGAATTTAAATTATGGCAGGTAACTGTCAATCATCATTAACTGCTACATTCTCTGTGACAATGTCTGTACCAGTCAGAATCCACTTTCCAGCCAATCAGCACTCCTCTCATGTAGTATAAATATTGATATCCTTTTTCCATTGGCATAATAATGCACTGATAAGTGCAAGACAGAAAGCTTCAAAAGGTGTCTATTTTTAAGCAACAATTCGTAAAACAATAAAGTAACCTGTCCATTTTAATGTGGTGAAACTGTTTTGAAATGTAAAAAAAAGGTAAATAGAACTTTGAGGTTATTTCGAACTCTCCAGGTCAAGTGATCAAACAGTAAAACTGTATATTTTCTCTTTGCAACCAGTTATTATAAATCTGTCAAATGTAGAAGTTGGAAACAAAAATTTCAGTCAGTAAAGGTTGCAACAAATGATGAATTGTTCATTTCTCATGCTTAGAATAAAGTAGTTTTCAGTAGGGTGAGAAACTTGCTGAATAATTCTGGAGGTGAATTAAAATCCACCAGTGGAGTCATAGTCATTAAAATCTACAGCAATGAAAAAAGCCCTTTGGCCCATTGAGTGTGCACTGGTCAAAACTAAACACCTAACTATTCTTTTCAATTTTCTAACACTTGGCCCATAGCTTTGTATGCCTTGGCATTGCAAGTGTACATCTAAATACTTAAGTGGTATGAGGGTTTCTGCCTCGACCACTCTTGCAGTGGGTTTCAGATTTTCCACCAACACCTGGCTTGAAAAAGTATTTCTTCACATCTCTTCTAAACCTCTTCCTGTTACCTTAAATCAATGCCATCTGGTGATTGATCCCTCCGCCAAGAGGAAAAGTTTCTCCCTAACCATGCCCCTCGTAATTTTATATATTTCAATCTTGACCTCCCTCATTTTCCTCTGCTCCAAAGAAAGCAACCATAGTCTTTCCAGTCTCTTTCGATAAAATTCTCCAGCCCAAGCAACGTCATGATAAATCTCCTTTGCACCCTCTCCAGTGCAATCAGATGGAGTTTCTGAATGCTCTTAAGCTCACAATATTTTCAGGAAAGTTGCATGTTTCAGAGAAGCACTGGTCTCAACAATTTTGCTCAATTGAATAAGACAAAGACCAGTTTGAGAAGAGAAGGATTAAATGCAAGAGAGAATGACAAACAGAAAAGTTTCTTTTCTGCCCTATCCAGAGAAGTCTGTCCTTCACTGATGCCAGTGTCCTAGAAGGAGCCAAAAGCACCAGCATTGAGGCCATGATCAACCAAGCCAACTCCTTTGGGGCAGCCATGTGCTAAGGATGCCTGAGTTCCACCTGCTAAAGCAGATCATCCTTGTGCATCTCAAGGAAAGCACTCGAATGAGAGGAGGACCAAGGAAACATTTCAAAAACACTTGAGGCTTCCGTCAAGAAATGCAACATAGATGTTAACACATGGGGAAACCTCATTCAGAAGAAGCCAACTTGGTGAAAGTTGCACTGTTAAAAGGAGACAATTCTGTGCTCCATCAGTAAGAGGAAGTACAGAAAAGCAACTAGAGAAAGGAATGGCAGTAATTTCGAGGCTAAGGGCCAATTCCATCCGCCAGAAATACCTCCCCAAATGTGTAGTCAAAGATGCGGCTCCTGAATTGGGCTCATCAGCCATATAAGGACCCACAGAACCCATGATCAGTGACACAGAATTTCCTAGGTAGACCAATCGTATTCAGTTGCTGCCAAAGAGAGCAGTGTGTGAAATGCTAAACACCGCCTCTGGAAGAAGATACAGACATTCATTCTTAGATCAACTTTTACTTGTTAGTGTATTTGGTTTAGAACTGAGAGCATGACTTAGAATGGATTCAATATTGAGAGAATTGGCAAAGAAATGTATTCAACCAAGTTCAGAATTTTGGTAGCCAGTTGTGCTGAATTTGTATAAGCAGATTGTTTTCGCAATCCAATATGTTTTAACAGGAGATTATTTGGATATTGACTGCTTATATTTTTAGATAGTTTTCTGGCAGCTCTAATTTTTCCCTTTTTTCTCTCACCATTATTGTCTTGAAATTTTAATTCTCTATCCTTCTGTTCTCTTTAGGCAGATTTGTGTGTATTTTAAAGTTGCTGTCGTGCTTTGGTCGTCTTAATTCATCGGTCAATATGTACCCTTGTAGATGTGCTATTGCATATAAAGGGAATGCTTTATAATTTTGCACTATAATCCTCATCAGGAGGATCGTCTTCGCCGTGGTGATGATCTTCGACTTCAGATGGCCTTGGAGGAGAGCCGCAGAAATTCAGCTGTAGTAGTGGGTAGCACAGCTCCAAAGAAGAAAAAGGTGAGAGTTATGATGGCTGTTTCTGAATGTAATCTGGAATCCATCAGGATGGGAGAGATCCTTCACTCAAAAGGTGGTTGACTTGCTATTACATTAAGGTGAATAACATAGGATGCATTCAATGGGAATGTGGGCAAGCAAGTGAGGAAGAAAGAATAGAGGATATTCCAAATGGCTTAAATGATGTGTGGAGGACACTAATGGAGCATAAAGAGTGGCAATGACTTATTGGAATCAATAGCCTGTTTCTGTTCTTTAATATTTTCTGTTCTTATTTTAATTTGGAAGTGACTTCGGAAGAAATTTGGCCTGCCCACTCTTGTAATTGTGGACAGTACAGGGAAGAAATACCAGGAGGGAAGTGTGTGTTTGTTGTTGTGTTTATCCTTCCAAAAAAAATTCATAAATTTTCAGTCCTGACAGTAAGGACCCAATTTTAACTCTGAAAATGAATTGAGTTTTCAGCGGGATAGAATCGGTCCTAAGGCTTTGAATTACATAACCTGAAGTTGTAGTTGGAGGGGGAGAAATAAAATGACAGGCACGTGAAGGAAACAATTCTTAAACATGTGCTCCATTTTGTAATCCATAAAATATAGAAAAAGTACTTTGAATTAGCCTAAATAGATCAGAGGTCAGAATTGCTTTATATTTCACTCTCTGACTTTTCTAATAGTATTTTTTTCTTGGATAACTTATTTTTCTTTTCTTCCCTTCTCCCAATTAAATAACAGGCATCCACAGTTACCCTCATGGATCCCTTGCCAACCGCAGCAACACAAAAAGCTGTTGTATGGGGAGTATCTGTTCGACCTGTTTCTATAGAAAAAAATGACCCATGGGGAGAAGCAAGCAGTCCAGGAGCATCAGATCCATGGCAATCTATTGGTAAGATTACTTGTACTTTCCATTGCATATGTGTGTAGAAATAACATGGCCAGATCCTTTTTTAATTTATAATCTAACAGTTTAAATTTTGGTAATAAATTTCTATTTTGCGTATTATGTTAACTTTAAATTGCAGAATGTTTCCATTTGTTTTCAAGGCTAACTTTTGGTTATCCTACAGATAACTGTTTAGTTATATTTTAATTAAAGATGAAATGCATCATCCTGAATTAATATATCGGGATTGTAGAGACCTCCAACCTTCCATAAGGTATCAAGTAGCTGGAATACAGTATGGCTTAAAACGTAAACTGTTGCAACAGCCTAGAAACTCGAAGACACAAGTAATAACCTGGGGATCTAGATTTGAATCCATGGCAGATGGTAGAAATTGAATTCAAAATAAAAAAAATCTGGAATTTAAAGTCAAATGACCATGAAACTATTGTTTTCACTAAGAAATTTGCTAATTGGGGGAGGCAGTGGCCTTCGTGATATTACCACTGGACTGTTAATCCAGAAACCCAGGAAATGTTCTAGGGACCTGGGTTCGAACCCTGCCATGGCAGAAGGTGGAATTTGAATTCAGTAAATATCTGGAATTAACAATCTGATGATGACTGTGAATCCATTGTAGATTGTCGGAAAAACCCATCTGGTTCACTAATGTCCTTTAGGGAAGGAAGCTGCCATCCTACCTGGTTTGGCCTACATGTGACTCCAGACCCACAACAACGTGGTCGACTCTTAACTGCCCCTCTGGGCAATTAGGGATGGGCAATAAAATGCTGCCTAGCCAGCGATGCCCTCATTCTGTGAATGAATAAAGAAAAGTGTGTTCAGGGACCCAAGTTCAAATCTGCCATGGCATGTGGTAGAATTTGAATTCAATATATTTTTTTAAAAAAACCTGGAATTAAGAACCTAATGTTGACCATGAATCCATTGTTTGTTAGGAAAAACTCATCTGATGCCCTAACAACTTTTTAGGGAAGGAAATCTATCATCCTTACTTGGTCTGGTCTACATGTGACTTCAGACCCACAACAATGTCGTTGACTCTTAACTGCCCTCTGTGCAATCAAGGATGGACAATAAATGTTGGTCTAACCAGTGATGTCCTCATCCTGTGAATGAATAAAGGAAAGAAAAATCTTTGATAAAGAGATAACAAGGTGTAGAGCTGGATGAACACAGCAGGCCAAGCAGCATCAGAGGAGCAGGAAGGCTGACGTTTCGGGCCTCGATCCTTCTTCAGAAATCTTTGCTTGGTCTGGCCTATATGTGACTCTAAATCCACAGCAATATGGTCATTTCTTAGCATCCCTCTGAAATGGCTTAGCTTGGATGGAAGGACCACCTAGCATTGACTAAAGCACTGGAATTCACAACAGCAAATGCAGCACTGCCAACCTTACAAAGTACTCTTTACTAACATTTGGAAACTAGTTCCAAATTTGGAAGAGCTCACACGTTATTCAAAAAAATGGCCTGACATAGTCATACTCGTGGAATCATACCTTATAGAAGATCTCCCAGATCATACTATCATATTCCCTGGATATGACCTGTATCACCGAGCAGCACCAGCAGAGGTGGTGGCACAATGGCATAGAGTCAGGAAGGAATTGCCTTAGGAATCCTCAGAATTAACTCTTAAACCCCATGAACTCTTAAGGCATCAGGTCTTACGTGAGCAAGGAGACTTAATGATTATCACATATTGCCTCCTTTCAGCTGATAAATCAGAAGTCCTCCATGTTGGAGGATGCTTTGAGTGTGATATGGGTGCCAAATGTACTCTGGATGGGCAACTTCAGTGTCATCCACCAAGAGTGGCTTGACAGCACCAACACTGACCAAGCTGGTTGAGTCCTAAAGGTCACAGGTGCAAGCCTAGAACTGCAGCGGATGTGGGGGATTAAACAAAGTGGAGAACATAGTTGACCTCCTTCTCACTGATCTATCAGCCACCAGTGCATCGTTCTCATGACAATATTAGTAAGACCGACTATGCCCCAGTCCTCCTTGGGGGGAATAAAGTTCCTTCTTCACCTCAAGGGTGCTCTCTGATGTGACTCTGTGGCAGTATAACTATGCTAAATAGAATAGACTTGCAGCTGACCTAGCAACTCAAGACTGACGTCCAGGAGGTGCTATGGGTCACTAGCAGTAGTTAGTTTATACTCCAACATATTCTACGACTTCATGGCCTACATACCCCCCACTCTACTGTTACCATCAAGCCAGGAGATCAACCCTGGCTCAAAGAAGAGTGCAGAGATAGTCAGGAGTGTCACCAGACATACTTAAAATGAGCTGTCAACCTGGTGAAACAGGACTAAATTTGTGTGCCAAAGCAGCATAAGGTGCAAGTGATAGAGCTAAGCGATTCCATAACCAAAAGATCAGATCTAAGCTCTGCAGACCTGCCTAACATTATTGTGCATGGGTGGTGGACAATGAAACAACTTAATGGAGAAGAAATGGAAATAATCTTCAACCACATACTGAGTGGATATGCATCTTTCCCTCTCTGATAAGCCCCTGGCATTACAGATCATGAGCCAATTCCATTCACCCTACGTGATATCAACAAATGGCAAGGAGTTGGAATCTGCAAAATCTATGACTCTGGCAACATTCTGGCAGTAGTACTGAATGTGTTGCAGAACTTACTACACACTGGGCCAAACTGTTAGTGAAGCAACAACGCTTGCATCTACCTGACAATGTGGAAAATTGCCCAGATATGTCCTGTACACAAAAAGCAAGATAAATTAACTCAACTAATTATCATCCCATCGTCGACTTTCAGTCATAAGTGCTGGAAGATGTCATCAATAATCTCATGAAGCAGCACTTACTCAGCAATAACCTGCTCACGGATAACCAGCATGGGGCTGGATGAACACAGCAGGTCGAGCAGGAAAACTTGACGTTTCGGGCCTCAACCCTTCATCAGAAATGGGGGAGGGGCCAGCCCAGCTCATCTCCACCTCCCTAACCTGTTTTTCCTCTCACATCAAGCCACACCCCCATCTCCTATCTACTAACATCATCCCGCCCCCTTGACCTGTCCCTCCTCCCTACCCCCCTACCTGCACTCACCTTTACTGGCTCCATCCCCGCCTCTTCGACTTGTCTGCCTCCTCTCCACCTATCCTCTCCTCTATCCATCCTCTATCCGCCTCCCCCTCTCTCCCTATTTATTTCAGAACCCTCTTCCCCTCCCCCATTTCTGATGAAGGGTTTAGGCCCGAAACGTCAAGTTTTCCTGCTCCTATGATGCTGCTTGACCTGCTGTGTTCATCCAGCCCCATGCTTGTTATCTCGGATTCTCCAGCATCTGCAGTACCTTGTATCTCTATCACCTGCTCACGGATATTCAGTTTGGGTTCCGCCAGACCCACTCAGCTCCTGACCTCATTAGAGCCTTAATTTAAGCATGGACAGATGAGATGAGGGTGCCTGCCTTTGACATGATGGCCATAATTGACAGTGTGTATACTATCAAACCTAGAACTGGTGGGTATCCAAGGGAGAACTCTTTGCTGGTTGGAATAATACCTGGAATAATATTAGGGGCTACCATTGACCAGAAACTGAACTGGACTTGCCATGTAACTACAATGGCTGCATGGGGAAATCAGAGGCTCAATCTTGCAGCAAATAACTCTCACCCTGACTTCCTAAAGGCTATTCATCATCTACAAGACGGGAGTTAAGATTGTAAGAGAATATTGCCCTCTTGCCTGAATAAATGCAGCTTCAACAACGCTCAAAGCTTGATACCACCCAGGACAAAGCTGCCTACTTTGTTGCCTTCACATCTGCTAGCATTCATTCCCCCCTCCAATGGTGATCAGTAGCAGCAGTGTGTATTTACAATGCAGAAATTCACCGTATTTCCTTAGACAATACTTTCCAAACCCATGACTACTACCAACTAGGACAAGGGCAGCATATACATGTTTTCCTCCAAGGCACTCACCATTCTGACTTGGTAATCTATCCCTATTCCTTCAGTATCAGCTGGGTCAAAATCCTGGAACTCATTCCCCAGCAGCATTATAGGTCTGCAGTGGATCAATAGACGCAGTTCACCATCTTCTCAAGGATAACCATGGATAGGTGATCTATTTTGGCCCAGCCAGTTACACCCACATTCCATGAATGAATGAATGAATTTTTTTTTATCAGCCAAATATCACAGAATATTTTCCTTTGTGATCACAACTTGTACTGTGGGTTATGCCACAGGATGTATTAGTATTTAGTAATTCATCAGTACCTGACACTTTTCAAAATGTTTTTTTAAATAGTCACTTAAGTTTTATTTTTAGGTTGTAATCAACTTGTTTTTCTGGTAGCATGACCAAGAACAGGCAATATCCACCCATTTTAGATAACCCAATTTCAAATATCATTTAAATTAAAACAAACAATTGCAGATGCCGGAGATCTGAAAAAAAAACAAAAACAGAAACTTTAACTCTGTTTTCTCTCCGTGGATGCTGCCAAATCTGCTGAATTTCTGCATTGGGTTCTGTTTTTGTTTGTTTGAAATATCAGTTTGTTTTTAACAGGGAATCAGTAAGCAGTTGATTATTCTGACGTAATTTGCATTCAAAGTACCTTTTCTTTTTAACGTTTTAAAAAGATTTTTATCTTCTTTGGTCTTAGATAGCAAATCCTCTGCTGCTGTTGATCCTTGGGGTGCTGCTACGTTATCTGCCACCCAGGCACTTCCTAAAAGTGTTGACCCATGGACTTCTTCAGATACTACCTCTGCTGTTCTGAGGTCTTCAGCTGATCCATGGGCGCCAGGTCCTTCAACAGATTCTGTTTTGGGTAAGCTGTTGTAAAGATGAAATTTATAATTTCCAGTTTGCCACCAGTTGTCAGTGTCATGCAGTCCAAGCAAAGGTATTTTACGAGAAAATGCATGTGGAGACTTTATGAAATCAGAAATTGCTGGAAAAACTCAGCAAGTCAGGCGGTATCAATGAAGTGAAAGCAGACTAAATGTTCTAGTTAACATTCTATTTGTGAAGAAGGATCTTCACTGAATGAGACAGTTAATTCTGCTTTCTCTGCACAGATGCTGCCTGACCGGAGATTTTCCAGCAATTTCTGATTTTGTTTCTGATTTCCAGCATCCATGGTTTTGGTTTGTTTTCAAAGACGTTGCAAGTGTTTCATACCTTTTTGAAGGCATTTTTGGCTGCACCAGCACATTTTTGCGTATTTCTAACCTTAGAATTCTGTCTTTTTGAGTAAAACTTGATAGGTTAGTGCTGAATCATGAGTAGCTATTTACAGCCCATTGGATGGGCAGGGAATGCAACCTAATTTCTGCTGTCTGCATGCTGTTGTATCAGCCCTGGGGAAGAATTCAAGCCTGTGCCCAGACATTAAAGGGCAGTAGACAAGCCTATCGTATAACCCATTCTGCCAAATTGAAAAGATTTCAACTTTTAACAAAAACTGGTGTTCTTGGAATCTCAAAGAAACATTAACAAATCTAAAAATTCAAATATTTGTTATGAAGGAAAAACAGCTATAGATTTATAGGCCCAGAATCTAAAGATTAACCATGCAACAAACTTCATATTTCAATTCGATCCTAGCTGCATACATTGATGGACTTGAAGTTGCATTAATTCAAGTCGTTAAGCAAAAATGCAGCACTGATTCTAGTAGATGTAACCAGAATATTTTGAAAATGTTGTCGCTGATCTTAGTTACAGAGCATATCAGAGACGTCTGAAGACAGTACATCATTATTGTGTATGCTTTACGTTTATTTATCTAACTTCTGTACTCACCTAATTAATTTTTAGGACTGTCAATTTAAACTTCTAGGGCTGCAAATTAAGCTTGAAGTTATAGAATGTTAGAACTGTTATTAACGCACTGTGGCAAGACATTTAGGAAAAATTAAGCTAATCAGACAGTCTATATAGTGTGGTTGGTTTACTCGCTCAGCTCATTCGTTAGTTTGCAGACATTTTCATTACCCTGCTGGGTAACATCATCAGTGCAGCCTCCGGTAAAGCATTGTTATGTTTTCCCGCTTGTTAGTTAAACTCTGGGGTCTATTGGAGTTGATTATCTCACTTCTGGATTTTCTTTGCAGTGATGTGTATATGTTTATTGCTGGCTGCCTTGATGGAGAACCAGGTCTCTAGAATTTCCTGTCTTTGTCTCTGTTTGGCTTGTCATAGGATCCTGATGTTGTCCCAAACGAACTAGTGGTTCTCCTCGTCTGTGTATGGAGACAATGAGTATTGGTCATGTCTTTTTGTTGCGAGTTGGTGTTTATGTATTCTCGTAGCCAATTTCCTTCTTGTTTGTCCGATGTACTGTTTGTCGCAGTCCTTATATGGGATCTTGCACAGAACCAACGTAATGTACATAGTGGGTAAGGGGTATTTGGTTCTTGTTAGCTGTTGGCGGAGGGTTGATGTAGGTTTGTGTGCTACTCTGATGCCCAGTGGCTGTAGGAGTCTTGTGGTAAGTTCAGATATATTCTTGATGAATGGTAACATGACAAGCGTGTTGGGGCGTACTGTATCTTTCTGATAAATAAACAACATTTTCACTGGCATCAAATTCTCCAGAGAAAACGAAAAGGACAAACAGTTCTCGTTCCGGAACGTGATGGTAGAACGCAGGGCCAACGGGCAATTTCAGACCAATGTATGCAGAAAGGCTGCGCAAATCCTAAATGTCAACAGTAACCACCCCAACACTAACAAACCGAGTTGCGTAAAAACATTGTAGCAACCCAGAACAATGCCAAAATGAAGACGAATACCTCCAAGTGTTTAGAGACAATGGATGCCCACCAGCTGGGTCTGACGATACCTGTCACACAAACAACAGGAAGATACAGCATGCCACAACACACTTATTATGTTACCATACATCAAAAATGAATCTGAACTGACTACAAGACTCCAGTGGCCACTGGGCATCAGAGTAGCACAGAAACCTATGCCAACTGCTAACAAGAACCAAAGATTCCTTACCCACTATGGACAGAACCATTGAAATATACAAGATTCCAGGCAAGGACAGACAGGAAAGAAACTGGCTACAAGAATACATGAACAACAACTAACAACAAAAAGACACTACCAGTATTCGCTTGTTTCCATACACACAGACAAGGAGAACCGCCAGTTTGATTGGGACAACATCAGGATCCTAGGACAAGCCAAACAGAGACAAGCATGGGAATTTCTAGAGGCCTGGTTCTCCACTAAGAAGGCCATCACTAAACAGGTAGAATTAGACCCTATGTACACATCACTGCAAAGAAAAACCAGAAGTGAAGTAATCAACTCAAATGGACCCCAGAATTTAAGTAACAAGCGGGAAAACGACAAAGCTTCACCGGAGGCTGCACTGATGATGTTACCCAGCAGACTAATGAAACATTGGCAAACTAACGAACCAGCTCGGCGAGCAAACAAGCCATAGTATCCACAACCTGACCTACACATCTACTCAAGAACCTTAGAGGCTACATAGCTTTGTGAAAGGGAAGTCCTGTTTAACTAATTGAAATTCTTGAAGTAACTTGTGCTGTGGATAAAGGGAAAGTATGTGAATTGCAGAAAACATTTAATCAGATGGTATATTATAGGTTGCTATGGAAAGTAAATGCTTGATGTACTGTATAACACATCGACTGGATAGAAAATTGTCAAGTCACCAGGAAGCCACAAGTAGGCATAACCGGGTCTTTTCCAGTCTTATTTCAGATGCAGTGAGTGGTATGCCAAAGGGTTAAACGATATACAATTTATATAAATTGCTTGGATGAAGGTACCAAAGGAATAGTTGCTACATTTGTTGATGACACTTGGGTAGGTAGAAAGAAAAGTAAAATGTGAAAAGAACGTAAGGAAGCTATAAAGGGATATAGGCAAGTGAGTTGACAAACATCTAGCAAATGGAGTATAATGTCAGAAAATGTGAAATTTGCCATTTTGACATGAAAAATAGAAAGCTTATTCTCTAAATTAGAGATCTCAGAGCTCTGAAATGCAGAAAGATGTGGGCATCAATACATGATGAATTGCAAAATGCTAGTAAAGAGGCACAGCAAGTAATTAGAAAAGGTAATAGAGTGTACTTTTTTTTTGGTGAGGAGAACAGAACATAAAATGAAAGACATCATGTTTCAGTTATACAGGAAACTGATGAGACCATATCTGGCGTACTGTGTACAGTGATGGTCTCCCTATTTAAGGAAGGACAAAAATGTGTTGGAAGCGGCTTAGATGTTTATTGATTAAGAAGAACAAAGGTGAGGAGAATGGGGTTGAGCAAGCTCAGAAGTGATTGAATGGCGGAGCAGACTTGATGGGTCAAAAGGTCTCATTCTGCTCCTACAACTTACGATCTTGTGGTTTAGTGAATTGCTAAAGCTGAATGGACAAGTTGTCTAAGGAGGAAAGTTTGCATAAGTTATGTATTCACTGGAGTTTAACTGACCAGATTAAATCTCATCAGGATCCTGTATGTTTCAATGAGGTAGATGTGGAGAGCATGTTTCTTGCTGTGGGAGAATCTACAACAAGGGGTCACCACTTAAATAAGGGGCTGCCACTTAAAACAGAGACAAGGCAAACTTTTTCTCTCTAATAAGATCGTACGTCTTTAGAACTCTTTCTGAAATTGTGGTGTAAGAGCAGAATCTTTCAATATTTTTAAGGTAGAGCTGGACAGATCTTTAGTAAGCAATGGTTATCAGGCGTGACCTTATTAAAGATAGAGTGGGCTCAAAGGGCCAAATTCTACTGTAGATAGTAATTCATATGAGTGTTCCTATGGAAATCACATCTCTGTTCTTGCTTAGCTATTTGACACTTAACAGCAATATTTTGCACTGTAATTTTTGTAAAGTACTAAGTTTTCATTTATTAAAGATAAATGAAAACTTTACCAAAAAAACAAATTAACTGGATTTAGGACATGCAAATCTTTGAAATTTTGGCATGTTTGCTTTTGACTGGTCTCCATTATTGCTTCTCAGGAATGATCTGCAAAATTTGTTGATCATGGTCGAGTCATCAATAAAGCATTGATACTGCAAGGTCATTAAGTTCCCTTCAATGAATTGCTACTTGAAGTAAATCCTAAATTAATTGCTACTGTGATTTTCCCTCTTTCTATTGCTCCCCAATGTAGGTGGTGCAACTTTTGACCCATTCAGCACGTTAAATGGTGCAGTAAAGGACGACTTTGCTGATTTTGAAGACCTTCGAGCTTCATCAAAAAAAACAGGTAACAAAATATTTATCTTAGTCTCGAGCACCATTTTCCCTCTTCAACCTGTTAATTTCTTGTTTTAATGCAGAAGTGACATAGTAATTTGTAGAGTGTTTAACCACATATGGTGGTTATATTATCAGAGACCTAAGCTGGCATTGTATATTAGCACAGAAGGTTTTCCAAACATGCCAGTTCCAACACACTTCCCTCAAAGTATGTGCTGTAACTTGCTTTTTGTTGTTGATCAACACGTAAAATAAAACTGATTGAGAAACCATTGAATATGAATCTTATTTCCCCAAGTAAATGAGACCTGCACAAACTTGCAGCTTCTATGGCTGTGTCGATATTGGAAAGGATGAATGTTTAAGATGCTAGATGGTGTGCCAGTCATGTGAATATTGTGGAATTTTGAATAGTCATTGGAGCTGTACTCATTCAGGCTATTTGAGAGTATACAATCGGGCCTTGTGTCTTGTAAATGGATCTGTTTAGGGAGTTAAGAAATGAGTTGGTCACGGCAGAATTCCTAGCCTTTGATCTGTGGTTTAACCACAGTATCAATATGACTGGTTCAGTTCAGTTTCTAGTCACTGGTATCTTCAGGATATTGGTAGGAGATTCAGCAAATGTAAAAGGAGATAATTTATATTGTCTTCTTTGACATTGTCATTTGGTCTTGCTGCACGTGGATGCTGACTGCTTCAGTATCTTAGGAGTCATGAATGGTGCCAAACACTGCAAATATCAGTGAACATGCCCATTTCTGACCTTATGATGGAAGGAAGGATGTTAATGAAGTAACTGAAGATTGTTGGACCCCGGGCACTACCCTGAGGAACTTCTGCAGTGATGTCCTTGGACTGAGATGATTAACCTCCAACAACTATAAGCATTTTCCTTTGCTCTGCATGATTCTAACCAGTGAAGAGATGGCGATTGATTCCCATTGACTCTAGTTTGTGAGAGACCCTTGATGCTGCTCTTGGTAAAACGTGGCCTTGATATAAGGGCAGCCACTCTCACTTTGCCTCTGGAGTTTAAGCTGTTTTTGTCCTATTTGGCCAAGGCTGTAATGAGATCAAGAGCTGAAAGGCTTTGGCAAATTTCAAAGTGTGTGCTTCAGTAAGTAGGTTATTAATGAGAGTGTGCTCCTTGCTGACACTGTTGACAGTCCCTTCCATCAGTTTACTAATGATGGGATAGTAATTGGCCATGTCGAATTTGTCCTATGTTTTGCATGCAAGATTATGCCTGAACAATTTTTCCACAGTTGTTGGGTAAACATTAGTTGTGGAGCTGTACCAGAATGTCTTGGCTAGAAGTTTGCTAATTCTAGGAAGCACAAGTCATCAGTACTGTTGCTAGAAATTGACTTCGCTTTCCCTTTGCTGTTTCTGGTGTCTGACGCTATTCTTTGATATCATGAGAGAATAAAATTGACTGAAGTGGTGTCTGATGTTGGGGATCTCATGAGGGGGCCAAGATGGATCATCTCCTTGGCACTTAGGGGTGAAGAAGCTTGTAATTGCTTCAGCTTTGCCTTTTGCATTGATGTGCTGGGATCTCCCATCATTGAGCTTTGGAATATTGGTGAGCAGTCACCTCTAATTATTTGGTTAATTGTCCACTACCATTTATGGCTTCATGTGGCAAGTCTGCAAAATTTAAATCTGATTCATCATTTGTGGGATATTTCAGTTCTGTCGGTCACGTGCTACTTCTGCATGTTCACATGCCAGTACTCCTGAGTAGCACCTTCACGGAGTAAAACCTCTTTCTGGTATGTCTGGTGGTGCTTTTGGTTGTAGCTGTTGGAGGTCATTCATCTCAGCTTTTGATATGCCCACCTGCACCCTTCGTTGAATCAGGGTTCATCTCTCCGCTTAATGGTAATGATGGAGTATGAAAAATGCTGGGCGTAAGGTTAAAGTTTGTGTTTGATTAAAATTCTTCTGCAGCTTGATGGTCCATAATGCATCTTGGTTAAGCATTTAGTCCAGTGGTAGGGCCACATACGATAGAGTGTATCGTCAGCGTGAAGACAGGCCTTTGTCTCCAGAAGGGCTATGCAGTGATCATTCCTACCAGTACTAGTATAGACAGCTGTATTTGTGACAGAGGTAACAAAGTGTAGAGCTGGAATGAACACTGCAGGCCGAGCAGGAAAGCTGACGTTTCAGTTCCAGACCCTCCTTCAGAAAAATTTGTGACCGGTCGCCATGATGTAGGCAATTCTTTCCTCTTATTGGCTTCCCCACCACCTGCAGCCGACTCAGCCTAGCAGTCACATTTTCAAGGACTCAGCCAATTCAGTCAGCATTGTTAGGACTGAGAGTCTTGGTAGTGTAAATTTGAAGTTACCTCAGTACATTTGAGATTGAAAAAGACCACAAAAAGAATGTTTAAGCATTCCCACAGAAACTGCCTCCCATTGGTATTCCACTGTGCTGTCACTCTGGTAGATCTGTCTTACTGGTGTGACAGAAAATACCTGGAGATTGCGATGCAGTGATGTGGGAAACTAAGTTACGATTACATTCGACTGTTGTTTGACCAGTCTGTGCAAGAGCTCTCCTAATTTTGGAAACCCTCGGATGTTATTAAGGAGGACTTTGCAAGTTTAATAGGATGGATTTGCTGCTGTCATTTCTAGTGTCAAGGTCAATGCTGGGTGGTCTGTCTGATTCCAATATGTTTTAGCTTTATGGTGGTTTGATAACAACGGAGTGCCTTGCTCGCTGATTTTAGAGGAAATTTAAGAGTCAACCACAATGCTGTGCATACAGAATCGCATATATAGGTCAAAACAGGCAAGGAGAGCAGATTTCCTTCCCTATAGGAACTCTCAGAAAAACCTTAAAAAATATGACAAAAGCCTGTTAAGCAATTTAGAAAAAATAGTGAAGCATGGTGGAAGTGCTGCTTTTCTTAAGTAGGGTAGGAGTGAAGACAATCATTAAGAGGGTGTTTTGGTCAAGATGTGTAAATTTTCATGACGTTTGTACTTATCACTTTGGAGAACACTCCATTTCTTTTGAGATGGATTCCTCCAGAGGTAATTTTAAATTAGAATATTTGAAAGACATTTGGACAGGTACATGAATAGGAAAGGTTTAGAGGAACATGGGCCAAACACAGACAGATGAGACTTGTTCAGTTTAGGAAGCTTGGTCAGCATGGACAAGGTGGACCAAAGAGTCGTCATCTGTGCTGTATGACTCTTATGACTCTATGTAGTTAATGACTCTGGATCTGAAGCAAGTTCTCTCTACATGCCAGACTTTAAATATACTTAAAGTAGATATTTGTGGAATAGTTTGATACAATATTACATCAATAAGCAATAATTGCTGCTTTAAAACTGTATAATATTTCTTGTCATACTTAAAAATGACACATTTTGAAGCCTATCAAATATTACTATACAATTGTCCCAGGACCTAAAGTTTTTCTTATACCGCATTGTTAATTATATAACGACTCACTGAAAATCACTAGAGTTATCCAAAAAAGCTAAAGATTTTAAAAGTGCTCAAAGTTCCCCGATTTACCTAACTTTCAGACTCCGATTGGTAGGAAACACAGACCAGGTTTCTGTACTGTCCAACAGTTACACTTATAAAGTAGTTAGAATTTAGCTACAGTTAAACAGAAGCCATATAACATTTCTAATTGAAATTCTGACCCCCTCATCCTCTCCATCTTTGATAGTCAGAAAGGGAAAACTGGAAAAACAGTTCGCTAGTCTTTGTTCCCAGATTCTCAAGTTGAGATGACTTTGATTTTTCTACTAGCCAGCACGTTGCTTCAGTCATCTTCCGCTGGTACTTCATTGGTCAGTAAGAGACATAAGGTGGCTAGTTCATTCAAAATGTTTCTAACTTATCAGTTAAACGTCACAGCTTACAACAACTGTTGCAGGGAAGATGAACTGAATTTCTTTAGGTTTACAGGAAGCTTTGACTGCAGAGAACAGAGAGACTGGCCCTGAGCTGGGTAAGATTGGAATACTTCTCTCTCTCCCTCTCTTCTTCCAGCTGCAAGCAGTTCAGTTACCTGAGAACCAAATCTCCCAGTTTCTTATCAGGTAAAAAGGTCTCTGCTATTGACTATTACTGATCTACAGACGAAGCAGCAGCTTGTTCCCAGCAAGAGCTGCATCTCCACACCCCCTCAGCTGTCAATTGTCTGTGGCTCCAGTTTCAATAATTGCTTATTCAGCAGTTGTTAATGGATATCAGGCTACTTGCTTTAAAAATTGCAGCTACCCTTTCAAATACTGCCTTCTCATTTCAATCCACAGTAGTTAAAACTACAATTTTTTAAAAAAAGGTCCTTATAATTACGATGATCTAAAGGTGTCGGGGTGTTATTACCAATGTTATCAAATTTTAAACAAGTTGCAGAATTTATGACTCCTGCACTTCAGGGATTATTATTCTTGTTTCTTATTACGAACCGTCTCTCCAAAGATCTTCAGTTCACCTTCCTTCATACAAGCTAATATTGGCTAAAGACAGGAAAAATGAAATTCTGTTTTGAACCAAAATGCTTGTAGCTGAGGCATAAATCAGCAACAATTTTGTCACTTCTCATCAAGGAGGATTCTGGGTAATCCGAGATGGAGGACAGGAAAAAGTTGTGACTAAGAGCTGCTCTTTTTTTTTTGTTGTTTTTTTTTGAGGTATTTTCAGCTTTGGAGCTGATGTCCTTGAATTTTTGGAGCAGTTCTTGCTGTTCTATAAGCTGTTGCATTGTTTTGAAACATTGAGGAAAAAATCAAAACAACAGCGCTTTTAAAAAAAAATACAAAAGGAGACAAAGTCAGTTGACCACATGGTGGGAAGTGAATCAGTGGAGAAAGAAACCTACACTGCTGTCTGACCTTTTTTCTGAAGAAGGGTCCTGACCTGAAACATCAACTTTCCTGCTCCTCTGATGCTGCCTGGCCTGCTGTGTTCTTCCAGGTCCACGCTGTGTTCTCTTTAGTAGAGTGATGTGCACTTCCTGTCAGATGTGGGAGATTAGGGAGGGTTTCCATGTTACTGATGATTATGTCTGCAGGAAGTGTGCTTGGTTGCAAATCCTGTTGGAGCAACAATTAGAGGCAGTGAGAAATCTTTTAGGTGCTGGGGGTGTGATGGATAGCAGTTGCAATAAGGGAGCTAAACTGAAGATTCATTCGGGTAGTGCAGGAGTCTCCTGTGGCTATCCCCATCGCAAACAAGTGTGCTGTTTTGGAAAATGTAGGGGGTGATGGACTCTCAGGGGAATGTAGCACTGACAGCTACAAAAGGTTTCTGGTACCGAGACTTGCTGTAATATAAGGAGGGGTACACTAGGTTCCAAATAGTCAATTGTGATAGGGGACTGTCTAGTCAGAGGCACAAACGGACGTTTCTTTGGCCAACAGTGAGACAGCAGAAGGGTGTGTTGCTTCCGTGGTGCCAGGATCAGGGATAAGTCAGGGTGCAGGATATTCTCAAAGGTGAGAGGGGCCAGCAGGAGGTGGTTATACACATTATAACTAACGACACAGGAAAGCGATAAGGATGAGATTCTGAGGAGAGAATATAGAAAATTAGGAATTTAAAAAGGATATCCTCAAGGTTAGTAATATTTGGATTACTGTTGGTGCCACGAGCTAGTGAGGGTAGAAATAGGAGGATACAGCAAATGAATGTGTGGCTGAGGAGCTGGTGCAAGGAAGAGGGATTCACATTTTGGATCATTGGAATCTCCTCTTCTGGGGTAGAAGTGGCCTGTAAAAGAAAGACAGATTGTACCTGAGTTGGAAGGGGACTAATATACGGGTGGGGAGATTTGCTAGAGCTGCTCAGGATGAATTAAACTAGTGGGGGGTGCCCAGGGAGATAATGAGGAAACAGAGTTTCTGAGACTGATATAGTTGGGAAAAGGAGTAAGTCAAACAGTCAGTGCAGGCAGGACAAAGCAGAGAACGAGATAAGAACGATAAATTAAACTGCATTTATTTGAATGCAAGATGCTTAACCGGTAAGGCAGATGAACTCGGGGTCTGGTTGGGAATGTGGGCCTGGGATGGCATAGCAATTACAGAGACGTGGCTTAGGAAACGACGGGACCAGCAGCTTAATGTTACAGGGCACAGATGCTACAGGAAAGATAGAAAGGGGAGCAAGAGAGGAGGGAGGAGTGGCATTTTTGATTAAGGATAACGTTACAGCTATACTTGGGGAGGACATTTCTAGGAATATGTCCAGGGAAGTTATTTGAGTGGAACTGAGAAATAAGAAAGGGATGATCGCCTTATTGGGATTTTACTGTAGCCCCATCCTGGTAGTCAGCAGGAAATTGCGAAACAAATTTGTAAGGTCTCCTTTATGTGTAAGAATAATATCGTGGTTATGGTAGGGGATTTTAATTTTGCAAACATAGACTGGGACAGTCATAGTGTTAAGGGTTTGGATGGAGAGGAATTTAAGTGTGCACCAGAAAATTTTCTGATTTCAGTATGTGGCTGCACCTACTAGAGGTGCAAAAGTTAAACTTCTGAATTGAAGGAAGGCTAACTTTGATGGTATTAGGCAAGAACTTTCAAAAGTTGATGGTGGAGGGGTCGGGGGGGGCGGTGGTGCGCGAATGTCGTAGGTAAAGGGACGGCTTGAAAATGAAAGCCTTCAAAAATAAGATAACGACAGTCCACAGACAATGTTCCTGTTTGGGTGAAGGGCAAGGCTGGTAGGTACAGGGTGTACTGAATGACTAGAGAAATTGAGGTTTTGGTCAAGAAAAAGGAAGGAAAGTATATGTCAGGTATAGACAGCAGGGATTGACTGAATCCCTGGAGTGTAAAGGCAGTTGGAGTAGATTTAAGAGGGAAATCAGGAGGGCAAAAAGGGGATATGAAGTAGCTTTGGCAAATAGGGTTAAGGAGAATCCAAAGGGATTCTACAAATATATTAAGAACAAAAAGGTAACTAGGGAGACAATAGGGCCCCCTAAAAATCAGCAAGGCCACCAATATGTAGAACTGCAGGAGATGGGGGAGATACTAAACGAGTATTTTGTATCAGTGCTTACAGGATAAGGGGGAACTAACTGTTTGGATACAGAACTGGCTCAAAGGTAAAGGACAGAAGGTAGTGGTGGAGGGTTGCTTTTCAGACTGGAGGCCTGTGACCAGCGGTGTGCCACAAGTTTAGTGGTGGGTCCACTGCTTTTTGTCATTTATATAAATGGTTTGCATGTGAACACAGGAGGTATGGTTAGTAATTTTGCAGGTGACACTAAAATTGGAGATGTAGTGGAGAGTGAAGAAGGTTACCTAAGAGTACAGTAGGATCTTGATCAGATGGGCCAATGGACCGAGGAGTGGTAGACTGAGTTTAATTTAGATACATATGAGGTACTGCATTTTGGAAAAGCAAATCAGGGCAGGACTTATACACTTAAAGGAAAAGTCCCAGGGAGTGTGGTTAAACGGAGACCTTGGAGTGCAGGTTCATAGTTACTTGAAAGTGGAGATGCAGGTAGATAGGATAGTAAAGGAGGTGTTTGGTATGCTTGCCTTTATCGGTCAGTGTGCATTGAGTATAGGAATTGAGGTCATGTTGTGGCCGTACTGGACATTTGGTCCAGCCACTATTGGAGTACTGCGTGCAATTCTGGTCTCCCTCCTATTGGGAGGATGTTGTGAAACTAGAAAGGGTTCAGAAAAGGTTTACGAGGATGTTGCCATGGTTTGAGCTACAGGGAAAGGCTAAATAAGCTGGGGCTATTTTCCCTGGAACGTTGGAGGCTGAGGGGTGACCTTCTAGAAGTTTATAAAATCCTGAGGGACACGGATAGGCTAAATAGGCAAGGTCTTTTCCCTGGGACGGAGTGGGGGGGGGGTCCAAAACTAGATGGCATAGGTTTAAGGCGAGAGGGGAAAGATATAAAAGGGACCTAAAAGGCAGCTTTATCTCAGAGGGTGGTGCACGTATGGAATGAGCTGCCAGAGGAAGTGTTGGAGGCTGGTACAAATACAACATTTAAAAGGCATCTGGATGGGTGTATGAATTGGAAGGGTTTAGAGGGATATGGGCCAAATGCTGTCAAATGGTACTAGATTTATTTGGATATCTGGTCAGCATGGACGAGTTGGACCAAAGGGTCTATTTCTGTGCTGTACACTTGTATGACTGTCTGTTATACAGTACAGCTTTCCAACCATAAATCTTGTTTGTGTTTACAAGATCAATGGTCGTTATCACTAAGCATATGTTAAATATGGAAGCTGGTGAGGTATTGGGTAGGATTGTGATTTTTGTGCTTAAATGTTTTGATCTTGTACTTTATAGTGCATGTACTGTTAATACCTTCAGAGAATCATTAGAATTATAGTGAAAATGTTGTGTTGGGCTGCAGTTGACTGTTAATTCAGGTTACTATGTGGACCAGTGGCTATCAAAAAGACAACTTAAAAATTACTATAGGACTTGATAGTTCTGTATCCTCCATTATGAAACTGACTTGATGTTTTTGTTTATAATTTTGAGGTTGGTCAATTTTCATTTCAGGTGAGGCTGACATGTTGGGAGGAAATTCTAAACCCAGTGGTTCAATTAGTCCAGATTTATTTGATTCTGCACTTCCTAGTTCAGCGCCTTCAAAGCAAACAACTGCTCGAAAGACACCAGAGTCCTTTCTGGGCCCTAATGCAGCTTTGGTGAATCTGGATTCCCTGGTATCCAAGCCTGCACAACCTTCCAGTATATCAAATCCTTTCCTGGCTTCAGGTATGCATTTCAAAAATGTTTTTATAAATTGAACTAGGCTGCTAATTCTGGAAAGTAGCGGTGATGCTCTTCAATTTAAAATTTTTAAGATTTTGCCAATACTGTTTTGAGATTATTTTAATCTAGAACTTTGTATTTTTTGTTTATTATTTCTGAGATGTTTAAGAATATCTTAGAATTAACTTTTGCGCTTTGTAGCTTTCGTACCAGCATTCAACAGTATTTCAGTAAGATGGCTTCCAATAGGATTGTTACACAAATTGAGAAATATCGGTCATTTTCCATCACATCTGAGAGAGATTTTAGCATATTTTGTCATAACAGCTCTGGTTCCTTCCAAATCAAGAAAGCATGAATTCTGTACCCATTGAATATTTGTAGACATTGAGGAGAATGCAAGGGAAATAACTGAGGCTTTTGCTCAAAAAGGAGTTGGGGGCGGGGGACAGAAGCTATAATGGCAGGTGGTGAGACCTGTTTTGGTCAGTATGGAGGGCGTTCTGCTGGAGTGGATTTTTGTCAGATCCAGAGATCCTGCTGGGTGAGGATGTCAGCTAGGTAGGATGCAGATGGAGGTTTGGACAAGGCTATAAGAAGGGCTGATGAGGCTGCTAAAGTTGAGGGCCAAGAAGGAGACCGCAAAGAAAATAGCATTTAAAAATGCCAATGAATGAAGCCAACTAACAGGGATCCAAGAAAACTTCAAATCAGGGAGGTAATGAATTCCTGACAAATAAATTTGCAATGTCTAGTTTTAAGCTTAAGAACTACTGTACTTAGGAAATGTAGTCGGTCTTACAATAATGAACACTGTCAATTGGTGAATTTAAATTTGAGATTAAGATCCAGGATGCAGTAAATAGGTTTGTCACTGCACTGTCGAAGTATTCAAACTTTATTCATGCACACTGAAAATGCATTAGCAATGACCTCACCAGCTTGCAAAAGGTGTTCAGGGTGATGGCTTTTTGTACATATAATTGTATCAGTTGTTTTGAAAAAGAAAAAGTTGTGTCTGTTGTATCAATTTACGTATTGTTTCTGCATGTTCTGGCTTCAATTAATTGGAGCACTAATTATAGAGGATGTTGATGAATTCCTCTAATTCTGCTTCTTTGGGAGTTCAAAATAATGTGTCAGCACAAAGCTAGATTAATATGGAGGTAGGATTGTTTGCCTTCATGTGGGATTCTTATGCTTTTTAAATTGTATGATGTCTGTTCGCTGATATATATTGGATAGCTGGAGACTACTTACCCATTTGTGCTTGCACTCAATGTTATGGTGCACAACAAATCCGAATATGCTCAACCTGGTATTTGACACAAGTCAGGTTATTTTTTTCATTTGAGACAAACTGAAATAAAGAAAATCTGCATTGCTTGCTATTGTATTCTGAAATGCATTGTTGGCTTCCATAACAAACCCTGTGTTATTTCCATCAATTTCCCCCTACTCCACAATTGACCATTTTCTCAAGCTGAACCAGATTCAGGATAATACTGGATTCCAGCCTAAAATCTTTTAACTTTTAACATATAAATGACCTAGTTTTGTTTTGTAACACCATGCACTATTATGTTTGCATTTTCCTGTCTTCTGCTTTGTGTTTCCAGACATGGAAAATGATCCAAAGTATGTGGATGAGAATTAAAAATCTTAAACTTGTAGTGTACAGTACACACGCGGAAGTGCATTACCATGGTCAATGAAATTCTGATTTAACTGACAAGAAAGCAGATGGGTTTCTTGTATTTCTGTTCTTCAGCATATTTAAACGTCAGAAATGGTTAAATTCTTGAAGGAAAGACAGGGTATTTAATAAATCTGTCTATTACAATAATGTAAAACCAAATAAAAGGGAGACCATTTTGTTAGTATAAAGATAGAAAATGAGTAGTAAATTCTTGCAAATATTGTGAATTACATTATAATTTTTGTTTAGATGTCTTAAATTCTAAATTTATTTTACTAATGTTCATTTTCTGTTTCTATAGGTTTAGCTCCAGTCCAGGTCACTCAGATTAATCCCTTTCAAATTAACCAGCCACAGCCTCCTACGCTGAACCAAATGCGAGCAAGTCCTTTGATGGCCTCAGGACAGTCTACGTTTGGCACCTTACCCACAGTCAGTATGGAGCCGATGCCACACACCTCTATGTCAGCACCAGTGGCGCTGGGAATGGTTCCCGTACCTGTTGGTCGAACGGGTGCAGGAATGAACATTACTGGAACAATGCCCCAGCCACTTATATCAACAGGCATCCCGCCACCTACATCCCAGACCTCTACGACTAATCCTTTCCTATTATAAAATAAAACAGACGAAATATCTTCATTTACGGAGAAAAACCTTAGATAGGAGTGTGGCTAGCTAAGTTAAATGTTAATTGCATATTAGACTGCAAATATGGCTGTGGTGAGGAAACCTTCACAGTAAGTTTGGGTTTTGCTGTGCTGGTTTTCATGAAGTGTATATCTACAGTGGTTACTTTTCACTATTTTCTAAAGAAGCTATTTGCTGCCAATGGAGGTATGATATGGTGACTGAACATGTAGTTGAACAGTAGTGTTGTGAATTTAATATTCACATCTAATGAATCCTCCAATCCTTAAGTGCATATTATAGTTTGTCCAAAGGTAACATAGTGTTTTGTGTGGTATAATCACTGTTTTGCATATTTCACAAATCACCCTGACTATTGACCTGTTTCAAAGAATATTATAAAGGCCACAATGACTGTTTTCAGTACTTAGAAATTTGCTTCCTAATCATAAAAGCAAATATGGGATTAACCAAAATCAGAATATCGACAACCTTATGAGACCCTGATTTCCCAGCTGATGGATTGAAAATAATTTTACAAAACTGTTCATAGCAGTAAGGAGTTTTTAATCGTGCTATCTTCTGAATAGGCTGTTACAAAATTGCTTTAGAACTTGGACTCTTGCATGCACCTTTTTAATTGTTATTTGAAGTAACATTCTTGGCAGTAGATTCTATTTAAGCAGAAGGTATCAGTTATTGTTCATTTAGTACTGATAGGATTGAAATTCCTTGTAAAATTGTGATTATTAAAAAATCATTACAATGATGATGAACAAACTATTTACACAGGTTTCAGTAATTTGGTGGAGATTTTTTTTTTAAGTGGGAGAAAGCTGCATGCATCAGTCTGTTTCTGTTATTGAAATCTAAGATTTGCTAATGATGACAATGGCTGTTCTCTAGAATATTTAAAAACACTTGTCTACATGAACGGTTGTAGTGTTCACCATTGTTAATGAAACTGAGTAAAGATTAGTAAAATAGAATTTTAAAAAAAACCGTACATCAGTGTAATTATGAAATCTAGGTGCTTATTTTGTTTTATTTCTTTTAGATTTTACTAAGTAAAGCAACCATTAAGCTAATTCAGACTCAACATTGGTATATGCAGTTAATCCTGTACATTTTGCACAGCTTTTTTAAATAGATGAGTCTTCATGTAAAGGTTAAATAGCCACATTTTAGAGTCTGTAATTTGCAACCATGTTGTAGTTTACAAGTTTTATGCTATTTTTAATCTTTCTGTGTAGGGATTTTGGTAAGATTTTGCAAGCGTGTTTTTATCTGCTTTAAAACATTGTGTTGACAGGTGCCATGAAATGTGCGGTCCAAATTGTATCTTTGCTTCATTGTTGAGTTAAGATTAAGCTCTATATTTTAGAAAGAGAAAAGGGAATCCAGTCATGAGGGTGTATTTGTCTGTTGTGTTAAATGTGTCATGTTGGTTCAACACTAAGGACATAGCAATTTATAATGTTTCGTAATGAATTTGAAAACTTTTTTTTTCAATATATGGATGACTAGACAGGTACTAAAGGATGAATTGCTATGCAGAGAGGATGAGTAGTCCTGGGTTGGTATTTTTGTAACTAAAAAGGGCTGACTACAGTGATCAATCCATGCATTGCTTTTAATGAATGAGGAATTTTCTGTTACGAAGACAGGCGTGGGTTATGACATCTGAGTGCTTTTCAGAGTTCATGAGATTTTTTTGGGGGATTAAGAAATCAATTTTGTAGATTAGACCAACAGCAGATTAGTATTGTTTTAAAGGGAAAGTGAAAAGCTCGGATTTGGTTTACTCATTCAAATTAATCTACTTTTAATAGGGAAAAACAATAGCCTTCATTTCTGTACCATTTATTAAGTAATAAAACTGTTTTGGAGTGGTTTATGGGGTTAGTGGATAAAAAGCAGTCTGGCATTATGTTGGTAATGATCAACACTTGTTCACTGTGGGTCAGAGATAGTAAGAACTGCTGATGCTGGAGTTAGAGAGAAGTATAGAGCTGGAGGAGCACCGCAGGCCAGGCAGCATCAGAGGAGCCGGAAAGTTGACGTTTCGGGTCAGGACCCTTTTTTTCTGAAGAAGGGTCCCAAACCGAAATGTCAACTTTCCTGCTCCTCTGATGCTGCCTGGCCTGCTGTGTTCCTCCAGCTCCACATGATGTTCAATGTGGGTGTCAGTTTCCACTTCCCATTTTACACTTTTTGCATGCATGTAAAAGATTTCATACTCACTTTGGATAACTACTGTGAATAATCTGTTGCTTTTTTTTTTCCTCCTGCTCAGATATGCATTCAGAAGCTTAATTTTTTTCTGTGTCACCTGTCATCCAAATTGAAGTGAAATGCAGAGATCCGACTGATTTCATTTTGCTTAGATAGAGGCAACAGGCGGTGAAGAAGAAAATACTCACAGTAAATAATTTTAAAGTGTGGAATAAAAAGCAAAATTGCTAGAGAAACTCAGGTCTGACAGCATCTGTTGAGAAAAAAGCAGTTAATGTTTCAAGTCCAATATGACTTCAGAATTAGCCATGTTGGACTCTACGCCAACTTTGTTTCTCTTTCTAGTTTCTCCGTTTCTAGTACTGCCAGACCTGCTAAGTTTCTCCAGCATTTGCTGTTTTTGTTTCAGATTTTAGCAATCGCATTATTTGCTTTAATTTAAAATATGGATGTGGAATAATTGTTCGTGTCAAACTAATTTGTTTAGTTTTAGCATATACAGGCTACACTGGTGTGCACCTTATTTTTTTAATGTCCTTACTGTCAATACAGGTATAGAAAATTATATAACTTTAGAATTCTCCAATTTTTTAATAAGTATTGATTTTCGAGTTACTTTTACACACGTGTGCATTTTTGATACAAAGTGGTGATCTGCATACCAAACACAGAAATGCCACGTACACAATTCATGCTAAACAAATTCATTTGGAATGTGACCCTGTTTGCTCTACCATTATGTGTTTATATTGTACAAGTCAAGATATTTTGAATTTGTGTTCCTGGAGCTCTGGTGAGTGAGGGAGAGTATGCATGCTAAGAATGCATCCATAACTTGTATAGTCTTGCATGTCGTCACTAAAATTTATACAAAGCTTCTGGTAAGATTTGTATCAACAACTGTTTTCATGTACTATAAAAACTTAGTCATTCTATTACATAACTACATCAGTGTAAATGTAGTCCATCACCTGCAACTTGTATAATTTCATGTGTACTGTAGTTATGTATTAATTTTACTACAGGGAGCTGTACAGTAGGTATTTGATCACTTACATAGTTAATACTTCCTAAATGCGCATCCTTGGCTATTCAATATCCTTACCACATTATGAATTAAGTAAGCCATAGAACTGGAAAATCAAAGAAAGCCCTCACAATTGAAACCTACATGAGTTGTCCTTGCTGAAATGAAGGCTAACACCCTACATCCATACACTGGTCTTTATTTTTCCACGTGTTCTAATCTTTATACTTAAGCCATCTTCAGTTCCTGCTTCAGCTTTGTCTGTTTTCTGTAGCAAACTACTTATTTAGAATCGATGAGGCCAAACCCATTTTCATGCATTCGTGCTAAGCATGAAATTAGATCTCTTGAGTGATTGTTCTTGCCCAATTTCTCACCAGGTTTTAGGAAATCCTGGAAGGTAGTTCCAAGGCTAAATGCGCTCCTCCAAGATGCAATATTTTACATATTCATGCTGACCATGGCAGTTTTAATGGTTGGTATGAACCCATTTAGGAATAAACTCTTTGTTAGTCAAAGTACAAAACATAATATTTCTGTGATTAGATATCCTTGATTAATAAGGGAGTTAGGGGTAGGCAGAAAAGTGGAGTTGAAGACACCAATCAGATCATCTGTGACTTTATAAAATGATGGAACAGGCTTGAGAAGCCGAATGATCAGCTGCCACTTTCTTAACTTCCAAGGTCATTATCGTGTATTTATTTACTTGTGTATCTACATTTCACTAATTTTACATATTTACACCTTTATACTCAATCAGACTGGAGAAAACCTAGGTAAGTATAAACAAAGTGGTAGATTTCTTTAGTGAATCTGAAAAGATTTCTACAAAATACTTTGCATGGAGATGTTTATAGAAACCAGGTTCCAGAAAACAAGTTAATTGCCCCATCTGAAGGCAAAAAAAAAACGATTTACGCTCACATTGAGCAGCAAAGTCACAGAAGAACTACCTCAGTCATCAGTACATTTTCACTGTTTGCACTCCTTCGCAAAAAAATCATTTATAATAGTTCCAATTTTACTTAAGTTTGTGTAGGTTTGGTCTAGGATACAATATGTGCTAATTTTATAATTGCTTTAATTCAGTTCTCCGCGTTTTTATTTAGAAACATTCAAGCCAACTTGCAGTGTTCTTTAATTGACATGAAGTAGAAGTATGTTTTACTGAAAGTAGATGACATGGAAGTTGTGTGTTCAGAACAATTAGACTATTGATTTGTATTACTCAAAATGCAGAAAATTAGGGAAAAACTTGAATAAAAATACTTTCTGGAACCTATGGAAACATAGCTTTTTAGCTTTGATGAGCAATCGAGTGTGCATCTTCAACACTTCGTCTGCCTGGCGTGTCTCAAGTTACATACCGTGCATCATCCAGAAAATACATAAACATTCTGCCTCTGAGCTCCTCACCCTAATATTAAAAAAAAAAGTTCTTGTGGCTGAATGAATGGTGACTTACTCAATGTTGCTGTATGGAAACATAGCTGAAAGCAGTATATTAGAGTTGCAGACCTGGTGGCAAACTAGTGTTTGTTCTTTGGCATACTGCAATATATTGAAATCCTAAACAGCTCAAAATGCTTCAAATGCAGGTATATTATATCTGATCTGTTTGGAATTAATACAGTGAACAACATGGCAAATGTTATTTTTTGCACATTATTGAAAACGTAGCACTCCACATGTACAGTCCTCTATACTGTGTCAGGATTTATATCCATGCCTTTGGTTTCAGAGTTCCACTTTATTCGCTGGGAGTCAGAAATCCATTTGATATGGCTGGTGAATTTTAGGTCTTCATATTGCTGTACACTCCAAGCAAGCAAATTCATGTCTTTTTTGTTGTTAATACTTTAAATGCCATTGCTGTAATACAGGTTGGACTGATTTGTTGCGTCAATTCTAATTAACTGTGAGCTGATGCATTCTTAAAGTACCATCAAACCATTATCTGGAGCAGACTGTAGTGGATGCAATATAGCCAAAGCAACACGGAATTCTGAGACACGAGATTGATTGGTTGCTATGTTTTGGTCTTTAGACATGTTAATTTACACGTTTTTAGGTGGGAATTAAAGATAATACACTTTTATGTAATACCAAGGAAAACAAATCATTGAGGCTTTCATTGAAATATTTAGTGGAGGGACTGGAACATTTTTAATTTTCCAGTTATTTGGCTTACTTTAAGGCAATGGATAACTACTTTTAAAGAATGAGGACTACTGCACATAGTGGTGAGTAACCTACCTTTTCATGTATTATGTTCTGTATATCTACCAAACTCGTTCATGATGCTGGAAGCAGGCTGCTTTTTAATGGTATTGTGCTCAACTGTCATTACTGTATAATATAATTTATCATTTGTACTATTGTAACATATGTTCTGTATTTTATTTTCTATGTATTGGTTTTGTAGCAATTCACACAAAATCTTATTGTTTATGCCATTTGAACAGCAGAAAAGATCCAGGGGCCTGTTGCTTAAATGATGAAATTAAATTGTTGGTATCTGTTACTATGGTTTGCATACTTCATTTATTTTCTTTAAATCCTTAAATGAATATTTATATTGCTGAAGGTTACTAATTTTATACAAGTTCCACATTTGTTATGCCTTATTAACAATGTAATACCACATTATATACAGATATAAAACTGCAGTATTGACAACTGAACATTAATCGCAAGTATTAGACAGTGGTGTTAACAAATGTCATGCTTGGGGGGGGGGGGGGCAAAAGGTACAGTACAATAGTGATTGCACTCCAGAAGTAAATAATTTATTGAGACTTCATGTGGGAGATCCTCAGGATGTGATGAGTTGCTGACAAAATTTCAACACTACCTTATGTAATCCTGGCCAATAAAAAGGTTTTAATATTTTAGCCTGTATTTTTCATAATATTCAAGAGACCTGCCATTGTAATTTCATGAACCACTTAGAAAAAATTGTTAGAATACTCTTTCTACAATGTGTTTACCTTATGCAGTTTATGTGATCTTTAAATGTACTCCACCTTCAGGAACCTGTGTGTTCCTGAAACTCCTGCATTCACTAGCCTTGTAGGATGCTTCCTGTCTGACACCTTCTGTTTCTTGACCTTTTCTGCTACTAACTTCTAAACCACTTTGGGCCTTTGAGACTGCTAACTAGCAGTACCGCTGGTACAGATCTTTTCTATGATTACCCTGCTTCTCTTTTTGGGGAGGGGGGGTTGGTTGGGTGGGTGAGAAAGAGAACCTGCAGACTTCATCTGAAAGGTTCCCCTTAGGAAACAGGCTTCCCCCTCACCCTTTTAATATGTCGTAGGACACCCTATTAGGAGGCAATGGACCATTTTTTTTTCCCCTCTCCTCAATCATTTGTATCTGAGCATTGAAATATTTACCCAAGAGACTTTTAAAAAGCCCTATTCAAATGTGTATTAACAGATTTCCAGACAATGAAGAGCCATATTAAAATTTGAAATAAACTGACATTCCTTTCTTAACACCTAATACAGGAGTACAAATAAAACTTAGTCATATAGTCTTTGGTCCACTTTAGAACTGAAGTTTCTAGATCTTATAATGTCATGAGCCTTCACAATAGGAATCATCAGTCATTGGGGTGTACTTGGCATTGTACACAATGCTGATTTCTGTGAAAGACTGAACACCTTTTCTGGTTTGATGATGGCAAAATTTGGTTACGAAAGTTATTCACTAATCACCATCATACATCATACATCATGGAACATGCTACACTTGAATGCATCCCTCTTGTTTCCACAACCTCTTTGCCAGAGCCATTTTACAAAGATCTTGGTATACCCTACACTGGAACGATTTGATTCATAATATTGATGATACTTAGCAGATCTGCTATCTCACTAAACATGAGTACTCTTTCACAAAAGGTTTTTTCCATATTCTGAATTTTTTAAAATGATTATTGTCAGTCTCATTGCTGACAGATGTGTAAATCTGAGAATAGCCCTAACAGTGGGAAAAACCAAAAAATGACTAGAAAATAATTCACATTCTGTGGTTGTATTTGTTTCCAAAAAAGCTCAATTTATTGATAACTCCTAGCTTTAAAAAAAAACTCTGTAAAATGTACCATGCACCAACTATAATTACTGGATAATCTATTTAATGCTCCATCAAATGCATTTTTTATACAAAAACAAAAGTCAAGAAACAATTTGGTTAACGAAGTTGGATGTTTGTGCTTCAGTTGTCATTAGAGTCCGTTTTAACCAATTTAAATCCTGTTCTTATATAAGACATTTTGTCTTCACCTGGTTAGTATGAAGTCAAGTGAGAATGCTACTATTGAGCCACAGCTAAAGTCTGAGAGAAATTGAGAAAAGAGTGAGGCATTGTGCTGAAACCTCTATGGCCTGGAGAAGATTTTTCTAATATATCTTGCTCATAATGAGGTCAGCTTTATACTTGACTTTTGTGGATAACCAAATGAATCATCATCATGCAGAATGGAGAGGGCAGGTGGACAATTTTTTTTCTTGTCTCAAAATCCAGCAAAGAATGAAATACAAAATGGCTGCTCTTGATCAGAACAGTTGAATAATTCTAGGACATCAAGTGCTTGGAAATATTCGTAGTACTCTGATCTTCAGAAAAAAGTTGAGTATACTCATCTATTTTGATGATCATTTGTTAATTATATTTCAGACTGCAGTTGCAGAATTACAACTAGATTCATATGGGATCTGATATTGTCCTTAGTCCATGCTATTTAACTACATGCTTTCCTGATCAGAGAAGCCGCTAATAACAATAATATTTATGAACAGTGGACTTTAGGCAGTAACATGCATTTTCTAAATATGACCTTTAAAAAAAATTTCAGAATAGTAGCAACACAATTTTCAATTTATTGTTTCCCATTGTATTTAGAATCCTGTATTGTCAGATGTCTGATTTGTAGGGATTGAATCATATCCAAGTTTCTTCAAGTCCTTGGTGACGATGTTGAAAGAGATGGTTACGTAGCCTTGTGACAATACCCTTGTAACTAAACATGCAAAAGAAAACAATAAATATTCCATTAATGATTACTGTAAAAGGTGAAAACATGACCTAATTACATCCTTCTATACAGAGAAATGTCCTCTTCCTACCATGAAGAAAAAAGGGCATTAGTGGAAATGAGGTGACAGAGAAGCTTATTGGTATTACTGCTAGACTGTTAATCCAGAGACTCAGGTAATGTCCTGGGTTTGAATAATTAAGAGTCTAATGATAACCGTGAAACTTGCCATAAAAGCCTATGTGGTTCACTGCTGTGGCTCTAACTTCTCCCTGTAACCCCAATCCTGGCAACATTCTTGCAAATCTTTTCTGAACCATATAAAACTTAACAACAGCAGGGTGACCAGAGTTGTACACCGTTTTCTAAAAGTGGCCTCACCATTGTCATGTATTACCACAACATAACTCCCATCCTTGATGCACTGACGACCAATGAAGGCAATTGTAGCGAATGCCCTCTTCACCACCTGGTCTACCTGTGCCCCTAGGTGTCTTTCTTCAGCAACACTGTCCAGGGCCCTACCATTAAGTGTATAAGTTCTGCCCTATCAAATGCAACACCTCACATTTAACTCTAACAGATGGCCTGAAGAGTGGCAGATGAAGGTCCCATTGCATTCTGAGAGTACCTTCTTCCCTATCCACAACACTTACCAAGCATACCTCCTATATTCACTTCCAAATCGTTTATATGGTAGACCCAACACTGATCTGTGCAGTACACCATTGGTCACAGGCCTCCAGTCCAAAAAGCGACACTCCACCACCCTCTGTCTCCTACAGTTAAGCCACTTTGTATCCAATTTGCTAGCTTCCCTTCTCCCATATCCTTTAACTTTGCTGAAGTCCATAAAGACACCATCTACCACTCTCTGCCTCCATCAATCTTCTTTTGAAACCTCTTCAAAAACTCAGTCAAGTTAATGAGACATGATTTCCCAAGCACAAAGCCATGTTGATTTATCCCTGATCAGTCCTTGCCTTTGTAAATGTATGTAAATCCTGTCCCAAAGGTCTGTAGTTCCTCGCCACATCAGTCACAGTCACCCTCCAGCACCTCAGCCATGGCCGGCAATGATACAAGTATCTCAGCAAGGGGTCCAGCAATCTTTCTCTAGCTTCCTACAAAGTTTGGGGTACACCTGATCAGGTCCTGGGGATTTTATGTACCTTTAACTGTAGCAGTGTGAGGGAAAGAATCTGAACAAAAATCAAACAAGATGCTATAAAACCGTTACTGTGATAGTCAATGTGCTATCATTTCTATAAAGGCATCATTTTCCCTAGTGTGTATAATATTCAGAAGTCACTGCTTCAAATTACGTAATTTGATGATATGAAGCTACCAGCCCTGTGCAGCAGAGCAGTTTCACTGGAAGCATGTAAACTGAAAATATTCATTGACTCAAACCTTCTCTTCCTTCTCCTTGTGCAACCACTTTAGGATCTGTAAATTCTGGGCGCCTTCCCATGAGCCAGCTAAACAAAAAGAATAAAACATTGTGTAGTGTCATAATCTCTTAACAGTCCAATGAAAGTCGTGTCTTTAAAAGTTGAAGAAGATATTCCTTCTGTCAATTCACATTTGCTACATTATAGCAAGATGGAGATGGTCTGCAAACTCTAATTTGGCTAGTTCCCTGAGCTTCCATGCAGGTAGAATTCTATGACAGACTGCCATACATTGCCTCTTACAGAAACAGCCTGTGATGTGTAATTTTTTAAGTCAACCTGTTGAGTTGTTACACACCTCCTGGAGTAGGTGGGACTTGAATGCAGACCTCCTGGCTTAGAGGTAGGGACTCTACCACTACTGCACAAGAGTTCCAAATGTGCTGCCACAAAGACAGGTCATACTTTGGGTTCAATTCTCAATTCAAGCCCATGTGTGACTTACCAAATTAACCACTTGTGCTGCACCTTGTCATTAAATAGTGAACACTGCTGAGCTATTTTAACAAAAATGAAGAGTTTGGAAAATATTAGAGGATGTTTTGTGTTGCTGTAATAAAATCAATTGCGAGTTAGAAAATTAGGTTTTAAAAGAAATAAAAATGCCAGTTCAAACCCCTTTATTGTATTAGGGACTTCAAGATACAGGAAGCAGTTTTCTATAATTCAGTTAGGATTCTCAGCCAAGCTTCTATTATCCTTAAAATAATAGATCCACTCAAACTGTCTCCAGAAACCTAAGCAGCATACATTGGTAAATGTAATCATGTTCTTGCAAATCATGGCTGCTACTCGATATGCAAATAAAGGAAGAAAGTAAAAATGTCATATGCTTGTAAACACTTCATGAGACAAGTAAAAATTCAGCATACATCTTGACTGAGACTCCACATTTTGTGAATCTCAAATGTCCCCAACGCAATTGATAGCCATGAAGACCAAGCAATGTAAGGATGGGGGATAAACCACAATGGAACAGAAAAGAATGCATGGAAATAATTAGTCTTTATCATAGAAAGACACATTGGAATAGGGGAATAAAATATGACTGTGTCCTTACAAAGTTCTTGATAATGTGCTCTTGTTAAGAGTACAGAACAAGAATGTTACAAAATTTTGCAACTATAAATCTGATCACAAATTTTTAATTTCTATAAAGTGAAATTTCCCATTATTTGAAAAATTCAGATGTTTGTTGCAATCATGATTTGATCAAATGGAACTATCAGTATTGCATCAAACCTCAGCATTTGGGATTATTGTCGCTGCCATATTGCAGACCATTATTCTGTAGTGTTAATGCACTTACAACTCAATCTAAAATTTGGGGAAATGAACTACCTCTGTTATTGAGGTGAACAGGTTTGTCATCAGTAATCCAGACACTAATTTATCCCTATTTTACTGATTAGCTGTATTTGCATTAATTCCCCTCTCACACTTCAACTTTACCAGCTTGTACACCAATTTATCTTTCCTATGACAAGTCTTTTCCATTTTGTTGCTTCAATTGCTTTCCAACCTCTCACTTATGTGAGCAAACAGTATAACACATTGGTAGAATTTTAACAAACTATGACTAAATCAATATCAAATATGATTAGAGGGATACCTCCTTAGGGCTGTTCTGACACGCAGCACAGATTGAGAAACAAGGCAGAGGCCCAGAATTTTCAAAATTGCAGTACCATCATCTACTAAGGAGCCTGGATACCAATTTAGGACTCAGCCGTAGGCATTTATACCTCACCTGGTTTCAGCTGGTCATCCATCAGTAACCCATTATTGTGGAGCAGGAGTATCCATGGCAGGAGAACTGCCATGTTCTGGATGTCCATTGTGGATTCTGCCAGGACCCGACGTGCAACACCACTGGAAGATGTTGCTGAATCCAAACATTGACAAGCAGTCAGACATTGCATGATTCTCAAGAGATGGAGAGCTGCTACAAAGGCATCAGTTTTTATTTACCAGGCCTATGTCCCTGTTTTGCCATTTGGTACGATCACTGGTTATCATCCAACTCGGCACCCTGTTTCCACTAGTCCGTTCCCAACTGCCCGCAAAAGATGCTTTCGGACTACCTTCTTGAACCACTGCAGTCTGAGGTGATTGTTACTGTACATTTGGAAATAGTTCAAGGGAGGGACAGGAGGATGAAGCAGCTCAAAAGATGGGAGGTAACAAATCAATACTGAAGTTTTTGATCATTTGTAATCAAAAATAAAAATGCTGGTAAATTGTTAAACAGATATGACGGTACAAGCATAAAAACCTTAACACAACGCTTTAATATTTTATTTGGAACTGACATGACTAAATCATGACATCCAGAGATGTAATTACCTTGTAAATTTTTGCAACTTAGATGAAGACTCTGGGACAAACATTGGAATAGTTCTTTTATGCCTACAAATAAAAACAAATTCCCAAAATAAAATTGCCAATGCAAATAACATTTCATTTTAAACTTTTTTGTGCTGTAAAGTTGTAATATTCTATGAATATTGAAAACATTTAAAATGTTAAGTATACCTTTTGTAGAAGATTAGACCATAACTAGGCATTAAGCCTCCTTTACTGAGTAATAGAAATTTGGAAAATATGAACAGGAGTAGGCCACTTGACCCTTAGAGCTTGTGCCACCATTCAATGTGATCATGCCTCATCATCCCGATTCTGCTTTCACCCCAAATTCTTAGATATAGTGTGGTTGGTTTGCTCACCGACGTTTCATTACCCTGCTGGGTAACATCAGTGCAGCCTCTGATGAAATGCTGTTGTGTTTTCCCGCCTGGAATTTAACCCCTCAGGTCCGTTGGAGTTAATTACCTCATTTCCTGTTTTTCTTCAGTGGTGTGTATACATAGGGTCTAATTCTACCTGTTTATTGACGGCTGCCTTGGTGGAGAATCAGGCCTCTAGAAATTCCTGTGCTTGTCTCTGATTGGCTTGTCCTAGCTTCCTGATGTTGTCCCAATCGAACTGGTGGTTCTCCTTATCCATGTGAATGGAGATGTGAGTATTGGTCATGTCTTTTTGTTGCTAGTTGGTGTTCATGCATTCTTGTGACCAGTTTCCTTCCTGTCTGTCTAATGTAATGTTGGTTGCAGTCGTTGCATGGAATCTTGTATATCACGTTGGTTCTGTCCACAGTGTTCAAGTTAGCAGTTGACGTAGGTTTGTGAGCCACTCTGATGCCCAATGGTCGTGGGAACCATGAACACCAACCAGCAACAAAAAGACATGACCAATACACTCTCATCCAACCACAACATCCATAACCTGAGCTACAAATCTACTCAAGAATCTTAGATCTAGTCTTTAGGTCTAAAGGGATCAGTCACTTTCTTGAAAAGATTCAGTGTTTTTGGTCTGAAATACTTTCGGTGGTAGAGAATTCCACAGACTCACCACATTCTGGGTGAAGAGATTTCTTCTCATCTCAGTGGTAAATGGCCTACCCGTACCTTTAGATTGTGACCGCTGTTTCTAAACTGCTTGGTCATTGGGAACATCCTTCCTACGTTTACTGTTCTGGTAGAATTTTATGGGTTTCTGAGACCTCTCCCTATTTTTCTAAACTAATGAATATAGGCCTGTCGGTCCAGTATCTCCAAATGTCAGATCCAACAATACTACTGCTTATGAGAGATTAAAGGTACTGCAGATGCTGGGGAATCCGAGATAACAAGGTGTGGAGCTGGATGAACACAGCAGGCCAGGTAGCATCAGAGGAGCAGGAAAGCCTGACGTTTCGGGCCTAGACCCTTCATCAGAAAAGGGTCGAGGCCCAAAGGTCAATACTACTGCTTATGTTCACACTGTAGCTTCTACAATCAATCACATTGATTGCTGCAAGAAATACACCAATTTTTCAATTTATTTCACGAACAGAAAGTCAACAAAAACAAAACTAATGCATTGGACATGGCAAAAGCTTTGGGTCTTGACAGCCTGTGATGTTGAAGAAGCTTCATACTGGAGCTAACTGCCCTACTTGCCAAGCTTCCAGGACAGGTATTGGCCAGGATCGTCCTTTTTATTTAGTAACAAAACAGGACAACTTAACATAATCCATCCACCTCATTATCATCATCAATAAAGGAACGTAAAGCAGCATCATAAATCCCAACAACTGGCACCAGTAACTAACTCGCAAATAATATTTCAGAATCTGACACTGGCGCAGGAACTGACCTTTCAACAGGTCAAGCCTGCCCTGCCATTTAATTTGATTATGACAGATCACCTACCTCAACCCCAATTTCCCACACTATCCCGACATCCCTTTGTCATTAGAATCCAGAAATCTACCTTTTCTTTGTCTTAAACATACTCAATGATGACCCTGCACAGCCCTCTGGGATACAGAATTCCCAACCTCAAGTGATGATATTCCTCATCTTCATTCAAATGTCTTGCCCTTTTATAATAAGACTAAGTTCACTGGTTCTAAACTCACCAACCAGGGACTATATCCTTTCTACATTCAACATATCGTGTCCTGCTAGAATTTTGTATGTTTCAATGAGATCACCACTCATTCTTCAAAGCTCTGAATGAGGCATGGTCTCCTTAAATTCTACTCTTAAAACAGTTCTGCCACCCAGGGATTAAGGCCACTAAAACTGTACACTATATAGGTAGTTCATCTATAATGCGATAGTTGTATTCTTGTGTGACATTGCATATAGAAAACTGCTACACGTGTACAGCAGAAAGTCTGCATTCTCCAAACAGTGTCCACTATTCGTCAATCGTGTTACAGCTCAATTATGTCAACGAAACACTTATTATAGTAGAACTATAGCAGGCTGATGGAGAAAGTGAAGTCGCATGGGGTCCAGGGTGTGCTAGCTAGATGGATAAAAAACTGGCTAGGCAACAGGAGACAGTAGTAGTGGAAGGGGGTTTCTCAAATTGGAGACCTGTGACCAGTGGTGTTTCACAGGGATCTGTGCTGGGACCACTGTTGTTTGTGATATATGGAAATGATTTGGAGAAAGGTATAGGTGGTCTGATTAGCAAGTTTGCAGATGACCCGAAGATTGGTGGAGTAGCAGATAGTGAAGGGGACTGTCAGAGATTACAGCAGAATATAGATAGATTGAAGAGTTGGGCAGATAAATGGCAGAGTTCAATCCAGGCAAATGTGAGGTGATGCATTTTGGAAGATCCAATTCAAGAGCAAACTATACAGTAAATGGAAAAGTCCTGGGGAAGATTGATGTACAGAGAGATCTGGGTGTTCAGGTCCATTGTTCCCTGAAGGTGGCAACACAGGTCAATAGAGTGGTCAAGAAGGCACATGGCATGCTTTCCTTCATCGGATGGGGTATTGAGTACAAGAGTTGGCAGGTCATGTTACAGTTGTATAAGACTTTGGTTCGGCCACGTTTAGAGTACTGCGTACAGTTCTGGTCGCCACATTACCAAAAGGATGTGGATGCTTTGGAGAGGGTGCAGAGGAGGTTCACCAGGATGTTGCCTGGTATGGAGGGCGCTAGCTATGAAGAAAGGTTGAGTAGACTAGGATTATTTTCATTAGAAAGACAGAGATTGAGGGGGGAAACCTGATTGAGGTCTACAAAATCAGGAGGGGTATAGACAAGGTGGACAGCAAGAAGCTTTTTCCCCCCAGAGTGGGGGACTCAATTACTAGGGGTCTTGAGTTCAAAGTGAGAGGAGGAAAATTTACGGGAGATATGCGTGGAAAGTTCTTTACGCAGAGGGTGGTGGGCGCCTGGAACACGTTGCCAGCGGAGGTGGTAGACGCAGACACGTTAGTGTCTTTTAAGATGTATCTGGACAGGTACGTGGATGGACAGGGAGCAAAGGGATACAGACCCTTAGAAAATAGATGACAGGTTTAGACAGAGGATCTCGATCGGCGCAAGCTTGGAGGGCCGGAGGGCCTGTTTCTGTGCTGTAATTTTCTTTGTTCTACCTCCAGGTATAGTGTCATCGAGGGTTGATACAATTGCCGCAAAACATCTTTACCTCTGCACTCAAAACCTCTTACAATGGAAGCCAACGTACAATTTGCCCTTCTTATTGCTTCCTGCACCTGTATGCTTTTCATGACTCGTACCAAGGATATCTAGGTCCCTTTGGACATCAACACTTCCTGCCTTCCCACCATTTTAAGGAATAGAATCCCTACAGTGTGGAAGCAGGCCATTCAGGCCATCAAGTCCACACCAACCCTCTGTAGAGCATTCCCCCTACAGACCCATCCCATCCCTGTAACCCTTCATTTCCCATGGCCAATCCACTCAACCTGCACATCTATGGACATGGGAGGAAACCCACGCAGAGAATGTGCAAACTCCAAACACAGTCACCCGAGGCTGGAATTGAACCCGGATCCCTGGCACTGTAAAGCAGCAGTGCTAACCAATGAGCCACTGTGCTGCTCCTGAATACTTTGACTTTCCTACCAAATTGCATAACAGGGCATGATATATATTGAATGCAGATTGGATACAGCACCAGTTGGTGAGTTTAAAACCAGCAAAACATAGTCTCAGTATAAAGGGTAAGATTAATTTATTCAGAATATATTCTATCTGCTTATGCAGTTCAAATTCCCTTGATGCCTCCTTATAATTTTAATATTTTTACCTAGTTTTTGTCATCAGCAAACTTCGAAACGCTACACTTGGGCCCAACATGCAAACAATTTATACAAATTGTGAACTGCTGTGGCTACAGTACTGATCATTGTGACAGCCCACTAGTATCAGCTTACCATCCTGAGAACAGGCCATTTATTCCTACTATTTTCTGTCATTTAGCCAATTCTCAATATATACCAGTATCATCTTATGTACCCTAATTTATTAACCTCACATGTGGGACTTTATCAAAAGGTTTCTGAAAATCCAAATAACACCACATCCTTTATATTTATTGCAAGTAACAGATTCAAAAATTATTATTTTTAGTTTATTCATGGGTGTCACTGACTCGGCCAGCATTTACTCCTCACCCCTCATTGCCCTTGAGGTGGTGGTGAGCTGCTTTCTTGAACGGCTGCGGTCCACTTGCTGCAGGTAGACCCAGAATACCATCAGGGGGAATTCCAGGATTTTGACCCAGCGACAGTGAAGGAACATCAATATATTTCAGAGTCAGGATGGTGAGGAACTGGAAGGGAAATTTGCAGGTGGTTGTGTTTCCATGCACGTGCTGCCTTGGTCCTTCTAGATGGACATGGTTGTTGGTTTGAAATCTGCTGTCTAATAATATTTGGCAGATTTCTTCAGTGCATCTTGTAGACAGTACCCACTGCTGCTATTGACTGAAGGTTGTCTATGTGGTGCCAATCAAGTGAGCTGCTTTGTCGTGGATGGTGTCAAGCTTCTTAAATGTTGTTTGCTCATCCAGGCAACTGACGAGAATTCCATCACATCACTTGTGCCTTGTAGATGGTGGTCAGGCTTTTGGGAGTCAGGAAGTGAATTGTTCACCTAGCCTTTGACCTACTCTTGTAGCTATAGTATTTGTATGGCAGGTCCAGTTCAATTTCTGGGAATTCAGCAATGGTAATGCTACATAATATTTAAGGGTCAGTGATTAGATTGTCTCTAACTGAGATAGTCACTGCCTGGCTCAAATGTTACTTGCTGCTTTTCAGCCCAAGCCTGGATATTGTCCAGGTCGTCTTGCATTTTGACATGGACTGTTTGTTTCATTGTCAGAGGAAGCATGAATGGTGAACATTGTGCAATCATCAGCTAACATCCCCATTTCTTACTACTGAGGTTAGTGCATTGGTGAAACAGCTGAAATGATTGGGCTTAGGGAGTTCCCTGAGGAACTCTTGCAGAAATGTCTCCAAGATGAGATTACTCACTTCCAACAACCACAACAATTTTCTTTTGTGCTTGGTATGACTCCAACCAATGGAGAGCTTTCCCGTAATTCTCCTTGATGTCACACTCTGTCAAATGCAGGCTTGTCAAGCACTGTCACACTCACCTTACCTCACTAAAAGGTTTGACAAACATTATTTGCCTTTCATTATTCCATGTTGACTCTGTCCAATCAGATCACTTAAGCATCTTAGTTATCCCTTCAAACTGCAAAATTTGTTATTTAACATTTACTCTCCCTCTTAAATTGTAGAATTGTGTCTGCAGGAACCTTTCTAGAATCTGTAGAATTTTGAAAGATAACCACTAATGCATCTACTATCTCTGGTGACCTCCTTCAACACTCTCAGCAATCCCTCATTTGGACCAGAGGGATTTATGAATCTTTAGTCCATAATTTTGAGAGCTGTAATACCAATTTCTTATAGCTCCTCATTTCCATGTCTTAGTTCAATAGTACTTCTCAGAGATTTCTATATTTTCATCTGAAGATAAACACCGTAATTGAGATAGTAAGAACTGTGGAGCTGGAGGAACACAGCAGGCCAGGCAGCATTAGAGGAGCAGGAAAGTTGACGTTTTGGGACGGCACTCTTCTTCAGAAAAAATTGTGTTTTTCTGCCATTTCCCTAATTCTCCATTGTAAATTCTTCTGTCTGCCTATAACAGACATGTTTTACAGTCCACCTTTTAGGTTTCTTGCTAGTTTGCATTTGTGTTCTCTCATTCTTTTCTTTATCAGATTCTTGTTCATCCTCTGAATTCTAAACTGCTTCCAATTATTAGGCTTACCACTTCTTCTGGCAACCTTATAATTCACCTTCTTTGATCTAATGCAATCTAACTTTTATTTTGTTAGCCACAGCTGATTCACCCTTTCCTCTAAGTTTTTCTGTCTTGGAAGAATGTATATTTGTTGGAGACTGTGTAAAACTTTTTTAAATATCAACCATTGCTTGTCTACGATCAAATCTTCTAATTTATTTTCCCAATCCACTGTAGCCAACTTGCCATCTTGCCTTCATAGGTTCCTTTATTCAGGTTTAAGACTTCAGTTTCAGAATTAACTACATCACGGTCCATGTACACTTCTCGTTGTTGTGAAAAGGCAGCCAACATCATCAAGAAGATACAAAAGCTTAAATATGTACCAACAGATTAAAGAACAGCTTCTTCCCTGCTGTTTATAGACTGCTAAATGGAATTCTCAGATTTCAAATCTAATGTTGATCTTGCTTTTGTACTCTCCTGTGCAGCAATAACTTTGTATGCCTCATTCTGTTCAATCATTCAATGATCTGTATGTCCTTGTATGTTATAATCTGCCTGTATTCCACGCAAAACAAAACTTTACACTGTACTTGGGTACGTGACAAAATTAAATCAAATCAAATAATGTGAAATTCTATTGTGTTCACAACTTCCCAAAGGCACCCTTACAGCAATATTATTAGTTAGCCCTTTCTCATTATTCAATTCTAAAATATAACCAGATCGCTAGATGGCTCTTCAATGTAGCTCTAGAAATCCAGGGCATACACACTCCAGGAATTCATCCTCCGCAGCCTATGCACTGATTAAGTTTCCCCAGTATCTTATGATGCAGGATGTGTGATTGAGATATATTGGATAATTTATTTTGTAATGTTGAATTTTGAACTAGTGGCATATGGATTTTCTGTGTGAGGGTATGATTTTAATGATTAACTTATAGATATTTCTGAAGCCATAGTCATTCTTTTTTCTTAAAGTAGTTAGTGTGTGTTTGGGGGTGCTAATGGGAGTTTGATTACATTGGGAAACACAGAAAATTCAATATGATTGTAGCTGATTATCCAAGTCAGTACCCCATTCCCATTTTCTCCACGGAGATATAATTTTTATGTCTATCTCCTTCTCAAAAACATTCAATGTTTCTGTCTCAACTGTTTTCTGTGGCAGAGAATTCCACAGGCTTACCAGTCTAGTTTGAAGAAATTTATCAACTCATTCTTATATTGTCTACCTGTATCCTTATGTGTGACACGTAGGTCTTGACTCCCCAGTCACCGAGAACGTCCTAGGTTTATCTTGTCTAGTCCTGTTAGAATTTTAAAAGTTTCTATGAGATTCCCCCTCATTCTTCTAAACTCAAGCAGCTCTGCCATCCCAGGAATAAGTCTGGTAAACCTTTGCTGCACTTCCTCCATAGTGAAAACTGTACACAATATTCCAGAAGTGTTCTTACCAAGGCACTATACAACATCAGCAAGACATCCTGCTTCTTTAGTCAAATCCTTTCACTATGAAGGCCAAAATATAACATTTGCTTCTTCACCTGGATAAGGATAGCCAAATCTACTGCCATTAAGATAATCTGCTTGTTTTTGCTACCAAAAAGTGGATAAGCTCACATTTATCCACATTATATTTCATGTGCCATGCATTTTCCCACTCACTCAACAACGTGCACTAAAGCAACCCTGTGTCCTCCTCACAGTTCAACCCTCCTACCCAGCTTTGTGTCATCTGCAATATTTTAGATATTATATTGAAGGCTTTCAGATAAAAGATTCTGGAAATTTTTGGGGACTTGTGGGAAATCCATAGCTGTAGAAAAAAAATGCTTTTGAGTTTGTTTGGAGCAGAAATGCTGAAGTCTTGGTAGAAACTGGATAAAGTCGGTTCTGCTATAACGCGTGTTTCTTTAATGCAATTGAAGAATTTAGACTACTATTTGTATAATGTAAACTTTCCTTACCTGTATTGGCTATAATGCAATTCCAGCCCCAGTAGTTTAAATGGTGCAGCTATTGCGCGATTTTCTTATAACGCGAGATCACACAAGAACGGAACTATCACATTGTAACAGAACTGACTGTACGTAAAACAGCTACTCCTGAGAAAGGGAGCTAGCTTAGGTCAGTTAAATAGTTTCCAGAATCTTCTATCTGAAAGCCTTCAATATAATATCTAAAATATAGCAGGTTTAATTTATGCACTTCTTGTCTGGAACTGTTAGTTACAACTCTGAAGGGGTTATTTGAAACTCACATGATCTAAGCTCAGTTACATAAAGGCTCTGGGAAGAGGCTTTCAGATTTTCAAGATGCTGCACTGAGGCCACAGTTAAATTAAGTCCTATAGATGTGAAACAGAAGGGAATTCTCTCTGGTGAGAGTAAAGGAGAGATTTTGAGATTAATGAGATTATGGATTTTACTATGTGCTTCAAAATTTTTAAATTTGTGTTGTATGTAAATAGTTTGGTTTATTCTATTTTACCTCATGTAATCTTCTGTTTCGTTAAACCTGAATCTGCAACATTATATGTCTACGTTTTATGGAAGGCCATCTTGTTAAAATCAGAAAAAACATATGATCTATCAAGAAAGGTTTCAGTCTAGGTTCAGAATCTGCAAACTGAAGTCGCCCATTATTACTATATGTTATATGCAGCTCTAATTTCTTTATTTCCTTCACTGGATCTATGCTTCCAAAATTGTTTGACTACCAACCGTGAGTTTGTTTTTAAAGGAAGATCTGACTCACCTTCCAGGAGTTGTGGGAACATGAACACTTCCATAGCCACGGACCACATCGTTTCCGAACAGATCAGCACCATACACACTTATAACTATCTGCGGCCCTTGAGAAGAAAGAAAAGCTAGGTGCTCAGCTACCATGCTTCAAATGACCAAAATGTCCAGATCAAAGTCCCACATCAGGATGTCAGTCACAAAAGGTATGTCATAACATGTCCAAACAGGTTGCTTAAAAATAATTAGCAGAGGGTCTTACAGGACAGTGGTAGCGTCCGTACATCATGGTCAAAGGTCTAGTTCAAGTCCCACCTGACCCTGAGGTTGCATCATATCCTGTCTTAACTGGTGAATTTAGAAATAACTTTTCTTGAAGGCACTCCTATTTCATGCAATGTCTAAGTGATGTTTTCAACGTTGTCATATTTTGTTTAAAAATAAAATATTTTCTGATTTAAAACAAAATACACTTACAGCCAAATGGATTGGTGCTCTTGAATGTGATTTCCATTGGAAAGTTCCATACGAAGCATTGATTGCAATCCCTGTTTTTAGAGGTAATCTGGGATATCCCTTCCTCCAAACCCTAAAAAGAAGAAAGCCAAGACAAAAATAGCAGTTACTGCTACAAGGAGCAGTACACATTTCACTGAAGACAGACCTCCATTCCACGTCTTATTCAGCTGCTGATATTCCACGACTGACTGACTGATGCCTTCACATGGAAGAACTACCGAATTGGGGAACTAGTTGCTGAGATTGTCTTGCAACCCATCTGTCCACAAGTTATTTTTGGAACTTTGCTGGAAAAGGCAGTAGCAATACCAGTTCAACATACAAAAAAAAATTAACTCCCTTCATAGAAATGTAACAGATGGATAGTACTGGACAGCTATCTTTTGCTTGTAATCATCTAACATTATTATATTGCAGTGTTTACTGGTTCTCTACTGCTCTCTGACGTGAGATACAAAAACACAGCTGAGAACATTTCTTAGTGTAGTGTATTTTTCAACATTACTTCTAAGGAATGCAATGTATTTTTAATAATCATCATTAACAGTTTCAAAACGTTGACTGGTGAAAAATCATTTTTGTATCATACACACGGTATTCAAGCAATATCGGTAACTCATTTGCTAATTCAACTTGCAAACGTGTTCAGATGTTCTTAATTTGCCTGACCATGTAAAATAAGAAGGAAGAGCCAGAATGTTATACTGTCCCTTGTGCCTTCAATAAGATCACGACCAATGTTGACCTCAACTCCATTTTCACACTTACTTCCCATAATTCCTGACCACCCCTATAATTCAAGAATCTGAATATATCCAACCCTGAGCTGGACAATGAGTCAGGTTCCACCACACACTCGGAAAACCGCATTTTTTTTTAAAAAATCTAAAACGAGTGATTTATTATTCTGAAACTTTGATCCCTGGTTTTAGATGACACCATGAGGTGAAAATAACCTAGAAATATCTACCATGTTAAGTCCCCTCAAAATCCTGTGATCTGAAAACATCATTTGATACGGTCTTCAGGGGACACAGGTAGTAGGTGCCGCAACATTGATCAGGGAATCAATCACAGCAGTAAGAAGGGATGATATCTTAGAGGGCTTATCAAATGAAGCCAATACGGGTAGTGCCTTTATGTCGAGGCTTTACAGGACATTGGTGAGACCTCTTCTGGAATACTGCATCCAGTTCTGGTTGCCCAGTTATAGGAAGGATTTTATCAAGCTGGAAAGGGTTCAGAAGAGATTTATCAGGATATTGCTGAGTATGGAAGGTTTGAGTTATAAGGAAAGGCTGGATAGGCTGGTTCTTTTTTCACTGGAGCCATTGGAGGTCGAGAGGTGACCTGACAGAAGTTTATAAAAAAAATGAGAGATATAGATAGAGATGATGGTCATTGTCTTTTCCCTAAGATGGGGAATTTCAAGACTTGGGGCCACATTTTTAAGGTGAGAGGAGAGAGATTTTAAAAAAGACATGAGGCTTTTTTTTTTAAATACACAGTGGTTCGTGTGTGGAATGAACTTCCTGATGAGGTGGTGGATGTAGGTACAATTACAATATTTAAAAGCCATTTGGATGGATGTATGAATAGGAAAGGCTTGGAGGGATATGGGCCAGAAGCAGGCAGGTGGGACTAGTTTAGATTGGGATTATGTTCGGTATAGACAGGTTGGACCGAACAGTCTGTTTCTGTGCTGGGTGTGTCTATGACTAGAAGCAATCACATTGCTGGGAGTGTACTACAGGGACCTGCTAACAGAGACAATTAGAGGTGTGGGTATGTTGGCAAATATTAGACAACTGTAGAAGTGATAGTGCGAGATTTCAATATCCAGCATTAACTGGGGTTGTCATGGTGTAAAAGGTTTATACAGGACAGAATTCTTAAAATGAGTCCAGAAGTCAGTGAGTGGAGTGAGTGCACAGTGGTTAGCAATGCTGCCTAACAGTGCCAGGGACCTGGGTTCAAATCCAGCTTTGGGTGACCGTCTATGTGGAATTTATAAGTTCTCCTGATCTGCGTGAGTTTCCGCCAGGTGTTTCAGTTTCCTCCCACAGTCCAAAGATGTGTAGATTAGGTGGATTGGCCATGGTAAATGCTAGATCACAGGAATGGGGGTGGGATGGTCTTCAGACAGTCAGTGCAGACTCGATAGGTCATACTGTCTCTTTCAGCATTGTGAGGATTCCATGAAGCCCACCAAGAGAGGGTGCAGCCCTGGACTTAATTTTAGCTAAAGAAGTCAGGTGCATTTGCATATAGTGACCACACTTGTTACAGAAAAGGACAAAGGATGGTAAAGTTTTAAACCGGGAAATTGATTTTAATAAGGTCAGATATGACTTGCCAGAGTGTACTGGGAGCAGGTACTTTTAGGTAAATCTGTATCAGAACAGACTATGCATTTAAGGAGGAAATCAGGAGAGCACAGTGCCAAGATGTTCCAATAAAGACTGTGGAAGGGACAAATAAATCTTGGATGTTGAAGGATACACACGATTGGATAAAGAGAAGGATGATATGCATATAGCAATTGGAGAACCGTGATGTAATTAAAGAAATTAGCATAAACAGAATGGAGGTTCTAAGTGGT
>JAHRHZ010000023.1:14455781-14497305 GCA_024137785.1 Ginglymostoma cirratum | reverse complement strand
CCTTCTTCAGAAAATTTTCTTCATTTTCTGAAGAAGGGTCTAGGCCCGAAACGTCAGCCTTCCTGCTCCTCTGATGCTGCTTGGCCTGCTGTGTTCATCCAGCTCTACACCTTGTTATCTCAGATTCTCCAGCATCTGCAGTTCCTACTATCTCCAGATAAAATAGGCCACAGGAGAGAATCCGCAGGACGTGGTGCCATTATTCAAGAAAAGAGGAAGGGATAAACAAGGAAACTACAGGCCAGTCAGTCTAAGTCAGTGGTGGGGAAACTATTTGAAGCAATTCTGCAGGACAGAATGAACCTGCATTTAGAGAGGCAGGGATTTATCAAGAACAGTCAGCCTGGTTTTGTTACAAGAGGTCTTGTCTGACCAACTTGATTGAATTTTTCAAAGTGGTGACTAGATGTGTACATGAGAGCAACACATTTGACAGTCTACTTGGATTTCAGCCAGGCTCTTGATGAAGGCCACTATCAGTTCTGAGGAAGGGTCACCGGATCCAAAATGTTAACCCTGTTTTTTCCTTCACAGATGCTGCCAGACCTGCTGAGCTTCTCCAGCAACTTTGTTTTTGTTCCTGATAAAAGTCCTGCACAGGCATGTGATTGCAAAAGTGAGAGCCCATGAAATCTAAAGAAAATCGGCAAATTAGATTCAGAATTGGCTGAGTACCAGGAAGCAGAGAGTGTTTATTTGGCTGGAAACCTGTATCCAGTGGGGTCCCACATGGATGAGTGTTTGGGCTTTTGCTATTTATGTCTAAATGGTTTGGACTTGAACACAGGAGGGTTCATCAATAAGTTTGCAGATTTTTCTGCTGTGTCAATTTAGTATATAGCGAGGATGATAGCCTTAGATTACAGAATGATAAAGAAGGACTGATAAGTGGCAAACGTAATTCAATTCAGATAAGTGTGCGGTGGTGCACTTGGGCAGGGCAAATAGGGCAAGGGAATACATGGGGAGCACTAAAAATCAGACGGTACAAAAAACAGCGGATGCTGGAAATCGGAAACAAAAACATAAATTGCTGGAGAAACTCAATGGGTGTAGCAGCATCAGAACTGTTCTGAAGAAGGGGCACTGGACCCAAAATGTTGACAGCTTTCTCTCCACAGATACTGCCAGACCTGCTGAAGATCAAAGGGATATTGGCCTACATGTATACCCTTTAAGGTAGCTGGTCAGGTAGATAAAACTCCATGCCTTTTTAACTACTTTAAGAGCAGGCAGTTTATGCTGGAACCGTATAAAATGTTGGTTAGGCCTCAGCTAGCATTTGACAAGGTTCCAGATGGTAGACTGGTTAGCAAGGTTAGATCCAGGGAGAGCTAGCCCTTTGTATACAGAATTGGCTTGATGGGTGAAATACGACAAAGCATATAAGAACAAAGAACAAAGAAAACTTAGCCCAGGAACAGGCCCTTCGGCCCTCCAAGCCTGTGCCGAAGTTATACCAGACTCAAAACATTAACTCTGTTTCACTGACCACAAATGCTGTGATACCAGCGCAGTTTCTCCAGCATTCTCTGTATTTGTTAAGAAAATTCTGGGTTTAAAAAAAAATTGTAATAAGCGTTTTAAAGGAAGAAAGCAATGTAGAAAAGAAATTAAGTCCTAGGCAGGGGAAGATGTGGCTGTCATTGATGGGGACAATTAAGAGATTACAGAGATGGGAGGGTGAGACCACATGAAAATAAGGTTGAGAATTTTGAAATCAAGATGTTTATTGACTGGACTGAGCTAACGTAGGTCAGCAAACAATAGGAAAATAGGTAAGTGAGACTTGATATGAGTTAAGAGCAACTGATGTGCATGACTTCAAGGTTGCCGAGCATAGTGTGTGGGACATCCAACTAGGAATACTTTGAAATAGTCAAGTCTTGAGGTAATAAAGGCATGGTGAAGGTTTCAGCAGCCCACATGAGCTGAGGGTGAATCTGAGGTCTGAAGCTCATCTCAGGGTTAAATGTGACACCTCGATTGTAAACGGACCAAAGAGAGTGATGGAGTCTGTATTTAATGAGTAGAACTTGGAACCAAGACCAAAATCAATGGCTTCAGTCTTTCTATCAATTTACTGGAAGAAATTTATGCCTGCCCAGTACTGAATGATGCATAAGTCTAATAATTTAGCAACAGTAGTTCAATGCCCGATTCCACTGAAGGGGATTCTAGCAATAGAGGGCATAGCCTGAGAATAAGGGCTAGCCCATTCAGGAGAGATGTTGGGATGCACTTCAGCAAAGGGTAGTTGATGTTTGAAACTCTTTCCATGAACAGCAATGAATGCTGAATCAGTTGTTTCTTTGAAAACTGAGACAGATACATCTTTGTTAAGAAAAGGTATTAAGGGACTCCATTAGCCATGCCATCTCACATGAACTTAACAGTCCCATCTTTTCCATTATAGATAAGGCCAGCTCTGATCACTCAGCACCCACATTCCATCACCCAACTCTAGCTCCTTCTGTAACCATGTCTGGAAAAAGAAAATCCTCCAGTTCGCTTATAGCTGCACTTGAAAATCCCACCTGTCTAGCCTTTGGCCCTCTGCTCGCTCAAATCATTAGCTGGAGAAATGTTGCAAAGCAAATAATGGTTTTATCAGAAACTAAGTATTCAAAAATAGAGGTGAGGGAGGGAACAGCAAATCATTAGCTGCAGAAATGTAGTGAGCAGAGGGCCAGAGGCTAAACAGTTGGGATTTTGCAAATTTGCATGCAAGTGAATCGGAGGGTTTTTTTTTTAAATTCCAGTAATGGTTACAGAAGGAAATACAGCTGTGTGATAGAACAGGGATATGGGTACTGAGAGACAAAAAGTGATCAGAGATGGCTTCATCTACAGTGGCTAGGGTGGAAACTAGTAAGATCATGTGAAGTGGCAAAACCAAGGGTTCGGCCAAGAATATGGGTTGAGGATTTTCCCGAAGGGACAGTAATACAGGATAAGAGGACACGGAACTCGGAGGAGACTGGTTACGATCTTCATCTCAATTTATCATATTCTAAGTGAGAAATCATTTGGTGTGGAGGCTGATGGAGGAAATCCGCAAAGAAACTGTGGTAGGGAAATCTTTATCACTACACAAGTTTAGCATTAGTGCAAATTCGTACAAGTGAACATCCCACTTCTGCACTTTTTAACATGTTTCCAGCACATGATCAGATCACAAACCAGAAACTGCACACTGGTGCAGATAGACTATTGGCCATGAAGTGTAAGTTGAAGTAGTTCAGAAAAATTACAGGTACACAACTAACAGGATTAACACAAATCTGTCTCGATTTTTGCAGGAAAAATGAAATTAAAAATTTGACTTCTCCAAATAAGACTGTTAGAACAATTAACCTGACATCACATTACCATGTTCTAGGACATTAAAGACATTTAGTCAAACTATTTTAGAAGGCACAAATAACTGGAGAATACAACTAACTTTCAATAAACTAATCCAAAGCATAACATTGGCACAGCCCCATTACTTTGTCACAACTCCTTTACATAGTGAATGATTTCAGGAAGTATTTATAAATAAAATTACTTAATTGCGAAATTCAAGTTCACTTATAACACTAACAGCTAAACCCAAAATCTGTGTGTAAGATTAATTCACTGACTACTTTTCAAACAGAGCCAGACTTGAACCAATACTCGGCTTTAAACTGCTGTCCCCAAAACTTTCTAGATTTTTTTTGTCTTCTACTTTTATGTGAAAGATCGATGATTTAAAAAGTAGTAGATAATTTCTTCATTGACTGTTATTCACGATACCAATGAATAAGATAGGTCAGACAATGCACGTTATTCTAAAATGTCCCCTCTTCTTTACACTGATAAAAGCTTTAGTTCTCACAGGGCAGTGACTTGAAAGGAATTCTGGTATTTACATATACATATTAATCAGTTAAAACCTTCTAACTTAAAGATTAAAGATTTAACAGCATCTTAGGTTTGTTTAATACATCCTCATCAGTGGTGTGACTCTTTGATCTTTTACCTATAAATTCTGAGTCTGATACCAGCACACACTAGCACCTGAAAGAAGCAGTGAGGCTCTGGAAAACTTGTGTGTTTTCAAATAAACCTGTTGGACTATAATTAATTGTGTGATTTTGCCCTTGTCCACCTCAGACCAACACTGGCACTTCCACATCAGTGATAGAGCGAGAAGAGAGGTGCCAATTCTGTTCATTACAACACTTGGCATTAATACAGTTTCCTTCAAAGCTTTCAGTGTGTGCGAGACAAGTGCTGAATTATTAAATTAGAAAAGACTTCACAAGAAGAAAAGACATGGATTAAATATTAAAATACAATGTAGATGATATGCAAAGAGAGGTTTTTATTCCAATTCCAAGCTTCACCTGTAAAATTAAGTTTCTTTCACTCTGTCATTCTCATGGTAATAAGATTCTCAGGAAATTTTGGTGTACAACACAAATCTGTACTTTTATTTGTTTCTTACAGACCAAAAGATGTGGCATGAAAATTTCACATGTTAACCCCTACACTTTACTGAAAGTCTAGTGAAAACACTACACGGTGTAGATTTATGATCTTTCTGAATGTCAATTTGTCCACAATACAGTGAGCTATCTCATTAGTTAAAAGACATGACCGATTTAGTCATTGTACACGTCAGGAAAGTGTCCTAAACCATTCAATTATTTCAAAACAGCATTTCTAAAATTTATTTTCTACAAAAGAACATTTTGTACATAACATATGGTGTATAGAAACTGTTGAAAATCAACAAAAAGCACACTACTTCACAATCTTCTTATTAACAATTTATTTAAATTAGATAGGCTAGGGTTGTAGTTTCTGTGGTTACTTATTTATCTAGCAACAAAAAAACCTCAAGAAATTTATTTTATTTAGAAGTATTATTATTATAAATATTTGGATTAACAAAAATAGCACAATCATTAAGGAGTTCAGTAGTTTATAATGACAGAAACCATTATGATTGCATCACCATTGAAGTGACATTTCATTTAAATTTATGATTTTAATTAGCTCCTCTAACATAAGAATAATGCTACAAGGCAGCTGTAATTCCAGAATGACTCAATATCCAAGGGAATAGAATTCAAATTATATCACATTGGAAAAGCACAGAATTCAGACTGTCATAGTAACTAAGCTTGTAGTCAATTATTATAGGATAAATGTTTGTCCCACAATGAGCTGAACAAACTAACATCAACACTTACTGTTGTTGGAGCCCAGTCATGTCCATACACATAGGAGTATTTGCAATACAGCTCATCAAACTCTGGAAACTGGGGAAAAAATAATTCGAATTCAAATGAACAAAAATTGCAGAACTTTCCAAATGCTGATATGCTTTGTTTTAAAGTTTCACATTTAATATTGGTGAGATTAGTATGTTTTGAAATCTGAGACCCACAAAATATCTACAATCAAATTAGTACTTTTATAGCAACAAGTTAACAGCATGCAGGAATTTGAGTCTTTATCTCATAGACTTTAACAGAATCAAAATTCTCACCCAGGAAAAAGTTACAAAACCACAATATATGGATAGAAATACAAATTTTGTTAGAAGTCTGGCATTGTGACTTATTCACTGTCATATAATGAGACAATAATTAGAAATAACTTTCTCCTGGGTTGAAACAGCAGTTTACATCTGAAGGGCTCAATATTATTTGGAGAATAAACACTTTTGTTGCAATCTGACTACTATAATTTAAGAATTTATCAGTGAAGGCAGTCAATATTTGAGGGATCAAAACATCCTTCCAACAGGGGTCAACTTAAACATGGAATATAAATTAAGCATATGGGTTAGTGCAGGAAGACACATTTCTGTTGGTCTGTTGCCACATGAGGTCCGTGTTAGAGTGTCTTAAACTCCCACGCACATTTATCGTAACACACTCCATTTTGCCTGCTTGATCCCATACTTTGGTGTTTAGGCTGGTAGAACCTTAACTTGTATTTCTGAGCTGAAAACTGAGCCTTGCTCCTAATGCAAAACAAAGTACTAAACATGCACTTATTAGCTAAAAAAATTATATGGTAAATATAGGCCTGAACTTACACTTTGACTTCAAGGCCATTTTGTTACAGTACTAATCTTTTCTAGGGTTCAACGTCATACCAACATTATAACTGTTCTTCCTAGAGTCTATGTTTTGACAGCAGCACAGTCACTGGAGTGAGACCATGTTAAAAACTCTGAATGTTATCACCCTCTTCCCTATTCTATAATTGGTAATGCATTCTTTGTATAAACTGGAAAGCTGTCCCAAAATGTTTTCATTCAAATCCAGTGAATGTTCACTTTTTAGCATTAAGAATAACTTTCATGCAATAAGATGTATCAAATAACTTCCTGACTTTTTGCAAACTTAACCAATTACATCATTGTATTCCCCCCTCAGACGCCATTCTTATGTCGTCTCTCCCATCAATACTCAATCCCTCCAGTATTCTGTCCAGCTGAAGAAACTGTTGCAGCGCTCCCCTTACTTCTACTGCTTTTATTCTCCACCAACACCCTGCCAATGCCTGCTGTGACCAACAGCTGTTGGCAGTCATACAATTGGAATGTGCTCCAACTTTTTTCCATTAAGTTCATTCATGGGATGTGAGTGTTGATAGCTGGGCCAGAATTTTTTTTACCCATTCTTCGTTGCTTTGAGAAGGTAGTGGTGAGCTGCCTTCTTGAACCACTGCTGTCAATGTGCTGTATGGAGACTCTTATTACCACTATTTCCACGTCAGAACAGTGAGTGGCCTGGGAGAGAACTTGAAGGTGGTGGTATTCCTTTGTACCTGCTGTCATTGTCCTTTGCTTGGACACGGTTGGGGGTTTGGAAGTCCTCTGCACGTGCCAGGCACCAAACAACAATACACCTAAGAGAAGATATGCCCCTTAAACTGGTCAATTAAAATGGTCCACACAAGTAAACAGCAAGTGATATCTTTATAATTATAGATAGTTTGACATGAAGCCACTGTTTAACGGAGGAAAAATGTTGACTGTTGGAACACTACTACGTATGGGTTGAATCCTCATTCAACAGGCATAGAAGTACGTCATTCAGTATAATCATGGATGATCAAACATTTCAATGTCTTTTACTCACCCCATACCCACAATCCTGCACACTACTGGTTATTAGAAATCTACTAATCAATTTCTAAAATACTCAAAGACCGGGCCTCCACAGCCCTCTGTGTAGAGAATTCCAAAGTTTCACAACCGTTTCAGCAAAACAATTTCACCTCATCTCAGACCTAAGTGGCATCCCCATCATCAGTAAATTGTCCTCCTAGTTTTAGACTCCCCGGTCAGAGAAAGATCTTAGGCCTTTAAATATTTTGTAAATTTCAATGAGATTCCCTGTCATTCTTTGAAACGCTAGACATTACAGAGCCAATTTGCCCAATCTCTCTTCATAGGTCAGTCCCACCAAACCAGGAACACGTAGTCAACCTTTGCCGCACTCCCTCGATTGCAAAAATATCTTTCCTGAGATAAGGAATCCAAAACTACACACAATACTCCAGGTGCAGTCTAACCACACTCTTACACAATTGAACCAAGACTTCATTACAGTCAGTTCTGCTATTACGTATGTTCCGTCAATGTGAATTGGCTGAACGCGATTGATGAATAGGGGAACGGTATTTCTAAAACATGAACTTATGTTAGCTATAACACGATTCCATCAGTGCATGGAGGAGTATGCATCAACATCACGTGATCATTTCATGGGCTTTGTTGTGAATATGTACAACGTTAGCACTAAAAGTGTCTCCATGCCAGCATCACATTATCCTTTTGCAGGCTTTGTCACGAGGAGCTTTCTGCGAGAAGTACAGTACTATTTCCTCCCTCATCATGTCATCTTGACATTTTTTCAAGGAGAAGTGTTAAGAACATAGAACAGTGCAGCACAGGCCCTTTGGCCCACAAAGTTGTGCCGACCTGTTATCCTACTAAGATCAAACTACCCTGCATTATACTATCATCCATGTGCCTATACAAGAAAGGCTTAAAAGTCTCTAAAGTATCTGACTCCACTGCCAGTAGCGCATCTCACACACCTACCATTCTCTGTGTAAAGAACCTACCTCTGACATCTCCCCTATACCTTCCTCCATTCGCCTTAAAATTATGCCCCCTTGTAATAGTCATTTCCGCCCTGGGAAAAAGTCTCTGGCAATCCACTCTATTTATGCCTCTCATCATCATGTACACCTCTATCAAGTCACCTCTCATCCTTCTTCATTCCAATTAAAAAAACCTTGGCCCTCAACCTTTCCTCATAAGACCTGCCCTCCAATCCAGGCAGCATCCTGGTAAATCTCCTCTGCACCCTCTCTAAAGCTGCCACATCCTTCCTATAATGAGGTGACCAGAACTGAACGCAAATTTACTTTTATTTCATTATTAGGTATGAATTAAACATTTATTCAAATTGTGCTATCCTTTGTGTTAGGTTTTTGAATTTTGACTGATTTTTTTTGATGGTCTCCCCCAACCCCACTTATCCCATAGGCCCTGTTATTTCTATAGTGCGATTTTCTATAACACACTGTGGCACAGGAACGCAATTATCATGTTGTAGCAGAACCAACTGTACTCCTGTACTCAAATATTCTTGGAATAAAGGCTAACATTCTTTTGATCTTTCTAATAGCTTGCTGCACCTGACTATTACCCTTCAATGACTTCTCGACAAAGAGGTAAGTATATTGACTCCTAAGAAATACAACCCATGTTTGTTCCTCCTACTAGAGTGCATGACCTCACACTTCTCCACTTTATCTTACACCTGCCATGTTCTTGCCCATTCAAAAGCAAAATCCTCCTGAAGGTTTACATCTTTCTCACAACACACATTCCCACTCTGCTTTGTATCATGCACAAATTTGGAAATATCACATTTGGTTCCCACCTCCAAATCACTGACATATTTTGTGAACAGCTGGGATGCAAGTACTGATCCATGTGATATCACATTTGTCACAGCAGTGGCACAGATAGCACACAATTCAGCATGAAATGTGAATGCATATCTATCCTGTTATCAACAAATGGACACACAGCAAAATATTGAGGCAGTGTCTGAGACAGGAGAGAGCAACCTATGGCCATCGACAATATAGAGCAGATCGAACAACACTCAGGAAACTTGACCCCATCCAGGACAGAACAGCCCACTTAACTGGCATTGCATCACTTCCTCCATTACTGTCACTCAGTAGCAGCAATATGTACAATCTACAAGATGCACTGCAGAAATTCACCGCAGCTCCTTAGAGAGCACTTCGCACACCCACAACCACTATTATTTGGTAGTCTAAGGGCAGTAGATACATCGGAATACGACCATTGCAAGTTCCCTCCAAGCCACTCAACACCCAAACTTGGCAATTTATCACCTTTTCTTTAGTGTTGCTGGGTCAAAATCCTGGAACTGCCTCCCTAATGACATTGGGAGTCTACCTACCACAAAAGCAGTGCAGTGGCTCAAGAAGGGTGGCGCAGTGGCTCAATGGTTAGCACTGCTGCCTCACAGTGCTAGGGGACTGGGTTTGATTCCAGCTTCAGGCGACCGTCTGTGTGTGGAGTTTGCACATTCTCCCGTATCTGTGTAGGTTTCCTCTGGGCGCTCCAGTTTTCTCCCACAGTCCAAAGGTGTGCAGGTTAGGTGGGCTAACCATGGGAAATGCAGGGTTACAGGGAAAGGGTAGGGGTTGTGTCTGGGTGGAATGCTCTTTAGAGGGTCAGTGTGTACTAGATGGGCCAAATGGCATGCTTCCACACTGTAAGGATTCTATGAAGGCAGCTCATCACCACCTTCTCAAGGGCAACTAGGAATGGGTGATAAATGCTGGCCCAGCCAATGATGCCCACACACAGTCATACAGCACATAAACAGACCCTTCAGTCCAACCAGTCCATGTTGAACACAGACCCAAACTAAACTAGTCCCACCTGTCTCCTCCTGGCCCATATCCCTCCAAACCTTTACTATTCATGTATCTACCCAAATGTTTTCCCATGACTGAATTTTTTAAAAACGTGCACATAATGACTCTCAAACAATAACTTATAAAGCAACTTAATGTGACAAGACATCCCAAGGCATTAGCAGCATTTTAAAGCGAAATTTGACCAGTGCATATAAGGAGGTATTAAGGCAGGTGAACAAAAGCTTGCTCAACAGGCAAGTTTAAAAGAAGGAACGGCAGAATTTGGGGGGGGGGAGCCGGTGAGGGAATCTTCCAGGGTGAAGGGCTTACACAGTTGAATACGTGACCACAGTGATGACGTTACTAAAATAAGACAAGCTCAGGACGCCAGAATGAAAGCAGAGTAGCTCTAAGACTAGAGCTGTGGGGCTGGAAGAAATTATTGACATAGGGAAAAAACCCAATATGGAGGCATTTGAAAACAAGGAGATGTTGATGAACTGGGATAAAAACAGAAAATTCTGAATAAACTCAGCACGTCTGGTAGCCTCGGGGGAAGAGAGGAACTCCAGCATTTGCACAATTTTTCTTTTCTTCGATGGTTTAACTAGAACTAAGTCTGCAAGAGAGGGAGATGGCGAAGTGTGGACCATCCGTTTGTGAATGTGTTGATGAGGAAATACGGCAGTTAAGATGTTATTCCGACTACCAAAAATTATTACTTCGCAGATACACCAGGTACCCACACTAAATGTTTCGAACTTTTAATTATTTTGTTTCTCCCTTAGTCTAAGGGAGGCGTTCAGAACTTGAGCGCTGCATTACATGTACTATAGCAAAACAGTAGCTGTTTACAAAGTAACGAACGGATATTCTTTGAAATTGGTAACTAATAAAGGATACTTTGTGCAGCTAGCCACAAGGATTCTAAAGAGCACTTACTATGGGTTGGTTGCCTAGGGGATTGTCGCCACCAGGCCCGGGACACATTCACATCCAGGCCGAGTTTCAGGATGGAAACTGGGTCATAGAGGCCAAACGCTCGGGGCATAACATTCCTCTTACATTAAATAAAAGTAATGCTTACATCAGCGCTTTCGATCTGCCCGTTGACCATTAAAAGGAACACAGACGGTTTCCCGGACAGCATGTTTCTCAATCTTACACGTCTATCCCACCGTCTCCAGGACGACGCCCGTCTCTGTCTTTGCGCCTGCGCGGCATGTGATTGACAGCAGCTGACTTCCAACCCCAGTGCTGGAACTTCTAACTTGTTTTTCCGAATATACATGCTGCAAATTTGGAGCAGTCAAAAAAATTAAGGTCAATCATTCTTATAACCCTAACCCTATCGTATTTGCTAAATTCTTAAGTGCCAAAAATGAATTATCACCTTTTTAGACCGTTGTGCCAACGAAGACAGCTGCTCTGTTGAAACAAGTACTTGGTTCCTTGCAGTATCCAGGATTGAAATGCCGCTCTTGAGCTTGTGTTTTCATTGTCATCTAGCAATAAAGGCAAAGTTGTCTTGTAAATTGGTTCAGTATGTTGTTTTGCTGTTTGCACATCAGTTAAAGGTTAATGAATAAGTTCAACTAGATTGTACCGCAAATTTCTTGTTTTCAGTATTTGTTTCTTCTGACAAATGTTTCTAAGGTTGGTCATCCAATAGCTCTTCAGTGATTATAGAAATTTTAAAAATCCCCACAACCCATGTAAAAACAGTGGCTTCCTTCCTGTTGACGGTATGAAAAAATCTCTTATTGTCAACATCTGTGATCTCAATGGATTCTTTGTCCTTTTGAATTCCATCATGAGTTTAGAAAGTCCAACAAATCTTCTACCAGTTGCTCCCAAACAGTTCTTCAACAAGGTTGTTTTTCTACAGTTGTTCTTTTGGAATTAGTTGAAGTCCTTCAGTTACTGCAAGGATGTTCAGATTAAGATACTGTAATGACTTAACAGTGAGGCTTGTGAATAACATACATTTTCAATTATCATATGCTTCTTTATGCAGTGTTACTTCTAGAATATCTTCATGCTTGACTGTTATTTCATTTGCATCATGTAGTTTCATCTCAGTAGCTGTACCTCCTGTTTATTCAGCAATAACATGGGTGACAGTCACACCTTTATAAAGTTTAAAATTGATGGATATCCATGAACATGCAGCATGCCAATGTGGGTCAGTTGAATCACCAATTTCACATAGGAATGCATCTCTTCTAATCAAGGTACATTGTCTAACATGGGTATCTTTTTGAAAAAGGAGGTTCTAGAATATGAAGCTCTTTGTGTGAGTAAGCATTTGGCTTTTTGCTGCTTTGCAACTGTATCCTACTTCTGCACATTTTGTGGAAGCAATTGACAGTTTTACAAATGTAGCATTCTTTCATTTTAGCTAGACACGCTTGTGAGGTTTTTTTGTTCCACCACACAGATATTGACTCTCAGTATTTGCTGTTGGTGTACATTTTGTGCTTATTTGTCATATGTGTCTGTAGACTGTTCATACTTCCTAAATTAGATTTTGTTGGTCTCCAATGACAAGGTTTTCCTCTTTTCTCATATTATATCTATGAACTCTTCCTGATTTCTGCTTCCAACACAATTTGAATAGCTTTATTCACAATCAAATCTTCTTTGGATTATAATAAATCTGACAAAGACTCATCAATAATTCCAACAACACTTCTGTTTCTTATGAATGCAGATTTCAACGCTCCGCAGTCAGTTTTCCACTAATCTATTGAGATCATAATAAAATTGTTAACAGGTTCTCCTGCATGCTGAGCCTTTTTGTCAAACGTTGGAATTTCAAGGACTTCCTTTGTTCTCAGATTAAAGTAATTTTAGGTTTTAAAAGGCATCAGAACTTCTCAAAGGTATCTGTCCCTTAAATTAGATTTGATTATTTTTAACATCATCTGCTGTTGGGCCTTCTGAATAGAATAGTGTACTTGTTTGTTCAGCTTGAGATCTGGTATTCAGTTTTGAAGCAATCGTATATCTTAAGAACTGCGTTCTCCAAGATGCTGAATCCTGTCATCCTTGTTTTGCCCATCTTGTCTGAACAATATGATATAGTTAATTGCATGATACCATTAGTGCAATTTATCTTGATTTGGTAGGCATAATTACAAAGACTTTCAGGAGCCGCAGGTGGCACAGCAGTCTAAATAGGGACCTCGTAAATTGCCTATTCTCCATTCAGACTGTGTGATGTCATCAGATTGGGATGAACTTTATCAATAAATCTTTCAAAACCACTGTCTTGTACAACAAAAGAAACATTCAACCCAGCCATTAAAATTCGAACTAAACAGCCAAGATGTTGAATGTGACTAAGGGAAACACATGTATGAATGTATTGGATAAATTGTATTTTGATGACTGGATGCTGAGCGTTAAGGGTGGCATTATAATTCCAAAACTAATGCTGAGATGGGCCTTAAGATTGAATCATTGACTGACTTAATCAATATCACTATAGCAGATTTGCTGGTCATTATGACATTGGTCACATTTTGGGAGTTTTTTGGGTGCAAACTGAATGTTACATTTTCCTTATTGCAACAGTGAATGCACTGGAGTAGTTATAGCATTTTGGGACATCCTAAGGATGGGGAAGGCACTGGACAGCAACAAAGACTTTTTTCCCATTAGTTATAGAGTCATAGGCTCATACAACACTGAAACAGACCCTTCTGTCCAACTCATCTGCACTGAACAGGCATCCGAACCTGACCTAGTAGCATTTGCCAGTATTTGGCCTACATCCCTCTAAACCCTTTCTATTCATATACCCAGATAGAGCCTAGACAGAGAGAAGAACAACTGGACAAACAAAGGAGTGTAAAACCATCAGCCAAGGAAACTGAATAGCTACTATTGGGGACTGTTATTATTTGATATCTAGTAAAGATGTAGGCTGTTTCTTTAAGCTTGCCTTCAAAGTTTGGAGAGCTCTTTTTGCCAGACCATTGGATCATGGATGGTACAAAGCTGTCCTTATATGTTGAATGCTAGTCAACTTGAGGACATACTCAAATTCCCTGCTGGTAAACGATGGCCAGTTATCTGTGACCAACGCTTCCAGGAGTCCGTGTATTGCAAAAGATGTGCGCAGTTTTTTTCTATCGTCATCCCCATGTTTAATTAATTAACTCTATGCACATTTGAGTGGGCATCCAAAATGACCGAGAACATTGAACCCATGGAAGGACCTGCATAGTCAACTGAAATCAAGCCCAGGGCTAACCCAGCCATTACCATGAATGTTTGAGAGCTGTTGGTGGTAATTTTTGTCCTTGTGGCACTCTGGATACTTCCCAACCAATGCAGCTATATTTGCCTTAAGTCCTGGCCACCAGATATAACTTCTCATCCACATTTTCATTCTGGAAACCCCTGAATGACACTGGTGGAGTTCACCCAGTATCTGATGGCAACCTTTGCTCAAGACAATCATTCTTGCTCCTCATAATAATGTCATCTACTGTGATCTGGTGTCTCCAAGTCCAAAAAGATTTCAATAATGGTTGTGATGACCTTTGGTTTCCCCCATCACCACTAGCTGTTTCAGTTTTGTCAGGACCAGATTTTTTTGTGTCCAGAGTCTGATATTGCCAGCTATGACCGGAAACGTGTCCAAAATATTTAAAACCATTACAGATTCTTCCAGTGATGGCACCACAGGTGGTTTATCTGCCAGCAAGAGGCGGCTCAATGCATCCGCACTTGTTACTTAGCCTCCCGGACAGTATTCCAAGTTGTAATCATACACACTCAGTTTTAGAGCCCACCACTAAATTCAGTCTGAAGTTATGGGCAGCACTGTCTTGTACTCTATAAGTAAACCTAGTGGGAGTTTGTAGTCTGTTATTATTACAAATGTATGTTTGTAAAGGTATTAACAGAACTTCCTGACTCCACACATGACCACCAAACCTTCTTTCCCTATCTGGGCATATTTGCAGTCTGCATTAACCGAGTTCCTGGATGCATACGCTATTGGGTGTTCCTCTCCGTTGGGCCACCTATGAACTAATTCTACCCTGATGCCATATACAGGGAGGCATCACATGTCAATACCAGATCTTATTTGGGATCATAGTGTGCCAACACCACAGGGGATGATAGCTATTTCTTCACTTTCCTGAAAGCTATGTCTTGGCTACGTGACCATTTGCAAGGCTGACTCTTTTGTCAGAGATTTTTTTTTCTTTATTCATTCACGGGATGAGGACGTCACTGGCTAGTCAGCATTTATTGCCCATCCCTAATTGCCCAGAGGGCAGTTACAAGTCAACCACTGTGGGTCTGGAGTCACATGCAAGCCAGACCAGGTAAGGATGGTAGTTTCCTTCCCTAAAGGGTGTTACTGAACCAGATGGATTTTTTCGACAACCGACAATGGATTCACAATCATCATTAGATTCTTAATTCAAGATATTTATTGAATTCAAATTCCACCAGCTGCCATAGCGGGATTTGAACCTGGGTCCCCAGAACGTTATCTGGGTCTCTGGATTAACAGTCCAGTGATAACAGCACTATGTCATTGCCTCTCCCTACTTGATGCAAAGGTGCCAGGTTGGAGGCCAGGTCATGTATGAACTTTCCATAATAATCCACCAGCACACGGAAAGACATAAGCTCCAGTACAGACACAGGAGCTGGAGCACCTTTGATCACCCCCACTTTATCTTCAAATGGGTGTAATGTCTAAGGACTATGTCCAAGTTCTGTAAGTGCTCTTTATTGGACTTTCCTATTATTAGCAAATCATCTAGATAAATGGTGACCTAGGGTAGACCTTGTAAAATGTTTTCCATTGCCTACTGAAAAATTGAACAGGCTGACAATACCCCACGTGGCAGTCTTGTCTATTGGTACAAACTCTTATGGATATTAATTGTAGCATCTTTCTGGGAATCCTCATCTAACTGCAATTGCAAGTACGCATCGCTCATGTCCAGCTTCATGAACAATAGCCTCTCTGTCAGCTTTGTGTGTAAATCCTCTATGCAGGGGATTGGGTATCAATTGAGCTACAAAAAGTAGTTTACCATTTGTTTAAAATCCCTACAAAGGCAAACTGTCCCATTGGGCTTCACAATCAGTACGACTGGTGCTACCTATTCCACAAACTGGATATGTTTGATGATTCCTTCACTTTCCAGCATTCTGATTTCTGCCTCTACTTTTGTCTGTAAGGCAAATGGCATTGGGCAGGCATTGCAGAATTATGGAACTGCTTCCTGCTCAACATGCAAGGTGGCCTTGGCTCCTTTGACAATCCCTAGACCTTCCGGAAAAACTTCTGGGTATTTAATTAGGGCTTTACTCAATCGGCCATTTTCTAATCAAAAAGTGTTGAGCTAATCAAAGTGAAACTTTCTCAGCTGATTCCACCCCATCAAGCTTGGCCCCAAGCCTTTCACTACAATCAGTGGTAACTGAACCAGCTGCTTCTCATACGAGATCAGAACCAAAGTTATACCCTTAATCTGTATATGTTCCCTAGTATAGATTCTCAGTCTAGCCATGGTCTTACGTAATCTTAAGGGTTAGAGTCCAGAGTGAATTTTGTTAAAGACTGGTTCTGTGATCACTGACATGGTGATGCCACTGTTGATGTCCATTAGATCCAGGTGACCATTTAACCAGATGTTTATTTTGATTCGTTCATATTTGGATGTTGCTAAGCAATTTGCCTGTTGCAAACCAGATGCAGGTGCCCTTTCCAGGTTGTGTACTCTCCTGGATACAGACCGATGAGTTCTGTTACTCAATTTAGGTGTAGCGGGACTCTTCTGCTGTCTCACATATTGGCAGCAACTACAATGGCTTGCCGGCTGAGATCTTGAAGAAAATTTTAAGCATTTGGCAGAGGCTTGGCTTTGTTTTGGGGTTTTGCTGTGGGCTGACCTAGAGTCCCTCTGTTGTCTTGAGTGAAGCTATGCAATTGCCTTCACTCAATTGTTGTTCCCAAGCTCAGTTGGACTGGCAAGGGTGTCCACTTCCATTGGAATACCCTGCAACCCATATGGTCCACTGGCCGCATTTTCCAATAATAAAGCCAGTTGTAGCGCCTGTTTGAAGCCCAGTTGGACTTCATCTAGTAGGCACTTTTGCCTGGTTACATCATTAATCCACGTAACAAATGATCTCTCAGCATCTGATTAAGGGTTAAACCAAAGTCACATCCCACTGCCAGTCCTCTTAACTTGGTCAAAAATCCTGATACGGATTCCCTTGGTTCTCAAATTGCTGAGTAAAACTGATAGCGTCTAAGAATTAGAGGAGGCTTGGAGTCATAATATTCCTTGACTAAACCTATCAACTCTTGAAAGGTTTTAGTATCTGGTGCCTCAGGGAAAGTTAGGCTCTTAATAACTAAAAAAGCTGTAGGTCCATGAGCCATCAAGAGAATTACTCATTGCTTTTCATCTGTCCCAATGTCATTTGCCCAGAAAAAAATTATGCGTTCTTTCCACATAAAGGGCCCAATCTTTGATGGTAGGATCGAATGAGTCAAGCTTCCCAAATAATGGCATTATGTAAGAAATGCTTACCCCAACTCAAAGACAACTGTTGCAAATGAATTTCTTTAGGAGCGTGCTTTTTTTCTCGTCACCACTGAAATAACTCCACACAGGTCAGTATCCTGTCACCAAGTCACCCTTTGTTTACATGTGGAGAGTCCTTGACATTGATCCAACTCCCTCAAAGCCAGCTCTCAGAGTGAACAGAACCTCTGACACTCGTGTTTACATCTGTGAGCCAAGACTCCATGATTGGACCAGATTAACAGCCCCAATCAGGGAGCTCATATTCTATGTAGTTCCCCTGGCTGACCTTTTTACAATTATTACAAGATTCACTCAAAGGCCTTATGTGGTTCTTGATGTTTCTCTCATGTTTAATATATCTGAAAAAGACCTTCCTCATTAAATCACAATCTTATTTTACAATTTGATCATTGTGAGAGCTGACATTGTTGACCCTAGCTTAACCTTATACTGATGCCAACTTGCCTTCATGTGTAGGAAAGTATTTCTTGTTCAGATTAATATCTTTTGACGGATAGCTTTATCAAGCTGCTTGTGCTCCATTTTGCCATGGACAAAATTCAAGGTAAATAAGACCAACACATTTTAGCATATATTCCCTAAACAATTTCCTTTTACAGTTGCATCACCTCTCTGAAAATTGCCCGTGCTAACACAAAACATGATAGCATGAGTTTCTTTTTTGCAAGAACGTAAATCATTAAACGTTTTTGCAATTTCAATTGAAGCAAACTTAAGTTTTCTATTTTCATTTAACTTGAATCTCTGGAGGAGTTACAGTCAACCACTGAAGGCTCTGGGTTCTGTTGTTAATGTCAGATAGCAAAATGAGCTTCTCTACAGTAATGAGTTCAAAGAAGTTCAGACAATCAGGAATATTTTTCACAGGCAAAGCTTTGAAGGTCCGTCTATGGATCATACACAATGTTGCCTAGCTAATTTATTTTTAAATAAATCACTTGTATCAAAATATAGTCTCCCAACAAGGAAAATAATTTTTAATTGAATATTTGTTGTGTTCAGTTTTATAGCCAAGAGAGTCTTTATTTGCCTTACGCTTCATCAACATCCCTGAGTCAATGGCACTCCACAGCCAGTCCGGATGTTGTGCCAGATTATTTCATGGTTACTTCCTCTCTTTTTCCTTTGACTTGACATTTTCCACAACATTACAGAATAACTTCCTGACTAAACTTGCTAAAATCATTGGAGGAACTGGCATTCCAGTAATATTGTAGCAAATCAAATTGCCAACTAATACTCAGCTGTGCACTTTCTTGTATGTTGTAAATTTGATCAGAAATAGTCACTTGACAGTACAGAGAGTCATTGAGTCATAGAGAGTCATAGAGATAGATAGCACGGAAACAAACCCTGTGATCCAACTTGTCCATGCTGACCAGATATCCTACACTACTCTAGTCGTATTTGCTAGCATTTGACCCATATCCCTCTAAACCCTTCCTATTCACTACCCGTCCAGATGCCTTTTAAATGTTATAATCATATCAGCCTCCACCACTACCTCTGGCAGCTCATTCCATACATGCACCACCTCTGCATAAAAAAGTTGCCCTTTAGGTCCCATTTATATTGTTGCCCTCTCATCTTAAACCTATGCCCTCCAGTTTTGGAGATGACCACCTCAGGAAGAAGACCTTGCCTATTTACCCTATCATGCCCCTTGAGGGCTTGAATATTTCTGAAAAGAGAGACGTGTTGTCAAAGCTCTTTGCCCTGTAGTAATCAGGAAAAATGAAAAAAATGTCAAATTTCCAATAATTACAATAAATTAAAGATTTTGTGATAATGACCCTATCTCTGATCACACCAGGACTTGTTGGCCTTGGAAAGGTGTTTGCAGAACATGGCCAAACAGATTGATTGTATATCCTCCCAATTTGTCCACCAAAGGCAGGCAGTAAGGGTGGTTGGAGTCTCTCTGTCAACTATACCGTAGCTGTTTACCCACTAGAATGGACCATCCAACAGAAGCCTATTGTTCAAGTCTTGGCAAAAAAATGGGAGAACAGACAACTGCCTGAAATGTTGTAATTGTTTGAAATTTCATTTGTCCTGATCAGTGCAAGGCAAAGAGCTTTAGCAATATGTTTTTATCAATGGTCAGAAATATTCTGTCAGTTACAATCTAAATGAGTGACTTATTGCATTAATGTAAAAGACAGAAGCCAAGACAAATAAAAGAAAATGCTTTCTTACAGTACCTTACATAACCTCAGAACATTGCTAATAGTTCACAGCCAATTCGGTCCTTTTGATGTGTAATAACTACTTTAATGTAAGACAATACATTGTTAAGTGTTTTGAATCCTGGAGGGCTTCTTGAAACAGTATGTAGATAGCCCAACTAGGAAAGGGGCCGTACTGGACCTAGAATTGGGGAATGAGCCTGGCCAGGTGGTCGACATCTCAGTAGGTGAGCAGCCGGGAACAGTGATCACAATTCAGTAAGCTTTAAGGTACTGATGGATAAAGATGGGTGTAGTTGCCAGGTGAAGGTGCTAAATTGGGGGAATGCTAGTTACAATGTTAGGCAGGAACTGGAGAATGTAAATTGGAGGTAGATGTTTGAGGGCAAATCAACATATGGTATGTGGGAAGCTTTCAAGTGTTAAGTTGTTGGGAACTCAGGACCGGCACGTTCCTTTAAGGACGAAGGATAAGTATGGCAAGTTTAGGGAACCTTGGAAAACGAGAGGTATTGTGAGCCTAATCAAAAAGTAAAAGGAAGCATTGATCAAGGCTAGGAGGCTGGGAACACATGAAGCAAGGGTGGAATACAAGGAAATTCAAAAGAAACTTAAGCAAGGAGTCAGCAGGGCTAAAAGGGGTCACGAAAAGTCATTGGCCAACAGGATTAAGGAAAATCCCAAGGAATTTTATACATATATAAACAGCAAGAGGGTAGCCAGGTGGAGGATTGGCCCACTCAAGGACAGGGAAGGGAATTTATGTGTGGAGCCAGAGGAAATGGGAAAGGTATTAAATGACTACCTTGCGTCCATATTCACCATAGAGAAGGACTTGGTGGATGATGAGTCTGGGGAAGGGTGTGTAGATAGTTTGGGTCATGTTGAGATCATAAGGGAGGAGGTACTGGGGGTCTTGAAAAACATTGAGGTAGACAAGTCCCCAGGGCCTGATGGGATATACCCCAGAATACTGAGAGGCGCGAGGGAGGAAATTGCTGGGGCCTTGAGGGAAATCTTTGTATCCTCACTGGCTACAGGGGAGGTCCCAGAGGATTGGTGAATAGCCAATGTTGTTCCCTTGTTTAAGAAGGGTGGCAAGGATAACCCAGCTAATTAAAGGCTGGTGAGCCTTACGTCAGTGGTAGGGAAATTATAGGAGAGGATTCTTCAAGACAGGATTTACTCCCACCTGGAAATCAATGGCCGTGTTAGTGAGAGGCAACATGGTTTTGTCAAGGGGAGGCCATGTCTCACTAACTTGGTTGAGTTTTTTGAGGAAGTGACTAAGATAATTGATGAGGATAGGGCAGTGGATGTTGTCTACATGGACTTCAGTAAGGCCTTTGATAAGGTCGCTCATGGCAGGCTGATACAGAAGATAAAGTTGCACTGGGTCAGAGGTGAGTTTGCAAGATGGATAAAAAACTGGCTTGGTCATAAAAGACAGAGGGTAGCAGTGGAAGGGAGCGTTTCTGAATGGGGGACTGTGATTAGTGGCGTTCCTCAGGGATCAGTATTGGGACCTTCGCTGTTTGTTATATACATAAATGATTTGGAAGAGAATGTAACTGGTCTGATTAGTAAGTTTGCTGATGACATAAAGGTTGGTGGAATTGCGGATAGTGATGAGGACCATCAAAGGATACAGCAGGATATAGATCGGTTGGTGTCTTGGGCAGAGAGATGGCAGATGGAGTTTAATCTGGAAAAATGTGACGTAATGAATTTTGGAAGGTCTAATCCAGATGGAAAATATGCAGTAAATGGCAGAACCCTTAAGAGTACTGATAGGCAGAGGGATCTGGGTGAACAGGTACACACGTCACTAAAAGTAGCAACGCAGGTGGAAAAGGTAGTCAACAAGGCATATGGCATGCTTGCCTTCATCGGCCAGGGCATTGAATTTTAAAATTGGCAGGTAATGTTGCAGCTTTGTAGAACCTTAGTTAGGCTGCATTTGTAATAATATGCTCAATTCTGGTCGCCACACTACCAGAAGGATGTGGTGGCTTTGGAGAGGGTACAGAAAAGATTTACCAGGGTGTTGCCTGGTATGGAGGGCATTAGCTATGCGGAGAGGTTGGAGAAACTTGGGTTGTTCTCATTGGAATGACAGAGGTTGAGGGGCGACCTGATTAGCGGTCTACAAGATTATGAAGGACATGGACAAACTGGACAGTCAGAAGCTTTTTCCCAGGGTGGAAGAGTCAGTTACGAGGGGCCATGGGTTTAAGGTGCCAGGGGCAAGGTTTAAAGGTGATGTACAAGGCCAGTTTTTACACAGAGGGTGGTGGGTGCCTGGAACTCACTGCCGGGGGAGGTAGTGGAAGCAGATACTATAGTGACTTTTAAAGGGTGTCTTGACAAATATGTGAATAGGTTGGGAATAGAGGGATACGGACCCCGAAAGGGTAGGGGGTTTTAGTTGTGATGGGCAGCGTGTTGGTGCAGGCTTGGAGGGCCGAAGGGCCTGTTCCTGTGCTGTAATTTTCTTTGTTCTTTGAGCAGCTGGCTGTGCTGTTGTAGGTAGTGAGTGAGATGACAGCGCACTGGCCATGCAGGGTAAGGGGAGGGCGGTTGGGGGCAGGGTAAGTAGGGGGGCAGAGTTTGTTGTAGGACAGCACAGGTGATGGAAAACATTCCATGTGGTACAGAAGGTGGTAGAGCATGAGCCTTGGTGGGAGAAGGGTGTAGTATCAGAGGTCAGAGTAATAGTGAGCTAGCAGAGAGAAGAGTGTGGCACTCACCTTACAGAGTAGATAAAGTCATTCATCTTCCTCTGGCATTGCTGCGCTTTTCCCTGGGGTGTCAAGAACTGCATTGATCCAGGTCCACACTAGCAGGGATCTGGTTTCGTAGCCTCCTTTGCCAGTCCTAAGGGGTAGAGGACAGCCTTCCTCCGCACAACTCCATCCACCTGGACCTCAAGGTCCCTGTCTGCAAAGCAGGGTGTCAATTTCCCTTTGTCTGCCATGTACAGGAGAAAAGGTCACAAACCATGGCAGAGATTAGCATCGCTTGACCAGATGCAGAACAGCCCTTTAAATATGGAGCTGGTGCCAGGGCCTCTGGGATACTCCAGCAGTAGTCAGTACTTCCATTTACGCTGACTGTATTGGACTAGCATTGGATGAATGGAGTACCATATAGGTGTGGCATACAGTTAATGTGGCAAGTTTGGGGCAATTGCTCAAGAAAACTCACTAGGTCTGGTGAAAACTTCCACGAAACTTGATGAGTAAAATAACACTTAGCCAATTTCTGGTAAGATTCGATCCTAAATTTGTAACCAGTGATGTAAAATCAGTACATCTCCAAAACCACTAGATGGCAGCAAGTCACTCTCACTGCAACTGTGACATTGGGATAGACAGAATTCCTGAGACCCAATGCACCAGGAATGTCTTGCTCCCTACAATAGCGGTTGTTAATTTTTAGTCAGCTAATTAGAAATTATGTTTTATGTGACGACGGTAACTCATAATTAGCTTATTATTTGACACGATTCTGCAAATAGAGGCAACCATACTAAAAACTAGAAAAGGAGCATTTCGGCGTGGAAACGGTTACTGAACTCATGTAGGCATTTTATTCATCCATCAAATTAATCTTATGCCAAAGAGTTGAGGTATTAATTTGAGACCCATACACGCAGCTTTCTGTGATGAGTTTGTTGTAGTATGAATTTTTAGTTTAACATAATTAAAACATAATGTCATAGATTCATAACTGTTCAGGAGACTATTCCTCCCATCAAATCATTACTAGCTGTCTATAGAGCAATTTCAATTATTCGTCCCATTCAGGCATTGTATTCTTGTAGCCCTACAAGTTTATTTCCCTGAAGTGTTCATCCAATTTCCTTTTTGGGCACTGTTTCTGTCCCTGCTTCCAAAATTGCAAAAGCAAGTTTTTTTTTATTCATTCACAAGGTGTGGGCATCACTGACTAGGCCATTGTTCACTGCCCATCCCTAACTTCCCAGAAGGTAGTTGGAGTCAAGCATATTACACCAGGTCAATACTAATTGCTGCATAAAAATGTTTCTCATCAGATCCTGTATGTACCTTGCCCCAAAATCTTGTGATCCACAGTCCTTACATCCATACAATAATCAAAACTTATGTTGCAGCACATAAAATGGGGCTATTATTAGTGGTGTAACTACACTGAAATCCATATCTATTTTGACCTCGTTACACTGGAGCAGATGACATCATATGAATGTAGGCCAAGCTGGTCAAGTCTCTTTTTGTTTGCTAACCGTTGACATCTCTGCCTGCAGGAGGGATGGATACCCCTCATACCCTGGCACCCTTCCAGACAGATTCCATTTTAAGTACACAAAAACAGAAACTGTTGGAGAAACTTAGCAGGTCAGGATCAGAGCGTCATTGTGCTGGTTGGCTCCTGGAAATGCATCTATGGAGAGAAAACAGAGTTGACATTTTGAATTCAGTGCCCTTCTTCAGAATTGCTGAATTTCCCCAGCAATTTCTGCTTTTGTTTCAGATTTCTTGCATCCACAGATCTTGGTTTTATTCTGGTTTTGTCTGTTTGAGATCACCATTATCTGCTGTTCCTCATTTTATTCCATTGCAAGTACTGTAACTCTCACTTAATCCATATTCTGTGGGGAATTATGCCCTTCATGCTTCAAAATAGGTCACCAACTGTAGGTGTGGTCTCATCACAGAACTCTAACTGTCTTCAACTGATCGCGGTCAGTCGGTCATAACTTTTCTCTACCTCTGATACATTTGTAACTGACAAACAAAGCAGTTTAAAAAATGAAAATGGAACTGCACTTTTTTTAAAGCCCCCGGATATTTTCTTTAACCTTGCATTGTTTGCAGCAGTGTCCAGGATATTAATTGTTAACTCCAGAGTGGCATGGTGGCTCAGTGGTCAGCATTGCTGCCTCACAGTGCCAGGAACTCTGGTTCAGTTCCACCCTTGGGTGACTGTCTGTGTGGAGTTTGCAAATTCTCCCTGTGACTGCGTAGGTTTCCTCTGGGTGCTCCAATTTCCTCCCACAGTCCAAAGATGTGCAGGCTAGATGGATTGGCCATGCTAAATTGCTCATAGTGTTCAGGGATGTGTAGTTTAGGTGGATTATAGGGAGATGGGTCTGAATGGGATGCTCTGAGGGTCAGCATGGACTTGTTGGGCCAAAGGGCCTGTTTCCACACTGTAGGGATTCTATGAACTCCAAGGTAATCCTGGGGGTTGGCAACAAGGTTTTGAAATGTCAAAAGCCAATCTCAAAGCACAGGGTTTCACGGTCCCTCTCATTGTCATCCACTGAGTGACTCCTTGCTACACTGATGAAAATGGTTCTGACTGAAGTCATCCAAAAAGAATCAGGGTTGCAAATTTTCAGCAGACAGAAATTTTGTTATAGCATTGTTACTGCAATGGAATGGGACAAGAGGATATTTCACAGCCTGTATAAATCCATAATTCAAAAAAGAATGCATGGCATTTCTACAGTGCTTTCCACGATCCCACAGCACATTGTTTTTATTTTAATTCATTCACTGCATGTGGGTGCCAATGGCAGGGCCGTCATTTCACTGCAGATTCCTAATTGCTCTTGAGAAGGTGGTGGTGAGCTGCTGTAGCCCATTATAGATAATGAAGTAGTTTTGTGGTGTGGTCACTGTTGTAATGTAAGAAAGTAGCAGCAAATTTGCATATGGCAAATCTCACAAATTGAAATGAGATACATGGTAGAGAATCTGTTTTTAAATGATGTTGCTTGTGCATTAAATGTTGGCTTTCAGACTGGGACTGACCATACTCTTTAGATGCACAGCAAGATAAACAGAACTCCAACTTCAACTCCCACCACATGCCCAATCACCTCCCAGATGAGCATAATGAAGGCAAGGAATTGTACATGAAGCACCAAAAAGGAATGAAGGCTTTTCCCCAGTTGCATACATGTGAAAGTAAGCTCTAGATCTCATGGAGTCCCATGCATTAATGAATTCCTGATTGGGACTGCGAAAGAAATAAAAATGCCCAAGTTCAAGGCTGTAACGTCTGAGAAGGAGAAAAGGATTAAATGGTTCCGATTGAATTTCAAGTGTTCTTTGAACAATTTTTAAGAGGTTGCAAGTAGCAAAAAGAATGGCATTGCACTAATAATTTATTTATCAATGAAAGGGGGAAACGAACACAAGAAACCTTTAGCAGGTGTTACTGTAGCAAATTAAATTCTGAGCAGAGGAAACACAATTAAAAGGATCAATAGTCTTCCATCAGGCCTTAAGTGGTTTTCTCCTATTTGCTGCCTGCTTCATACAGTCAGGATCAGAGTGTCATTGTGTTGGTTGGCTCCTGGAAATGCAAAAATAAACAGGAAACACTGAGCACATTTATAGCATCAAAATGTAAAATCTCAGCAGAAGAACACACCAAAATAAAAGGGATTTAAATGTTTCATCTGCTCTCCTTGGTTTTGACATGCCTCAAAAAAAGCCAGCAGGAAAAATGGCATAAAAGGCACAATGGAAGTAAAGCACCTCCTAGGGTAGATTGGTAAGTAAAATCAAGCAGCTGTGGCAGTGTGACCCATTAGAAATAGCGCGAATAGACACGATCCTTAGGTTGTGCTGAATGTTCACACCGTGAATAAGAAATAACCTACCACAAGCCAGAAAGTTTTATCCAACACAGGAAGTATGTGCAGGCCTAAGAAAGGTTATGTATAATAGATTGACGCTTGCAGTAGTCTTTCTAATCTTGCTATGTACAATTTGGTAATACACATAGATGTTGTTTCAGTTTGTTTATGATCTATTTAATGATATAGAATTTTACAGCACAAAAGTGTGTCCATTTGGTCCAATGTGCCTATACCAACTCTTTGAAAAAGATCTCCAACTTGTTCTATTCTTCTGTTTTACCCTCACTGCATGAAATTTTCGCTCCTTCAAGTATTAATCCACGTTCCAACAATTGTATGCTTATATTGCAATCTTCTAGAGATTTTATTACAGGAAGGCAACCTAAAGGCATTTTCAGTAGACAATTAATCCAGAAACTGAGCTAATGTTCTGGAGACACAGGTTCAAATCCCACCATAGCAGATGGTGGAATTTGAATTCAAAAAGAAAACATTGGAATTAAGAATCTACTGATAACCATGAAACTATTGTCGATTATCATAAGAACCCATCTGGTTCACAAAATGTCCTTCAAGGAAGGACATCTGCTGTCCTCACCTGGTTTGGCCTACATGTGGCTCTGGATCCTCAGCAACTGATTAACTCTGCCTTCTGGGCAATTAGGGATGGGCAATCAATGTTGGTCTAGACAGTGACACCCACATCTTGTGAACGCATTAAAAAAATGAACTTTGTCCTAATCCCTAAACACATACTAAGTTTACAGTACCAAGAATTAATTTTGAAATGGCATTACTTGACTCTGAATTTAAATAGATGCCTCAAGCTGATTAAGACCATATATTGAAGTCCTTCAACCTTGTTAATCCATACAGAAGTGTTGAGTAATTGACCAGGCTAATGTCATGTTAAATATTAGCTTTAACCAGAATGAAATTTACATTCAAAACCTTAGGGTCAGATTTTTAATTGGAGTTGAGTAATTTACCTGCTTATTCAACCTGTATAGTTTTAAAGGCCTAGTTAGACTCAATTTACATTCAGGAGCAGACAGACAAGATAGCGTTAGGCCACCAACCCCAGAAACAGATCATAGACAGTGTCAGGAGCAGGTGATTGCTAAGGCTGGCTGGTTAGAAGGTAGACCTTGGTTCTATGGAACTTTGTCCCAGTTGTTTTAAAAGCTGTTAGGCCCTCTGCCCCTCACCTCTCATGTCCCCAAACCACCCACATGTCCCAGTTCCACCTTTATGCCAATTCATACCTTGAACTCACATTCCCAAATCCCTCAAATCTCCATGCCACTTCCATAATAATTCACTCAGTATCCAGCTTGGCAGACCTCAGAGCCATAAGATAAAAAAGTAAATTTCAGGCAATCTAATACAGTTCTAAACTGCTGTCCCGCTCCCATCCTGAATTGGAAATAATAATTGATTTTACTTCCCTTTTCTTTCTTGACTTTCTTGACTGTTTCCATTTCTGGGGATAGACTGTCCACCAAGATCCACTACAAATCAATTGACTCCCAGTTGCTATACTTCTTCACATCCTGCATCATGCAAGGATTCCATTCCATTCTCCCAGTTTCTCTATCTCCATTGTATCTGTCCCACTATGGTGATTCTAACATGTCCTCCTTTTTCCTCAACCAATTCCCCCACCCTCGCCATGGTTGTTTGGCATCTTATCTTTGTACGATTCAACTCACACCATCAGTCTCCATATTTGAAGGATCATCTTCTGCCATTTCCATCAAATTCAGCAAGATGCTCCCACCAAATACATCTTCCTCTCACCTCCACAGTCAGCATTCCACAGGGACCATTCCTCCATAATACAATGGTCCACTTCTCCATCACTTCTCACACATTTTTACCCTAGCACCCCCAGCACCTTTCCATGCAATTGCAGGAAGCATAACATTGATCCATTTACCTTATCCTTCCTCACTATCCAAGGCCCCAGATATACTTTCCAGATGAAGCTGAGTTTTACTTGTACTACTTTCTTTCTAGTCTACTGTATTTGCTGCTTACAATACAGTCTCTTTTACATTGGTGAGACAAAATGCAGATTGGGTGAACACTTTGTGGGACACCTCTGCTCTGCCCATAAGAATGACATTGACTGTTCTGTTGCTAGCCATTTCAATTAACCATCTTCCTCCCATACTAACATTTCTGTACTAGGACTGCTGCAATATTCCAAAGAAGCTTGACAGAAGGCGGAAGCACAACATCTCGTTTCTCACTTAGGCAATCCACAACCTCTAAGGCTCAATACTGTGTTCCACAACCTCTGTCCTTCATTTTTATTACATAGCCCCTGGTTATGTCTTGTTTGTGTCTTGTTGACTTTGCTCTCAGCAGAGCTATCTCATTGTCACCGTTTTTACACCTCCCAGTTATATCTATTTCACATCTGTACTACACTGTCATGACTATTATTACTCCTTGTTTTTTACTCTGAACACCATCATCCTCTGTTTCACTTGTTCCTCCTTCCCTCTATCAATAGCATGGAAAAAAAAATTTCCAGCCATTTTCAGTTCTGAAGAAGTCATCTCAGACTTGAGATGTTAACTGTTTCTCTCTCCACAGATGTGCCAGACCTACTGCATTTCTCCAGCACTTTCTGTTTTTATTACAGTTCCTAGTTATATATACATGATAGGGAAAAGAAAATTCCCATTCATTGAACCCATTCAAAACTTTTGAATCTACAGTGGATAATCAGTTATAAAAATAAAGAAACTTCTATTCACATAAACATTTTATAAACATTTATAATGAGTTAACAGTCATAGAGTCATGTCAAAAGGGATGCTATTAAAATGGGGGCCATGTTTTTTTCTAATCTAAACTACATGCCTTGTTAAACAAAGAAGTCCAGTAGACAGTGATTTTTTTAAAATCTCACTGATAGCTTAAGCCCCTTTTACTTTGGATTTAAAGAGCATAGAATGTAAAAAAATTCAAATCATGACACTTAAGCAAGTTTTAAACACCTTTCAAGGGCAGCTACATTTATGTACAAAAACAAAGTTGCTGGACAAGCTCAGCAGGTCTGGCAGCATTTGTGGAGGAGGAAACAGAGTTAACATTTTGGGTCCAGTCACCCTTCCTCAGAACATTTATGTCATCAGTTTACGATGACTATCCTGTGAATGAAAACCCATGGAATTACAAACAAAATGGGCTTGCTTGGATTCAGCACTGAGGTGAAACGACACTGCTGAATTTGAATTTCTCATTTGTATGAATTAGTTCTGTCCCTTCCCACACCATAAAACATTGTGCTTGTTAGAAGTGAAAAGTTCTGCAGAACCTTCCTGACTACTCAAAAACCCATTACTTAGTGTCAAAATATAACTTTACCAAGAAATAAGAGAATAAATAGCTTCAAGGTCAACTTTCACCATCTTCTCCTGGTATTAATAAACCAGATATGTCTCACAATATGCTTCCTCAGTATATACTAAGTGTAATAAGACCATAAAAACGTAGCAGCAGAAATAGACAATTCAACCTTTTGAGTTTCCTTCACCGTTGAGTGAGATCATGGCTGATCTGATAATCTCAACTTGACTTTCCTGCCTTTTACCCATAACTTTTGATTTCCTTACTTATTAAAGGTATGTCCATCTCAGCCTTGAATATACTTAACAACCCAGCCTCAACAGCCCTCTGCAGTAAAAAAACTTCCACAGATTAACTGCCCTCAGTTTATAAATTCCTCCTCTCTGAGCCTTTAATATGTGACCTCTTATTAAAAGATTTGGCCTCTGGCCCTACACTCTCCCATAAGGGGGAACAACTTTCTGCACTTACCTTGTCAAGTCCCCAAAGAATCTGCTATGTTTCAATAAAGTCACCACTCATTCTTCTAAATTCCAAAGAGAACAAGCCCAACCTATTCAACCTCTCCTCATGAGACAGCCCCTCCATATCTGGTATTAGTCGAGTGAAATTTCTCTGAACTGCCTCCAATGCCAGTATATCTTTCTTTCAATAAAGGACCCAAAACAATTCATAATATTTCAGCTATTGTCTGACTAGCGTCTTGTATAGTCTGAGCAAAACCTCTACTTCTTTATTCTATTCCCTTTGGAAAGGCCAATATCCCATTTGCTTTCCCTATTACCTGGTGAATGCTAGCTTTATACGATTTGTGGGCAAGGACTCCCAAATTGCACTCTTCCGTAACTTTCTGCAGACTTTCTCATTTAAATAATACTCATCTCCTCTATTCTTCCTACAGAAGTGCATAAACTCACATTTTTCTACATTATATTCCATCTGCCATGGTTTGCCCACTCACTTAACCCTCTGTATATATCCCTCTGTAGATTCTTTATGTGATTCTCACCACTTAGCTTCCCACCTATTTTTGTGTCATTTGCAAACTTGGCTATGGTAATTCACTTTCTTTATCTAAGTCATTAATATATATTGTAAACAACTGTGGCCTCAGTACCAATCAGTGTGGCAGTCCAGTAGTTACAGGTTACCATCCTGAAAATGCCTCCTTATGCCAACTTTATCTTCTATTAGTTATCCAATCCTCTACTCATACTAATATGCTGTGTCCAACACCATGGGCTCGTACCTTACTTTTTATCCTCATTCCGTTTTCATACATTTACGTACATTGCTTTAATGATTTGGGGTTAACTAATCCAATCTATTCATTTGCCTTCAATTTTACTATACGTCGGGGAAACAAACATTTTTGTAACTTCATTAGAACATACACAAAGCACTCTCCTTTCTATGTCTCATTTATTCATATTTTGAACAATAGTGGACTCAAAAAGAAATCATTGTTACCATATTCTGAATGTAGTTGTTTTTGTTTACTGACTTTTGCTCACAGCATCCAATTTCCTGTGCTTGCTGAACTGGGTGACCAACTCTATGTCAGGAACATAGTGGATGTTTTACCATGAGGACGCTGGCGAAACTTTGAGACAAGAGTGATGGGTCTGTCAGAGCTGCGATGAATGGGTTTGGCTCAGTGATGTGATTTGTCTCATTCCTAAGATGGAGTTTGATGACTCGAATCCCATCCCCCTCCACGCCACACACTCCCAAAGGTGTCTGCTGAGATGGGTAGTCAATCTGTCAAATTTGCACGAAGAAGATGGTAGAAATCATCAGTAAATTGCTTCCCAAGCATGTCTGACCCGGGGCCAAAAGAAACACCAAGTTGTAGGTTAGTCCCAGAAAGTTCAGTTGAATTGGTCACTCTGGTGCTGCCAACACCCAGCTCTACTACATGACTGTGTCTCCTGACCCTTCCACAATCTCTGATTTGTCACAGATGGATGAACAGAAGCTTACAGTAACAAAATATTGCAATGTCTGAAGCTAACGTCCTTGATGTCTGCCAAATCTCTGTTCCTTGACCACCAACTTCACGTCTGTAAACTGTCTGAGGGACAAACCAGTCTTGCTATCATTTTTCACCCCAGATGAGCTTAACTACATATCCATGCCATCAATTGGACTGTTCATTTCCATATATGTAGTATTGTCTGAGTGCATCTTAACCTTGGCTCATTTACTGCACATCCTTGCCTTTGTTATCTCTAAACTTGACTCGTCCAATGCACTTCTCCCACTCTGCATCCTCTTGAAATTCAAGGTCACCAAAACTCGACTGCCTATTTCAAAATCCATACTAAGTCCAATTCAATTATCACCCCACAGCTTGCTGACCTACATTGCTCTTGGCTCTACAAAATCTCATTTCACCCTTGCTTTAAATCCCTCCATAGCTTTGCCATTCCCTATGTTTATAATCTCCTCCCAGTCTAAAGCCCTGGAAATATCCACACTTTACCAATTTGTCAACTGTGCATACCAGATTTTACTTGCTCCACCATTGTAGCTGTGCCTTTAGTTGCCTCAACCTTAAGTTCTGGAATTCCCTCTCCAAGCTCCCTTGCTATTTCTTTCCTTGTTTACAACATTCCTCAGAACCCATCATCTTTTATCAAGCTTTTGGTCATCTGTTACAACATCTCTTTATGTGGCTTGTGCAGTTCTGTGAAACACTTTGGGACATGTTACTAGATTAAAAGCACTCCACAAATGCAAGCAGTTGTTAGTCTAATTTATCATTACTTTGACCGAGTCTCAAGTTTCTTCCTAAACCTCATATTTAGTATTTTGGAATTGCTTCTGAAAACCCCAAGTGGATTATATCCTTTATTTGTTGGCAACTGACACACTTACCTGCTCAAAATATAGCAACCACACTGTCTTGATTCAAGTATGGACTCAGTATTTTAAATGGAATCCAGTTATTAAAAAAATCCAAATAAAGCCAAGCTGATATATAAATATGTTGAAAAAGCTTGAGCACCTCTTCAGAAATGACTCCAACTTCTTGGCAAGCTTGAAGCCAACTTGGAGCCAATTTCAACTTATTGAGAATTTTATTTGAATTTTCAGATTGACAGCAAGTATTAATATTTTCAAATTCGAGCTTCAATTCAGCAAAACCCTTTCAGTCTCTGTTTTCCACAGGAAACCTGCAGTGCAGGGCTGGCCTAGCATTTAAATGTCCTCAATTATTTAAGCAACTTCTTCCAAAGGATATTGTCTAATATTTATGATTCTCTTTCTTAATAGTGTTTTGTTGAAGTGTTACATTTTAAAGAATCAAGGGCAAAGGCAGAAGACATGAAAATTGTGAGTAAATATAAGCTAATCATCTCTTACCAGCTGAAGCTTATTGAACTTATCTGGGAATTCTGGCAGTGTGGTATTTTTTTTCAAATCACTCCTTACTCTGGTAAATATTATTGTGTAGGCATACATCAATTATAATTTTACAGTCCTTACTTACAAAAAAATAATGTTACTGTAAGGTCGCTGACTACGCTGAGTACATGCACTCAAAAGCAACCACAAACCAAGTATTTAGGTACAGCGCCTGCAGATCAGAATCTGTTTCTACACAAACCTCAGTGGAAAGAATGTTGTGACTTTAATACAAAAGCATCTTATCAGCAGAATGATTAATTTTAAATATATATCAACGGCTTGCAGTAAAGCAAGCCTGGATGTTTGCACTGTGAAATGAAATACATGTCAAATTATTAGGTATGTTTCTATTTGTCAAATGAGTGTTCAAGAGCTGCCAGACCATCTTCTGTTTCAACGGGAAACATAAAATCACAAATCTGATCTTGTGTGCATCAAGAACTAATTCCACTGATCCACAGTGCAGCTGCAGAAATAGATGTGAGTTAATTATTTGCCTTGAGTTTACAGGTAGTAGAAAATCAACAGTACTCACCATTCATTATCCTAAATGATGCCCATAGATTTTTTTTAATGAGCTTTTGCACAGCAGCACTGAGTTATTTCAATGTAATGTTCCCTGGAACCTGTGAGACTAGCGCAAGAACAGTACTGTCTTCACCCTATCAGATGGAAGAATCCTTACCAAAATATGCAGCATATAAAGTAGGAAGTGTAAGAATGTTTAATTCAATATAAAACCATGTACAGAAGGTGAAGAAGCAAAACAAAGATTGGATCAAGTGAGATAAGAGACAAAGAAAAAGTTAAAATAACATTTTTAAAATTATATCTTCAACAATAATTAAAATCTGAAGAAATTGAGAGAACGAGGCTTTAAATTTATAGTACGGAGAAGTTGTTTGGTCATAATTAAGAATTATCATGCTGTGAGGAATTCACCGATGGACAGGTTATAACCGTCTGTTGGATTCAGTGAATACCAGTGCATACATATCTCAGCTTCAAGCCATTTTCAAGTTTGAATGCCAATTTCCTCAGTGAGGTATTGATGTTTCAAAGCTTGTAGAGGTACAGGAAAAGTTGGATTTCTGTTTTTTATTGCAGATGTACAGAATCTGTGGAATTTGTAATCCAACCTATTCCATAATGATGGTAAGCACTGACAACCTCACCTTTCTTCTTATACCCAGACCAATATTTTAAGGTGGATAGACTGACTGGGATAGTGGTATTTTACATTATTATATAAATTGGACAATACTGTGTTGGCAGCCTGCAATATATCTTTTCCAAATTTTCTAAACAACGTCTTGAAATAAAATATTAGAGAGATATTAAGGGGTTGCCAAAACACTTTCAACTGTTCTACATTGGAGCATGAGTACTCTACAGCTTGTCTCACCATTCAATAAGACCATGTGTATTTTAACTCAATTCATCTGCATGTTCTTTTACATACTTGTTTAGCAAAATTCTATTGATCTTTAATTTAAAGTTATTAACTGAATTAACATCTTATTGTCCCACCTTTACACTTTGTGTGAAGAAGTGGTTTCTCACTTCACTTCGGGCCTAGCTCTGATTTTAATGTTATGTCCTATCCTGAACTCCGTCACCACGGGAAAAAGTTTCTCTCTCTCTGCCTTTTCAATTTTTTTCAAAATCCTAAAAAAAAATCCTCAATCAAATCACCCTCCTTAACAACTATTTCCCAGGAATTCCAACATTATGAAAACCAATGTCTGGTGATATTCTAGCAAATCCGCAAAACATGTACTCCTTCCAAGGCTAATACATATTTTTTAAAGTGTAATGCTGAGAAATATATATAGCAGTTCAGATGTTGTGTAATCTGGGCTTTGTGTAGTTGCAGCCAAAAGCCAAACTTTCTCTTTGTAATCAAGCCTCCAAGCTATAAAGGTTATATTCCCATTAATCTTATATTATTTCTTCTTTTAACTGACAACAACAGTTTATTAATATGTGTACAATGACCCTTGCATTTCTTTGGACCTCCACAGCTCCTAACTCTCATCATTTAAGTATTACTTAGGTCTTTCCTTTGTGGTCATATCATAATGTTATTATTCTAAGATAGATTCTTTTCTGTAAGGGTTTCAATTGATTTAATCTTTCAGCAGCAATTAGTCCAATCTTCTTAATCTTAAAATAAGGTTGACTTTGTAGATTTGTGTGAGGTGAAGGAATCCAGTCACAGCAAAAATATCATCATTTTCTGTACCTGTGGTTACAGACCAGCCATTCCTTTATGAAAAAGAACCTGACGCCATTGAATGGGATTGATGTGTTGGCAACCTGCAGTGACAGTTGAGTGAAGAAACATGCAGAAGCTGCAAAGACTAAAGCTTTAAGAAACAAAAAAAACAGAAAGTCACTGGACTCAAAAAGTTTACTCTGTTTTTCTCTCTACAGATGCTGCCTGATTGGAGTTTCTCCAGCACTGCTGGGTTTTTTTTCAGATTTCCAGCTTATGCAGTTCTTTGTTTCATTAAAGCTTTAAGAAATCCTGAATAAGTTCAATTTCGGAAACACAAGGTAGGACTAGCTCTGATGAAAATAAATAGAGCAGCTGCTTACATTAAAAAAAAACAAGAGGATGAGTTTTGACTTTGATGGAAAAGATCCAATACTGCAAATGTGTTCCAATGCACTGCTTGTTTCATATAGGTTTGAGTAACTGGAACAGTCGTTGGGCAGTTTGATATTATGGAGCTATAGCTTCATTTACAGTATAATCATAGGGCCTTAATGAGTTAAGTGTGCAACAGGTATGCATAGCTTCCTGTGCACTGAGCTTTTTCGAGACCAATACAGTGCACCATAGATCGTGGCATAAAAGTTGATCCAGCATAAAAGATGACTTCAGAGATATCAAGAACTGCAGATGCTGGAGTCAGAGACAACACAGTGTGGATCTGGAGAAATGCAGCAGGTCAAGCAGCAGCAAAGGAGCAGGAAAGTTGACGTTTCGGGTCAGGACCCTTCTTCAGAAATGATACAGACTGGTCTGTTGCGTTCCTCCAGCTCCACACTGTGCTGACTTTAAAAGATGACTTCATTCTTCTTGTCCCAAAAATATCACGTATAAGTCAACATTTTCCTTATACTTGGTGTATAAGTTGATTGCTCCCTCACAAACCCTCCTTTTCAGCTATGACACATTATAGTAACATTAGCTGTAGAACCACAATTTTGCACCCAACAAATGCATGTTTTAGCAGAGATATGTGCTGCGTTGTAATATTGTGCTGGTGTTCAGGACAACTGCAATTGTCCACACAGAGGAGGCCCTGCACAATGAACACTAAATGGCAGCTACCCACACTGGCAGTTTCACTTTTAGACTTGGCTACAAGGTTAACTCTAGTTTTCAGAGAGATTTGTCAAGGCTTCAAAGCTTGACCTATATGTTCACACCCACAATACTTCAGCATCATCTGTGGTTCAGTTGGTACCACTCTTGCTTCAGAGTAAGGAAAGTTGTCACTTTGAGTCCCACTCAAGAGTCTTGAGAACAAAAGTCAAAGCGTATACTCCAGTGCAGTTATGAGAGTGTGCTGCACTGGTGAAAATGCCATACTTTTGAGGAAGGTATTAAACCAAAGCTCCATCCCTTTCAGAGTAATATAAAAGATATAGAATGGCCCACTACAAGGAACAGCAGTGAAGTTCCCTCCAGTTTTACAGGCCATTACATATCCTTCAATAACATCACTAACAACAAATTGAATATCTGGCCACAATCATTCTATTTCAGAAAATACTTCATTGGCTATAAAATACTTTGGGCTGGACAATGAAAGATTCAATTGAAAGATGCTACACAAATGCAAGTCCCTATTTACAAAACACATTGCAACATCAACTTATGTACAGTAGCACAGCTCAAGATGTTTCCTCCACCTACTGACTGATTTTATGTTGAAAACACTAGTAAGCATTTTCAATCAGTTCTGAGGAAGAAAAACAAGGAACAAAAACAAAGTTGCTGAAAAAGCCCAGCGGGTCTCTGAGAACTCTGAGAAAGGGTCTCTGGATCCGAAGTGTTAACTCTGATTTTTCCTTCACAGATGCTGCCAGACGTGAACATAGAACATAGAACAGTGCAGCACAGTACAGGTCCTTCGGCCCACGATGTTGTGTCGAACTTTTACCCTAATCCTAAGGTCTATCTAACCTCCACCCCTACCTTATACTATCATCCATATGTCTATCTAATAGCCGCTTAAATGCCCCTAATGAGGCCAACTCCCCTATCCTCTCCAGCAATGCATTCCACGTCCCGACCACTCTCTGAGTAAAGAATCTACCTCTGACGTCACCCCAATGTCTACCTCCATTCACTTTAAAACTATTCCCTCTCATAATAGATACCTCCACCCGAGGAAAAAGTTTCTGGCTGTCCACTCTATCTATACCTCTGATCATTTTGTGCACCTCTATCAAGTCACCTCTAATTCTTCATCGTTCTAAAGAGAAAAACCCTAGCTCTCTCAACCTTTCCTCGTAAGACCTTCCCTCCATTCCAGGCAACATCCTGCTAAATCTCCCCTGCACCTTTTCCAACACTTCCACATCTTTCCTGTAATGAACTTTCTGAACTTTTCCAGCGACTTCTGTTTTTATTAAAAGCAATCCTTGTTAGCCCTTCAGGCAGCCTGCTGTTGTACACAAAACACAAACAATTTTTGACAGCAATTCATGCTCTGATTGATGAACAATAACATGACTGAAATAGGTAAAGTCTGAGATTCTGTAAATCTATCATACAAGGAAAAGTCCTGTTTTACAAATTATTTCTTGTTTCTGCCTTCTCCTTCACCCACCACACAAACACAGAATTTAATAAGCTTACAAATACTCATCAGCAAGATTACAAGTGAGACTATTTTGGCTTGTGTCTGACCTTATTATTAACTATATTTCTTTTGTTTCATTTTAGGAATATTCCTTTTGTCCAGCATATTTTTGGAGCTGTGTCACTTAATGACAGCCTTTTTCCTTTCAAGGTAGCACGCCTGACCAGCTTGAGTACCAGGAAATACAATAAGTTAGGTCTCCTTGGATGTGGTGGTTCAGCAGTTGTTGTAATGAAGCCTTCAGTCACTTGACAATATGTTTCATAGCAGAGCTTGTAATATTCGCAGTGCCAGTAGGAATGCTGCTGTTATTGGTAATCTCCTTCAATGCTTGTTGCACAAGTCACTCTCCTTCCTGAGTGATATTTTTCCAAATTGGCCACAAGAATTTCTGTGGTACTTTTGTCTCTCTTGAAATGGAGCAGATGATGTACATAGTCACTTCTTGTTTGGATAAGTAGACTTCACAGCCGTAGCGATCATTTCCTGTTCCCTTCAAATGGTTAAATGGAATTATATATTTCTGATCTTTTTCCTCATTCACCTGAGGCTTCTTCATGCTTCAGCTTTGCTACTGCTTGCAATGTCACAGTGATGTGCTACGTGAGGTCTTGAAGGGTTAATGTTTATGTTGCATTACTCTTCACCCAAAGAGATGATCTTTCACAGTCTTTGGATGGAAACAGTTGAGTTCTGTGCATATACTCTAAAGGAGTAGATGTGTTCTCCACATTTCCCAAAGGGCCTTAGTAATTATGTCTAACAAGCTAATGTAGACCTATCTATTGCTGTCATGGAACAATTTACTTTGTTAACAAAGACAAAGTGTCTTTTCTACTACGACTTATCAGTGGTCTATCCTCCACCGCTGATAATTAGACAGACTCAAAAGACAGTACAAAGGAAGGGAAAATTTGTAGCAGTGAACAAACTAAATCATCCAGAGTTCTGATACCACAAGGTGCTAGCAGTGGTTAGCAGAGGATAACTGTATCACAAAATAAAGCAAACGAGGACAAGACAGCTACCAATGAAGGCACTGGGACTCAATTAAGAAAAGGTAACTGTTGTTATTTCCTCCAAATGAAATGTCACAAGTTAGGGCCCTATCATTTCGTCCACAATTATTCTATATAGGTGCCTAAATCAGGCAATTAGCCATTTCTCATTAGGTAAAAGGTGAAGTCACCAATGATGCCACCCTGTCATCAAACAGAGATGAATGGTGGGTCACCACATTTCAGGTGAGGAGCAAAGTTGAAAAGGAAGACCTTCATGGTGACTTCAGCTGGTACAGGAGTTGAGCTCACACTGTTGGTGTTACTCTGCATCACAAACCAGCCACCCAGCCAAATGAGCTAACCAACCTCCTATTTCTCAATACCATTGGATTTGACTACACAGGTACAGGTTACAATGCATTAAGAGAGCCAGCTATTCAGCCAATTCAGTGGCACTACCACTTGTGCTGAACAAGACAGATTTTGAACAGATTTAGCAACTCAAATAAAAACAGAAAAAAACAGACAACAGCAAGTCTGGCAGCATAATGCAAAGAGAAACAAAATTACATTTTGAGTCTGATAATGATTCTTCTCTGGTGTCATTTTGAACTATCCATATAAATATAGTGGCTAAATGTGCAGGTCAGAGGCTGGGATTCCTGCAACTCACTTTCTGACTTCCTAAAGTCTGCCCACCGGTTACAAGGCACAAGTCATGAGTGTGATGGAATACACTCCACTTACTTGGAGGAGTGCAGATCTAACAGTGTTCAAGAACTTGACACCATCCAGGACAAAACAACCTGCGAGACCCAACATCCCATCACCACCTTCAATATTCACTATCTTTCACCACCAAGGCACACAGGCAGCACTGTGTGACATCTATAATAGCTACTGCAACAACTCATCAAAACTCCTTAGTCAGTACCATCCAATCACACATGTTCTACCACTTTAAAGGACAAGGACAGAAAATGCATGTTCATCTGCAGATTCCACTTAAAGCCACACACTGTTCAGACTTGGAACTATCTTATTATTACTTAACCATCACTGTGCCAAAATCCAGGAAGCCCCTCCCTAATATCACTTGGATACACCTACATTAGAAGGACAGCAGTGGTTCCAGATAGCAGCTAGCCATCACGTTCTCAAAGCCAATTAAGGATGGGCAGTAAATACATGTGATGTGGACGTGCCGGTGTTGGACCGGGGTGGTCAAGGTCAGAAATCACACGACACCATGTTATAGTCCAACAGGTGTATTTGAAAACACAAGCTTTCGGAACCTCAGTCCTTCTTCAGGTTTTAGTGAGAGGGGTCGTATCAGACACAGAATTTATAAGTAAAAGATTGAAGGTTCACACTACTTACGAGGATCTATTAAACAAACCTAAAACTGTTTTTATTTTAGTTTGGAGTCAGACTGGTTTCATTTCTAAAGTAGGAATTTATAAAATGCCACATTGACTGACTATCTATAAATTGTGTGCTTTTTGGACAAAATAAAATGCATCTGCAATTACAAATTCACCCCACAGATCCATGTGTGTGTGTGAGGGACGGGAGAGAGAGCGTGTGTGTGTGTGTGTGTGTGTGTGTGTGTGTGTGTGTGCGAGAGAGAGAGGAGGGGAGAGAGTGTATGTGTGCACGTGTGAGGCCTAGGAATACATAGACAACCCTGCTGTGGTAACCTCTGCAAGACATGTCAGATCTTCGACAATGTATCTTCACACATGGAAACACCACCCAACATGTGCACAGCAAATATTCATGTGACTCAGCCAACATTGTCTATCTCATTCACTGCAGGCAAGGATGCCCCGAGGCATGGTATATTGGTGAAACCATGCAGATGCTACGGCAACAGATGAATGGTCAACAAGCAACAATCGCCAGACAGGAATGTTCCCTCCCAGTGGGAGAGCACTTCAGCAGTCAAGGACATTAGGCCTTGGATCTTCGGGTAAACGTCCTCCAAGGCAGACTTTGGGATACACAATAATGCACAGTCACCTAGCAGAGGCTGATAGCCAAGTTCTGTACCCATGAGGATGGCCTCAACAGGGATCTTGGGTTCATGTCACACTACAGGTAACCCCCATCACACTATACACTCTCACACATGCATACGTAGACACACACTCACTCACACAAACACATTTTCTCTCCAACACACACATGCACAGTCTCTCTCTCGCTCCTCCTTCACACACACACTCTAACCCCCTTCACACACACTATCTCCCTCACACACACACAGTCTCTCACCCCCCTCACAAACACACACACACAGTCTCTCACCCCCCTCTCTCACACACACACACAATCTCTCACCCCCCTCACACACACACACACAATCTCTCACCCCCCTCACACACACACACAGTCTCTCACCCCCCTCACACACACACACACACAATCTCTCACCCCCCTCACACACACACACAGTCTCTCACCCCCC
>JAHRHZ010000023.1:14426097-14440781 GCA_024137785.1 Ginglymostoma cirratum | reverse complement strand
AGGGTTTAGGCCCGAAACGTCAAGTTTTCCTGCTCCTATGATGCTGCTTGACCTGCTGTGTTCATCCAGCCCCATGCTTGTTATCTCAAATTCATGACTTTGTAATTAAGCCTGCTGATAAAGGTGGCATTGGTTTTGAGTGGCAGACTGACATCTACATTGCAGAGGCTGAGTGCTAGCTGTCAGTTACATCCTCCTATCTCCCTCTGGACCATGACCCCACCATGGAACATCAAGCAATTCTGTCCACTCATTTCACTTAACCTGGTGATCTCCCTCTTGCTGCCTCTAAACTCATAATGTGGAGGTGCTGGCGTTGGACTGGGGTGGCCAAAGTCAGAAGTCATACGACACCAAGTTATAATCCAACAGGTTTATTTGAAACCACAAGCTTTTGGAGCGCAGCTCCTTTGCCAGGTGAAGTCACTTCACCTTATGAAGGAGCAGCGCTCCAGAAGCTTGTGATTTCAAATAAATTTGTTAGATTATAACCTGGTGTCATGTGACTTCTGACTTTGGCCAAACTCACGGTCTTCCAACCGCACACAGCTCGCTTCTACCTCCTTACCAAAACCCATAAATGGGACTATCCGGGCTGACCCACTGTTTCTCCCTGCTCCTGCCCCACAGAACCCATCTCTACCTATCTCAACTTGATTTTTGTCTCCCTTTGTCCAGTCCCTTTCCACTTACATTGCAATTCCTCTGATGCATTACATCAGTTCCAGAATTTCCAGCTTGCAGGGTCCAGCCACCTCCTCTTTACCATGGACATGCAATCTTTTTACACGTCCATCCCCCATCAGGATGGTCTCAGGGCTCTCCTCCTCTTCCTGATTAAAAAAAAAGCCTTACCCATCCACATGCACCACCACGCTTCACTGCCTGGCCGAGCTTGTCTTCACCCCGAACACTTCTCTTCTAACACCTTACACTTTCTTCAGGTCAGAGGGATGGCTGTGGATATCCGCATGGATCCCAGTTATGCCTGTCTCTCTGTGGGGTACATGGAACATTCCTTGTTCCCGTCCTATTCCAGCACCCACCCACAACTCTTTCTTTGCTGTATCGATGATATCATCAGTGCTGTTTCACTCCCTCATCCGGAATTGGGAAGGTTTATCAATTTCGCTCTGAATTTTCAGCCCACTCTCGCCTTTACCTGGTCTATCTCTGACCCCTCCCTTCCTTTCCTTGAAATTTGTTTCCATTTCTGGGGATAAACTGGCCACTAATATCCACTATAAACCCATCAATTCCCACAGTTACCTTGACTATACATCCTCATACCCTGCTTCCTGTAAAGACTCTATTCCATTCTCTCAGCTCTTCAGTCTCCATCACACCTGTTCTGATGATACCAAATTCGACTGGGTGTCTCCGTAATGTCCACCTTCTTCTTCATAGAACATAGAACATGGAACATTACAGCGCAGTACAGGCCCTTCGGCCCTCGATGTTGCGCTGACCTATGAAACTAATCTGAAGCCTATCTAACCTACACTATTCCCTTATCATCCATATGTTTATCCAATGACCATTTAAATGCCCTTAAAAAGTTGGCGAGTCTACAACTGCTGCAGGCAAGGCATTCCATGCCCTTACTACTCTCTGAGTAAAGAATCTACCTCTGACATCTGTCCTATATCTATCACCCCTCAATTTAAAGCTATGTCCCCTCGTGCTAGCTGTCACCATCCGAGGAAAAACGCTCTCACAATCCACCCGATCTAATCCTCTGATCATCTTACATGTCTCTAACGAAAACAGCCTCAAGTCCCTCAGCCTTTCCTCATAAGACCTTCCCTCCATACCATGCAACATCCTGGTAAATCTCCTCTGCACCCTTTCCAATGCTTCCACATCCTTCCTATAATGTGGTGACCAGAACCGTACGCAATACTCCAAGTGCGGCCGCACCAGAGTTTTGTACAGCTGCAACATGACCTCACGGCTCCGAAACTCAATCCCTCTATCAATAAAACCTAACACATCGTACGCCTTCCTAACAACCTTATCAACCTGGGTGGCAACTGAGGACTCCCCAGCAATGTAGGTGACAGTGCCCCAGCCGGGTCCAACCCATCTCCTGTACTTCAGCCCTTATCACCTTTCTTCCTTCCCACAACAGTGATAGGGGCCCCCTTGTCCTCACCTATCAAGCACCAGCAGCAACAGCCAGAAGATGATTAGCTGCCATTTCCACCACCTCCAGTGGAATGTCACCACCAGATACATACTTCCCTCTCCCCACTTGTCAGCCTTCTGCAAGGACTGCTCCTTCCGGGACACCCTGACCCATTTCTCTTTCACTCCTAATATGCCCGACAGCACCTTCCCCTGCAACCACAGAAGGTGTAGCACCTGCCCATTTACTTCCTCCCTCCTCAGTATCCTAGAACCCAAACACACCTTCCAGGTGAAGCAGCAATTTACCTGCACATCATTCAATCTACTCAACTCCATTCATGCTCACAATACAGTCTCCTCTATTTTGGGAAAACAAAGCACGGACCAGGTGACCGCTTCGCAGAATATCTACATTCTGTCAGCAGAAAAGACCCTGAGTTTCCAGTTACATGCCACTTTAACACACCACCTCGCATCCTGGATAATATTTCTGTCTCAGGCTTGCTGCAGTGTTCCAATGAAGCTCTGCGCAAGCTGGACGACAGCACCTCATTTTCAGCTTGGGAACTCTGCAGCCTTCTGGATGCAATATCAGGTTCAACAATTTTAGGGCTTGAGGCACCTTCTCCCATGTCCCTACCCCAACCTCGACACACCAGGCCTCGTTATCACATGGTCTGCTATTACGTATAACCAATTGTTAGCCACTAACAGACCCCATTAGTAGCTATTCATTCTCCTAGGCTAATCATTATCCACTCCTTTGTCTATCCAACTGTTCTTCTTTCTGCTTGGGTTCTATCTCCACCTGTCATTTACTCCTTACCCCCCACCCCACTCTATCTTCTGTATTTAAAAAAACTGTTCTGAGGAAGGGTCACAGGACACGAAGTGTTAACTCTGATGTCTCTCCACAGATGTTGCCAGACCTGCAAAGCCTTTCTAGCAATTTCAGTTTTTGTTTCAAATTCGTGGGGCATTAGCACCAGTAGTGGGGAAGAGGGAGATTTTCCAATGGGACGGGCTTGATCTAACTCATGCTGGGACCAGAGTCCGGTAAATTGAAGAACGATGGCTGTGGATAGGGCTTTAAACTAAATAGTGAGGTGAGGTGGGGGTGCAGTTGCATGGAAAATAATGGAAAAATTTAAGGGGCGGTGCTCAGCAGACGTTATTAAAGTTTTCAGAACAAGTAGTAGGACAGAGTGTATGGGAAAGGTCAGGATTCCAACTTCAGGCACAGCAGTTAAGGGGACGACAATGAGAAGGGGGGCAGTCAACACAAGACTGAGGGCTTTGTATGTATATCCACACATATACGAAACAAGTGAGTTTGTAGCTCAGATTGAAATTGGCAGGTATGATGTTGTGGGTATCACAGAGATGTGGCTGGAAGGGAATCAGGGCTGGGGATTATCAAAAGGAAAGGCAGATGGCAGAAGGGTTGCAAGAAATGACATACAGTCAATGTGTAGAATCTGTGTGAGTAGAGTTGAGGAAACTCAAAAGGAAATTCAGACCCTGTTGTGAGTTCTATATAGGCCTCCCAGCAGCATTCAGAATGTGAGGAAGAAAATAAATTACGAAGGTAGAAAGGCACTATCACAATAATCATGGGGGAACTTCAATATACAGGTGGACTGGGAAAATCAGGTTAGTAGCAGATCTCAAGACAAGGAATTCACGGAATGTCTGTGAGAATTTTTTTGGAGCAGCTTATGATAGAGCCCACTAGGTAAAAGTCAATTCTGATTTGGTGATGTGTAATGTGGCAGGCTTGATTAGGGAGCTGACGGTGAAGGAACCCCTAGGGGCAATGACCATATTAAGACAGAATTCACCCTGTAGTTTGAGGGAGAGGAGCTGGAAGCAGAAATAATGACAGCACAACTGAGTAAAGGTAACTACAAAGACATGAGGGACGAGCTACCAGAATTGATTGGAAGGGGAGCCTAACAGGGAAGATGGTGGAGCAGCAATGGCAGGAGTTTCTGTGAGGTACAGCAGAAATGCATCCCAAGGAAGAAAAAGCCTTCTAAGGGGAGGATCAGGCAATCATGGCTGACAGGCATAGCATAAAAGCAAAACAATAAAGCATACTAAAAGTGCAAATAAGGGGGCAGAAGATATAATATGAGAGTAAGCTAACTAATAATATAAAAGAAAATTTCAAGAGGTTTTTTCTTTAGATATCTGAAAGGTAAAAGAGAGGCAAAAGTGGACATTGGACTACTAGAAAACAAGGCTGGAGATGTAGTAATGGGTGAACAAAGAAATGGCTGAGGAACTGAAGAAACACTTTGCTTCAATCTTCACAGGGGAAGACACCAGCAGCATACCAGAACTTTGAGAGAATCGGGGCAGAACTGAATGTAGTGACATCACTAAGAAGGTGCTGGGCAAGCTGAAAGGTCTGAAGTTGGATAAATCATCTGGACAGGTGGACTACCATCCAGAGTTTTGAAGGAGATAGCTGAGGATATTGTAGAGGCATTGGTGGTGAACTCTCAGGAATCACTGGAGTCAGGGAGGGTCCTGACCTTGGTCATTGGTAAGATACTACAGTCCATTATTAAGGATGAGATTGTGGAGTACTTGGAAGTGCATGGTAAAGTAGGGCTGGGTCAACAAAACTTTGTCAATGGGTGGTCATGTATGACAAATCTGTTAGAATTCTTTGAGGATATAATGAGCAAGTTAGCCAAAGGAGAGACAGTGGACGTGACCTGTTTTGCATTTCCATGAGGCCTTTGACAAGGTGCTGCACTGGAGTCTGCTAAATAGTATAAGAGCCCACTGTGTTAGGGGCAAGATACCGGCATGGATAAAGAATTGGCTGACTGGCAGAAAGAAGTGAGTAGGGACAAAAGGGATCTTTGTCAGGATGGCAACTGGTAACAAGTGGAGTTCCTCTGGGCTCCATGTTGGGACCACAACTATTCACGTTATACAGGTAGTTGTCCTGTAACATGATATTTGCATTCTTGTGCGATCTCGTGCTATAGGAAATCACATTATAGGGAAATTGCAATAGAAAATCACTATACTGTACAGTAGAAAGTTTGCATTATCCAAACAGTATCCATTATCCATCAATTGCGTTATAGCCAATTCACATTAACAAAACACGCCTTATAGCAGAAATACCTGTAATGATCTGGATGAAGGAACTTAGGGCATTGTTGCTAAGTTTGCAGATGACACAAAGATAGGTGGAGGGACAGATAGTGTTGAGGAAGCAGAAGTACTTTGATAGTTAGGAGAGTGGGCAAAGAAGCAGCAGATGGAATACAATGTGGGAAACTGTGAGATTGTAGGAAGTAAAGAGGCATAAACTATTTTCTAAGTGGGGAAATGCTCTGGAAAAAAAGCACAAAGGACTCAGATGTCCTATTTCAGGATTCTTTGAAGGTTTTTGAAGATTAACGTGCAGGTTCAGTTGGCACTTAGGAAGGCAAATGCAATGTTAACATTCACTTCAAGAGGGGTAGGATACAAGAGCAGAAATGTACTGCTGAGGCTACATAAGGCTCTGCTCAGACCACATTTGGAACATTGTGAGCAATTTTGGGCCCCATATCTAGGAAACGATGTGCTAACCTTGGAGATGGTCCAGTGGAAGTTCTCAAGAATGATTCTGAGAATGACAAGCTTATCGTATGAGGAGTGGTTGAGGATTCTGGGTCTGTACTCAACGGAATGTAGAAGGATGAGGGGGTATCTGATTGAAACTTATAGAATACTGACAGGTCTGGATAGAGTGGATTGGAGAAGATGTTTTCACTAATAGGAGAGACTAGGTACTGATGGCACAACCTCAGAGTGAAGGGATGACCTTTTAGAACTGAGATGAGGAAGAGTTTCTTCAGTCAGTGAGTAGTTAATCTATGGACCTCATTGAGTGTATTTAAGACAGAGACAAATAGATTCTTGATTAGTAAGGAGATCAAGGGTTACAAGGAGAAGGCAGGAGAATAGGATTGAGAAACATATCAGCTATGATTCGAATGGCGGAGCAGACTTGATGGGCTGACTGGCCCAATTCTGCTCCTGTATCTTCATAGAAGAATATCATAGTAGCCCTACAGTGTGGAAACAGGCTATTCAGCCCAACAAGTCCACACTGCCCCTCCAAAGACAATCCCACCCTGACCCATCCTCGTAACCCAATATTTCCCATAGCTAATCCACCTAACTTATACACCCCTGGACATTACGGGCAATTTAGCACGGCCAATCCACCTTACCCTCACATCTTTGGACTGCCGGAGGAAACTGAAGAACCTGCCAGAAGCCCACATGCAGAAATGGGGAGAATGTACAAACTCCACACAGACAGTTACCCGAGAGTGAAATCGAACCTGGGTCCCTAGCACTGTGAGGCAGCAGTGCTAACCACTGAGCTCTTTTTTTTTCATAATCTCAGATGTCCAGAAGTCCTTTTAAATATAGTAAAATAGGCAACAATAAGCTTTCACAAACAGCAAAGAAAAAGAAATGACCTGATCACCTATTGGAGGATATATTCACCAGGATACCATAGAGAACGCCCATGCTCTTCACCATGGTATGGGCCAAACTGTAGTACGGATATAATAGATTCCCTAGTTCAGTCAGTAACCTACAGTTTGATTAAAACAAGGTCATAGCGCACACACACATAACTTTTCTCAAAGCAGCTCGACAGCCCATATCCAATTGCATTATCATCCATTCTATAGTCAGCATGAATTATCAGGAGGGTGCAGCTCTAAACACTGCATGACATGTCTGGCATGCTTTCTCTATGCCAAGTAAGTGATTGAGCTTCAACAGCACACCATTGTAATCCTAAATGGGAAAGGAGTGCAGCAAGAATTATTTAACCATTAAAATGTAGTTCTGTCAATGATGGAGAGGCTATCACCTAATGTAAGTCACTTCAAGTTGATGTCGATTCACGTTAGATTTTATTGTTTATTCATTGTTCACTATTTTTTCCACAGGCAATCAGATGTTAAGCTAACAAACACATTGGTGGTTGTAACAAGATGGAGACACTCTTACTTATCCCAAACATAATGCCAGCATCTCCGGCAATAGATTTTCCACCTATTCATTAAGTATGGTCTTTGAATTCCCTCAAGGCTTTGTTTATTTCCTTCACCTCCTCCATCCACATAAGTCCCTTTGCAACATCATTCACAGAATAGTAGAGTCACCTTCCACATGATATCTCTATCTTTCCACCTGTCTTAATTAATCCCTTTACTCTCCCTGCGTCAACAGACTGCTTGTAGAGGAGCCACATTTCCTCAAACATCTGGAGGACTTAAGTCATTAACTTTGGCAACAGTGACAGACTCTGCTCCTATGGCAATGATTACATCGCTCAAATGCCAGCTACTGTTACTGGTTTGATTAGATTGTTCACAATCTCAGCAGTCTATTCAACCTTGAGTAGAGCTTCCAACCCCATATCTGCTCCACTGAAAAGACTGCCCATATCCACCATGCCTCAATCTGCCTTTCATCCATGACTTTGTCATCTCATAATCATTATTCCAATGTTTTCCCAAATAATTTCCTCTGTAAATGTTAGCTCTCCCAAAACTATGCTGATCATGATATATCTTGTAAAAGGCCCTACTCACACACCTTTCATGCCTTTGCTGCCCTACATTTGTTCCCCATTCCGCAATTTAAAATCCAAATCTTTGCATTTGAATCACTTCATGGTCTTGTTCTTCCTGACCTCTGTTACTTTCTCCAGCCTTGCACATCCTCTTTCCATTTGCTTTGCATAAGTAACTATATCTTAAATGGTTTGGCCCATGTGAAATTTGGCCCATGTGCCTCCTTAAATATCTCTCGCCTCACAATCCTTCATTGATCATTTCCTCACTCTTTGGTGGAGTGTCCATTTTTGTCTGGATACACAGTTCTGAAACTGAGGGAACAATTTCCCTGCTTAAAGGATTTTTTTTGCACATATATGTGGTCACTGTACAGAAACTATTAAACATTTAGAATGACTAACTTCATGTGCAAGTCATCTTTTTTTTCCTGGTAAAATTGCAGAGCTTATACATGTGCCGTGAATAAACATTGTTTATTCTGTTGGCATGTTAGAACCCGCTGGGTACACAGTCCACTTGAATACCAGGGTTTTATTTTAAGAACATGGATGATTTTCCCATGGCAAATTGCTTAAGGTTCAGAATCCCCCGAGACACTATTCAAAGACTATTAGCCTTCCATGTGCAATTTTCTTCAGCATTGAGGTCATTTCCCATAACTTTCCATGGGACTTATGCAAGTACAACTACATTCACATCAGGCAATCACAATTGCTGGTATTTACTTGACGACAAAAAAGACATCACTGACCTCTTACATAAATCCCTCGTACCAGCAAATCACTTTCTTTGAACTCAATGGCCACTGCATATAACAAAAATATACATACATACATTTAAAACTGTGACGTTCAGGTTTGAAAACACTAAATTCAAAAATATTTCCTGAAGTCTATTTGCATATTTAAAATAGATAATAAATCAGTTTTTTTTCAGAAATATGCTGGTGCAAATTGGTTAGTTTAGTTATGTTTGTAAAAATATTTGAACACAAAGTAATAGTTTTCTTCATGGAAAACTCAAAAGAGAAAAAGATGTTTCATGAGCTAGCATCTGTATGTTGTGTACGCACAATATGTGTGCATCTGGAGCGCAGAACTGTAGGTAAGTGCATGAACATGGGCAATGCGTGTGCAGGTGCTGTGTGTTTATTAAGTGAGGGTGGGTATTTAAGTTACAAGTACAATGTTTAAAATATGAATGTAATGTCTTTAAGTATCTTTCATAACACAGCAGTAATTTCTTAAAGTACGTGTGCATACACATACACACATGCAACTCACTTCCCGATTCTCCAAAGCCAGTCATGAGTGTGAGGGAATACTCTCCACTTTCCTGGTGACCACTGTGATGTAATGGCTGCTCAGTTGGTGCAGATGGTGGTGGGACAGGGTGGGGGATGTGGGAGTAGTAGGAGGAAGAAGTGTGGAAGGGCAATAATGGTAGGAAATTAATGAGGAGAGAAAACAGGTATTTCAACAGCCATAGAAATTACTTCAGGCCTCCTGGGTCCACCTAACCTGCATATCTTTGGATTGCAGGAGGAAACCAGAGCACCCAGCCGAAACCTACACAGGCACAAGGAGAATGTGCAAACTCCACACAGACAGTCGCCCAAGGCTGGAATTGAACCCAGGTCCCTGGCCCTGCAAGGCAGCAGTGCTAACCACTGAGCCACAATGGCTCCTTTGACATTTTTTTTAAAAGAAAAGCAAGAAATTTAAATAGACAGAAGAATGTTACAGTGCCTAAGATAGCTTGAAAATCTGCACTGCTTACCATGCTGGGTAACAGGACTAAATTATGGCCTCCTGGGCGCCAGAGTCAAGGATGTCATGGAAAGGATGCAGAGCATTCGGAGAAGGGGAGGGATGAACAGTCAGAGTTAGTGTTCCATGTTTGAATCAATGATATAGAAAGACAGAGATATGAGGTTATGAAAGCAGACTTTAAGGAGTTGGTAAGGAAACTGAAAAGCAGAACTTCAAAGGTTGTAATCTCTGGATTACTTCTGGAGCCATGCAGTAATAAATTTTTTTTATTCACAATTCCTAATTGCCCAGAAGGCAGTTAAGAGTCAACCACATTGCTCTGGGTCTTGAGTCATATGTAGGCCAGACCAGGTAAGGACAGCAGTTTCCTTCCATTAAGGATACTGGTGAACCAGATGGGCTTTTCCAATAATTGGCAATGGTCATTATTAGACACTTAATTCCAGATATTTATTGAATTTAAATTCCATCATCTGCCAAGGTCAGAAGTCACACTACACGAGGTTATAGTCCAACAGGTTTATTTGAAATCACAAGATTTCAAAGCATTGCTCCTTCATCATGTGAAGTAAAGAAAAGCACGCAGGCACACAATGTATAGGCAGAGAGATCAAAACATCGTACAAATGGTGACAGTGGAATGTCACAGGCTGACTAACAAGTCTCTGCTGATGATCAAAAGTGTCAGATGGTTTGAGTAAAGTGTCAAAAGCAAAAGCAGAAGCTGCTGGAAATGCTTAGCAGATCTGGTAGCATCTATGAAGAGAAATTATTGTTAACATTTCGGGTCCGGTGACCCTTCCTCAGATTACACTAAGAATGATAGGGCCTGAAAAGTACCGATGATCAGATGGAAGATGGTGTACATATCCACAGATCCTTTAAGATTGTTGGGAAGGTAGATAAGGTTGTTAAGAAGGCAATTATCCATGTGCCCCTGTTAGGTGAGGCACGGAATACAATATGAGGGAGGTTATGCTGGAACTGTATAAAGCTCTGCTTAGATCATAACTGAAGTCATGTGCAGTTCTTATGACCACCTTATAGGAAGGATGTGATTGGACTAGAGAGCCTGCAGAAGTGATTTAGCAGGATGCTGCCTGTCCTGGAGGTTCTGAACGAGGAGGAAAGATTGGTTAGGTTGGGGTTATTCTCCCTGGAGCATTGGAAGTCAAGAGGAGACCTGATAAAGGTATATAGGATTATGAGAGGCACAGATAGGGTCGATAGGAAGATGTCAACAAAGATGCCTATGAAGGGCATTTACAACACTTAAGCAAATTGTTTGTTTGGCTACAAAGAGCCAATTTGATTGTAACTTGGCCAAAAGTGAATTTGCCAAAGCAAAAATAACGTGAGTTGTTGGTTGATTTGCCCAGCTGATGGCTTTCATGCAAATGTTTCATCTCCCTTTTAAGTGATATCTTCAGTGCTGTCTAGCCTCTGCTGAAGACAACACTGAAGATGTCACCTAGAAGGTGGGTTGAAACGTTTGCACGAAAACCAGTCTGTTCGAGGAACCAACCAACAACTCCAGCCACAACCCGAGCTACAGACCTTCGCTAAGACATTAAACTAAAGTAACTTATTTGGCACATGCTGTGGAACAAGGCCAAGTAGCACCCAGAGAAGCAAAAGGAGGGGCCTTTTTGGATTTTCAACTGCCTGTAACTCCTAGTGTATGGCTGAGATAGATTCTTGATCAGTAGGGGAATCAATGATAATGGAGAAACTATGGGAAAATAGACATGAGGAATGTTGGATCAGCCACAATCCTACTAAATGGAGGAGCAGGCTCAAGCAGCCGTATTCCCTACTCCCTTTCTTATTTCTTATGGTCCAATAAGAACAAAATGAGAGATTTTAGTAACTTCTATCAGAATTTTGTTTTGAACATCAGCACTGTGGTGGCTTATAGAATCCTTACAGTGTGGAAACAAGCCATTCAGCCCAACAAGTTCACAATGGCCCTCCGAACAGCAACCCCCCACACTTTCCCTGTAACCCTGCATTTCCCATGGCTAATCCATCTAGCCTGCACATCCCTGGACACTATGGGCAATTTAACATGGCCAGTCCACCTAACCTGCACATCTTTGGACTGTGGGAGGAAACCAGAGCACCCAGCAGAAACCTACACAGACAGTCACCCGAGGCTAGAACTGAACCCAGGTCCCTGGCCCTGCAAGGCAGCAGTGCTAACCACTGAGCCACAATGGCTCCCTTGACTTTTTTTTAAAAGAAAAGCAAGAAATTTAAATAGACACAAGAATGTTACAGTGCCTAAGATAGCTTGAAAATCTGCACTGCTTACCACCCTGTGTAATAACATAAATTATGCCAAGCCATCTAAACAGGTTGTTGATGCCAGTGGTGTCAATGATGAAGGGTTATAGGCCCGAAACGTCAAGCTTTCCTGCTCCTATGATGCTGCTTGGCCTGCTGCGTTCATCCAGCTCCACACCTTGTTATCTCTGTGTTTTTTTTTAAACAGGGGATTCAAATAACCAGTCAGTTATTTTTCACAATAATTAAGTTCATGCCAGCAGAAATATCCAACTATGTAAAAGGACTTTGAGTATAGCCTTGCCTCAACAATATTTTGAAGTCCAACAACTCTGCAGAGATTGCTATTTATATGGATCATAATCTGTTAACCTTCTTAGCAAGGTTTTGTGCCAAGAATTTGAGACATTGGGGTTTAATGCTACTTAGTTACAATTTGAAAGTCATTTATATAGCAGGAAGCAACAACATCATATGTTTTATTGAAAGCAGTTATGGAAGAAAACCTTCACGTTCTTTCATTAAAGAATGTCAACAGCCTCTTGTGAATGCATTCATGGACTTACTTCTTGGGTTTAAACAGAAGAATATGAAAGCTTATGGTCTCTCAGACGAGGTTTAGTTCTGACAGTACTATCAACTGGAAGTATGACGACTACATTGCCTTTCCTTCACTGCCCCGGGTCAAAATCCCGGAACTTCCTAACAGCATTATGGGTGTACCTACATACCCTTTACCCCCTCCCCCACTGAACTTCCTCAAGTCAAGAAAGCAGGTCATCATCCAACCTCTGGAGGACGATTAGCAAGTTGAGATGGCCAATAAATGTTGTTCACCAGAGATGCCACGTCTCAACGCACAAACATGCAGTTTGAGCAGCAAATGTATCCTGAAGTATGGAAAACACAGGAAGGAAACTTTCAGGAACACTGCTGGTGTTTGGAGGACTAAGTTGGCCACATTCTACTAAATGGAACAGTTTACATATAATTAGAAACAATTCTTCTACTGGTGTCTGTGATTTGCATACCACTGGATACAACGTTTAATTCTGAAAGTCAACTTGCAAACATTTTGAAAGACAGAAGTGGACAAACAGGATGTAGAAACATTTCACATTGTGAAACCGAGTCAGCCATTACCATTCTCTGGTGTCTCCTGTTGACTCAGAATAGTACTGGCAAACAGGAAAAAACTGAGCGAAAGGATCTGGTATCCTTTGAGGAACCATTAGAGGCTTTACAAAATAAAAGAATTGTGGTAAGGAGCTGAGAATCCACTGCAATGTGACAGAATATTTTAAGGTATTTTGTCAGTTATTTTCTGGATGTCACAGTAATTGTTAACTTAAGTACTTGTTCTCTGATTGTGAAGGCAGTTCCTTATGATGCATTTTATAGTATCCTTGAAGGTCTCTGACCTCTCCCCCAATCCCCATGACAAAGGACATGGCACCTGCTTGCTAATTCCTAATGAAGATGGAAGGTTCTGATATTGCCTGCTGCAAAGAAAATCCATAGTGCAAATATGTGCGGATGGCAATCAACACCTTTGGTGAAAATTGAACAAATCTTAAAAAGGTCCAAGCTTAATTGTAATAAACACAGCAGTATGAGAAGAACTTAGCAGCACTTGATGTGGCATTCATCCATCAGGGCACAGATAAAGAGAGTGGGTGAGAAGCGGAGGAGGCGACAGCAATCCAGTCATCACACTGCAGGAAGCACCATCAATAAATAGAAACGAGATGCTCGACAAGGCCTGAATTCAATCGAGTAATGAGGCAGTGGAATTAGGTCTTTAAATATTAATCAAAGTAGCTGCAATTTATTAATACAGCGTAGTGATAGGCTATGCAATGTTATCTCGTTGTAATGTCTATATTTTCTCAGTCAATTTTATCATGCGCAATTGATATTTTATATTTAGGCTCATTTATACTGTTAGGAGTAAGCCTGCCTTTTAAAATAAATTGATTTGGACAGAATTTATTGTCTGCTTTCATCTCCTGCTATCAGTCTGTCCAGTCTAATACACATAGCTGAAAAGTTAGCCTTTGGCCTTGTCTCAGGTTCTGCCAATCCCTCCTGATATTTGGTGTTAGAAGGTTGCAGATGCAGCCTAGCAGAACATCCTTGTTGACTTTCGTTCTCTCTAGTAGCTCAAATTGAGCCATGTTCTAATCAGGTCAAAATTTATAGAGTAGGATCTTGGTATCAAAAGTATTTAATTTCTTCATTAGCACCTCAGGTCCACTAATGAAACATGCTTTAGAAGCACCGCTCATTTAGCCTAGAATCATAGGTTCTTAAGCACAGGAAAAGCTAATCAGGCTGATTGTGCTTGCGCTGGCTCTTTAAGTAAAATATCCAAATAGTCTTGCAGACAGTTTGTTTTCTCCAAAGCCCAGAACTTATTCTTCCCAATTATTGTTTCATTTTGAATTTATATTCAATTCTGTTTTAAAAGTTATGATAGAATCAGCTTCCACCACCTTTTCAGCCAGTGCATGCCAGATCAGAGAACTTATTACATTAAAAAAAACTCTCCTCATTTCTTTCGAATAAGTTTATTTCTAATTTTTATAACCTTATTTATAATATCTAGATATTGCAGCACTGTACATGCTTGTCTTAGTAGGTAAGAATCAGTCTGAAATAAACATTTCACATGAGGAAGACACACTCCCAGAAATAACATTGCCTCAAGTAAAACAGCCATCTCTAAAATTCTGTCAAAAAAACCCAGGAATTTCAGAGAATGAAAGAAAGATCCCAGAAACATTACAGAGATAGTAGGAACTGCTGATGCTGGAGAATCTGAGATAACACAGTGTAGAGCTGGATGAACACAGCAGGCCAAGCAGCATCAGAGGAG
>JAHRHZ010000023.1:14367730-14410604 GCA_024137785.1 Ginglymostoma cirratum | reverse complement strand
CCGCCCCCTTGACCTGTCCGTCCTCCCTGGACTGACCTATCTCCTCCCTACCCCCCTACCTACACTCACCTTTACTGGCTCCATCCCCGCCTCTTCGACTTGTCTGCCTCCTCTCCACCTATCCTCTCCTCTATCCACCTCCCCCTCTCTCCCTATTTATTTCAGAACCCTCTTCCCCTCCCCCATTTCTGATGAAGGGTTTAGGCCCGAAACGTCAAGTTTTCCTGCTCCTATGATGCTGCTTGACCTGCTGTGTTCATCCAGCCCCATGCTTGTTATCTTGGATTCTCCAGCATCTGCAGTACCTTTTATCTCTGAATCAGTCAAGATCCACTGCTCACTGTATGTGTTTGCCAATAGCTCAAAGTCAAAGAGTACAGGATTACCATATCACAAAAGAAAACATTTTGGGACTAAAACAAACTACTGAAGATCAAAAAGATGTCGTACTTGAAGTTCTTGTCTGCACTTTTGCAAACTGCAGATAACACAGCATTCAAGTTTATGGTCTTTAAGTCCCACACACTTGCAAAGTAACAGAATAGGGGAGTGTAATCAACTTTTCAAAAACAATTTTTCAGTTTCATAAAGCAATGCTGGAAAACACAAAAGCATGCATATTCTGGGGATTTCAGACTTCTGGGCATGGCTTATGTCATAATTTAATAGGCAGGGAAGGATCACCTGTTACCAGAATGATGGAAACTTACTGTCACTCCCAACACCTCCCCACATCCCGACGGCACCTTCCCATACAATTGAAGAAGGTGCAACACCTGCCTGTTTACTTCCTCCCTCCTCACTATCCAAAGCTCCAGGCACATCTGCCAGGTGAAGCAGTGACGTATCTGCTCTTCACCCAATCTAGTCAACTGTATTTGCTGCTCACAATGTGGTCAGCCTTACAGTGAGAAGAAATGTACACTTGGCAAACAGCTACATTAATGATCCTGAGCTTTCTGTTGCCTGCCAATTCAACACAACACCGTGTTCCCTGGCCAACATCTCTGTCTCAGGCTTGCTGCAGTGCTCCAGCAAAGTTCAGTGTAAGCTGGAAGAACAGCATCTCATTTTCCACTGGTGACCTGGCAGCCTTCAGGATTCAATATCAAGCTCAATAATTTTAGGGCCTGAGCACCTTCTCCCATGTCCTCATCCCAATCCACACACACCAGACTTTGTCATTATATGGGCTGCTACCACAAACAACCAATTGTCAGCCTCTAATGGTGCCCATCAGCAGCTATTGATTCTCCTAGGTTGAACTTGACTCATCCATTGTCTGCCCAACTGTTTTTCTCTGTCTCTGAGCTCCATCTTCACTTGTTGTTTATTCTTCCCACACCCAATCTTCAGCATATATACCAAACTTTTCCTAGCTAAAATCAGTTTTGAAGATAGCTCACTGGACCCAAAACTCTAACTCTGTTTTCTCCCCACAGATGCCACCAGATGTACTATGTTTGTCAAGCAATTTCTGTTTTCGTTTACTATTTCCAGCATCTGCAGTTCTTTGACTCAATTGCAAAGGATTCCGGCAGAGGGAGCCAGTCATGCTACTAGTGGCCATTAATGCCATTCACCGGATAGGTTCCTGGTTACAATGTAGGGAAACAACAAATTTGCAACTGAAGAGTGAACATGACAACATTTTTCTTGCAATAGGAGTGGTAGCAAGTGAATTCTGATTCACAATATTTTTAATTCCATTATTTTACGTGGAAAAAAAAACTAGTTAATGGTAAGAAAAATATAGTCACACCAGTGTCACAGAAATAATGCACTTCTCCATATCATAAAACACAGAGCAAACAACCTGTGGCAGACCTTGGCAGTGCCATCTGTAAATGATGGATAAAACAAGTCAATAAATTGATCAACACTGCCTTAGCTGTTTAAAGTGCTTCCAGATGAACCACATGGGAATTCTGGATACTAATTCATGGTGTGTTACAGTCTTGGATATCAGAATAGTGCAACACAAAGGCTTGCAACCCACAAAGAAAAAAACTCTTCTTCTGCAATTGAGAAGATACCATTCTGTTAATTTTACTGTAATCATATAAAGGCTAAATCTTGAACACTGTAGACCAATGGTATTCAGCTAATGTGTTGTGGTATGCTGCAAGAACCATCCAAGTGTGCTGTGAAATTTTGTATAAAGGTAATGAAAATCAATATAAAACAAACGTCATTTCATCTTAAAACACTATTCTATCCAAACACAATTACAATTGATAAAACCTGTGAAAATTAATCATCAAATTAAAAGTGCGGTATCACCCTTTTGATTCTAAAATGTGAACATTCTAAATGTATGTGGCCAAAGGACAAAATTAACATGACCTGAAAAAAGTGGGTTTGCTATGGACTTGTTTGCCTCTTTGAAGAGTGCCATGCTACTGAAAAGGTTGGGAACCACCGTTGTGAACAAGCATGCAACCTGTAGTAGTAAAACAATGAACTGCGGATGCTGGAGATTTGAAAGAAAAACAAATAATGCTGGAGGAATTCAGCGGGTCTAGAGCATCTGTGACAAGAAAATCAGAGTTAACATTTTGAGCCCAGTTCTGATATTGGATCACTGCACTTGAAATAGTTACACTGCTTTTCTCTCCACAGATGTTGCTAGACATGCTGAGCTTCTCCAACACTTTCTGTTTGTGTTTCAGTCTATGATAATGTTGTGGTGCTCCTTCACTGACTGTCCATTTGTTTCCATGTCAAACACTGAGTAAAGGGAACAAAACCCATTCGAAAACAATGAAGTACTGAAAAGGATGTACATTAATTCTTTGTGAGAGGGACCTTCAAGTGGAACCAGAATCCAGAGTTTGATGTATGGTCATTAATCAACCGATTAATAAATATCATGTTTATATCATTAACACAGTACCAAACAACACACCTGAAAGTCTAGAACATCTCATCAATAATTGTAATAGCAACAACTTCATGTAGGAATATAAGCAAAACTGCAGATGAATATCATTTTAAATTATGCAGAATAAAACCTCCTTTCCATCCTAACATATGTACAGCACATTTTATAAACATGCTACATATATTTTAGATTGTTGAAAAATTGAAGATCTCCAGAAAAGAGATATCTTTTAATTAATGAGGCAAGAGTGACTGGTAGTATGGCACACTGTAACTCTAACGAAAACAGAGAAATTGTGTATTAATATTGAGGGATGTCAGCCCCAGCAACTTGGATAAGTGTGAACTGAAAACTGGGTGCTTTCTCGTGATGCGAAATGTTCATTGATAAGCTGCTTTTGTGCATCCATTAGCTAGCAATTAGGCAATAATTATTCAGCTGTTGGATTTGCATGGAGATCAATGTTAAAAGAGCAGCAGCATTTCTCAAATCACAGAACAGAATATAAATAGTATGGGTACAGGCTCTTGAGGCATGGTAGTCGTGTCCCTACTTCTGGACTAGGATGACCAGGTTCAAATTCAATTTAGTCTGGAGATGGGTAATGACATCTTTGAGCAAATTGATTAGGAAAATATCCACAAGAAATACCAAGCTGTGACTTTAAGGTTGTCTGACCAAGTTGAGTCCAGCTCCATTTTGGACTATTGTGATGCTGCATCCTTACTTCGGAACCAGGAGGGCTGGGTTCAAATCTCACCTGCTCAAGAGATGTATAATAACATCTCTGAACAGATTGATTAGAAAATATCTACAAATGGCCTGGGATAAGGTGGTGAGTTTCTTTTGCTTCTCCCTACTCAACTTTTGTCAAAATCATTCCTATTATAACATGAAAGTATTCTCAGGTTTGAAAGATGGGAAAGACTTTGTAAAGTTTTGATGAACTTACTGCACAATAGGCTTCAGACACTAAGGTAGCAAAAATCTTTCAAAACATTTTGTGCTAAACAAATACATTTTTTTTTACCATAAACCTTTTTACTTTTAGGAAGAAGCAAAAGAAACTTGCCACCTTGCCCCAGGCCATTTGCAGATATTTTCTAATCAACCTGGTCAGAGATGTTATTATACATCTCTGGAGTAGATGAGGCTTGAACCCAGGCCTCCTGGTTCAGAGGTAAGGATACAGCACCACAATAGCCCAAAATGTAGCTGGACTCAACTTGGCCAGACAACCTTAAAGTCAAACCTTGGTACTTCTTGTGGATATTTTCCAATTCAATTTGTGCAACAAGGTGTAGCTTATTGTGCATTGAACTAGTGATAATTTTTCAGGCCGAAAACACTACAGACTACAAAGAAAGATGCTCACAATTGTGATGACAGGATTCAACTAGGGAGCATGAAGAACTGAAGTTTTGACTAACTGGCCATAAGTTAATAACAAACAGACCAGCCAAATATATAAAGAAAACAACTGCAAGGTTGCCAAAAAATTCCAAAACAAGGTCACAGCCAAAGACATTTATGAGTAACTGTGATTGACAGATTCTTTCAGAGCCTAACTTCAGATTTTCAGCATCTCCAGCACAGATCTCTCAAACATAAAGTGAAGGGGTGACTACTACCTTATCAACCCTCATTTTAAATTGTAAGTTTTAAAAAATGGAAGTTGCAAATAATTGTTGGATTTTTCTGTATAAGTTCAGTTTTGACTGTAATTTTTACGACACTGAGGATGATGGCTCAAAAGGAATTTCAGCATTTGACACTGGAGGAGAATTAAATCTCAAGACAGTCTATCTTGACTCAACATTTTCTATTTCAGTTTCTGCAAATGGTTCTACTTAATAACACCTTCTGCTCAATTTTCTGCTGTTATTATATCTCACTTTTAATGGCAACAGAAACTAAGCCTTAATGATTTGATGTAATGTTGGGACTTCCACTTAAAACTGTTTCCTTCATTGTGCACTAAAATCTTGCTAGCATGCTCCTTCCTGTAAAACAATATAAGTCTGACATTGCTTAACTGAGTGCAAAGAAAGTAAGTCTCAAGATTTCAAATCATTCAAAACACTAGCTTTGAAGAACAACTGATTGACTGATTTCAGAATCAGCTGTAACACTGGTGAAAAGCTGCCAACCTCTCCAAAAACAAAACAGGGTCAGGACTAAGATAAATCATGATATTTATTTTGCTGTTCAGGATCAAGGTTCTCATTTAGATTGCCATTAAACTTTCAACATATATTCACATCTGGCAAACACTGAACTGCCTTGGTGTATAAACTGATGGTGAAAATACCCAGGCTAATTTCATGATGATTACATCAAGATGAACAGCAGAGGTATAGGTGAGTATGCAAGAACAGGCAGGCAGGAGCAGGTTCCAGTGGCATTATCCTCCGCTGTAAATTTAAGCTACTTGAGGCTACCCTGTTTTGTTAGCTTTTCCATTTCCTCTGCTCTTCTTATGATTACCTGATTTTCAATAGTCAGAACATAGATACATAGATGATTTAGAGTTGGGAACCTAGTGTAGTGTGCCAACGTTTGCAGATGACACTAAGATGAGTAGTACAGCAATGTGTGCAGAGGACACTGAGACCCTGGAGAGGGATTTGGATTGGTTAAGTGAGTGGGCAAGGGTCTGACAGATGGAGTGCAACATTGGCAAATATGAGGTCATCCATTTTGGTAGGAATAACAGCAAAATGGACGATTATTTAAATGGTGAAAAACTGCAGCACGCTGCTGTGCATAGGAACCTGTGTGTCCTTGTGCATGAATCACAAAGGATTGGTTTGCAGGTGCAGCAGGTAATTAGGAATGCAAATAGAATGTTGTCCTTCATTGCTAGAGGAATGGAGTTTAAAAACAGGGAGCTTATGCTGCAGCCGTAAAGGGTGCTTGTGAGGCCACACCTGGAGTACTATGTACAGTTTTGATCTTCTTACTTGAGAAAGGATGTGTTGGTACTGGTGGGGGTGCAAAGGAGGTTCACCGGGTTGATTCTGGAGTTGTGAGAGTTGGGTTATGAGGAGAGATTGAGTAGACTGGGGCTATACTCACTGAAATTTAGAATGAGTGGGGATCTTACAGAAATATATAAAATTATAAAGGGTGTAGATAAGACAGAAACTGGGAGCTTGTTTCCAATGGCTGATGAAACTAGAACAATGGGGCATAGCCTCAAAATAGTGGGACAGATTTAGGACTGAGTTAAGGAGGAACTTCTCCCAAAGGGTTGTGAATCAATGCAATTCCCTGCCGAGTGAAGCAGTTGAGGCTACCTTGTTGAATTTTTTAAGACAAAGATTGATAGATTTTTGAACATTAAAGATTATGCTAAGTGGGCGGATGAGTGGAGCTAAGTCCACAAAAAGATCAGACATGATCTTATTGAATGGCGGAGTAAACTTGAGGGACCAGATGGCCTACCCCTGCTTCTATTTCTTATGTTCTTAACCATGACTATAAAAAATCTTGAGAAGGTAGGGCTCCATGGTAGACATGTTAGGCAACAAATGGCAGGAGTCTGAATGAGGGGCATTTGAAGCTAAGATGTCATGAGATGACATCTCCTGGAAAATGTCCAGCCAGAGATAGTAATCTTATTAAAATACCCAGACATTGAAGATAACATTTACAAACCACAATCTTTCTTCATTACTTATTCCATTATTCCCAGCTGAGATTAGAAAGTTGGCTGAAAGTGGAGAAAATCAACTGCTGCAGACCTTCAAGCTACTCTATTGTGGAGGATCCCATTCAGATTATAATCTACGTGCAGAGATCTCCGCCTGAGTTTATATGGTCAATTTTCATTGTAATGCCTAGTAACTACTGACTGTGAAAGGCTCGGCATGCAGGATATCTGATATTGAATTTGTCGTCATCATCATCTTCATCATCATCGACAGTCCCTCACAGATGTGAATGACTCTCTTCCACTCTCATGGAGAGTCTGTAGGTGGCTGTACAGACAGATACGACTACCACAGGCTCTGTTACACATGGGGCAGGTGGTGGTCATGGGAAGGAGTGGGTGGAGCATTGCTGTGGCAGCACACTGCTTTCATTGTTTTCGCCTGGCTTCCAATTTTGACCTTTGGCAAGTCTTGAGGTGCTTGATGCCTTCCCAGATACCCTTTCCCCACTTTGGATGGTCTAGGGAAATTGTAAGTAATTGCTGAAACACTATGGTGACAAGTGACATTTTCTCAGTCCAGGTCAGAGTTCTCTAAGAATCCGTTGAAATATCTGCTCCATGACAAATCCCATGTTGTTCATGTTCTGATTCATAACAGTCAGTTTATAATAGAATGTTGTATTGAAGAGATTTAGAAAGTCAATGTTACTTTTACTGACTCTCAAACTTGGGTATTCTGCAAATGTTGTTTAGAAATTCAGTGACAGTGGTAAAAGGTGACTGGAGAGTGTGATACAATATACAATACTGCTGCTTGCCCCTGTCTCTCTCACTGTGGAGCTTCTATGGAAAGGTAGCCTACATTTCCTGTTATTAACTGAGGTAGTGCTGCAGAATCCTTCATTAATCTTACGATTTTAATAGAAATCTGCTGGTATGTGCAGCCTTGAGAATTACTTTCTGCATGGTTAGATCTGGAAAGGGGTGTGAGTGAATGACACTTTGGCTTCACTGTGAAGAAGAAAATAAATAGAACAGGTCTGTGAGATATTGCTCACATTTGTTAACATACATATTATTCAACATTTCCAAGCATGAAATGAAAAGGTTTTGATAATTATTCTCCCAGCTTTCAAACAGATAACCTTAGGACGAATGTGTTAATTCCTACACTACAAAAACAGTTCGAACATCCTGGGAGCAGAGCTGGAATCCTAAACAGTGCAGACAAATTGTTCAGCAAGTGAAATGGTATAAAGTTTGAAGCAGACACGCATGAATGGCCCAAGTTGGGGTTTGTGTTTTCGGTGAGCAGAGAGTGAACGTGAGACCAAACAGTAGTGCAGAACTGCACTCCTAAATGCTTACAACTTACTTATTAAATAGGGTCATTTCAAATGTAATTCAAATTTCAGATAGAAGTATACTACTGCAGATGGTGCAATTTGAAATTAAAACGGAAAATGATAGAGAAATTCAGCAGGTCATTAACATCTGTGGAAGAAGAACAGGGTTAACATTTTGAGTCTAATATTCCAAAGAAGAGTCATTAGACTCAAAATTTTAACTCTGATTCTCTCTCCTCAAATGTCACCAGATCAGCTGATTTTTCCAGCATTTTCTGTTCAAATTTCAAATAGTACATGGCATTGCTGGAGTAGCATTAGTGTTTTATATAAATTAGAATTATAGATCATTATTGAGAACCCTGTGACTCATTGTGATGACCAGGGTCACATTCAGTATGAAATGGGCCATAGATTCCATGTCTATTTCTTTATATTACATATTTGATTGTAGCTGTTTACAGACTATTTGCAGTTAAGTAAATGCTACCTTCTTGAATTGTCTTGACTTTATTTCTTGCCCTGAAATTTAACTTCTCTGCTCCCAGCTTCTATGATTCCCACTACTCAAAACTGCTTTTCTTGTTTGATCAGTGCTTCTTCGATGGTATGTGGTACTATTCCTATGAGTGCAGTTTCTGATTGGTAGTCACTGCTATCATGTAATTGGTTCCCGTAGATGTATCGCGATGAGTGGGGGCTAGAGGGTTAAAGGAGAAAGGCTTCGAATTAAAGAGAAGGAGCCTCAGAAAAGTTAAAAAAAAAGACACTTCAGCGATCTGGAGAAAAGTGTTTGGACAACAATTCACTAATGGTAAAAAAGGAAATCTTGAATTATCCGCACACTCTGCTTAAGCATTCGTACATCATCTGGTTCTCCTTCTTTTGATTGATCATTAAGGCCCCATTCAATCTCTCAAGTGGACAGAAAATGTCCTGGGCACTATTTCAAAAGAATGGCAGGGGACTTTTGTGTCCTAGCAAATATTTATCCCTCAACGAACATTAGAAAACAGGTTACCTGGTCATTATCACACTGATGCTTATGGAGCACTATTGGGGGTATTTTTCTATGCATTGCAACAGTGACTATATATCAAAATTACTTCATGCAAAATGCTTTGAGACATCTTAGGTTGTGAAAGACGCTATACAATATTTTTCCTACGTTCATTTTACTTCAAATACTTCACAATGCCTCATTGTCTTTTTCATTATCACTTCTACTAGTTAACTATATTCTTGACCTGCTCACTTTGCAAGCCAGTTGGTTTACTTTTTGTGATGACTTTTGACTCAGAAGCAATGCAGTAAGGAAAATTTATAACTTGTTTAAGAGGCTTGTAGAATCTGTAATTATTCCAAGAACATTTGAAAAAAGGCTTTTTAAGAGTTTGCATTAATCATAAAGGCAGCAATTGCAATCCCTCTGATAAAAACAGAAAAACTAGCCCATGTAACCTGGCGATCCTTGATCTGGAAGCAGTGCTAATAAGAAGGACATTTTTGGGAATTCAAGAATTTTTGGGGATTGACATTTCTTACATTACAACAGTGCTATGTAAGGTGCTATAGGAATGCAAGGTATTTTATTTCAAGATCTTGAAAGGAAGGGTGCACAGTATCAAATCAACTAGAACACAAAACTGCTTTGTCTCAAGTTGTGCTTACATTCACATTCATCACACTTTCAAATCATTTAAAAAATAGCTGAATTTTGAGTATAACACATTGATCTGCTTGTCACTTTAGTCAGAAAAATGAAAACAATGCTTAAGTCTACCCCAGCATGTAAATTTAGCTATCGTGAAAATTAGATTGTAAGTAATGATTACGTCCCCTGGTTTTCTAGTCAATTAATCAGGGAAGCAGATGGCATGCCTTGAATTGCTGTTAAAAATTTTATCCCAGATTCAATCCACTGCTTCATTTACCATATGCAACATGTAAAGAATACTGGGTGTGAACGCTTGTTTATTCACAAGCTTGCAACTCTCCAGGGCATACAGCTACATTTGTGTGCTTGTTGTTATTGTCAGGGAATTCTACTAGAGAAAGATAAAGATACAGAAATGTGCTCATCTTGGCTGTTGTATAATTTTCAGTGGATGTCTTTTGAAGTGCTTGATTAATACTTCATGGGAAGGAGGCTTGTTTGTTTCTAAGTAACTATCATAAATTATACAGCTCTTAGTTGTAAAATTTTGCAATCATTAAGTTGTGTATAATATTTATTCCCCATGCTCAACCATTGTTACTTTTCTACAGTCTGTTAGGTTGAAGCTTGGTAACTGCCTGTTAATCCATTAATAGAGAATGATTAGACAGGTCTCTTGTTCTCCACAACTTGTTTAAAGACTTTACAATGCCCGCTGGAAGAAATTCAACTGTTTGTTGGGTCTATAATTTGATTACAACTTTCATCATACTTCATTGAAGTAACGACATCCTGATGGATGGGGAGCAGACATGAAAGGAATCCTATTGACCCAAGCTGCCCAGGGTGATGCTGGTAGGACAGGGCGGTGTGATGATGTGACAGGCCATCTTATTTGACATAATCATGTCAGTTTCCCCATGGCGGGGTTAGATTAGAGTTGCCTCCAAAGGTTCTAACATGAAGAAGAAAAAAAAGTTTAATACTAAACAACAGAACAATGGAAAACAGAGGCAAAATGAAGATTGGAATTATAAATGAAGAGATGGTTTCACAAAATAGTCAATTAGAGAGACCTGCTGGTAATGAAATAAAAAATGCAAAGCTAAGCTGAATCAACTACAGTAATCATGTGTTCAACATGTAAACCAGTTTTGTTTTGTACTGATAATAAATTGCAATTTTCCAATGATCTGATGAATTATCTGAAAATCTGTGCGCCGTGCTCTACAGTATAATTTCAATATTATTACACAAAAATCCCACTTGCAGACATTTTGAAATCATTTAGTCCTCCACCTGCCTCAACATTACTTTGTATGCTCATCCTTTCTCTTTTTGTACCAAATGTCTTTTGTCATTTAATCATTCAACCTCTCCACTACAAAGACTTGAAATGTTAACTGTCTTCCTTTCTTCAATACCCTTCACCGATAAATGCTGCCTCACAATGTTCCCAGAATTTTCCACTTTTATTTCAGATTTCTAGCAACCAATGCATTTTGCTTTTGTGATACTACAAAGATATTTCTATCATATTCATTTTTAATGGCTTCGATTGAGACTTGAAATATCATGGAATGCTTACCTCATAGGACATCATTGTTCTCAAATCTTTATCAATTCTACTGAGTCATGAAATTAAACAATATGACTGAGACATACTGAACAACACTAAGGCAGTCAGTTATGGGCCCAGGCAGTGTTAATTTCTAAACAAAATCTTTAATATTGACTCCATAAGTCATATAGCACAGAAACAGGCCAATTGGCCCATCATGTCTATGCTGACCAGCAAACACCTGTATTCACAATCCCATTTACCTGCCCTTCGACCATAGCCTACTTTTAAGCGCTAATCCAGATGCTTCTTATATGTTGTGTGCCTCCACCACCCTCTCTGGCAGCACATTTCATATACTTATCACCCTGTAGGTAAAAAACGTTTCCTTGACTCGCCTCTAAACCACTCACACCTCACCTTAAACTTGTGCCCTCTGGTCTTGCCATGGGGAAAGATTCTCACAACTTACCGTCTATGTCTCTCATAGTTTTATAATACCTCAATCAGATCCCCGCCTCAACCTCCTCTGCTCCAAAGAGAACAAATTCCACTTTCCAGTCTCTTCTCATAACTGAGACTTTTCATACCATGCAACATCTTAATGAATATCCTCTGCACCCTCTCCATTGCAATCATATCGTTCTGATAGTGTGGCAACCAGAACTGCACAGTGTATTTCATCTATGGCCTAACCAATGCTTTATTAACGTGGAGATAGCAAGAACTGCAGATGCTGGAGTCAATACAGTGTGGAGCTGGAGGGATACAGCAGGTCAGGCAACATATGAGAAGCAGGAAAGTCAATGTTTTGGGTTTACACCATTCATCAGGACTGGGGAAGGGGAAGGGAGCGGGAAAATAAATACAGGAAGGAGGATGGGTCTGGGGTCAGTTAGATGGGTGAAGGTAGGGGGTAGTTGGGTTTGGTCAGTGGGAAGGTGGGCCAGATAGATGGGAAAGAAGATGTACAGGTATTGTCAGGTCAAGGAGTAGGGATGAGAGGGAGGGTTGGACATTGGATGAGGCCCAGGGAGGGGAGATTTTGAAACTGGTGAAATCTATGTTGAGGCCAGGAGTGAAACGCTCCATCTTGGGAACAGATGTGTTGGACACAGAGGAATTCGGAGTAAGAGATCGCATTGTTACAAGAGGGTGGTTAAAAGGAGGTGTAGTCAAGATAGCTACGGGAGTCAGTGGGTTTGAAATAACTGTCGGTGCTGAGATGCTTAGTGGAGATGGATACAGAGAGGTCCAGGAACAAGAAGGAGGTATCAGAGATGGTCCATGTGAATTTGAGGTCCACCTTATTTCCCACCTATCCTCCCCACACTTCCCACTGACCAATCCCCACTACTCCCTACCTGCATCCACCAATCACCATTCCACCTACCTTCCCTCAGCCACACTCCTCCTCTTTCTATTTATTTCCCAGCTCCCTTCCCTCTCCCCAGTCCTGATGAAGGGTGTAAACCCAAATTATCGACATTCCTGCTCCTTTGATGCTACCTGACGTCCAGTGTTCCTCCAGCTTCCCACTGCATTTACAATGTTTTATTAAGTTGTAAGAAGTCTTCCTTGCTCCTTTATTCTATGCCCCTGCTAATGAAGGCATGCATCCTGTGTACCTTTTACACCACCCTGTACACCTGTGCTGACACCTTCAGGGATCTATGGAATTGTCCATCCTTTTTTCCTTAGTACTCCTTAGGAACCTACCAATCATTATGTATATCCTTTACTTATTAAACATTCCAAAATCCATCACCTCACACTTATCAGGATTGAATTCCATCTACCAGTGCTCCACCCAATTTTTTAGCTGATCAATGTCAGATTGTAGCCTGAGACTATCATCATCACTACCAAGAGAATCACCGCTGTTTTTCCTTCATTAGCATCCTTTATTTGCACAGACTTACATTATGCTCAGCATTTTCACAACATGTATGTCTTCTGTACTAATATAACACCCACATTACATAAGCTAATTTATGTCATTTTCCTTAGAGAATGAAGCTGTGGGGCAGAGCAAAATGGGTTACGACAAGATTTGTCGCAGAATCAGATGAAAATCAGATCACGACTTGCTAACTCAGTTGACAGTATATGAAACACTCAATCTCAGGGTTGTGGGTTCGATGTTGGATGCCTTTATGTGGGGCAATACAGTGGCTCAGCACTTAACACTGCTGCCTCAAAGTGCCAGGGACCCAGGTTTGATTTTAGTCTTGCGTGACTCTCTGTGTGCAGTTCCCACACTCTCCCGATGTTTGCTCCAGTTTCTTCCCCCAGTCCAAAGATGTGCAGGTTAGGCGAACTGGCCATGCTAAATTGTCCAGAGTGAGCAGGGATGTGCAGGCCAGGTTGATTGGCCTTGGTAAATACGGCTACGGGGACAGGGTAGGTGGCTGGGTTTTGGTGAGTTGCACTTTGGAGGGTCAGTGCAGACTTGATGGGCCAAATCCCTCTTCTGCACTTTGGGGATTCTATGGTTCTAAGTCTGGTGAGGCTTATCTCAGGTTTGGGAGTGTCTTCCTGCAACTTTCATGCTATTCCTAAGAGCTGTAGTGAACAGTTCCCAAATAAAGAGGCTTACAGCTTAATAACACCACAACCACCTCATTAATATACAGCTTCCGATCTTACCGAATACACCAAACAAGCTAGACATCAAGAATCCCTGACCTGGAAATCAGAGTGAGTACCTGATGATTTCAGCTTGCTGCTGGCTGCCATACCAGCCACTACAGTGGATAGTGAGCATCAGCATCTCATGGCATGATAGTACCATGCATCCCATGTCCAAGGACATTGGCATTCGACATATACCAGCCTCTAAGAACCCTCGTGGCATATCTCTAATCCATATACAGGGCAATTCTGCAATTTAATGCTGCACCTCGGGCTGCATCAACAACTATCATTGTACTGCTGTTATAAGGACATTGTACTCTTAGAGACATGCACGCAGCTAATGAACTGGACCAGGCTGCATCTCCATTCTCTTCACCTGCTGTCAGAGTGTTCACCACCCTTGAGGCTGCCTGGATGCTTGTAGTATCGCTGCCATGTTTTTGTTCACTTTGCCCCTTCAGCCAGAGAGACCAGGTTTATTTTACTTCAGTCTTATCTTGCTGTTTAGCATCTTATTAAGGGTTATGGAAAAATTGCCACAAAGTAGATGTGAGGAATTTTGGATCAGCCATGACCCTAAAGAATGGTGGAGCAAGCTTGAGGGGCCAAATGGCCCTCTCCTGTTCCTATTTCTTATGTCTTATAGTCAAAGCCAGGAAGTTGTCATAGCTGTCAGCAGGTATCAGTCAAGTCAAAGGTGATAGCCTTCATTCAGGGGTCCCAGCACAATACGTCAAAGGCAGTATCTAATACCAGTCCAGAGGCTTAGACATGTTTCAGTCAGACGCTTGATGCAGCCAGGGTCAGGATCCTCTCCACAGAATAGATGAGGAACTGAATGTTGGCAGCCCAATACCTGTCTTGATTCTTTCAGCCCTATTGTAAGCTGTTTTCTCCTGGAAAGAAAGACAGGCAAGTATTAAGGGAGATGCAAGCTGGTGGCTTTTAGTGCAGGTGAGGAGTTGTCCCAAATCAGTGGACAGGCAGTGGTACGGTATGGCAAGAAATCTCACTGGGTCTCATTGCAAGAATTCCTCCAAATAACTTGGTGTATCTCATACTTAGCAAAAAAAAAGCTTCAGCCCTAAGATTTTCTAATCAGAAAGGGTATGTATGTTAGCTTGCAAAGATCTTTTGTACTACTTTGGAGATTGAAACTATTCCTTGAAAAGCTGGAATTACAACCATGCTACAGTGTACACTTTTGTAAGTGCAGTTTACCCCTAATTTTGCTTTACACAATTCATATAAAATATACTCTGGCTATCAGCATGTGTACCAGCATCATTTGAGCTTTATAAGATTTGGGAGTGAAAAGGTCATTGGACAGGGGCTTTGGTTTCCCCACTCGTAGATCAGGCAGTAGATTGTACAAGTGGAATGGTTAGAGAAATGCCAAAGAAAGTCAGAAAACTCACTTTAAAAAACACAAGAATCTCCTTAGTTAAACGCGACAGGTTATCACCTGAACATGTATATCCATAGAATTACAGCTGAGCTGACCATCCATTCAGCATGCGATGCTAGATGTGAGATATCCTGGAGGAGATAGCTTCACACCGATTCCAGTTCAATCTGTTGACCTAATTTGGAGCTGAAAATCTGGCAGACTCTTTATATTAAGATGTCAGCGGTAGCTAATGGCTCGTAAGCATAGTGGTGCACATTAACTATACCCTCATAGCTGTGCTGATTGAATGGTGGTGAGATAACAGCGATAGTATTGCAATGTTGCCTGAATACACTGCTCCGAAAGCAGATGCCTGTTTAGATGGATGGCTGCAATATAGTTCTTGGAATAATACACAAATAAGGGAACTGAATATACAAAAAGCAGTACAATCCAAGATTATGATCTTTCCCAACATATATTATCCTGTATATATCAGAGGTGTTCATCCTTTTAAGTGTCTGAACACTTTAAACTTCAAGCCGTGTCCTTATGATCCAATAACTATGATTGTGAAGCCCTTGGTGTAAAATCTATTTGGCAAATGCAAATTTCCAGAGTAATTATATTACTCCTTGCAATCTGAACTGGATAATTATTTATATTATATATACCTACCCTTACACACCCACAATCCACAAGTGTGTCTTGCAGGAAGTCGAAAATAGTAATAAAAAAAGAGCACTTTTTAAAGTTAGACAAGAAAGTACTTGTTAAGCCAATACCACATTTAATTTTGAAGCTGCTTCTTTCAAAGCAAGTGAACATGCACATCGACAATTGTGATTAGACTGATTTCAATTGCTACAAGTTGTCTTCTCACAGCAATTTAAAAATAACATACTTGTTATGCTTTTCACATCAATGGATCATTTTGCTTTGATTTAAAACAAAATAACTCTCTTCAAGATCTTTCTTCTGATAATTAAGTGAACCTCTGCCTAATTAGATATGTTACTAGCAGTTTATCCTTCCTTGATCAGCAGGAAGGAGTTAAAATAGAATAACACTATTACATGCTATCTTCCCATTTTAGCACCACTACTTGTGGCAGCACGCTAGGCTCTTGCTAGGCTTTGATCTCTGAGCATTTAAAAAGATCGGTGATTGGCAAAGAATTTTTGCTGGATTGCTTTTGGTTTCCTCTGATTTTTTTTGTCAAGTATTAAATATGGCTTTTTATATTTCTGCAATTTGTTGCCTTGTGTCATTAACTAGAAACGAGGATGAATGCCAGACAAAATGCCTAAAATTAGAGATATCCCAGTACAATGTTTTTGAACTGCTTATCATTTGTTGAGACAGGTTGAGGAATTGTTGTCTACACTATTTCGTGCATATTCTGTAAATGGGTATGAAAAGAATGTAGTGGGTATGGCAACGCATTGTAGGTGAAAGTTGGGGGGGGTGAGTTTGTCCATTAATATATTGTTATGACTCCATGAAAATCCAGGGAAAAGAGTCCTTCGCCATAAAAAGTGAATCATTGATTTTACAGTTTTATGACCTTTTATCTTTGCTGTATTTAGGTTAACTGTGAAAAGAAGTTCTAGTTTGTTATGTCTTGATCCATCAATAAGTACTGTAAAAAGCATAGACATCAGCACTCATTACAAAATGTGACTTGCTCGGTTCTGTCGACTGATCATCTGAGCTGACAAGACTAAGGGCAACAAAAATTAGGAAACAAAATAGCATATAAAAGTAAACATGATAATAAAGCTAATTAACTTTACAGTGATATGAAAATAATATTCAGACACTGTTTTAAATCATATATGCTACTTTAAGGTGCCGTGGAATGATCTTTACCTAAATGTGGAATCTACAGAAACACAATAAATTGGCACTGCTGCAAGCTATGTTTTGTAGTTGTTGTAGAAACTGCCGCTAATCGTATGCAAGATTTTAAGGTTATAGTTGAAACTCTATTCTAATTACTACTCAAGGAATACATTTCTGCCTTTCTTTTCTATATGAATTTAAGACCTGGTTGGAATACAAATGATAGTATTTCTAACAGTGAACACTACTTACCTGCTGTATCTATGTAGAACAAAATTCCAGTCCCCAACACTTGTCTAATCATAATCTACAGCAGAGTACTATGTAACTGACTGGTAAAGATCATCACCCAGACAGCTTGTTGACACTCAACTGAATGTAACAATGCATATCATAACTTGGACCCGCTGCTCATGACTCCTTTCCCGGCTCCCTGTACTTCCAAGCAACACCCTTCTGCATGTCCACCGACTGACAAAAACTACAAACTGGCTGAAACAATTTGCGCTGATCCTCCCTTGCCAGTCAATGAAGACTTGTTTAACATATCTACTGCCCACTCTCCACCTTGGTGCTCCATCTGGAGTGATTATCCTGTGCAGGGGAAGTCAGAGGAAGCCAACCATGGAAAGTCACTAATAAATTTCTTGTGACAAGTCCAATCCATTGAAGGCTTTCAACTACCGTGTCGAAAGTGGACCTTGCCAAACAGATTCGGAACAAGCCAGAACAACTGAGTAGCCAACCTCCAGCGCTGAAGCCTCAATACAAACCTCTTATTTAATTGTAGAGAGACACAACAACGTATTTGCAACATATCTGTAGAAGGAATCGTCTGTGGTAAGTTGAGCACTGAACGGATCCAATGAGGCTTTCATTTAACATCAGTGACTTGTATTCACTAAATAATAAAGTTAAAGTAGATTGTGTTATTATCATCAGGTTATTGTCATCAGTATGACATCTCAAATGGTGCTAGCTGGAGTAGAGTGGGGTAGAGAGAAGCAATATATGAAAGCCAAATTACAGCATGAGCAGGGCGGATGAAATGCTGCTATGCTCAATTAAATTTGTTTGTCAAATAATATGAGAAACATTTTAAGTGCTATATATCTTGGCAACATATTACATTTCATTCTTATACTATTTGTTGTGTGGTTGTAGCATGGGCTAATGTTCAATCCACTAACAACATGAACAATGGATTTTGTATTTGACATGTACAAAGTAGGACTGTCTTCACCTTGAGGTCTTTATTAAATGAACTTAAGATGGCTGTCTAGGTCAAGGTAAAGCTCACATGACTACAGCAGACGAGGAAGGACAATTGTATATGTATATTGCCTGTCAACCTAAAGATTCCACCATTTTATCCAAAGAAAGAAAAAAATTGCATGTAATATCATGTACATTTGAAGTGATCCAATTTAACAAATATGCACATAATTGTTCTCACGTATTAGCAGTCTGTTTTTCCCACCAGTCTATGAATTGGCATTGCACACTTAGTCCTTAAATTGCGCTGCTCTTTTAGTGGTATGTGCGCATGTTGTTGTCCTTGGTTGTTCTAGGGGATTTTTTTTTTGCATTCAAGGGATAAGATATCACTAACCGTCCTGAGGAACTTATATACGCAGTCCTAAGAATCCAAAGGAACTTTTAAGTTCTGAAGAAAAGTCATACCAGATTCAAAATGTTGACTCTCTCTGCCAGATATGTTGTGTTTTCCAGCATTTTCTGTTTTATTTGGTTTTTGTTTCTGATTTCCAGCATCTACAATTCTTTTGGTTTTTTGATAAATGAATTGCTCTTTCAAACAGCAAGAACATGAATATGGAATTTCTCGCTTAAGGCTAGCTTAATGGAAACTGTATGCAAGGACTGAAATATTGATAATCAGTTGGCCCAGATTCAACTTCGATTAAATTGTCTCCACCAATCTCTTTCTCTTCACATACGGATAGAAACTCTTAGTGTCAGTCTCTATATTCCCTGCGAGTTTACTTTCGTACTCTATTTTCCCCTTCTTACTCAATCCCTTGGTCCTCCTTTGCTGAATTCTAAACTGCTCCCAATCTGCAGATGTATTATTTTTCTTGGTCAATCTGTATGCTTCTTCCTTGGATCAGATACTATCTCTAATTTCCTTTGTAAGCCATGGATTGGCCCTCTTAGCCATTTTGCTTTTGTGCCATACAGGAATAAACAGTTGTTGCAGTTCCACCATGCGTTCCTTGAATGTTTGCCATTGCCTATCTACTGTCAACCCTTTAATTAACTTTCCCCAATGCTTCAAGGCTAACTCTCACGTCACATCTTCATTGTTTCCTTTAATGAGATTCAGCACCCTAGTCTCTGAATCAACTACCTCACTCGCCATCTTGATAAAAAAATTCAATCAAGTATGGTCTCTCATCCCCAAGGGGTCTTGCACAGCTAGACTGGCAATAATTCCCTTCTCATTACACTATGCTCAGTCAAAAATGGCCTGTTCTCTAGTTGGTACCTCCACATATTGGTCAAGGAAACCATCCTGTATACACTCCAGGGATTCTTCCTCTATGGTGCTGTAGCTAATTTGATTTGCCCAGTCTGTGTGCAGATTAAAATCAGCCATGATCACTGATATTCCCTTATCACATGCATCTCTAATTCCTGTTTAATGCCATTCCCATTATCACCACTGCAGTTTGGGGGGCTACGTGAGATACCCAACAACGTATTTTTACCCCCTTGGTATTTCTCAACCCTACCCATACAGACTCCACACTGTCACAGCCAATATCTTTACTCACTATTGTGTTAATTTCCTCTTTAACCAGCAATGCCCCTGCGCCACCTTTTCCTTTTTGTCTGTCCCTCCTAAATACTGAATGCCTTTGGACATTCAGTTCCCATCCCTGGTCACCCTGCAGCCATGTCTCCGTAATCCCAATTATATCGTACCCGTTTACATCTATCTGTGTGACAAGTTCATCCACTTTATTGCAGATGATCCATGCACTATGGCACAAAGGCGTTAAACTTGTCCTTTTACCAGTGTTGTCTCCTCCCTATTTTTCTCAATAGCCCTGTTTGAATCTTGTTCTTGGTTTCTCAACCTATCACTTTTCTTGTATCCTTTTCTATCTTTTGTTTTTGTCTCTGCTCCCTCCTTCTCTGACTCCTTACATAGGATCCCATCCCCCTGGCATATTAGTTTAAACCCTCCCGACCCCTCTAGCAAACACTTGCCCAGGACATCAGTCCCCGTCCTGCCCAAGTGCAACCCGTCCAATTTGTACAGGTCTCACCTCCTCCAGACCGGTCACAATGCCCCAAGAATCTAAATCCCTCCCTCGACACCATCTTTTCAGCCAAGTTTTAATCGAATATATCCTGTCATTTCTACTCTGACTAGCATGTGGCACCGGTAGTAAGCCTGAGATCACTATCTTTGAGGTCCGATTTCTTAACATTTTTCCTAACTCCCTGTATTCTGCTTTTAGGACCTCATCCCTTTTATTACCTGTGTCGTTTGTACCATGTGTACCACAACCACTAGATGTTTACCCTCCCCCTCTAGAATGTCCTGTACCCACAGAAGACAGAGTTGGGATTAATGGGTCCTTTTCAGGTTGGAAAGACATAACTAGTGGAGTGCTACATAGATCAGTGCTAGGGTCTTGATTACTTACCGTCTGTATTATTGACTTAGAGGAGGGGCTGAGTACAATGTATCCAAATTTGCTGATGACACAAAAACAAGTGGGAAGGCATATTATGACTTCATGAGGTTGTTGAAGTTGGTTGGCTTGCCGAGCTGGTTTCTTGTTTCGCAGACATTTCGTTATCATGTTTGGTAACCTCCTCAGTGCAGCCTCCTATGAAGTGTCGGTGTGTTTTCCCGCCTGGTTTTGAAACTCTGGGGTCCATTGAGATGGATTGCCTCACTTCCGGGTTTCCTTCGCAGTGGAATGTATATGGGGTCGAGTTCAATGTGTTTATTAATAGCATGCTTCATGGAGTGCTGTGCTTCTAGGAATTCTCGTGCCTGTCTCTGCCTAGCCTGTCCCAGGATCTTGGTGTTGCCCCAGTCAAAGTGGTGGTCCTCCTTGTCCATGTGGATTGAGATGAGTGAGTATTGGTCGTGACTTTTTGTAGCCAGTTGGTGTTCATGCACCCTTGTTGTTGGTTTCTTTCCTGTTTGTTCGATGTAGTGTTTCTCACAGTCTCTGCAGGGGATCTGGTAGATGACACTGGTCCTGTCCATGGCGGGGAGTGGGTCCTTGGTTCGGGTGAGCAGTTGTCATAGGGTTGACGTGGGCTTGTGTGCCACTCTGATGCCCAGCAGTCTTGTGGTGAGTTCCGACGTGTTTCTGATATAGGGTAGTGTGGTGCGTGTGTCGGGGCCTACAGACTCTTTCTGATGCTGTTTGTGTAGGCATCTTCTGACCCAATTCTTTGGATATCCATCCTTGAAAACCTGGAAGAGGTATTTTTCTTCTTCTTGGCGCAGTTCCATGTTGCTGCAGTGTGCCCTTTAAAAAGGGCAACAACACATTGCAGCAACACCGAACTGCACCAAGAAGAAGAAAAATACCTCTTCCAGGTTTTCAAGGATGGATATCCAACGAATTGCGTCAGAAGCTGCCTACACAAACAGCATCAGAAAGAGTCTGCAGGCCCCGACATACGCACCACACTACCCTATATCAGAAACACGTCGGAACTCACCACAAGACCGCTGGGCATCAGAGTGGCACACAAGCCCACGTCAACCCTCTGACAAGTGCTCACCCGAACCAAGGACCCACTCCCCGCCATGGACAGGACCAATGTCATCTACAAGATCCCCTGCAGAGACTGTGAGAAACACTACATCCGACAAACAGAAAGAAACTAACAACAAGGGTACATGAACACCAACTGGTTACAAAAAGTCACGACCAATACTCACTCATCTCAGCCCAGATGGACAGGGAGAACAACCATTTTGACTGGGGCAACACCAAGATCCTGGGACAGGCTAGGCAGAGACAGGCACAAGAATTTCTAGAAGCATAGCACTCCATGAAGCGTGATATTAATAAACACATTGAACTCGACCCCATATACATTCCACTACGAAGAAAACCTGGAAGTGAGACAATCCGTCTCAACGGACCCCACAGTTTAAAAACCAGGTGGGAAAACACACTGACACTTCAGTGGAGGCCGCACTGAGCATGTTACCAAACATGGTAACGAAACGTCTGTGAAACAAGAAACCAGCTCGGCAAGCCAACCAACTTCAACAACCTCAACATCCACAACCTGAGCTACAAATCTACATCAAAACCTTCGAGGCCTATGGACGCAGCACGCTCGAATTGGCAAGAAATGGAAAAACTACACCAAACGAGAGAGCGCAACCCGTGTACCACTCTACTTCCTACATGGATGCCTCAGGAACCAGGTATTGCCACGCAGTGTGATGTACAAACCACCCATCAACAACTCACAAGCCCAAAAAGCGGCAGAACAAAACGGCCGCAAGATGGTAAGGGTAATGATAAATGACCCACACAACCGGCTCCGCAAATACAACAGAGAAATTACGTGCCAAAAAACGTTATTCCAGGAAGCTACCAATCAAGACTGGACAACTGACATGGAACGAGCCATTAACATCAGCCGACTGACCACAACAACCAAGAAAAGACAGACTCTGCAAGACAAGCTAGCCACACTTACCCACAAAAACAACATCAACAGAACAGAAATATGGATAAGAAACCCCTCCAACAAGAAACTGACAGACACGGAAAAAGCCGTTCTCACCTGAGGACTGAACTACAACTACAGGGATGCGAACAAAACGGAATTCTTAGCTACACTGGAAGGCACACTCAAGACAAACAATATCAACGAAAAAACACAATGAACTATAAGACAGACGGTAGTCCCAACACTAACCAGAAGGAGCGAACTCAACACCCTCAACACATGGGAAAGACAAGCCCTGGATGGATTAAAGAAGGACAAGAACATCACAACACTACCTGCAGACAAAGGGCGCATGACAGCGACAATGAATAAAAGGGACTACATCTCCAAGGCACAGGCACTGCTCGCTGACAAGAACACGTACCAGCCAGTACAAACTGACCCGACACTGCAACTAGGCAACAAAATCCTCCACATGCTGCAAAGACTCAAACAAACAGGACAGATCAACAAAACAGACTTCTTAAGAATGAAACCCAAAGGAACCAACACACCCCGATTCTACGGCCTTCCTAAAGTGCACAAGCCGGAAGTCCCCCTCAGACCCATAGTCTCCCTACCAGGCACTCCATCGCACAGATTAGCCAGAGAACTACAAAGAAGACTCAGGCATCTAGTCAACAAGTCACCCCACTCTATCCACTCAGCCCAAGAGTTCCTCAACTCTATCAAAGACATAAAGATAAAAGACGAAGAGGCCATGATATCATTTGATCTCACTGCCCTATTCACATCAATAGGCATACCACTAGCAAGGGAAACAATGACAATATTACTCGAACAAGAGCACGACCCCAGTGAAACCATCTCCAAAGACAACATGCTCAAACTATTGGACCTATGCCTGACCACCCACTTCACTTTCAACGGCCAAACATACCAGCAAATCAACAGGACACCCATGGGATCACCTATCTCCAGACTCATAGCAGAAGCAGTGATGCAAAGACTAGAAAGGACTGCCCTTCCGCAAATCCAACCAAAACTGTGGATACACTACGTACACGACACCTTTGTCATCGTTAAACGGACCAAATTAGAGGAGACACACAAACTTATAAAATACACCCTCTTTGGAATAAAATTCACCAGAGAGGAGGAGAAGAACAAACAGCTCCCATTCCTGGATGTCATGGTAGAGCACAAGACACATGGGGAACTGCAAACGAAAGTACACCGAAAAGCCACACACACAGACCAGGTACTAAACTTCAACAGTAACCATCCCAACACACACAAACGAAGCTGTATGTGAACACTATTTAAAAGGGCAACAACACGGAACTACGCTAAGAAGAATACCTCTTCCAGGTTTTCAACGATAATTGATATCCAAAGAATTGGGTCAGAAGATGCCTACACGAACAGCATCAGAAAGAGACTACACGCCCCAACACACTCATCACACTACCCTATATCAGGAACACGTCGGAACTCACCACAAGTCTCCTACGGCCACTGGGCATCAGTGTGGCACACAAGTCCACGTTAACCCTATGACAACTGCTCACCCGAACCAAGGACCCACTCCCCGCCATGGACAGGACCAGTGTCATCTACCAGATCCCCTGCAGAGACTGTGAGAAACACTACATCCGACAAACAGGAAGGAAACTAACAACAAGGGTGCATGAACACCAACTGGCTACAAAAAGGCACGACCAATACTCGCTTATCTCAGTCCACATGGACAGGGAGAACCACCACTTTGACTGGGACAACACCAAGATCCTGGGACAGGCTAGGCAGAGACAGGCACGAGAATTCCTAGAAGCATGGCACTCCACGAAGCATGATATTAATAAACACATTGAACTTGATCCCATATACATTCCACTACGAAGGAAACCCGGAAGTGAGGCAATCCATCTCAATAGATCCCAGTGTTTAAAAACCAGGTGGGAAAACACACCGACGCTTCATCAGAGGCTGCAGTAAGCTTGTTACCAAGCATAGGAATGAAATGTCTGCGAAATAAGAAACTAGCTCGGCGAGCCAACCAAATTCAACAACCTCAACACCCACAACCCAAGCTACAAATCTACTCCAAAACCTTGGATATTATGAATTCCTCAATCTGCGTGCAACTGCCCTAACACAATTGACTGTATCTCTTCTCACGCCTTTCCTCCCTTATCCAGTGGGTCAGACTGTACTCAGCTGTATTCTCCAGTGGTAAGCAAGCAAAACACCGATAATGTTTCCTCTTATGGCCCCACCAAGGGGAGGCAATGGCCTAACGGTATTATTGCTGGACTGTTAATGCAGAGACCCAGGTGATGTTCAAGGGACGAGGGTTCGAATCCCGCCATGGCAGATGGTAGAATTTGAATTCAATAATTATCTGGAATTAAGAGTCTAATGATGACTGTGAATCCATTGCCAATTGTCGGAAAAAAACCCACCTGGTTCACGAATGTCCTTTGAGGGAAGGAAACTGCCGTCCTTACCTGGTCTGGCCCACATGTGACTCCAGACCCACAGCAATGTGGTTGACTCTTAACTGCCCTCTAGGCAATCAGGGATGGGCAATAAATGCTGCCTAGTTAGTGACACCCTCATCCCGTGAATGAATAAAAAAAAACACACTATTACGCTTGGTGCTTGTCAAGGATTTACTTCCTTTTGGCTCCATTTTAATCATCATCTACATGTTGCCTCTTATTAATCCTGACTAAAAGCACAAAGTTAGGTTTTACATGCTATCAAGTTGCAACTTGATAGCACCCATCTCTCCCCTCAGCACCATGCCATTCCAGTTCTACATTGATACATTCCAAGCTAGTTGATGTGATAGAATTCAAGACCTATATACATTTTTGTGGAGACATAAGTGACTTGCTCAGTCCTACCTCTATCATCCCATTCTTAGCATTGCAGATTCTCCCTATTTGATTATAACATTAGTATTCATTTTTTTTTCTCTAAACATTAATAAAGACAATTACAAGGTTCAACTATGTAATTGACCAGACATTCATGTTCTGAATCATTGTCATTTTTGTCTGACATCTATTACTGAACGGGGAGAAAGTTCTTCCAACTCATTAACGGAAAAACCAAAGTAATTGGCCTCAATTTTTGCCACAAATTCTGTTTCCTAGGTACCAGCTCCATCTACCTTCCTGGCAACTTTGTTAGTTTGCAGCAAAGTGTTCACAGCCTTCGTGCTATACTTGACTAAAAGGTGAATTTCTGGCCACATTTTTGTATTAGATACTTCCATTGTTATTTCAAGGCTGTTCTGGATGAGCAATCATTTCCATTCTCTATAAACTATGTTCAAACAAAACTCTGCTGTTGGTTTCATACATTCAAGCAAGTCGAGTTCACCCACTGCCCTAATTTTCACAGGGCTACATTTGTTCCTGGTCCAAGGACATCTTAGTTTTGAAGCTTTCATGCTTGTTTTAACATTGCTTTATGGCTGATATTTCTCTGTCTCTGTAACTACCTTCAACCTTGACTTGAGAATACTGACCCTAGTTTGGTCTGGTCTCTTGCATACCCAACTTCTTAACGTCTCCAACACTGGTTGCAATTTCTGCTGACTATGCTCCAATATTTGAAAATGCCTCCCTTAAGCTGCCTTGTGTCTTAAACTCAGAGGAAAGCAAAGTACTGCTGATATTTGAGGTCTGAATAAGTATTCTGGTTCCAAAGAAGATTTATATTGATCTTGAAATCTTAACCCTGTTTCTCTCTTCACATATGCTGCCAGACTTGTTGAGCTTCTCCAGCACTTCTGATCTCACCTTGCCACCTCTCCTCCCTTGAAACCTATCTCTTTGTTCCATGTATGCAGCAGTCCCTCTTTTGCCTGCTCTGTTACAGCGATAGACTAGTCAATCCCCCCACCCACATGCACAGACAGAAAGACACACACCCCAACATTATTTTGGGAGTCAGAAGTCACATGACACCAGGTCAATTAATAAACACATTGAACTAGACCCCATATACATTGCACTACGGAGGAAACCCGGAAGTGAGGCAATCCATCGCAACGGACCCCAGAGTTTAAAAACCAGGCGGGAAAACACACTGAAGCTTCATCAGAGGCTGCACTGAGAATGTTACCAAGCAAGGTAATGAAACGTCTGCGGAACAACAAACCAGCTCAGCAAGCCAACCAACCTCGACACCAGGTCAAGTCCAACAGGTTTATTTGAACTCACAAGCTTTTGGAGCGTAGCCCCTTCATCAGGTGAAGTGAGAGTAACCATTCAGACACAGAATAATAGGCAGAGAGATCAAGGGCAGAGAGATCAAAAGATCATATAAATCATGTGAGTGGAGTGTCGAAAATAAGTCTCTGCAGGTGATCCAAAGTGTTAGATGGTGTGAGTAAATTGTCAACCGCTGAATAACAAGTGAAGTGATGACCTATAATTTGATTAAATGAGGCAGAGAGATAATTACAAAAAATTAAAAATAAGGCGGTGCTGGAGACAAATCAAATGACTGGAATAATATGATAGGTATAACAGTTGCATGCTGATGCTCTAACCACAAAAACAAGTAACCCAAAACTGTACAAACTAATTAAGGTAAAGAGATCATAACAATTTATCAAGGTGATGGTGTCAAAACACGATAGTTAGGAAGATTTTACAGGTACAGAACAGTGTGGTAGGGTCACATGTAGCACAACATGAACCCAAGATCACGGTTGAGGCCATCTTCATGGGTACAGAACTTGGCTATCAGTTTCTGTTCGGTGGTTCTGTGTTGTTGTGTATCTCAAAGGCCGCATTGGAGGATGCTTACCCAAAGATCGGAATCTGAATGTCCTCGCCTGCTAAAGTGTTCCCTGACTGGTTGGGAACATTCCTGTCTGGCAATTGTTGCGCGGTGTCCATTCATCCGTTGTCATAGTGTCTGCATGGTTTCTCCAATATACCATGCCTTGGGGCATCCGTGCCTTCAATGAATGAGATAGACAACACTGGCCGAGTCACACGAGTATCTGCCGTGTACATGGTGGGTGCTGTTCCCATGTTTGACGGTAGTATTCATGTCAATGATCTGAGATGTCTTGCAGAAGTTGCCATGGCAGGGTTGTGTAATGTTGTGGTTGATATCCTGAAGGCTGGGTAGTTTGCTGCAAACGATGGTCTGTTTAAGGTTTGGCAGTTGTTTCTTTCATTGACTGGCTTTGAAATACCAAGGAAAGTCTGTTCCTTCAGGTGGCTCATGTGGATCAATCTGGCATGTGTATTGAACAACTTGAGCCAAATGTTCTGTCTCTATGCCGTACACTCAATGTAAATCAATTCTGCATTCTTTCCTAGACCTTTACTTTGCACCAATGTCTGTCCAGCTTTGAGTATGTGGTCCATTTTATAAAGAAATTAAACACGACAGGAGAATCTTGTTTTAAACAGTGCAGACACAGGTTTCTGTGAAAGATCCATGTTTTCATTAATGCTCTGAGACCATAGTTTTGGAATCCACATGCCAGATGTATGTCTCATTAGTTTGTCCTTCAGCCATTTCTAAACACTGCAGTAGTTTCAGTATAGGGAATAGAGACAGTAACCTGTGTGTGCTGCTTTCCCTATTAAGATTAGAGACTGGTTGTCTGCCATAGTCTCCGGAACAGATAAACAAAGGCAGAATGCTCTGCCTCAGTCTTTCATCACACACAGTAAAAGATACTACAACTTAGGTCAAGATAATTTATCTCTTTGATCGAGAAATTATTTTTAACCAATCTCACATTCTTCCTCATTTTCTCACAAACTCCCTATTTTTCCAACAATTTTTCCAACTACATGCTCCTTTGCCTCACTGTCGAATACTGAGTTATCCAAGCCTCCTCACACACTGCATAAGGGTCAAGTTTTGTCCTTTGCTTCCTGTAAAACTGTACTGAGCTCAAACATACTCCAGATTTTCTGAATTATGTAGGGTATACAGCACAGAAAAATACCATTTGGCACAACCAGTCAATGCTAGTCTTTACACCCTACTCGAGCCTCCTCTCCTTTTTTCTAATCCAAATCTATTATTATAACCATCAATGCCCTTCTCCCTTCTATACTTAAATTAAAACAGAAATTGCTATGGAAATTCAACAGGTCTGGCAGCATTTGCAGAGAGAGAAGCAGAATTATTGTTTTGAGTCGAACGTGACCCTTCTTTGAAACCTAGAGTTTTGAAGATGTTGTGGAACTCAAATTGTAAACTCTGTTTCTCTCTCCCCAAATGCTGCCAGACCTGCTGAGATTCTTCAGTAATATGGTTTATTTCAGTTCTCCAGCATCTTCAACAATACTTTTGCTTTTCATCCCTCCTATTTTCCCCATAATTTAGTTTCTCCTGAAAAGCTGAATTATTCAATTCACAATAATCACACAATGATCAAAGATGTTTTTAATTTCTCCTGATATACTTGTCTGGAGTTCAAATACTTACCCTGACCTCCAGATGCCGTGCAAAGAACGTGCTTCAAATATTATTCTTTGTTTCCTGGCATGACTGTATATTACTCGGTTAACGTTGCGTGCACAATAAAATACTCTCCCTTGTTCTGCAATACATACACAATGCGCACTCTCTACCCTCCTGGTGAGGCTCTCATTCAGCAGGCTAACATTCAAACTCATCTTCTCATCTATTCAAGTATCAGTAAATAGAATAATAGAACTGTTACAAAACCAGGGCATTTGGTCCATTTATCCTATTCCAGTTTGTTGCAACAGCAATGTACTTCACTCCCAATCTCTTTCCCCACAAACTTACATTTTTCCCTTTCAGTTGCTTTTCCAATTTCCTTTCAAAAGCTCATTCTTTATTTCCTAGTTAATTACTTTCCATGACCCTATTACACTCAGCAGAGTGAGCATTTTCTGCTCACTCACCCTGCCTTTTAATCCACTGCTCAGTTCTCAAACAATTTCCGTCTTTTCACATCTCCCATACACCAATTTTTTTGCAGGTGCATGTACATAAGCAGCAAACATGAATCCTCTTGATCTCATGAGAGACATTTCACTAATATTAATAGAAGAAAAGATACAACATTGTATTTTCATACGAAGTTTTGCACAATGTGCTGAGTACCAGTATGCAATGTCATAGAACATCCTTGCAAAATAAACACTTTATAACTACATTATGGCAAAAGTCATAAAAACATAAAACTTCATGTTAATAGGTGTGATGTCATGTTGCTTATTCATATGACACCAGCCTACTTTACTTAATGATGACATATAGTCATTTAGGATAATTGAACCTCGATTTATTTATCTGAATTGCATCCTCTATCTTAAAGCTTCCCACATTTCCTACATTGATCTGAAGGTAAGCAGTACAAATTTAAATTAAAATATTGGATAGCCCGCCATCATAAATAATGTAGCTTACTACTTTGCATACATTTTATACTTAATAAATGATGTTAAATAATCCTTAAATGCATAAACATGGAGACTGAATTCAATTTCAATGTGTTCCAATTGGTATTTGATGTGTTTTGTTTGTTTGTCACTTAATGGATAATCAGTTTAGAATGTAAGTGATGCACAAAATACAAGGGTTATACTATTCAGATTTTCTGAACGGATATGTCATTATTGTATGAAACATTAAAGGAACTTTAGACAACTTTGAATGATGAGTGCAACCAATGAATTAATGAAGAACATCTATCAGATGTATAAGATGTATGACTCCACATCCGTAAGTGACACAAGAATGAGAATCTCATTAGAAAAATGCACATGATGATGAACACAAACCTTAATTAGCAGCATTACAAAGATGTAATGTGTAACACGTAATTTTCAGTTAAGGTTATCTTACGGGACATGGCAAGATCAGCAACAATAGGGGAGAAAGTAATAAAGTCTAAATCAGGATTACTGTGCGTATTTATGAACACACAGAATATGGTCAATAAGACTGAAGAGCTATACATGAAAAATTGCCATGTGGACACATGGGGCCAGATTTTCCAAGGAGTGGCAAGTTTACACAGATTGCCACTCTGGCACCTCACTTTTATGAGAGAAGGGAGCCTCACATTTCTGACAGGGGATTCCAAAAAGGGCTCCTTCAGAGATCCGGATCTGTAATTCAATCTGACAGTTATTCCATAGCCCCTATCAGGTTATGGGGGAAGGGGTGTGGGGTCAGTGCTGTAGCAGGGAAGGGGGTTTGAGGACAGAGTGGGGGAGCAAGCGGGTCCTGTGACGGGCTGAGTGTCAGGGTCCGGGAGTGGTGTAGTTTGTGGGGTGTGAATTAAGTATGGGGTCTGTTGAACAGAAGCTCAGGATTCAGAATATGTATTTAATAGTAGGATATTTCCTCTGTTATAATTTACTTTATTTTGTTGGAACCCTCTGAATTCTCCTACTTTAATGGAGACTTTCAGAGGATTCCAGGCATAGAGGAATTGCCCAGCAATTTCCCAGGCAATTCCTTCAGAGTCTGTGGAAGAGGATTCTGCAGGGTCCCTATATGCGACTCTCATCTCCACTGGAAAACAACTGTCAGCACATCAGAAGAACTGAGGTGTGACTTAGTTGCTCAAAGAAGGGCAGGACTGTTAAATATTCCTGGATACAAGGTGTTCAGCAAAGGAAAAGAAAAAAACTGGATGCAGTACAATACTGATTAAGAAGCACATTACAGTGCTATAGAGAAAGGATGGACCAAAGGGATTAAGGACAGAATCTATTTTGCTAAGACTAAGGAACAAAACACTACCATTGTATTGCTTAGTATAGGCCATCAACAAGTGGGAAGGTAGTAGAGGGGCATATTTGCAATGATTATGGAACAGTCATAATGGAGGACTTTAATTGTCTGAATATAGACTTAAGGTAGTAATGTACAAGAAGACGTAAGAATTATTACAGTACATTCGAGAAAAATTTCTACATTAGTATGTCACTAGTTCATTGAGAAAGGAGGCATTGCTAGACCTGATTCTTGGGAATGAAGTGGGTCAAGTAGATCAAATGCCAGCAAAAGAACATTTAGGGACAGTTATAATTATATCATAAAAGTTAAATTGACCATAGAAAAGAACAAAGAATAATCCTGAGTGAGAATAATTAAGTGGAGGGGTGCAATCTTCAAATCGGGTATGAACGGATCTAGGCCAATTCAATTGGAGTCAGAAGGTGGGAAGAGAAAACAGTAACTGAACAAACAGTAGGTATTTCAGGGAAAGTCAAGGTATATTCCCCAAAGAACAAAGATAGTGTAAACAAACCAGAGTTCCTTGAATGCCAAAGGGGATAGGCAATAAAATAAAGAAGTATGCTTATAACAGATATCAGGTGGAAAAGGCAATGGAGAACCAAGCCTAATATAAAAGGACCAGAAGGAAGTGAAACAGCAAATAAGACAAGCAAAGAAAGAGTCTGTAAAGAAAATGGCAGCTAACACAAAAGGAAATTTGAAAGTCCTCTCTAGGCATATGAATACTAAAAGATTTAATTTTGAAAAAAAGGGGCATACTAGGGACGAATAGGGTAGAATACATTGAAACAGTGAACACAGCTAAGATATTAAATTAAATTTTTGCATCTATCTTTATCAAAGAAGATGATGATACCCAGACCATGATAAAAGATGGAGGTAATTAATATGTAGAAGGATTTAAAATTGATAGGGAATAGTATTTGATTGGTTGTGTATACTTAAAGACAATAAGATACCAGGACTAGATGGATAATGAGGGAGGGGAAAGTGGAAATTGTGGAAGCACTTGTTATAATATTTCAGCTTTCCTGACACTCAAGGGTGATGCAAAAGAGCACAGAACTGTAAATGTTACAACTGTTCAAAAATGCGTGTATAGTTAAACTCAGCAACTAGAGACCAGTCAGCGTACCTTCAATGGTGAGAAGATGTCTAGAAATGGACTTTATACACCCCTCTCTCACACTGGCATGTTTTCAGTGGAGAAGTATTAAACAATGAACCACCCCGTGCAACCCTGCCTTCTAACATGGCACGTAGGAAGGTGCCAATCAGTAACCTGTTCACCTTTTAAATAAATAATTAAGGTTCATCTGAACTTGCTACCAAGCTAGTTTATCTGGATAATATGGTACCCACACCATAATACAGCTGGCTCAGGCAGGCAGGCAGGAATCATTGATGACTTCCTTTTAAGCAAACTGCTCAAAAGTTGGGAAGGAATGCAGGGTATGTCCTTGTGGGATTACTTGAGCATATTGGGAACATTAGCCGACCCCTCCCAAAAATCTGCTCACTTTTTCTTGTTCCTTCCCACCTGTCCTCCCAAACTAGTACACTCCAAACTCCACCCTAGGCTGTACAACCTCCCTCCATCCATGAACACCCAACTTACATGGCTCCAACATAACTTCTCCTTTGCCTGTGCCTCCTTGCAGATCCAGCAGTTCCCACTCCAAAGTATTATCATTGTAGGGACTGCCACAGCTACTGACCAATCAGGTCGGCTGGCTCTCTCGAGGTTGGGACTTCTTCTCACTAAGGGTCAGAAGCTCCACTTTCATCTTGTTTAGCCTGCCAGCAGTGCTTTGTAGCAGCAGGGTGGGCTTTCTTTGCATATATCAGCTGCTGGGTAACTTTTCAGTGGGATTGGTTGGTAGAAAACAATCGTTTTCCTGAAAGAAATTTGTGAATGATATCAAACTTAGAAAACTTGTGAACTGAGAGGAGCAAAGTGTTATACATGAAAAAGACACAGGCAAGTTGGCAGAATTGATAGGCAAGTAGCAAATAAGGATTGATATAAAGAAGCACGGAGTGATTCATTTTGAAAGGAAGAGCATAAATGAGAAAATACAATATAAACTATACAATTCTAAAGTGGCAAAGGGACCTGGGCATAACTGTGTATACGTCACTGAAGGTGGCAAGACAGTTTACAGCATATAGTATCCATGCATTATTAATAGGGACATGGAGTACAACAGCAAGGAAGTTGTGTAGAACTTGTATAAGACACTCGTTCAGCATCAGCTGGAGTATGGCATCTAGTTCTGGGCACTGCAGCTTAGGAAAGAAGTGAAGGTATTGGAGAAAGTGCAGAAAAAAATTCACAAGTATCTTTCTGTGGAAGAATTGCTTCAATTACTAAGATATACTTGAGAAGCTGGTACTGTTTTACTTGGAAGAGAGAACAGGAGATTTGATAGATGGAAAACAATGGATTTATTAAGGAAAGTCAGCATTGCTTTGTGAGGGGGATGTCTTGTCTCACAAAATTGATTGAGTTTTTTGAGGAAGTGAAGATGATGTTTGTTGAGGGTAGGCCAGTGGATGCTGTCTACATGGGCTTCACTAAAGCATTTGACAAGGTCCTTCGTGGTAGGCTCGTCCAGAAGATTAGGCCAGATGGGACTCATGGCAAGTTAGTAAATTGGATACAAAATTGGCTTGGTCATAGAAGACAGAGGGTAGTTATGGAGGGATGTTTTTCTGACTACAGACCTGTGACCAGTAGTGTTCCATAAGGATCAGTCTGTGACCTCTATTGTTTGTAATTTATACAAATGATTTGGACTAAAATGCAGGTGGTCTGATTAGTAAGTTTGTAGTCAAGATGAAAATTTGTGGATTTGTGAATTGTGAGGAAGATGGTCAGAAGATACAGCAGGATATAGACCAGTTGGAAAACTGGGCAGAGAAATGGCAGATAGGATTTAATCTAAACTAGGCTGAGGTGATGAATTTTGGTAGGTCAAAATGCAAGAGGAAAGTATATAGTAAATGGCAGGTTACTTAGAAGTATTGATATACAGAGAGATCATAGGGTCCAAGTCCATAACTCCTTGAAAGTGGCAACAGAGTGGATAAGGTGGTAAAGAAGATATACAGTATGCTTGCCTTCATAAATCAGGGCCCTGAGTATAAACCATGTTGCAGCTGTACAAAACTTTAGTTAGGCAACATTTGGAGTATTGTGTACCGTTCTGTTCCTCACACTAGAGGAAGGATATGGAAGCTTTGGAGAGAGATTGAAGTGTAATAGCAATAAGGAGAGTTTATATAAACCTGGATTGTTTTCGCTAGAGTGGCAGATGCTGACGGGTGACATGAGAGAAGTATGTAAAACTGTGAGAGACATCAACAGGGTGGATAGTCATAGTCTTTTCCTAGGGTGGAAATAGTGGAAATGTCAAATACTAGGGGGCATAGGTTTAAAGTGAGAATGGGAAAGTTTAAAGGAGGTGTGCAAGGCAAGTTTTTCACTCAGAGGGTCGTAGGTGCCTGGAACACTCTGCCGGGGAGGTTTTAGAAGCAGAAATGATATAAATATTTAAGTGACATTTGAACAGACACATGAACAGGCACAGAATACAGGGATACAGACCATATGAAGGCAGATGGGATTAGTTTATAATGGCAATGTGGTCTGCACCGTTGTGGTAGGCCAAAGGCCAGTTCCTGTGCTGTATTGTTCTATGTCCTACAATCTATGTATATCATCTATCAGCATGAGTGGTCTGGAATGAATAGAAAGAGAAAACTGTTCTCATTTGCCAACTTTAAGGGCATTTAAATGGTCATTGGATAAACATATGGATGATAATGGAATAGTGTAGGTTAGATGGGCTTCAGATTGGTTTCACAGGTCGGTGCAACATCGAGGGCCGAAGGGCCTGTACTGCACTGTAATGTTCTATGTGCTATGTTCATTCACAAGGAGATCCAGAATGAGAGGACACAGATTTAATCAGTGAAAGAGTCAAGGGTGACTTGACAAAAAATCTTTTTCACCCAAAGGGATGGAGGCTGCTTCAATCAAAGATTTCAAAATGGAATTGGATTGCTATCTGCATAGGAAGAATGTGCAGAGTTACTGTGAGAAGGTGGGTGACTGGTACCTGTTGCATTGTTTATTCGGAGACCAAATGTGGACACAATGGGCAAATTGGCCATCTGGAACGCAGCAACAGTTCTGGCAGAGAAAATTTGATATAATCTATAATAAAATGAGCTTTTGAGTTGAACTAAGAATTTGAAAATGTAAACTAAGCAAATGAGGGTGTCTCTTGTGGCATTCTCATGTCTGATAGTAAGAGAGTTATATGATTGCAGCAGTCCAAAACGTCAAGCTTTCCTGCTCCTATGATGCTGCTTGGCCTGCTGTGTTCATCCAGCCCCACGCCTTGTTATTCCCAATACTTGGTACTGATTATACCTAAATTATGTCTTAATTTATCTTCAAGGTGAGCTATGGGTGCTATTTGTGTTTTCTATTTCCTGCTTTGGCAAATAGAAGAGATGGAATAATGAAATCATGAAATTTATGTTATTTTTCTATTCATCTGTGGGACGTGGGTGTCGCTGGCTGGCCAGCATTTATTGCCCATCCCTAGTTGCCCTTGAGAAGGTGGTGTGAGCTGCATTCTTAAACCACTGCAGTCCACCTGCTGTAGGTTGATCCACAATGCCATTAGGAAGGGAATTCCAGGATTTTGACCCAGCAACAGTGAAGGAATGGCGATATATTTCCAAGTTAGGATGGTGAGTGTCTTGGAGGGGAACTTGGAGGTGGTGGTGTTCCCATGTGTCTGCCGCCCTTGTCCTTCTAGATGGAAGTGGTCGTGGGTTTGGAAGGTGCTGCCTCAGGATCTTTGGTGAATTTCTGCAGTGCATCTTGTAGATAGTACACACTGCTGCTACTGAGCATTGGTGGTGGAGGGAGTGGATGCTTGTGAATGTAGTGCCAATCAAGGGAGCTGCTTTGTCTTGGATGGTGTCAAGCTTTTTGAGTTTTGTTACGGCTGCACTCATCCAGGCAAGTGAGAACTCCATCACGCTCCTGACTTGCGCCTTATAGATGGTGGACAGGCTTTAAGGAGTCAGGAGGTGAGTTACTCGCCACAGTAATCCCAACTTCTAGCCTTCCCTTGTAGCCACTGTGTTTATGTGGTGAGTCCAGTTAAATATCTGGTTAATGACAAGCCCCAGGATGCTAATAGTGGGGGATTCAGTGACAGTAACACCATTGAGTGTCAAGGGGTGGTGGTTAGATTGTCTCTTACTGGTGATGGTCATAGCCTGGCATTTGTGTGGCGCAAATATCACTTACCACTTGTCAAGCCTGGATATTGTCCAGATCTTGTTGCATCTGAACACGGACTGCTTCAATATCTGAGGAGTCATGAATGGTGTTGAACAGCATGCAATCATCAGCGAATACCCCCACTTCTGACCTCATGATGGAGGGAAGGTCTTTGATGAAGCAGCTGAAGATGATTGGGCTGAGGATGCTACCCTGAGGAACTCCTGCAGAGATGTCCTGACGCTGAGATGATTGACCTCCAACAACCATGATCATCTTCCTATGGTTCAGGTACGACTCCAACTACCAGAGAGTTTGCGACCAATACCCTTTGATTCCTGTTTTGCCAGGGCTCCTTGATGCCATACTTGGTCGAATGCAGCCTTGATATCAAAGGCTGTCACTCTCACCTCACCTCTGGAATTCACCTCTTTTGTCCATGTTTGAACCAAGCCTGTAATGGGGTCAGGAGCTGAGTGGCCCTTGTGGAACTCAAACTGGACGTCACTGAGCAGGTTATTGCTGAGCAGATGCTGCTTGATAGCACTGTCGATGACACCTTCCATCATTTTACTGATGATTGAGAGTAGACTGATGGGGCCAGGTTGGATTTATCCTGCTTTTTGCATACAGGACATACTTGGACAATTTTCCACATTACTGGGTAGATATCAGTGTTGCAACTGGACTGGAACTATTTGGTGAGGTTGGCTAGGGGAGTGGCAAGTTTAGGAGTACAAGTCTTCAGTACTATTGCCGGATGTTGTCAGGGCCCATAGCCTTTGCAGCATCCAGCGTCTCCAACCATTTCTTGATATCACATGGAGTGAATTGAATTGAGTGAAGACTGGTACCTGTAATGCTGGGGACCACTGGAGGAGGCAATGATGGATCATCCGTTCAGCACTTATGGCTGAAGTGTGCTGCGAATGCTTCAGCCTTACCTTTTGCACTGATGTGCTGGGCTCTTCCATCATTGAGGTTGGGAATATTTGTGGTGCCTCCTCCTCCAGTGAGTTGTTTAATTGTCCACCACCATTCATGACTGGATGTGGTAGGACTGCAGAGCTTAGATCTGATCCATTGGTTGTGGGATCGCTTAGGTCTGTCTATCACTTGCAGCTTTCGCTGTTTGGTGTGCAAGTAGTCCTGTTTGGTGACTTCACCAGGTTGATTCCTCCTCTTCAATGCCTGGTGCTGCTCCTTGCATACCCTCCTGCACTCTCCATTGAACTAAGGTTGATCCCCTGGCTTGATGGTAATGGTTGAGTGGGGGATATGCCAGGTCCTGAGGTTACAGTTTGTGCTGGAGTACAATTCTGTTGCTGTCGACGGCCCACAGCGCTTCATGGATGCCCAGTCATGAGTTGCTAGATCTCTGTGAAGTTTGTCCCATTTAGCACAGAGATAGTACCACACAACACGATGGAAGTTATTCTCAGTGTGAAGGTGGGACTTCGTCTCCACAAGGACTGTGTGATGGCCACTCTTACCGATTATATCATTACATATTTACTAACGCACTAGAACCACAGTATCCAACCTTCCTCAAGTATAACCTGCACTTTATCAGGAATGTCTCAGCTAGCCTTAAATACATGATTCCATAATGACATTGCTTCCTTTAAACTGATACTAGATGTGCTGAGGATGCCCCTGTGAGTGAGTTATGCTGGCTACAAACATTTTAAATACCACCTATTGTTCTCACAAGCTTCCAGCAACTTGTTGCGTTTAACTTGTGAAGCCAACCTGCTGCCCGCTCTCTTGATGCCAAACTCCTCTTACAAGTGGGCAAGCCCTTGCTTTCCGGCAAGATTTATGGAACACTTGCATCTCTAATTCAATTTTCAGCATTGCAGTAAGATCTATGGGGCTATTTACTATTATTTCTCTCGAGAGTTACTACATGTTTTGTGACAGCTCACAGATCATGCATGTTCACATTTTATCGAAAGCAAACATAACGGAAGATAACAATTCCAATTGAAGTGTAGTACTTGATTTATTCCATAGGATAAGCTTGGAACTCAAAATCAAGATTCCAAAATAAAAGTCTTAGATGCTCTGTACCCTTCTAATGTTGGACTGACAACAATCCTGCTAATTTGTAGTGGAAGAACTGAGCGAGTTTGAAATACACAGCAGGTCCATCAGCATCTTAAATGATAAAAGATAGGAAAGCCTTTCATCACAGCTGATTATGATGAAGGGTCTACACCTCAACAATCTCTCTTTGTAGATTTCAAACAGCTTTGTACTTCTAACATGTTTTATTTTTAGTTGCAATGTCCTGTATTTGCACTTAGCTTTCTTGTTTTTAAAAGAAGCTATTTAGCTTTTGTTGGGAGTCTGTTTGACATATTCACTACTCCACGGGAAATAATATATTCCCATTTAGAGTTCACTTGAAGCTTCCCAATTTTACATTTATATCTGTAATTTCCCAGCACAGAATTCAAATTAAATACCTAGTTTGAATCCAGAGAAAAATCATTTAGACTGAATTTTTAAAATATACTTAACTCTTTTGAAGTGCAGTATCTAGTGAGAATGAAAGTCCCCCGTTTAATATTTTATACATCATTTGAGCTTAGTGCCCAGATTCTCTCAACTTGCATTGCTTGGCAGGGCTTGAAAGGAATTTTTCACAAATGTCATTTTCACGTGTTGCAGAAAATGAACGTACTACACATATAGCAATTGTTTAATTCTAAAAGGTTTTGAAGAATCATAAATTAATATTCTGTCAAGCAAAATAATTGCTTTTGTGTATTTTTCTAGGATTACTTGTGCTCCAAACTTTTCCTTTTTATTTCTTTGTAGTTTTATTTATTTCAATCTGATTTAACTTTTCCTTGCACATTCTTTTAGCAACAATAACTTGCACATAGTTGTCACCTTTGATGCATGATCCCTGACAAAATTTACAGAGATAAGAATTGATCCTAAGATCAAGAAAAAGTTATAAAATATGCCAAAAAGCTGTAGATGCCAGTGATCTGAAACAAAAACAGAATTTTGCTCGAGCAACCCGCAGATCTGGCCCCCAAATGTGGAGGGAAAACATAATTAAGGTTTTGAGTCCAGGTCTTAGCTTCAGAACTGATAGCAACTAGGAATAGGTGGTACTTATGCTGATGACAGGGCATGGGACAGGGTGGGGGAATGGTGAGGAGGAGAGGGGTGAGTGAATAGGTGGAATTGGAGCCCAGAGACAGAGAAATAAAAGGGTAGGCAGATGGAGAGTCTGTTGATAGTAAGCCGGGAAGAAGAAAAGCTAAATAGATGATAATGGGGATATGAGTTGGTGAAAATGGTTTGACTGTGCTGAAAGCATTCCATGTCATGACAGGACCTAGATAAGGGGGTGGGTGAAAAACATGGAAGGTGTTCAGGTTCTAAAAGTACTGAAATCGATGTTGAGGAGTCCTGAGGGCCGCAAGGTCCCCAAGCACACAATGAAATGCTTTTCCTCCAGTTTATGCTAAGCCCCAGTGCAGCGCTGCAGCAGGCCTGAGACAGAAAAGTTGCCAGGCATCATTGTGGTATGTTGAAGTGGCAGGCAACTGGAAGCTCAGGGTCAGTTTCGTGGACAGAATGTAGTTGATTTGCAAAGTGGGCTCTCAGTCTGTGTTTCATCTCCCCATTGCTGAGGAGACCATTTTGTGAGCAACAAAAATGCTGCTTCACCTGGGAGGTGTGTCTGGGACCTTAGATAGTGAAGAGGGAGGAGGTAAACAGGCAAGTGTTACACCTTCTGTGATTGCATGGGAAGGTGCCTTTTGGTTGTGGTGAAATGGTGGGTGTGAAGGAGGAGGGAAGAGAAGGGAAGAGTCCCTGTAGAATTCAGACAAGGAAGAGAAGGAAAATGTGTGTCTGGTGGGATGTGGGGATCGGAGGACACCCTTATTGTTGAAGGGAAGAGAAGGGCTTAGAGCTGAGTGAGGGAAATGAATTGGACAGGGCTAAGGGCCCTATCAACCATGGTAGTGGGGAATCCTCAGCTGAGAAAAAAGATGGATATTTCTGAGGTCCCCTGCAGACGGTGGTATCATCAGAACAAATGTGACAAAGACAGAGAAACTGAGAGAGATGGAATGGAGTCCTTAACAGGAAGCAGGGCATGAGGATATAAAGGCCAGGTAACTGTAGGAGTCAGTCGGTTTATGATGGATATTAGTGGCCAGCCTATTCCCAGAAATGGAAACAGAAATGTCAAGGAAGGGGTGGGAGAAGTGAGAGATGGACTACGTAAAGATGAGAGCGGGGTGGAAATTGGAAACAAAATTGATAACTTTTTTCAATGCCAAATGATAGAGGGAAACAGCACTAATGATGCCGTTAATTTACTAGAGAAAAGAGCTGTGGAGAGGAACCTGAATAGGATTAGAACAACAAATCTTCTACATACCACGCAAAGAGACAGGCATACCGGGGCTTATATGGATAACTAAGGCCAGCCCTTTGATCGTAAGAGGAGTCCCTTGACTCAAAACAGATACTCTCCACAGATGCTGTTAGACTTGCTGAGTTCCTCCAGCAATTCTGCTTTTGTCCAAGAAAATATTAGTGTTTTATTTTACCAAAAGCTTGAACAGAGAGTTGAGTTTGAAGGAGGTCCTTAAAGGAAAAGTAAGATATGAAGTTTAGGAAGGAAATTCCAGAATGAGGACCTAGATTGCTCAAAGCATAAGCGACAGTAGTGTGATAAAGGGAGGGGATTGTATAAGTGTCAGAGTTGGAAGTTTGAAGAGTTTGGTGAGGTGGAAGTTGCAGATGAAGGATTTTTAATTTAAAGGGAAAGGCTAGGCTTTAAAGTGAATTAAATATAATTATGACAATGGTAAACTTTAAGTATTACAAAGGTCACATCTAAGTGGGACTTGATGTGGATTAGAATACAAAATGCAAAGTTTGGATGAGCTGAAATTGACAGAGGGTGGTAAATGGGAAGCTAGTGACTGCACCAACCAAGTCTTGTAATGACAAGGACATGGATGATTTCAGCAGTAAACAGACCAAAGAGAATGATGTCTAGGAGTCGAAAATAGGTTTTCGTCATGGCAAGTATTTTTAATTTGGAAGTCCTGCTTGGAGTCAAAAGAGATTCTAAACGGGGAGAAATTTATTCAGAAGGTGCTACGGAGTCGCTGTAAATTACCATGGCAGATAGTTCCATTGATCGTAACCTGCACGCTATTCACCATTGAAAACATTAAGACAAGAAGTAGCGTTGTGCAGACAAATATTTTCCCACCAGCATTCTCTTCCTCTCAAGGTTGCAAACAGTACAGAGGAGACAATGGCCAATTAAGGAAATAAAATCAGTGGCAAGGATATGGAGTTTGTAGCGGGGCTGAAGATGATAGCTTCAGTATTTACTAAGTTTAACTGAAACTGTGGGTCACCTCAGGGTGTATTTTGGGCAATCTCCCAGAACATACGCAGTCAAGACAGATGGAGACATGGACCTAGGCACTGTCAGCAAAGACCAGGAAACTGATCCCATGCTCACATTATAGTAATCAACAGGTGACTTCCTTGGCTATGGTGATATTGCTTATGGGTAGCATGTCATGAGGAAGACAAGTAGGCTGAGAAAAGGTAATTTGAGGATTCCAGTGGTGATGCTGTAAGGGTGAGAAAGAAAGTGCTTTCCTGACAATAGACATATGAGAATTAAGCCAAGTAAGACAATCCTACTGAGTCATGGAGGACATGTGGTTGACCCCTTCAATGGCTGCAGACAGACTGAGGAGGACAAGGACGATAGTGCACTACCATCACAGAAAATGGCATTTGTTATTCTGTTTGGGCTGTTGCAGTATTGTGCATTTGCAATCGCAATAACAGCATTTAAATTCAAGCAACATATCTCAAAAGAAATGGACAACATCCATTAAATGCCAAATTTATACTGATGCAAGCACAAGTGTCATCTCTTTATGCATCTTACATGAGATGTACTCAAGAAATTAGTAAGCATGGTGCAGTCTACATGAGATAAGATGATTGTTTATAATGGGTCCGACATCCGATATATTTTCACAAGCTGTCTTAAATACCAATTATGGAACTTTGGGATAGATAACTGAAATCTTTAAATTGTTGATAATGGT
>JAHRHZ010000023.1:14348493-14363493 GCA_024137785.1 Ginglymostoma cirratum | reverse complement strand
CACAGATACATGTAAGAATAATAGGGCTGTAATAGTAGGAGATTTTAATTTTCTGAACATTGACTGGGACTGCCATAGTGTTAAAGGCTTGGATGGTGAGGAATTTGTTAAACGTGTTCAAGATAATTTTCTTTCTCAATATGTAAAATGTACCTACTTGGGAAGGAGCAAAACATGACCTTCTCTTGAGAAATAAGGCAGAGCAAGTCATAGAGTAGTACAGCATGGAAATAGACCCTTCGGTCCAACTCATCCATGTGGACCAGATATCCTAAATTAATCTAGTGCCATTTGCCAGCATTTAGCCCATTTCCCTCTGAACCCTTCCTATTCATATACCCATCCTGATGCCCTTTAAATGTTGTAATTGTACCAGCGTCCACCACTTCCTCTGGCCGCTTGTTCTGTACACGCACCATCCTCTGCATGAAAATGTTGCCCCACAGGTCCCTTTTAAATCTTTTCCCTCTCACCTTAAATCTATGCCCTCTAGTTTTGGACTCCCCCACTCCGGGGGAAAGACCTTGGCTATATACCCTATCCATGCCTCTCGGGATTTTATAAACCTCTATAAGGACACCCCTTAGCCTCCGACGCCCCAGGAAAAATAGCCCCAGCCTATTCAGCCTCTCCCTATAGCTCAAACCCTCAAATCCAAGCAACATCCTTGTAAATCTTTTCTGCATACTTTCAAGTTTAACACATCTTTCTTATAGCAGGGAGACCAGAATTGAATGCAGTATTTCAAAAGTGGCCTAACCAATGTTCTGTACAGCTGCAACATGACCCTCCCAACTCTTGTACTCAATGCACTGACCAATAAAAGCAAGCTTACCAAACGCCTTCTTCACTATCCTGCCTTCTGAGACTCCACTTTCAAGGAACTATGAACTTGCACTTTAAGATCTCTTTGAGAAGCAACACACCCCAGGACCTTACCATTAAGTGTAGAAGTCCTGCCCTGACTTGCCTTTCCAAAATGCAGCACCTCACATTTATCTAAATTAAACTCCATCTGCCACTCCTCAGCCCATTGGCTCATCTGATCAAGATCCAGTGTACTTCTTCGCTGTCCACTACACCTCCAATTTTGGTGTCATCTGCAAACTCACTAACCAGAACGCCTATGTTCACATTCAAGTCATTTATATAAATGACAAAATGTAGTGGAGCCAGCACCGATCCTTGTGGCACACCGCTGGTCACAGGTCTCCAGTCTGAAAAGCAATCCTCCACCACCACCCTCCGTCTTCTACCTTTGAGCCAGTTCTGTATCCAAATGGCTAGTTCGCCCTGTATTCCATGTGATCTAACCAGGCTAACCAGTATACCATGAGGAATCTCGTCGAACGCCTTACTGAAGTCCATATAGATCATGTCCACTGCTCTGCCTTTATCAATTCTATTTGTTACTTCTTCAAAAAAGTGACTGAAATGTTAGTAGGGGAACACTTTGGGAGTAGTGATCATAATTCTATTAGTTTTAAATAGTTATGGAAAAGGATAGGCCTTCCATAAAAGTTAGTGTTCTTAACTGGAGTAAGGAAAAATTTAAATGGTATTTAAAAGTTGATTGGAGTAGACTGTTCACAGGTAAAGGGAAAACTAACAAGTGGGACACTTCAGAAGTGTGAAAACGAGAGCTCAGAGGCATTATGTTCCGGTTAGAGTGTAAGTGGTGGTGGAGGGTTGTTTTTTCAAACTGGAGACCTGTGGCCAGCGGTGTTCCACTGGGATTGGTACTGGGTCCACTTTTGTCTGTCATTTATACAATTGATTTGGATGAGAATTTAGGAGGCATGGTTAGTAGGTTTGTGGATGACACCAAAATTGTTGGTTTGGTGGGCAGTGAAGAAGGTTATGTAACATTACAAAGAGATCTTGATCAGTTGGGTCAATGGGCTGAAGAGTGGCAGATGGAATGTGGACAAATGTGAAGTGTTACATTTTGGTAAAACAAACAAGGGCAGGATGTATACAAATAATGGTAGGGCCTTGTGTGTGTTGTAGAACATAGAGATCATGTACGTAATTCATTGAAATTTGTGTCAAATGTAGACACGGTGGTTAAGAAGGTGATTAGCATGCTTGCCTTCATTGCTCAGACCTTTGAGTATAGGAGTTGGGATGTCATCTTGAGGTTGTACAGGACATTGGCGAGGCCTCTTCTTGTGTACTGTGTACAGTTCTGGTCACTCTGCCATAGGGAGGATATTATTAGATTGAAAAGAGTTGAGAAGAGATTTACCAGGACGTTGCTGGGAATGGAGGGTTTGAGTTATGAAGATATGCTGGGACTTTTTTCACTGGAGCATGGGAAGTTGAAGGGTGAGCTTACAAAGATTTATAAAATCATGACAGGCTTAGATAAGGTGAATAGCAAGGGTCTTTTCCCTAGGATGGGGGAGTTCAAAATTAGGGGTCATATCTTTAAGGTGAGGGGAGAAAGATTTAAAAAGGATATGAAGAGGCAACTTTTTTTTGTGAGAGAATGGTTTGTATGTGGAATGAACTGCCACAGGAAGTGGTGAATGCATGTGCAGTTACAACATTCAAAACACATTTGGATAAGTACATGAATAGGAAAGGCAAATGCAGGCAAGTGGGATTAGTTTATTTTGGAAATATGGTCAGCGTGGAGTAGTTGGGCCAAAGTGTCTGTTTCCATCCTGTATGACTCTATGATTCTATGCTCAGGCTGCAGCTGCATGGTGAGGGAACCACAATGGTCTGCCACCCTCAAGTATTGCTTAACTGGATTAGGGAATGTTGGAGACAGCTTGACAGGCAGGTCTTGTAATTGGAGTGTGAGGATGTGGGAAATCATTAAGCATCTCTTACCTAGGTGGCAGTATGGCTTCCCCAGGGCCGTGGAACAATCAAAAAGGAATAGGCATGCCCAGAACATACAAGGGAGCTACTTCACGGTTTCAGTCAATGTCTCCCAATGTTGTAGTGCCCTCCATGCCCTCCACCCAGGTCCTGACCGTGAAGTGTGAGGCAGCTTACTAGATTCCCGGCAAGTGGCCAGTCCGCCTATCTCTTACCTGCGCCATGATGACAGCAACTCACTGATATCTTTCAACACCATTTTGCCAGCACTTAGAATTCCCAGCCTGTTCCCAAGGGCTGGTAGAATTCTGGTCAACGTATTAAATTATTATGAAAAACTGCAAAACATATTAATGCAACCTGTTCAATCATAATACCATAAAATTTAATTACCATAAAATATTCTCCTAATAGCACAATTAATCAATTATCCTTTATTGTTCCCTGCTTTAAATTGTACTTGAACACTAAAAGAACCATTTCAAATGTCAAACATAAAGGGTTATCGCAGATGAAATTGTGACTAACAAACACTAATGTACTAATAATGGATGTGAATCCTAGAAGTGTGGGCAAAGCTTATTGCTGATTGTCAGAATATGGATTAGTGTCTGTGATGAAGAACATTTTATGCAGGCAGCAAGGACAATTTGCTTTGTTGTATGATTAATTTAGAGATTTTGGGCTGAATCTTACTTATTTTTGGCTAAGTACAAGTCACGTTGAGTTTTCAGGAGGGTTTTTTTGCTGTATCTTACCAAACTCGCCTCATTAACTACTATTCCACCCTGTGGCACCCTGACATCTGATTCTAGCCCCATCTTACAACACACTGATCCCAGAAATAATCACTGCCAGGATACGCCAGAACTAACCGACATCTCTTGCACCTATGCCATTTTAAAAGCCAGTTACGCGCCCAGACAAACACTCTCAGTCTGGTGCTGCTTTGCAAGGTTCCTGTTATTTGCCCTGGTCATGACAGATGGAGTAAATCAGCATCCTGCTTTGTAGGCAGGAACATGGAGGTCCACCTGCTGGAGGGATATTGCAGAGGGGGGACTTTCTCTTCCCCAGGACCAATAGCAGAGGTGACAATACCAGACCATGCCGGTTTAGACCCTGTTTGCCATGAAGGTTAGAGTAGTCTCAGACATCTGAAAGAATGCATAGCTGTGGAAGAAGGAGATCAGTAACTTTCTCCACATTGCCAGTGTAAGTGCCATCATCTTCTCTCTGCCACTTCACACACATGCTTTCTCTAATACTACACCCACCTTCAAACAAGACAAATGCTCTATCACCTTCACTATTGCCTTCAACATCTTCCCTCACTCACCGTAATCCATTCCAATCCCCAATAGCTCTAACCCTGCCATCTGCACTACTTATTCACTTGCTCGGGGCAGCTGTCCACCTGCACCAAAAGTAGCAGCCGTGCCACTCACTTTTGTCTCCCTAAATACCTGCATCTCTTGCATTTTAGGAGGAAAACAGCCCCCAATATGGCAAAAAGAATTACGATAGGTGGTGGACAGCCTGGGATTTGGCTCCTCATCCTTTATTTGGACAGCATCTGACAATGACCACCATGAATGGCTGATTGACCATGTCCAAAGTCATGGAATGGTACTGGAGGCTGCCCCTAGCTAACTTTGCCAGGACCCCCTGAGTAAAGGCTATGTCCTTGACTTGACTGAAGCTTGCTGACAACTATGACAATCTTCTTGGCTTTGCATCTACAGTAAACGGTAGAGCAAGACAGAAGTAATATCAGCCTGATAGCTCAAGCTGAGAGAGAAAAGTACACAAAAACAAGGCATAGCAATGCAAGGTAGGGATGCATTCAGCATCCAGGTAAACTCAGACTGAATGAGTACTGTGACAGCGAGCAAAGAGTGCAGAGATGCAGCCTGGTCCAAACCATGAGCTTGGTGCATGTCCCTCGGGGATAACCTCCTTGCCACTGCATCACAATTGTAGCTGCCAGTGCAGAACGAGATGCAGCACTGACGTGCAGAATCATCTTGTAAGAGGGTTGGAAAGGTGTCACGATGGTTCTCAGAGGCTGGCACATATCAGACGTTAGTCTGTGCTTGTGGGATACTTGTGAACAGTGCCCACGGAGTGGGCCCTGAGATTTTGATGCATAGTGCCCTGCATGGAGGTCCTTTGGAGAAATGGTGAGCTAAAGTCAGCAGGTATCCACTCTGATTTCTACATTAAGAATTTTCACATCGAACTTGTTTGGCACATTTAGTGTAGAAAACTGTACGTTAATGAGGTAAGTTGGGCTGTCAGCAAGGTGTTTAACAAAAGGTAGTTTCCCTTAATTGGCAACATGCTGCTGCCTAGTGAGAAGCTTATTGTGTCACTTGTCAAATTCATTAAAAAAATGGTGCGAAATGCTCCTGATATTGATGTAGGCCGCACTGGACTTGTCATCCAGTTCTGCCACAAATCTCATAAGATGCTGCTGTTCATTTTTAACTCCTGTTCTACACTACACATCATTTAATTCAGGAAATTCTTCTCTACTTTGTTTCTGAAGCCTTCTCCAATGTTATCCATCAACTCTCCCTGAAATACAAAAGAGCTTCTTTCAATGTAAAAATTAGCTACACGATTTAAAGTGTATGTTTATTATTTTTGCTTCACATTATTATATGATGCTGGCCAAGACTTGGGTGAGGTCATGGATACCAAGTCCAGGTTCAACTGAGCAGTGGAATGATAATAAATCATGGACTCCTACATTGCAGAAAGAGGCCATTCGATCCACCTCTGTAGCAGCCCTCCAAAGAGCATCCTACCCAGACCCAGCCCGCTTCTCTATCTTCTTAACCCCATTAGCATAGCTGATCCACCTAACCTGCACATCTTTGGACTGTGATAAAAAAAAAACTGGAGCACCCTGAGGAAATGAGAATGTGCAAGCTCCACATAGAGTCACCCAAGGCTGGAATTGAAATCAGGTCACTGGCACTTTGAGGCAGTAGTGCTAACCACTGAGCCACCGTACTGTCCCTTGTCCACGTTGCACCACTGAGCTTTCTTGAATCTTTATTAGCACTGGAGTTCAGTTATTGATCGTTGATTAAATTGAATGATGCGGTAGTGTTCAAGCACATTTTGAAATTTATGTCAGAAGGGAAAGGAATGCCAAGGCATATTGTTCAAACTCCACATTTTCTATGTTCCCTGATTCTAGTGGACCCCTCATAACCCCTCTCATCTTCTAGGATTTGTGCCTCACAAGAGATCCTCTGATTTTAACTACTGTGGATTCATTATAACAATTTCTTGTTAGCATTAGCATTCCCTTGACCATGGGCAAGTGCTATTTGCGTCAAAGCTGCTTGAGTTTTTTGAAGAAGTGATAAAGAAGATTGATGAAGGCGGAGGGATGGAAGTTTTTTATATTGTGTCTAGGAATTGCGAGGTCATGTCGCGGCTACGTAGGACATTGGTTAGGCCACTTTTGGAGTACTGCGTTCAATTCTGGTCTCCCTGCTACAGGAAAAATGTTGTGAAACTTGACAATGTTCAAAAAAGATTTACAAGGATGTTGCCAGGGTTGGAGGGTTTAAGCGATAGGTAGAGGCAGAATAAGGTGGGGCTATTTTCTCTGGAGCATCACAGGCTGAGGGGTGACCTTACAGAGGTTTATAAAATCATGAGAGACATGGACAGGGTGAATAGCCAAGGTCTTTATCCCAGGGTAGGTGAGTCCGAAACTAGAGGGATAGGTTTAGGTGAGAGGGAAAGGATTTCAAAGGGACCTACAGGGCACACATTTCATGTAGAGGGTGTTGTGTGTATGGAATGAGCTGCCAGAGGTGGTGGTGGAGGCTGGTACAATTATAACATTTAAAAGGCATCTGGATGGGTACATGAAAAGGAAGGGTTTGGAGGGATATAGGCCAAATGCTAGTAAACTGGAATAGATTAATTTAGGATATCTGGTTAGCATGGGCGAATGGTCTGTTTCCGTGCTGTCAATCTCTGTGACTCTGTAAATCAGCACTTAACCTCGATAAAAGGAAGACCTTATAAGGACTGCTTTACAAAACTTAAATTTGTAATGATGACTGATTATCATTCAAAAGCCTAAATAAGTTACAGATTACGAAGTATCACACACTAGGAATTTATTTCACTGAAACTCCCATACATTCATAGTCTGCTGTCAAATCTTAATGATGGCAGGATTCAAGAATTATTGACCAAATGTATTCTTTTCATCGTAAGCCTCCTCACCTTCATAACATTTATAATCATTAATAAAATAATACATTTGGCAGACAGTAAAGCAGGACTGCCGACTCCCAAACTTTCTCTATGTTCTTAACTAGGCTGTTGGAAGTTTATGACAGCAACATTCGTGTCACCAAATTCCAATTCCTCTCTTGTTGCAAATCATCCAGCCTTAAGTCAATGCATGACTCCAGGTGACATTCACATAGACAGTAATTTTAAACCTTTGCTCCAGCAGCTCACTGCAAATGCCACATCACAAAGTTTCAGCAATACTTGTATGTCAATAAATGACAATTTTACTTACTTTCCTATCTTGATGCTCCATTTTCATTAAGAACTGACCTTAGTCAGCCAAATAACCTTTAGTTGTAAATTATATTTAATCAAATAATAAATGCACTGTATCGGTCCAATAGCTTTTGAGGCTTGTCAAGCAATATAATACAAAGCCATAACCAGGTCAGAAAATATTAGGTGCAAACCATTTCTTTTACAGGAAATTCCAGTCAACGAAAAGAAAGAAATATTAATTATTGACACTTACCTGTTCATGGTATTCAATACCCATGCTCAATGTATTGATCAGAATGGCAATCATAATTCCACGGTTGAAGTATTTACTTCCCACAATTCTTTTCATTCTTTCAGAGAATAATGTCCATAGCAGGAATAATTTATTCTTTTCCTTTGGTTTCTTTTTGTTCTTGTGTCTCTGATCGCTCCGGTCACCTTGCGTGATGTCTTGCGTAAATTCGTACACGCCATCGGCAGAGTCACAACTTTCTGAATCACTGAGCTCCAGGTCTGGATTTTCCAAAGCATGAGCACAATAAGGACAGTTCTGGAGCTCACAAGTCAAAACACCAGCCTGTGCATTGGGTGTGGAACATGACACATTGAGCCCTGATAACTTGCTTGCAGCTCGAAAGATTCCTTCAATAAAAATATGCAAACAAAGATATTAAGATGCAGCAGAATATACACTATTTGCGGCTACCTCTTACCTAAAATTTCAATAAGAATATTTCTCAATTTTCTGAAACGTACCATTTTGAAGATAGTCTTGCAACTCCCTTAGACTGCCAGTTTGGGACACGAGATATGGATTTATTTAACAAACACATTTGAAACACCTCTATAACAGGTCTTGTGTACTACATGGCTATTTGCATTTATTTAGTGCTATGGAGCAATGACATATTCAATTCAGATTACTAATTGAGCAAGTATGATTGACAGTTGCTATGATTCTATTTACACGTCAAAGCATAAAAAGCAAAAAGTTAATCAAATATTGCAACAAAATCAACATAAATTGCAATCTAATGTTTTAACGAAGGTCTGTAGCTCGGTCTGTGGTTGGAGTTGTTGGTTGGCTGACCGAACTGACTGGTTTTCATGCAAACGCTTTGTCTGCCTTCTGGGTGACATCTTCAGTGCTATGTAGCTTCCGTTGAAACGCTAGGGTTCTGTCCCACTCTGACAGAATGGTGAAACGAATGAGCAACAGGGAATTCCTTATCAGCATATACAGAAAGACTACACACACAGACCAAATCCAGAATTACAACAGTAACCAGCCCAGCAGAGCTGTGTGAAGATTCTGTTTAAATGAGTGCTAACTCACTGCAACACCCTGGAGCTGTGCAAGAACGAACAGGAACACCTAAAAAGAGTCTTTGCAAACGATGGTTATCCTGACAGCTTCGTCTGCTGATGTCTGGCAAACAAACAACACCAAGAAGGCAAAGTATACCCCAACACACTGGCCATCCTACCCTATGTTAGAAACACATCAGAACTGACTACAAGACTACTTTGATCTCTTGAAATAAGGATAGCACACAAACCAAAATCCACACTTTGCTAGTTACTCTCAAAGACGAAATACCCCATACCCACAATGAGCAGGGCAAACATTATCTATGACATACCATGCAGCAACTGCGAGTAACACTACATAGGACAGACGGGCAGGAAAGTTGCCACCAGGATACATGAACACCAACTCGCAGTAAAATGGCACAACCAATTATCCCTGTTTCAATACAATCCGACATAGAAGGATATCAGTTTAACTGGGACAAAGTTACAGTGCTAGGACAAGCGAGACTAAGACAAGCGCAAGAATTCCTGGAGGCCTGATTTTCAAACACCGTTGCAATTAACAAACATGTTGAAATAGACCCCATCTACATACCACCATGATACAAAACCAGAAACAAGACTGCCCAACATGACACACCGGACCACATAAATTCAGAGAGGACAGAACAACAGCACTTCAACAGAGACTACACAGCACTGATGTCGTCACCTGGAAGGGAGACAAAACGTTTGCATGAAAACCAGTCAACTCGGCAAACCAACCAATAGATTGCAATCATTAAAATTCCTTAAGGTTCTTTTCCATAGTTGATTAATTAATAAATCTGCTGAATTAAAAGTATGAAGGCAGCATTTTTATATTTAAACTACATCTATCTTTATCCCCGGGTTCACTTAAAGAGAAGTCAACATTGATGAAAATTTAAGCAACTCCTAAGTGGATAGACACAACAACCAAAGTGGTGAACATGAATAAAATATTTTCTTGGTATTTTTGTATCCCTGCATAGTACTTTAGGACTTTTTAAACTACGAAAAATAGGAATAGAAAACCAACGTAACCACCTTTTCTTTACAAGACTACCTTACATTAGGCAAAAACAGTAAATGATGCCATTTGGTCTCATAACTCATTGTTTTAGTTGATACAAACTGCCATTAGCCCTTCTAAGGATTAAACCATAATTTTGGTTGTGGAGAAACTAATTCTTAGTTGTAATTTTCAGTAAATGGTTAAATTTCTAATTTCTTCAGCCTAGTTTAGGTTTATTAGCTGCAGAATTGAATTTGGTAAAATCTGGACCATGTCAGATTCTTGCTTTCCTATAACTTAATGATTAATGCCTGTAGACATCTACTTATTGACCAAAGGAAGCATGCTCACAATAGGTAAGCATAGGTAGACCACCTGAGCGTATCTTTCTGAGTGCAAAGCCAGTACAACACAAAACATTTTCTCAATGGAAGACAGCATTTATGTCTACGGCCATTGCAAGGAAGGTTTTGAATAAAATTATAAAAGGAGAAGATTTAATCTACATGCATGCATGATAAGATTGTAAACCCATTCATAAATGTGCAGGTTTAAAATTTCATAGACATTGTATAAAGGAATTTTCCCCCCAAAATGTCTAATATTAGAACATTCACACCTTGTGATGGTAATCCAGCAGCAACATATCATAGGCAGTGGAAGAAGAAATGTCAATAATCTAAAGTCACAGTGACAGCCCAACTGATGGTTCATGGGAAGATCTTATAACTTGAATGCAGCCTCAATTTAAAACACTGAGAACAGTGGCAACTCTAGGCCGTGATCAACCTTTTTCAGGTTGATGCAGCACTTTGTGCGCATTCTTAAATTGCTTCCAGTGGGATGTTCTAATGAAGAACTAATTGGTTCCATAGATGAGTAATGATTACAAATCTGAGCAATACAATAGCTGACAATTGCAAAATTGGTTTACTTCAGGGAGCTAGGCTTAACATTATTTCTCAGTTATTGGTTTCCAGCAAACAGTCAAATCTCTTATTTCTTTGGCCTTTTTAACCATGGGTTCTATTCTATAAATGTTATTTAAACCTATGTCCTGTTTTCCAAGACAGATTCTTTGAAAATTCATTTTTTTCACTTTATTTCTATTCTCTCCTTCAACATTTATTTACTTTTCCATTTCATTTTCAATGCCTTTAAATCTATAATTTCAAATGTTGTGTTGAAATTCATTTTGATACATCTACTTTCAAATTAATTGCAATACTTTGAGACATTATACAGTACAGACTGATTTAATAACAATTCCAAATGTTGGTCCGGTAAGATCTTCTTGAAGCTGGGAATGTGGTATTAATAGGCTTGTCATGTGTTTAGCAACAACCTGAAACAAGATGGTAACTTATTAAACAACAGGGTCAGAAGTTAGAGGTATAAAACCACCCTATTAGTCATTTCCCCATAAAAATGATTTTAAAAGATCAGAGCATTCTAATACACAAAAAAATCTCATAACAAAACTTCTTGACATTCTTTAAAAAAGCCTTATGATTGGTTTTGCAGATATGACTATTGTGTGAGGTTATTATTAAATGTCATCTTAGTTTTGAGTGCAGTTTCTGGGGATGAACAGCAGGACTCCAATTAACTTCACTTAATAATAGCAGTAATTTATTGTTACATGTTTTTATGAAATACATAAAATATATGAAGTCACCATAAGCCAGTGCCATTTTAATTACATAAATTATAAAAAGAAATAAATCATACAAACTTAGGACAAATTTCATTTTTGGTTCCACACACGGTGTCATGATTTCCTGAGTGGCCATAGGATGCTGCCACATGCCGTAACCACCAAAGCAGTCCCTGAAGCTACAACACCAAGGAAGCATGCTGAACCAGCCGCCACCGCCACCACTGACCGGATCCAGATGTCACCTCTGCCAAAGCTGACTCATTGCTGCTAATACTCCAGCCATTGCCATAACCAGGAAACTGTCCCAGCTCTTGAGGGCCCCATCTTAATTTCCGAGAACCAATTGACTATCCAAATTAACTGTTGCAGACACTGCCAAAACATCAGAAAAATGGACCCCAACTCATCGACACTGGAACAGTTGCTCAAGCCAAGACCACCATGGCCACAAGGAATGGACTGGATCCAGCACTCAACACTTCCCCACAACCTCTCTCCACCACCACAGCCACAGAAAGAAGTAAAGATTAACTTGATTCAAAAGCAAAATGAAGAAAAATAAAATTTAAAAAATAGAAGGATGCAGTTGGTCATGCAGGAGGGATCGGACAGGCTGGCAGCCCGAACCCTGCCACCTCTGCCATCTTATTTAAATATCAATAGCTCTGAAATCTTGGCATCTTTGTCTGAAGCTTAGTTCCAAAAAGATATCAAAGATTTGGTGAGTCACGAAGGTCACAGTTCTGAATTCACAGAACTGATTCACAGATAGGAAACAAGAGTAGGGGAAAACAGATCTTTATCCAAGTGTCAGCCACCAACCGTTGGGGTACCACAGGAATCAGTGTTTGTCATTCATGATATATATTATTCATGATATATATATTAATGCTTTAGACGATGGAACTAAACACAATATCTCCAAGTTTGCAGATGACACAAAGCTGTAGTCACTGAAACTAAGCATACATATGCATCTTAGAAAACTGAAGGAATTGAGAGTGGAATTGCAGTGGAAATAGCAATCAGCTTTCAATCTTCCAGAGGACTGGAGAGTTGCAAGTATAACATTTTCAGTCAAAAAAGTTTGCAAGACTAAGCCCAGAAATTAAAGAACAATCAATTTAACTTCAATGGTGGGAAAACTTCTTGAAAAAAAATTCAGTATAGAATGCAGTCACATGGAAAATGTGAGTTGATTAGGAATAGCCAGCATGGATTTCTTAAGATAAAATCACGTTTAGCTAACTTGGAGCTTTTTGAAATGAGAAATGACATATTGCTGTTAATGCGGTATACATGGACCTCCAAAGGTGCTTGATCCAGTGCCATACAACAGACTTGGGAGCAAATGCAGAGCTTATGGAATAAACAGAACTGTAGCAACAAGGATGCAGCACAGCAATGGTTAGCTGGAGGAAGGCTTGAAGGGAAAACTAACAGAGGTTGGGGGGGGGGGTCAATGTTTTTTAGAAATTTTAATGATCTAGAACTTGGTGTGCAGGGGATAATTTCCAATGACACAAAACTTGGAAACCTTGCAAACTTGAGGAGGATAGAGTGAAACTATAAAGGGACATTGACAAGTTGGTATAGTGGGCAGATAAATGTCAGGCAATGCTCAATGTAGAGAAGTGCGGGGTGGTACATCTTGGTCCAAATAACATGGAGATACAATATGAAACAAAGGGCACCGTTTTAAAGAGTGTGCAGAAGCAGAGCCGTGCATGTATGTGAGCAAAAGTCATTACATATAGTAGAACAGGCATAGTGAGTATTAAAAAGCATGTAACATTCTAGGCTATATCAATAGTGGTACCGAGTACAAGAGCAGGAGGTTATACTGAACTGTATAAGGCACTAATTAGACCTTAGCTGTGCACAGTTTTGGTGACCACATTCTTGAAGGATATGAATACAATGTAGGGAAAGTGGAAGAGGTTTATTTGAATGGTTCCAGGGATGAGAAATTTCAGTTATGAAAATAATATAGGAGAAGTTGACACTCTTCTCCTTGACGAGAGGATTAAGAGGAGATCTAATAGAAGTTTTCAAAATCACCCTCTCATTAGAGGATCAAGAATGCGAGAGCACAGATACTAAGACAATTTGCAAAAGGAGCAAATATGATGTCAGAGAAACGTTCTCACAAAGCAGAGAGTTATGGTCTAGACCCACACTGCCTAGTAGTGTAGTGGAGCCAGGAATATGGCACTAAGTCAAATGCTCATCTAGTGTAACAATTTTGTAATTCTGGGTCTATCAGGCATGGTGCATTCTAAAGATAGTTAAATCTCACATATTTTGGGAGATGCATCAAGCAATATACACAACTTTTGGCTTTGGAGATTAATAAGACGTCTGATTGACGTGTTTAAAAGTTGCGATGATGGAAACATGCTAATTTGGACTCTCAGACTAGGAGATGTATAAGATTAAATGTAAGATGATATGACAAAGGGGTGGAAAGACTTCTTTCACATAAAACTGTCAGCCTGTAGAACAATTTAACACAGTTATAAAGTGCAGCATATTTGCAATTCTGAGGAAGGGTCACCGGACCCAAAACGTTAAGTCTGATTTTTTTCTTCACAGATGCTGCCAGATCTGCTGAGCTTTTGCAGCAACTTCTGTTTTTGAGCATATTTGCATTTCTCGCTCATGGTACACAGACACCCTGACTGGATGACTGTTTTTATTGCTCATCCCTAATTGTCTATGAGATAAAGTGACCATAGCCTTACCAGACCTTAGGACTGCTCTCTCATTAGACAGATGACGAGTGGTGGTTTAACTTGAGGCTTACCACGCCTCAGGCGAGGGGGAAAGGTTGAAAAGGAGAATCCAATGTGGTAACCTCAGCTAGGGCAGGAATTGAACCCCACTGTTGTATCACCCTGCATTACAAACCAGCTGTGCAGCCAAGTGACCAGAAGGTGGTGGTGAGCTGGTTATGGAACTGCTACAGTCTTTAGGGTGTGGGACATCCACAGTTCTATTAGGAAGGGAGTTCCAGAATTTCAACCTGTGACAGGGAAAATGTCAACATTTAAGAGCTGATGGTTGAAGGAAAGAGAAATAAAGGGATGATGTGGACATATCAGATATATAGTATAATCCTCCACATATATAATAATCTTAATCCCAACACAGATAGTTTGTTTTCATGTTACAAATGCTGTACAATTCCACATCGTGATCTTCTGCTCTGCTGCAGCAAAGTTTTTCCTTAGTCAATACTGCTGTAGCTTGCCCAGCCTTACACATGCTCTGAGATAAAAGGTACTGCAGATGCTGGAGAATCCGAGATAACAAGCATGGGGCTGGATGAACACAGCAGGTCAAGCAGCATCATAGGAGCAGGAAAACTTGACGTTTCGGGCCTAAACCCTTCATCAGAAATGGGGGAGGGGATGAGGGTTCTGAAATAAATAGGGACAGAGGGGGAGGCGGATAGAGGATGGATAGAGGAGGGGATAGGTGGAGAGGAGGCAGACAAGTCGAAGAGGCGGGGATGGAGCCAGTAAAGGTGAGTGTAGGTAGCGGGGTAGGGAGGAGATAGGTCAGTCCAGGGAGGATGGACAGGTCAAGGGAGCGGGATGATGTT
>JAHRHZ010000023.1:14321710-14348093 GCA_024137785.1 Ginglymostoma cirratum | reverse complement strand
AACATCATCCCGCTCCCTTGACCTGTCCATCCTCCCTGGACTGACCTATCTCCTCCCTACCCCGCTACCTACACTCACCTTTACTGGCTCCATCCCCGCCTCTTCGACTTGTCTGCCTCCTCTCCACCTATCCTCTCCTCTATCCACCTCCCCCTCTCTCCCTATTTATTTCAGAACCCTCTTCCCCTCCCCCATTTCTGATGAAGGGTTTAGGCCCGAAACGTCAAGTTTTCCTGCTCCTATGATGCTGCTTGACCTGCTGTGTTCATCCAGCCCCATGCTTATTACACATGCTCTAGTCTGTTTCAGACCTGGTTGGTTGTTTGACAAATAACTTATTTCAGAACCAGTAATTCAAGTTAAGTCCAAACCCAGCACTGATCTTGAACTTCCAGAATCTGTTCTTTTGAACTTTATAAGAGCTACAACAGCTCTCCATCTAGGTTGGTGAGAAATTAATCCCAGCTTCCCACCAAACAAATAAATAACCCTACATAATGAAAGCTATGAGCTTGCTAATACAGGAAGTCCCTGGGTTGCAAATGGGTTCCGTTTTTGAGCCCACTCACATGTCGATTTGTATGCAAGTTGGAACAGCATGCAGGGCGATATAAAGCAGCCATTCATAAGTACAGAAAATGTTCTGATGTCAGGTATTTAAAATTATGCCCCTGTATGGGATCACTTTTGTAAGTGCCAACCTTTGTAAGTTGGATGCTCGTAAATCATGGACTCCTGTATTGGTTTTGTGTTATTCTTGTTTACCAAGGGCAAACAGATTGAGTAATTTTCTGAACTGATAAATGAAAGGAGTTTGCATTAAAAAAAATTTTGTACACTTATGTTCCAGATGTTTTGTGAGTTGCAGATTGTTTGTTTAATTTTTAGCAAAGTGAAAATGATAACTAGGTTTGGTGGTATCAATATTCACAGCTAGTAAAGCAGACAAGGCCTTAAGAAATTTAGCAAAACTTAGCCAAAACGTAATTCAAAACTACTGAGGTATAGTGACCATTCTGTTGCAAACTGTTGATCATCACTTAAATTTTCAGGATCTGAGTTCTGATTATTAATCCTTCAATGTAGTCATCATCATAAGAAATACATTGGTCATGCACATCTTCAACTTAGCCTGTACCCAACAAAATACATAATAGCCCAAATTCAATAAAACCAGCATGGTATATGCTAAAGCAATATACAGTATAAGCAACTTGAGGTTTGCTATAATCATCCACCATTTGGAACTCCCTAAGGAGTAAACAAGCAAGAAATCAGTCACAGTATGTATTATTCTTAAACTTCTCATTTTTCCTGTTTAAGGGGTTTTAAATATCAGTGTATTTGTAAAATTAAGTGGCATTCTCAAGCAGCTTTTAACACATTATAATTAATTTTGAAGAGACTATTAAAGAAGCATTGCAAAATGACAGTGACATTTCTTACCGTGTTCTCCCACAAAATGATGCAGTTTGCCATAGGAATCTGCCAAGTTTATGTTCGGGTTTCTTCTGCCCACAATGATGGACGTATTACTGCTACTGTTGCCTTTTAGTTTTGGTGTGCAGCTGCTTCTACTAGTCACGGGTGGAACAATTGTTGGATAGTTCATGCCTCCATGGTGTGTAATGCCAGTCATTAGTTCAACATTAGTTGTAGTGGAAGACTTGTATGTCATTTGTGGGCCTTCAAAGTGGCAGTCGGCATGGTAAACACTGCGAACTGATTCAGTACCTGAAGAAGGACTCTGATGGTTTAGTGCAGATGAAGGAAGCATGAGCTTACTGCCAGATTGCAATGATTTCATCTCCATATCACAAAGTTCTGGACTGCCCTGCTGTGCCTTTGAATTATCATTGCTGATATGGTAATGGTGATGATGATGATGATGATGATGATGAATTAAATGATGGATTGACCTTACACGACCTTTATTCCGCCATTTCCTCTCTTGACCATTTGAACTGTTTGGGGTGACCTTTTTGCGTTGTTTATTCTGCCAAATATTGTAAAGGCGCAGTGTCCGCCGCTTCACTTTCCTGAAGAGGTGACAAATGTATTTAAGGAGCTCTTCATAGAGGCTTCCAGGCTCAGAGAAACTGGCAATTGTGCTATCATTTGAAAGAAAGCGGGCTCGCTGCTCCTGCATTAACTGGTTCTCACGTTGCTTTGTTTCTGAAAACTGAGTTGCTATGACAACCAGGCACAAGTTAATCATGAAGAATGAACCAACCTAAAGAAGGTTTTTTAAAGACATAAATACACAACGTCAATTTTATATTCACAAAGACAGCAAAAGCATTCATCCTTCTGTGCTGGCAATCACTCCAATTGTGTTCATTAAATCATCTTGTTTTGTTGTAACCGAAACATTAAGAAAATAACTCATCTCAGATTCAAGGGAGAATTAATATCTCAGAGTTTCCACAATATCAGTGATCTTACTTCATAATAAATATTATATGAAGTACGATATTAAGGTGATATTTTAAAATCGATATAACTGAAAGAAAGCAACTCCTAACACTACTTAATGTTTGTGGGAGAAAGACTTGTCCAATATCTGGGATACTGCCTTTAGAACAATTCCCTCTTCAATAGGCCTGAAAAGAAACTTTAAAAAGGAAATGTTTTTTCCAATGCAACAGCTCCACATGACGAATACAGAGCATTAATTTTCTGACCTAATTAAACACAAAAGTTGAAGCTCATCTATTGTCTCATTTCTGTGCTGGAATAACATCAAATATTAATTTTCTGTTTGGCTTTTCAGGTGACCAGACAAAATTGTGGTATAGCAATGTAAATTACTTGTAGATAAATGCCTGATTCCTCTGTCGGCAGATGTCCTAGCTAAGCGCAGAGCGAGGACCAATTGCCATTCAAAAACATTTGCCATCTCTGCTTTCTTGCGCTGTCCATCTCAAAGGGCACCAATGCTGTCTTAAAAGCACAAGCTAACAGTTTGGTTCTTGTTATTCAAACCGGTGTTACAGTTACTTGTTTCAGAATGTTGCTTTTAAACTTAATCTCTGTTCATTATGATAGACCCTCTCAACTTGTTTTGCAAGGCTGCATATTTAGAGACATAGGAGTACCCTTGACAAATACTAAAGAAATTGCCTGGCCTTCTTCAGGTTATAACTCAGGAGTGCTCCTTGCCATCCTCAAACCCCAATCACGCAAGGATTCCATCTCATGTTGAATGAAAATAAAAAAACCTCTTAGCCAAATTTGCACTCATATTTCCTCATTATCTGCACACAAAAATTAGTTTTTCCTGTTCATATACATTCAACATGCCAAACAGACAATGGAAAAATATGTGCCAAAATCTAAGAAATGTTTAACACTATAGCATGGTGTTTGCCCTTTTAATGGATATTCTGGGCCCATCTGCCTGTTCCAGAGTCATTTCTAAGTGAATTCCCACTGCCAAGAGTGCCAAGTTCATACTGCTGGTCCATGATCTTTTTATGAATGGATCATGGATGGCCCTGCTACAGGTTGCAAATGGTCTGCCACTATAGGAATGGTTTGGCCCAACCTGGCTTTTGATTCTTGGATTGTCGTTGTGTGTTATGGTGGAGGAGTAGTATGGAGCTTCTGCTACAAAAGAGAAAGAAACATCTTTGCCAAACCCACTTCTATACAGATTATACTTCAAGACTCCGTTATCACCATTTATTTGAATCTGCAGCTGCATAGCCTTTGTTGCATTAATGACATTGTCATTGCCTGGCAAGCACATCAAGTTATCATGCGCAGTGCTGCAGGATAAGGCCTGAATGGCAACTGCTTAAGCACTCAGATGACACTCAAATTCTATTCAAGGCTGTCTGCAGGTTATGCTTGATGGCACTTAGCATTTCATTCACATGGCTACAAGACTCCTCCATGCTTGCTGGCAATCCTCCAATAATCCCAACAATTTATCATCAAAATGTGTTCTTCCCTTGAAATTTGGGCGTGACCTTAACAGCTAGGCAGAAAGATGCACCATCCTTGAGCAAAGTTCTCTGGTCCTTCTCTTCCAACTGATTCTGCTAGTGTTCAGCAGTGCTCTGACTTACTTTTGTGCTTCCTCTACTGAAGTACCCATTTCTGAACTAGTGAGTGAATAAGGTGCAAAACAATTTACAACATGCACTACTAGATATGTAGGTACTACTACTATTATGATTCTGTATTCTTATGATACATTTCTGTCAACATTGTTCATAAATTAAACTTCTAATTGATTTATCTATTCAAATAAATAAGTTTGTTTTATCTTTTATCCACATGCTATAAAAATCATCTAAATTTTCTAGTCAACTGTCTAATTTGAAAATGCATCCCAATAAGTAAAATTTTAGCAATTGCACATTGTGGAGATATGCACTATTAAAGGAAAATATTGAATTTTAAGCTCTTAAAATACACATACTTACTATTATAAGCAGTATAAAATATATAAAATTGTAAAAGGAATGTGCATCCATAACATAATACATGATGTCTACCCATCCTTCCAGGGTAATAACCTGGGGAGAAAGCAAACAAATATCATATTCATATAACTTATTTTGAATGGTAATAACCAAGAAATTATTTCAAGATGTTAAACCAGTGATAACGTTTCCTATTAAATAACATCTAATGACTTTAAGTATTGGGTAATTAAACATCTATGTCTTCACTCAAAGTTGTAACTGATTTTACTAAATGAACATACATACACAATTTTTCACATTTATTATTTGAAGACTTTCATAAAAATGAAGTAATCCAAACATCTAATCTACATTTCTCATCCTTTTTCAAAACAGAGCATTTTTAGTCTGGGATCAGTAGCAGTATTTTAGGTTCTAGCCAGATAGAACTCAGTTTAGACTCCCGCCAGATGATAATTTTAACCATATTGTTTAAGAGACGGTTCTGCACAGGCCTAATTATATCCATGGCCAGACTTTCATCTCACTATTTGTTAATTATTGTTCATTCATGGGGTGCAGATGCCTCTGGCTAGCATCAGCATTTCTGGCCCGTTCCTGGGGATGACCCTCTTGAGGCACAGTGGTAGTGGCCCTAACACTGGACTGAGATGCCTGTGTTCAAGTCCCTCCTGTTCCAGGGTAAATAATAACATCTCTGAACAGGCGGATCTTAAAAATAGGTTGAATAACTAAAACAAATTGGCCATTCTTAACTTCAGCGAGTCTAGGGTCACATATAGACCAGACCAGGTAAGGATGGCAGGTCTAAAAGGACATCAATGAGTCAGATGGGTTTTAACAATTGACAACCTGAGGAAGGGTCACCGGACCCAAAATGTTAACTCTGTTTTTTTCCTTTACAGATGCTGCCACACCTGCTGAGCTTTTCCAGCAACTTTGTTTTAGTTCCTGATTTACAGCATCCGCAGTTCTTTCGGTTTTTATAGTCAACCTTAGACTACTTTCTTGTTTCAGATTTTTATTCAATTCGAATTTCACCATCTGCCATGTTGAATTTGAGCCCGTGTCCCCAGAACATTAACCTGGGATACTGAATTACTAGTCCAGTGACATTACTGCTACAATGAGTAACACCAACTTGGATTTACACTCTATAGGATGGTGAACTGAAGAAGAGTGAAACTACCCTCTCCAAGTTCATTTCAGATTCTGCAGAGGTTATCTTCACAAAGACTGTAAACACATTCCCAATGGCAGAGGATGGCTGCGTGTCTGACACCACCAACAATTTTTTTTGTAAATTGCAGTCTTTTAGGCAGATCTCTAGCTTACATTTATTACCTTGAATTTTGCTTTAAACAAGGTCTTTTACAACAGTTTGTTACACCTTTCCTTTGACAGATGTTCAGCTAACTAGCTTGAAGTTTTCTGCTTTCTGTGTCCCTCTCTTTTGAATAAAGGAATTGCACTCACTATTTTCTGATCAAATGGAACCTTCCCCAAATCTAGGGTATTTTGGAAAATTAACACCAAAATGAACTATCTCACAAGTAACTTCTTTTAAGACCCGAGAATGAAGTCCATCAGGACGCAGAGATTTGTTAGGCCACAGCTCTAACGGGTGATTGGAATTTTCTTGCATTACTCCCTTTCTTCCACCTCCTGACTTACAGCTACTTCTGGGATTTACTCATATCCTCTGAAAACTGATGCAAAATAATTGTTCTTTCACTTGCTGTCTCCCTATTTTCCATTAATTCCCCAAAGTCACTTTTTAAAGGACCAATGATCACTTTGTTAATTTTTCTTTTTTAAAGATCTATAACAGAAATTATCAAGAAAACAAAAAAAATCTTTTACCTTTGAACATTTCTCGTTACCATATACATAATTAATAACAACGGGGAAAATGATCTATTTGGTCGATAGTGAATCAGAATAATGAGGCCTTTTGCTTTCTAATTGCTATAGGAAGGCAGTGTATCACACGAACAGATGCAGTGGCCAACTAATTTTTGAAGCATGGAAGCAGATCATATTATGAAATCTTAGCAAGACATTTAACCATAATTAGCAACCTTAAGACAGCAGAAGGAGCCTGATAACAAGCCCTCCATGTAACATACAGAGGGACTATGCCTCCTCCTATGATACCTCATCAATTGAACTTCACCACCATGCTTCTCTGGTTCTTCCAAGAAAGCTATGTACAGGAGAATTCCCATAGGGAACCTCATGTTGAATAAATTGTTACCACCATAGCTCATTGACAGACAGCTGACTGAAAATCAGAAGAGTTTACAAATCAGACAGATTAATTGCAAAATTATCCACTAATGAATGGTTTCTAACATTAAACTCTTATCTTCTACCTTGGTTGGTTGCTGTTGTCTGCACATGTTCTCTGGGGGACACAAAGCAGAATAATGAGCTTTAGAACAGATAGCGTCACTCTGACAATACTGCCTGGCCTAGAACTGCAGCAATATTCAATTCTGACCACCACCTCTGCAGAGTTCTAACAGACAATTCTCAAATGGGAAGGTTTGAGGAGCTTGTGATTTTGGCTCTCAGGTTTCCTGGTCGTGTAGAGCGTTCAATGCAGAGACATTGATGTGCCAACATGCAGTTAAGTGATTTGGTAAGGTCATAGGAGTCTGCAGTATTGATGGCTGGACTCCACAGTGTAATGGAGGAGAGTTTAGAAGGTCAGAGCTGGGTATAGATCGGGGGCCTAAATATCAGAGTCAGATGTGAAATTGGAGATATTGGAAGTGGCAGTGACTTAAGTGACCAGTTCTGAGGAAGGGTCACCGGACCCGAAACATTAACTCTGTTTTCTCCTTCACAGATGCTGCCAGACCTGCTAAGCTTTTCCAGCAACTTCTGTTTTTGTTCTTGATTTACAGAATCTGCAGTTCTTTTGGTTTTTATTTAGTATTTAACTTACTGCCCACATCTCTTCCAGGCATGCTCACCTTGAAGAAGTTCTGCTCCTCTCTCCGATGGGATTTCCGTTCCCATCTTTCTTCTTGCACACCAGCATTAATTTCACTGTCGCTCCTGGTGTTTGACCGAGTATTTGCTAAAATTCGTTTCCACAGCTGTATCACATTCCTCAGTGACTGCCTCCGGCTCAGACTCACCCCATGTGGATTCCAACTGAAGTTTCATCCCTCATGTTTTGAATCCTCCCAGGATCACAGATATCTCCATGATGTTCAACGTTCTACGGACAGCTGCTCTCACCGCATCCTGAGATCCACACTCAGTGCCATGCGGCGTCACAAGCTCGCTCTCAACATTTCTCTCCAACACCATCGCAACATGCTGGCTCACTGCGCCACTCCAAAGATCCACTTCATCCTCCGGCTCATTCGTTGTGCTAACAAGAAACTTTTTCTTTTCCTTTCAGGCATCAAGGCCCACAAGATGCAACAATTCAACAATACCCATGACCCTCTGGAACCTACCTCTCCTCCCCTTCCCTCTGACTCTATGCCCTCCCCCAACCCCTCCACCTCCTATCGGTTATTCACCATCCCTCCTAACCTTCCGCTCTCTGATGCTGAACGCTCTGTACTCAGCAAAGGCCTCAGCTTTATCCCTCTGCGTCCCCACCTTAACGAATTTTGGGCACGACATGACATTGAACTGTTCTTCCACCGTCTTCGCCTCCGTGCTCATTTCTTTGGACAAGAGTCCTCTCCCCGTCCCACAGACCCCTTTGCCCAACTCCAACACTGCCCCTCCACCTGGACCCCTCCCTCTGGTCTTTTACCTGCACTCGATCTTTTCATTGAGAGCTGTTGACGTGACATTAGTCGCCTCAATTCCACTGCCCCTCTCAACAAATCCAACCTATCTCCCTCTGAACTGTCTGCACTCCGTGCACTCAGATCTAACCCTGACTTTGTCATCAAGCCTGCCGAAAAGGGTGGTGCTGTTGTTGTCTGGTGTACTGACCTCTACCTTGCAGAGGCTGAGCGCCAGCTCTCAGATACCTCCTCTTACCTTCCCCTGGACTATGACCCCACCATGGCACATCAGGCCATTGTATCCACTACGGTTGTGGATCTCATTCCATCCGGTGATCTCCCCCCATCCGCTTCCAAGCTAATAGTCCCTCAACCCCACACAGCTGGTTTCTACCTCCTGCCAAAAATCCACAGACAGGACTGTCCAGGTCGACCCAGTTTCAGCCTGCTCATGCCCCACAGAACTCATCTCTTCCTACCTTGAGCCAGTCTTCTCCCCCCGGTCCAATCCCTACCCACATACATACATGATTCACCTGACGCCTTACGCCAGTTTCAAAGCTTCCAGTTTACCAGCTCCAGCCACCTCCTCTTTACCATGGATGTGCAATCCCTTTACACATCCATTCCCCACCAGGAGGGTCTTAGGGTTCTCCACTTCTTCCTGGAGCAAAGACCTGAACCATCCCCACCCACCAGCACCCTCCTCCGCTTAGCCGAGCTTGTCCTCACCCTCAACAACTTCTCTTTCAACTCCTCTCATTTTCTTCAGGTAAGAGGGGTTGCCATTGGTACCCGCATGGGCCCTAGTTATGCCTGTCTCTTTGTGGGGTACGTGGAACATTCCTTGTTCCAGTCCTATTCCGGCCACAACTCTTTCTCCGATACATCGATGATATCATCAGTGCTGCTTCCCTCTCTCGTCTGGAATTGGAAAACTTCATCAATTTCGCCTCCAATTTCCACCCTGCCTTCACTTTCATCTGGTCTATCTCTGACTCCTCCCTTCCCTTCCTCGATATTTTTGTTTCCATTTCTGGGGATAGACTGGCCACTAATATCCATTACAAACCCACTGACTCTCACAGTTACCTGGACTATACATCCTCACACCCTACTTCCTGTAAAGACTCCATCCCATTCTCTGAGTTCCTCCGTCTCCATCGCATATGTTCAGATGAGGCCAACTTGAACAAAGGAGCCTCCTTATTCCTCAACCGAGGATTCCCCAGCTCCGTTGTCGACAGGGCCCTCAACCAGGTCCGACCCATCTCCCACACTTCCGCCCTCACCCCTTCTCTTCCCTCCCGCAACAGCGATAGGGTTCCCCTCATCCTCACCTACCATGCCATCAGCATCCACATCCAGAAGATCATCAGACGCCATTTCCGCCACCTCCAGCAAGATGCTACCACCAGACACATATTCCCCTCCCCTCCCTTGTCCGCCTTCCACAGGGACCATTCCCTCTGGGACACCCTGGTCCACACTTCCTTCACCCCCTACACCTCCCCACAGCCCTACGGCACCTTCCCCTGTAACCGGCGAAGGTGCAAAACCTGCGCATTTACCTCCTCCCTCCCCAGAATCCAAGGTCTCAAACACACCTTTCAGGTGAAGCAACACTTCATCTGCACTTCCAAGAATCTAGTCTATTGCATTTGCTGCTCACAACATGGTCTCCTCTACATTGGGGAAACGAAGCGTAGACTTGGCGAACATCTACGTTCTGCTCGCAAAAAAGATCCTGAACTACCTGTTGCCTGCCACTTCAATGCACCACCTTGCTCCCTGCCAACATCTCTGTTTCTGGCTTGCTACAGTGTTCCAGTGAAGCCCAACACAAGCTGGAGATACAACGCCTCATTTTCCGCTTGGGGACCCTACAGCCCTCTGGACTCAATATTGAGTTCAATAATTTTAGGGCCTAAACTCTCCCATGTCCCAGCCCCTCACCCCACACACCAGGCCTTGTTACCACATAGCTTGCCACTACACACCCCCTGTTGTTAGTCACTAATAGTCCCCATTGACAACTACTCACCTTCCCAGCCTGATCATTAGCAACTCCTTTGTCTGTCCAACTATCTTTCTCTCTCTTTGGGCTCTATCCTATCGATTACTCCCTAACCTACCCACCTCCCTATTTTCTGCATATAAACTGATGTCTTCTCAGCCACCAGCAGTTCTGAGGAAGGGTCACCAGACCCGAAATGTTAACTCTGTTTTCTCCTTCACAGATACTGCCAGACCTGCTGAGCTTTTCCAGCAACTTTGTTTTTGTTGTTGTAAGTGAGTACTAACTTTACACTAATTTTATACTTCTTAGCTTCTGATTTTCAGGAAAACAATCAGTACTGATGCTGGATGCTTCAAGTACAAGCTTAAGTTGCAACAGGGAGCAAAAGGTGTTAGTACTGGCATATGTCAAGGGCCTAGAACCTGTTACAAAAATGGATAAAGGATGCCTACGCGTCTTGTTTGGTCCATGCCAAAATGGCAGCCAGTGCAACCTGCAACAGAAGTGTGGGCATGGAGTGGATGCCAATTTAGAAACAAAATTACATCCATTACACTAAAATAGCACATCTGTTCACAACGCATTTAAGCTGGCAGTCTAGAGACATCTACGCATGTGCAATTTCATGTCCTGGTGTAAACACCTTCCTAGATGCTGTGGAGAATCTTCCAACTGAAGAATATTAAATTCTGTAACATTTGCTTGCCTACAAACAGTCTACAACTGAGTAGGCGGAATACCTGCAGGAAAGCAACACCACATTGACCAAGCAAGTTTCATAGTTACATTATCCAACAAAGGACATGCAGCAGATTTTAAATAGTCATGCATACCTTGATATTTGTGCAATACCGCGTGATCACAGTTAAACTAGTATAACTTTCAAGGCAGGAAGCATAAAAGAAACATTGCCATGCATAATGTTAAGAGGATGTTAGACTCATAATTGACACCTCTACTTCTGAGCCCAACCCTCTTTTTCTAAGCCTATACTTCAAAATAGATGTGATTCTGTGTATTCATGCATGGTGGTCCAATCCACAGTAGTATTGGCCAAAACATGTGGCTGCACAAAAAAAGTCTGTGGAGCATATTTCTAGCCCTATGTCTATACAAACAAAAAGTATATACTGACAAGCTAGTCCTGGCAGAACATTTTTTTACACATATATAATGGTGGAGACTCTGCAAAACTGAATGAAATACCACTAAATTTGCTTTGCTTACGTGGAGGTTTTATGTACCAAAACAGCTTAGAATGTGGTCAACAAAGCCAGCTATCCCACTTAACAAATTGTCAAAAAAAATTCTCATGGAAAGTATATGCAATTGTCAAAATTGGTCTGACACTCTTGGAATGTTTCTTAAATGTGGTTTGCTAATACGGATAGAAAATATGTACCAAGAAGTTGTACTCCTCTTTATAGATGTGCACTACTCATTTAATTTATGCAAATATTATCATGGTGTAGTTCGCTGAACTAGTGAAAAGCAACATAAAAGTGAGCATGCTCTTCTGCCTCCCTTCCTAACCACCCTTAAAATAATTACTGGTCGATGTATTGATTTAAAACATACAACGGAAACATGTTTCTTTAATTACAAAACTCAATTTATGAAAGTTTCACACCAAGAATCAGTTGAATTAGCAGCTTTCTTGACAGTCTGATCATGTTAAATGAGTGAATTCACGTTGAATTAGGGAAAACTGTCAGTTCAATTTGAAATTTCTCTCAACATTGATTGAGAAGTGAACTTGGAGGCTTCACCAGCCTGTAAATTTGAACCAAGAGCAACTCTACACAGGGCAAAATTGATTTGAGATTTTGAAATCGAATGCTTCTTTGGCTTAGCGTAATTAAAAGATCCAGTCAGCGCATTAAGCACACAGCAAGTAGTTTTGATCAATGCACTGCACCACACTTTATTGATTAATCAAATCCTAGAATGGTTACAGTACAGTAGAATACCAGAGATAATAGGTACTGCAGATGCTGGAGAATCCGAGATAACAAGGTGTGGAGCTGGATGAACACAGCAGGCCAAGCAGCATCATAGGAGCAGGAAAGCTTGATGTTTCGGGCCTAGACCCTTCATCAGAAAATGGTACAGTAGAATACCATTTGGCCAATCTTGGCTATGCTGCCTATGCTGCAACTCAGCCAGTTATACGCTCCTATCTTTATCCCAACAACGCAGCTAATCATTTCTTTTCAGATAGTTATCATATTTCCTTTTGAAAATCATAGTTGAATTCGCCTCCACCAAAAATGTCAGATTCTAACTGCTGCATAGAAACATTTTTCCTTTGGTCACTTTGGTTCTACTACCATTCACCTTAAATTGATGCCCAAAGGAAACCATTTCTCTCCTGTAAAGACGACATAAGCCTGCATGGATAGTGCAATGTTCAACTGGTCTATACATTTTAAAAGGCAACCTGCACCTCTTAAAGGGGAGGATGCTCTCAGGGCACAACAGCTGTTAGTACTGCATCAGAAAGTGTTGCATGGAGGCTCAGACCAAACAGATTCGCTGGTGGGGCACTGAAGACCTTAGTCCAAGATGTTGAGAGAAGCACAAACAGAGTTTAATATCTTCTCACAAAGTAAAGGTGGGGGTGGGGTGAAGGGTTTGTTGCACAGCAGTACGGTGTCAGGTTCCATAAGCTGTATTCTTCTCATCTCTGACTTTATTAATCCCTGGGTGTGCTGACACACGGATAGCTGGCTCAGCTAATCATCAAATGAAGCCCATAAACACTTAAAGGACTCATCCTATTGCTGCTTATGTTCACTGCTGCAGGAGAAAGCCTTGGCATATGGAAAGCTCAGGCCATAAAGAACAAAGAACAGTACAGTATGGGAAAAGGCCCTTCAGCCACCAAACTTGCCCAATACATGACATCTTTACAAATGAAAAACTTTTGCCTCTACACAGTCAGTATCCGTCTATTCTCTGCCTATCAGTATATCTGTCAAGACGCCTCTTAAATGTTGCTATTGTATTCGCATCCACTACCTCCTCTGGCAGCATATTCCAGGCACTTACCACTCCCTGTGTAAAAAACTTGCCTCTTACATCCGCTTTAAAATTTCCTCCTTTTACCTTAAACCTATGTCCCCTAATAATTGACATTTCTACCCTGGAAAAAAGACTCCGATTATCCATTTTATACATTTTGAAAACTTCTATCAGGTCACCCCTCATCCTCCAAAGATCAAGTGAAAACAAACTAAGTTTGTCCAATCTCTCCTCATAACTAGTAACATCTAAACCAGGCAATGTCCTGGTAAACCTCTTCTGTACCATCTCCAAGCCTCCATTTTCTTCTGGCAGTGTGGCAATCAAAACTGTTCACAATATTCCAAACGTGGTCTAAGTAAAGTTCGATACTGCTGCAACCTGCCAATTTTTATGCTGCATGCCACTACTGATGAAAACAAACATGCCTTATATCTTTCTGACCACCTTACCCATTTGTGTTGCCACTTTCAGAGAACTGTGGACCTGTACGCCTACATCCTTTGCGTACGATAACGTTTCTTAGGTTTTTGCTATCTACTGTATACTTCCCTCCTATATTAGACTTGCCAAAATGCATCACCTCACATTTGTCTGAATTAAACTCCATCTGCCATTTCACCGCCCAAGTCTCCAGCCTTTCCATATCTTGCTGTATCACCTGGAATTCCTCACAATCCACAGCTTCCACAATCTTTGTGTTGTCTGCAAACTTACTAATCAGACTATTGACAATTTCCTCTAAATCATCTATATACAAATATTTACAAAAACAACAGATGTCCCAACACTGATGCCTGCGGAACACCACTGGTCACAGACCTCCAATCAGAAAAACACCCTTCCACCACTACTCTCTGGCTTCTACAGTCATACAGCATGGAAATAAACCCTTCAGTCCAACTCATCTGCACCAACCAGAAATCTCAATCTGACCTAGTCCCATTTTCCCATTTGGCCCATTTCCCTCTAAACCTTTCCTATTCATATGCCCATCCAAAAGCCTTTTAAATGTTGCAATTGTATCTGCCTCCACCACTTCCTCTGGCAGTTCATTCCATAGACATACGACATTCTGCACGAGAAAGTTGTCCCTCAAGCTCCTCCTAAATCTTTCCCCTCGCAACTTAAATCTATGCCCCTTAGTTCTGGACTCTCCCACCCTATGAAAAAGACCTTAGCTATTCACTCTATCCATGCCCTCATGATTTTGTAAACCTCTATAAGGTCATTTCTCAGCCTCTGATGCTCCAGGGAAAGAAGCCCAGCCTATTCAGTCTCTCCCTATAACTCAAACCGTCCAGTCCCAGCAACATCCTTGTAAATCTTTTCTGTACCCTCTCATGTTTAACAACATTCTTCCTACAGAAGGGTGACCAAAATTGTATGACCATGCCAGTTCCATGTCCATCTTAACAGCTCACCACAGATCCCATGTGATACCTGTCATGAGGGAACTTGTAAAAGGCCTTGCTAAATTCCATGTCGACAACATTTACCATCCTGTCTTCAATCATCTTTGTCACTTTCTCAAAAAACTCAATCAAATTTGTGAAACATGACCTCCCTCCCATCCCATACAAGCCATGCTACCTGTGGCTAATAAGTCTGTATTTTATATATAAGCCTGAGTTTCTGAGGGATGTCCCTCAATCAAAGGCACCCGTGTCTGCAAGGGATCCAACAAAGAACAGGAGTGCCCTGAGGGTTACCTCCTGCCTTGCTGCTGACCCCATCCCCTATTCCCATCACTGCAATGCACAACTGCCAATTTCTGATCGGAGTCAGGATTTTGGGGGCCTCGGACTTGCAGAAGGTCAGCCAGTGCCCACTTAAGTATCTCATTGGTACTTAAATTGGCTGAAATGAGGCAACATAGGGCTCTTGCCAGCTCTTCACCAGTGAATCTGACCCCTGTCTATCCCCAGTGTTTCTACGTGGGCCCTCAGGATGCACTTTCTGAGGTAACAGGAGCATGTGGCCACGCACATCAATTTGACAAGTCTAACACTAAGGATCTTGCTACAGTCCTGAAAAAACTTCAATGACTTCACTTGAGTGGTCAAAGTTGGTGAGCACATCTTTAAATGCCTAACCCTTGCTGGTTCAGACTGTGACCATCATGGCTGTGAATACCAGCCCTTGAAAGGGCATATAAGCTGTCACATCAACTCAGTAATTTGTGCTCCAGCAGACTGCGAGGTTTGCCAAGGAGTTGCTCCAGGACAGTACACTCACTGAGTTACAGTATCTGTCCTCCCACTGCTCTATCAGTGTCTTCTACTAGCTAACTGGCCGAGAATGCTGTTGCCCATACCCAGCTAATGCAGGCCAAGGCTGAGCCCTCAAGTCCTAAAGCTGTCTTAAGTCATCCTGAGAGGTCTCTCTAGTGAAAATCATCGGATTTCCACCAGCCGTGCTGCAGCCATTGGTCTACAATATACTGAGCACATGGCCAGACAAATGTACCGGTAAGACTGAGGAAATGCCTAAGTGCGAATTTTCTAGTTTTGCATGCATTATTTGAAGTGCTGTTGGATAAAGCTGGTATGGGATGTTTTATTCTAAGGTTCTGGCCAAGAAGATGTTATGATCATAGAATACCTCTGGTGTGGAAGCAGGCCATTCGGCCCATTGAGTTCACACTGACTATCTGAAGACATCCCACCCTGAGACAACCCCCACCCTATCCCTGTACCCTGCTCTTCCCATGGCTAACCCAACTAGCCTGCACATCCCAGGAGTCTGTGGGCAATTTAGCATAGTCAATCCACCTAAGCTGCACATTTTTGGACTGTGGGAGGAAACTGGAGCACTTAGAGAAAACCCATGCAGACACAAGGCAAACATGTAAACTCCACACAGACAGTCACCCAAGGGTAGAATTGAAACCAGGTTCCTGGAGCTGTGAGGCTGCAGTGCTAACCACTGAGCCACTGTGCTGCCCATACAGAATCCCTACAATGCAGATAGAGGCAATATGGCCCATTGAGTATGCACCAACCCTCCAAAAGCATCCCACCTGGACTTAACCCATCTTGGTAACACATTTACCACTGCCTATCCACCTAGCCAGCACACCATAGGGCAATTTAGCTTGGTTTGTCCACCTAATCTGCACACCTTGTGACTATGAGGGCAATCTAGAGCACCCGAAGGAAACCCACGCAGACATGAGAAGAACGTGCAAACTCCACACAGACAGTAACCCAAGCCTAGAATCAGACCTGGGTCCTTGGCGCTGTGAGGTAGCCGTGCTAAATACTGAGCCACTGTACTGCCCTGAATGATGTGGAGCAATGGAATTATGGGAATTGTAGAGTAGCGGTGATGTTGTGATGAGGCCTCAGACCTGAATAGCTGCTCACAGCCTATCTGATGTATCTTCATTACCCCTCCCTCCTCCCAAAATGCCTGTCAGAGATCTGAAGACAAGAGCTGACAGGGAGGCTGTGGAAGAAACAGACCGCCTCAAATTTAGAGACACGCTCCACCAAATATAAGAGGACTCTCCACTAGTGGCCCTGCAGTAGAACTGTTGTTTCATAACACCATCAATTTGTTCCACGAAGTTCTTGGAATCTGAACAGCTCTCACTGAAAGTGCACTATTAAGGCATGACTGGAGGACAGACTAGAATTATGTACCAGGTATAGAGCAGGTAGACTTAGTCACCAAGAAGCATTTAAGTGGCATACACTGGCGCAAGATGAAAGCTTCGTGATTGTGGACATTCAGCATCTTGATGTTTTCAACATATTCACACTCCAAATGTACATTTGGGGAACAGTAGTTTCGATTGTTACAGTATATCTGCCCATTAATACTTGGGTCCACAGTCAAATGCAAACAGCTGAAGGCTTCTTGAACCGTTGGAAATCCCTGTAGCCTGCCAAATTCACTCGACTACTCCTCCTGTATTGGCCTAGAAACACAGAAGCCTATGAAATTCCATCTCTGGCATGGAGTGCCTCCTCCTGATAGAGTGATGCATGATAAATTGAGAGATGTTGGTAACAGAGTTTGCTCAAATGTAAAAAAAAAACACTAGTGCAGAAACTGAATGTGACAGTGATTTTCACTGCCACAGGCAGTATTGACCTCACCCTGTTGTGCACTTGTCCTTCCGGTTGGAGGAGGTAGCATAGTTCCATGACCACCTCTTTGATGAAACAAAACCACCTCAGACTGCTCCTGTTTGAGATGAAGGTATGATCAGTGCTCCCTTCAGAGCTTTAGTGGACATGACCCTCAAATGAGAGTACACACTGTCTGATATCACATTGTGCGTCTACTCTACGTGCTTATGGTGCACATGTACTGTGTTGCGCAAGTACACATACAATCATGGCACGCTAAGAGGGCCATGAGGGTAGTGATACACATGACATTTTATGAGCTCCAATGGCCACATCAGAAATGGCTCTACAGAACTGCATTTTCTGACCATGACTTCAACATCTGTGCTATCAGGCAACTTGTCAAATTAACAAAGATACCTTTGCTATGCATAGCACAACTTTCACTAATTATATACAAAGATAAACATGTCTACAGAAACTATAACCTATAGATGCAAATGTACAACTCTGCTGAAACTCACTGCTTACATCAACAATTGTTTGTGAAGAAACGCACAAGATAATATTTCTAAAATTAATGTTTGTTTGGTAGTTTGTGTGATGTGTATTAATGGAGTGTCTTGTCAGCTTGATTCAGTTGTTGTGGATGTGCTCCTGAGAGATACAGGCAATCCTACCCACATATATACAGCCTAGCATATCATACATTGAGGCAGATACATCACACAGCAAATGTACTAAAAGCCTTAATGACAACATAGTAAACAAACGATGAGAGACGTTGATAACATGCTGTCCAATGACGACAAACACTTTAAGCAGTCGGTAGTGTACACAGCATACTGTAGCAGCTGTGACAGCAGGTGCTTATATTCTGTTTACAGTTAATGCTGAAAAGTCGCTTCAAATACCCCCAGCATATTGTGTGATGTTTACTTATTGGATTTGCTGTCATGTTTCTAATTCCTTATGGGTAGCAATGACACTTGAATATTTGAATAACTGCAAATATCTATGTTATTCACACTGCTTCTGTCAACTTTAGCATGGAGGACAAGAGTCTGACAGCACAGGATACTTTAAGGTACACAGAATATTGGTTGATATTGAACTGTGACTTTACTAACTGCCTCCTACAAGATTAATTTGAATCAGTGCGGTCAATGTCTGTTAAAGAAAAACAAAACAATTAAAGTTTTGGAATCTCTAGCAGTGAAGGTGATTGCAGAAACCACTATGGAGTTAGTGCTTTGCCAGAACAATTATGTTAGCTTCATGGTAGCAACCCAATTTTTGCTAAAGTGCATTATTCTTGGATACCAATAGGTTCTTGCTTCTTCTCTGAGTGTCGCTATCCCCTGCTGGTTGTGTAATAAGAACCACAGGAAACGTGTCTGCCTAACATTCACAAACACTATTTAACAAATCAAGCTGAACCATGGCACCCTGTAGGTGGTCGCTAATTACTTATTGGTGTGGTGTAATTTTGTAGTAAAACTGTTGAATATTCAGCAAAACATAACATGAGCAGAAATTTACACTTGTTCCTGGGCAATATGCTGTTTGAAGCAAAAGAGAACTTGCCTAAAGCATTTCTTTGATTAATACAGGTACTAATGTGGTATTGCCCAAACGTTTGCCTTTTTGAGAAATGTTCAGTTTATGTTTAAAAGGTATTCATAGGAACATTGGAATTAGGAGCAAGAGTAGGCAATTCTGCCCTTTGAGCCCACCCCGCCATTTAACATGATCAAGGTTGATCTTCTCCTGGTCTCAACTCCACTTTCCTGCCTGCTCCTCATAGCCATTTATCCCACTTTTCACTAGAAACACATCTATTTTTTCCTGGAGTCTGATGATTGATTCTGCGTTCATTGCATTTTGTGGCAGTGAGTTCCATAAGTTCAGAACCCTCTGAGAGAAGTAGTTTCTCCTCATCTCAGTTTTGAACCTACCTCCACTCACTCTACATCTATGACCTCTTGTTTGAGACTGTCCTACAAGGGGGAACATCAGTTCAACATCCACCTTATCAATCCCCTTTAGCATTTTATATACTACGTTCAGATTCGCCCCTCATTCTTCTGAACTCCAGTGAGTACAAGCCTAAGCCATTCAACCATTCCTTGCATGAGAGCCCTTTCATCCCTAGAATCAACCTTGTGAACCCCCTCTCAACTCCAGGGCTACCATATCCTTCGTCAAGTAAGGCGACCATAATTGGACTCAATATTCCAGACGTGGTCTCATCAATGCCGTACATAATTGTAACAGCACTTCGAGTAAGAGATGTGGAGGTGCCGCCAGTGTTGGACTGGGGTGGACAAGGTCAAAAATACACAACACCAATTTATTGTCCAATAGGTTTATTTGAAGACACAAGCTTTTAGAGTCTCACTACTTCTTCAGGTAACAGAGAGAGAGGTGGCATCAGACACAGAATTTATAAGCAAAAGATCAAAGGGTAGAGAACTGATGTGAATGTATTGATCAAACCTAAAATGGCTGTTAAATCTTTAATCAGTCAGAAAGGATTAACATTCATATCCCAGAATTTCTTTCAAGTCACTGCCCGAGATAACTAAAGGATTTATCAGTATACCAGAGGTGACATCTCAGGTCAGACAATGCATTTTAGGTGTGACGCCTTGTTTAGAATTTGACTCTTAAATTAACTTGAGTCAGACTGGTTGTATTCTCAAACTAGGAATTTATAAAATGCCACACTGATTGTCTACAAATTGTGCTTTTTGAACAAAATTGAATGTATCTCCAATTACAAATCTGATCAAGATCTCGTTCTGTGAGGTAACCGTCTTCGCTGTCCACTACACCTCCAATTTTGGTGTCATCTGCAAACTTACTAACCGTACCACCCATGTTAACATCCAAATTATTTGTATAAATGGCAAAAAGAAGTGGACCCAGCATCGATCCTTGTGGAACACCACTGGTCATAGGCCTCCAGTCTGAAAAGCAACCCTCTACCACCACCCTCTGTCTTCTACCTTCCAGCCAGTTCTGAATCCAAATGGCTAGTTCTCCCTGTACTGCATGTGATTGCTAACCAGTCCACCATGAGGAATGACATAACAAGAACTGCAGATGCTGGATCAGAGATAACAAAGTGTGGAGCTGGAGGAACACAGCAGGCCAGGCAGCACTGAGGAATGCCTTACTGCAGTCCATATAGATCGTGTCCGTCACTCTGCCCTCATCAATCCTCTTCGTTATTCTTTACTTTAAAATCCAGTCTTTTTGCAATAGATGTCAGGATTCCATTTATCTTTCGTGTTATATGCTGCATTTGCATACCTACGTTCTGCAATTCATGCACAAAGATACATCCCTTTGGACTGGCAGACTTTGAATCTGCTTGCATACCTACGTTCTGCAATTCATGCACAAAGACACATCCCTTTGGACTGGCAGACTTTGAATCTGCTTCCCATTTAAATAATCAATTGCCCTTTTGTTTTTCTGGCCAACCCCAGTGGACAACCTTGCACTTATCCAAATTAAATTCCATCTGCTAGACTCTGGCCCCATTCTCTTAGCCTATCAATATCCACCTGTAAGTTATTTATCTCCTCATCACTGCCTGCTTTCCCATCTATTTTAGTATCATCCAAAAACTTTGCTATATTACATTCTGTCCCTGTTTGCAGATCATTTATATGGGTTGTAATTAGTCGAGGTCCAAGAACCGAACCTTGCAAGTTACAGTTCACCATCCAGAGAACGACCCATTTATCCCGACTCACTGCTTTCGATCAGTCAGCATATCCTCTATCCAAGCAAATACTCTATCCTTAGTCCCCTGGAATTTAATCTTCTGCATCAGTCCTTTATGCGGCACCTTGTCAAATGCCCTCTGCAAGTCTATGTATACCACATCTGTAAGATCCCCATCATCTACCTTGCTGGTTACATCCTCGAAGAACTCCAGCACATTTGTCAAGCACCACTTGCCCTTCATGAAGTCTTTGCTGACACTCGTGAATTGAGCTTTGTTTTCCAAGTGATCAGTTATCTCCTTCTTTATGATTGACTCCAACAACTTCTTCACTATAGAGGTCAAACTAACTAGGTTTTTTTTGGCCCATTTTTTTGAATGAGGGTGTCACATTAGCATGTTTCCAATCCACTGGTACCATTCCAAAATCGAGGCAATTTTAGAAATCATAACTAATACACCCACTATTTCTGTCGGAATCACTTTAATACCCTAGGCAGCAGGCCATCAGGCCATGAGAACTTATCTGCCTTTAATAACATCTGTTTATTTGACATCTTCTCCCTAGTTATAGTAGTTTCACCAACTTCTTCTGTAGTAATTGCAGTTTTTGGTAAGAAATTATTATCGTCCACTGTGAAAACAGAGACAAAATACTGGTTTAGTTCCTCTGCCATTTCTGACCTTCCCATTATTACCCCGTCATTTCGTCCTCTTAAGGGGCCAACATTTACTTTCACTATTCTCTTCTTTTTTATATACTTATAGAAGCTTTTGGGATCAATGATTTCTGCTAGTTGCCTTTCGTAGCTCACCTTAGCTCTTTTGATTTGGATTTTAGTAACTTTATACTGACATTTAAAGATCTACCAATCCTCCAGAGTGCCACTAACTTTGCTGGTATGATATGCCCTGGTTTTTGCCTTTATGTTATCCTTGATTTCCTTGTTAAGCCATGGTTGATTTTTCACCTTATAGATTTTATTGATATTCAATTTATAGATTGACAATTAAAACATTAAATAGTTGATATGTAGCATTAGTCAGCAAACATTTGAAAAAGAATGGTTAGCTCCTTCAGGTCCAACAGCAAGCATCACCCACAGACTAACCTATTTCTCTATTCCTGACTTTACAACTGATGGTTTTGGCAGTTGCTGAAATTTCTGTCTGCACCTGATATTAGCAGCATTAACAATTTATTTAAACATTACATACACATTGGTAAGATTCTCAGACCTTGCCTTTAAAGGAGAGGCGATGGCCTCGTGGTATTACTGCTGGACTGTTAATCCAGAAACCCAGATAATGTTCTGGGGACCTGGGTTCGAATCCTGCCATGGCAGATGGTTGGAATTTGAATTCAATAAAAATATCTGGAATTAAGAACCTAATGATGACCATGAATCCATTGTTGATTGGCGGAAAAACCCATCTGGTTCACTATGTCTTTAGGGAAGGAAACTGCCATCCTTACCTGGTCTGGCCTACACATTGCTCCAGACCCACACCAAGGTGGTTGACTCTGAACTGCCCTCTGGGCAATAAATGCTGCCTAGCCAGTGATGCCCTCATCCCGTGAATGACCATAAGACAGAGGAGCAGAAATTAAGCCATTCGGCCCATCGATTCTGCTCCGCCATTCAATCATGGCTGATAAATTCCTCAACCCCATTCTCTCGCTTTCTCCCCGTAACCCTTGATCCCCTTGATAATCAAGAACCTATCTATCTCAGTCTTAAATGTATTCAATGACCTGGCCTCCACAGCCTTCTGTGGCAGTGAATTTCATAGATTCACCACTCCCTGGCTGAAGAAGTTTCTCCTTATCTCCGTTCCAAAAGGTCTACTCTTTACTCTAAGGCTGCACCCTTGGGTCCTAGAATCTCCTACCAATGAAAGCATCTTCCCAACATCCACTCTGTCCAGGCCATTCAGTATTCTGAAAGTTTCAATTAGATTCCCTCTCATCCTTCTAAACTCCAATGAGTATACTCCCAGAATCCTCAAACATTCCTCATATGTTAAGCTTCTCATTCCTGGGACCATTCTCATGAACCTCCTCTGAACCCGCTCCAGGGCCAGTACATCCTTTCTGAGATACAGGACCTAAAACTGCACACAGTACTCCAAATGTGGCCTGACCAGAGCCTTATAAAGCCTCAGTAGTACATCTCTGCTTTTATATTCAAGTCCTCTCAAAATAAATGCCAACATTGCATTTGCCTTCCTGACTACTGACTCAACCTGCAAGTTTACCTTGAGAGAATCCTGGACTAGAACTCCTAAGTCTCTTTGCACTTCAGAATTCTGAATTTTCTCCCCATTTAGAAAAGAGTCCATGCTTTTATTTTTCTTACCAAAGTGCATGATCTCACACTTTCCCACACTGTACTCCAACTGCCACTTCTTTGCCCACTCTCCTAACCTGTCCAAATCCTTCTGCAGCCTCGCCACCTCCTCAATACTACCTGTCCCTCCACCTATCTTTGTATCATCTGCAAACTTAGCCAGAATGCCCACAGTTCCTTCATCTAGATCATTAATTTACAAAGTGAAAAGTTGTGGTCCCAACACTGACCCTTGCGGAACTCCACTTGTCACCAGCTGCCATCCTGAGAAACAAAACCCTCTTATCCCCAATCTCTGCTTTCTGCCAGATAGCCAATCTTCTATCCATGCTAACACCTTGCCTCTAACACCATGGGCCCTTATCTTACTCAGCAGCCTCCTGTGTGGCACCTTGTCAAAGGCCTTCTTGAAGTCCAGGTAGATAACATCCATTGGCTCTCCTTGGTCTACCCTGCTCGTTACTTTCTCAAAGAATTCTAGCATGTTTGTCAGGCATGACCTCCTCTTGATGAAACCATGCTGACTTTGCCCTATTTTACTATACACTTCCAAATATTCAGAAATCTCATCCTTTACAATGGACTCCAAAATCTTACCCACGACCAAGGTTATGCTAAGCGGCCTGTAATTTTCTGTCTTTTGCCTTACTCCCTTTTGAAACAGGGGTGTCACGTTAGCGATTTTCCAGTCCTCTGGGCCCCTCCCTGACTCTAGCGATTCCTGAAAGATCACCACTAACTCTTCCACTTATCTCTTCAGCTATCTCCTTTAGAACTCTGGGGTGTAGTCCATATGGTCCAGGTGATTTATCCACCTTCAGGCCAATCAGTTTTACTAGCACCTTTTCCTTGGTGATGGCCACCATACTCAGCTCTACCCCATGACTCTCTTGAATTTTTGGTACTCGTGTCTTCCACCTTGAAGACTGGCGCAAGGTAATTATTCAGTTCCTCAGCCATTTTCTTGTTCCCCACTACTATCTCTCCACTGTCATTTTCCAATGGTCCAATGTCCACTTTTGCCCCTCTTTTGCCCTTTACATATCTAAAGAAACTCTTACTGTCTTCATTTATGTTACTGGCTAGCTTATCCTCATATTTAATCTTCTCCCCTTTTTTTTTTGTTGCCCTCTGTTGGTCTTTGTAAGCTTCCCAGTCCTAAACATGGAGATGACAGGCTGCTACAAATAAGTGACCCCAAAGCTGAAAATCACTGTATATGACCAATGTTTTGAAACATAGAACATAACAGCGCAGTACAGGCCCTTCGGCCCTCGATGTTGCGCCGTCCTGTGAAACCAATCTGAAGCCCATCTAACCTACACTATTCCCTTATCATCCATATGTTTATCCAATGACCATTTAAATGCCCTTAAAGTTGGCGAGTCTACTACTGTTGCAGGCAGGGCATTCCACGCCTTTACTACTCTGAGTAAAGAACCTACCTCTGACATCCGTCCTATATCTATCACCCCTCAATTTAAAGCTATGTTCCCTCGTGCTAGCCATCACCATCTGAGGAAAAAGGCTCTCACTGTCCACCCTATCTAATCTTCTGATCATCTTGTATGTCTCTATAAAGTCACCTCTTAACCTTCTTCTCTCTAACGAAAACAGCCTCAAGTCCCTCAACTTTTCCTCATAAGACCTTCCCTCCATACTAGGCAACATCCTGGTAAATCTCCTCTGCACCTTTTCCAATGCTTCCACATCCTTCCGATAATGTGGCAACCAGAACTGCATGCAATACTCCAAGTGCGGCCGCACCAGAGTTTTGTACAGCTGCAACATGACCTCACGGCTCTGAAACTCAACCCTCTATCAATAAAGCCTAACACACCGTACACCTTCCTAACAACCTTATCAACCTGGGTGGCAACTTTCAGGGATCTATGCACATGGACACCGAGATCTCTCCGCTCATCCACACTACCAAGAATCTTACCATTAGCCCTGTACCCTGTATTCCTGTTACTCCTTCCAAAGTGAATCACCTCACACTTTTCCGCATTAAACTCCATTTGCCACCTCTCAGCCCAGCTCTGCAGCTTATCTATGTCCCTCTGTAACCTGCAACATCCTTCCGCACTATCCACAACTCCACCGACTTTAGTGTCATCATGCAAGAAGTTTCTGCATCATAATATGATAGATGCAATGTGGGCCTTGCATTTATACAGAAACATTCTTTAAAGGATTATACATTTGTTACATACTGAAAAATTACAGCAAATTTTCCAATGCATCTAAAGGTATTTATGTTCTCCCCACTGTCACTAAGCATAATTTTACTGTGAAATTCACCATTCTCTTCCTTCATCTCATTTTATCTCATCTCAACTCCTGACCACTCAACATCTCTCGTCTGAATTCAATAAGCATTCTTATCATCAACCTGTCCTTATCTGCTGGCTCAGTCTCAAGATGTGTCAACACTGTTATCATCACACCCTCTTAAAAATATCCCAAGTGACTCATGAGAAAGGGAAAAAAGAGAAATACAAAAAAGATTGAAGACAGGGAACTAGGATGGCAAAGCAGAATTGAATAATCAGGATAAGTGAAGGAAAGTAACACAAAATTGTCAGCTAAGTTAAGAGCAAAAGCAATATAAGGGATGGACTCACGTCACCAAAAATGAGATCAGGTGGCGACAGTGAAACTGATGCTACACAAGCTGAGAAAGTGTTAAACAACATTTTCCCCTCATTCCTCATTAGAATGACACAGCTCATTTATTTGATATGGAAAAAAACTCTGCAGAAAAATGGTCTTGCATTTGCATGGTGCCTTTTGAAAGGGGAGATCCTAAAGCACTTTAAGGCCAATGTAATACTTTTGAAGAGCTGCACTAACTGTCGTGTAGGTGTAGGGATTATTTTGGGACAAGAAAAATATATATTACGAACAGCATAAGAGATAACAAGGTGTAGAGCTGGATGAACACAGCAGGCCAAGCAGTATCATAGGAGC
>JAHRHZ010000023.1:14310454-14321310 GCA_024137785.1 Ginglymostoma cirratum | reverse complement strand
GCTCCTATGATACTGCTTGGCCTGCTGTGTTCATCCAGCTCTACACCTTGTTATCTCAGATTATCCAGCATCTGCAGTTCCTACTATCTCTATTATGAACAGCATGTTTGTTGAACAGATGTGCACCTCAAGGCATATAAATGTCAGGATAAAATTTATCCAAGAATTTTTAGAACAAAATCCATGGGAAGGAACTACAGGAACTCTGATTCAAGTTTTCCAAAATCATTTAGCAAATTTTACTCTTTTTAAAAAGACTGCAAAAGTGACCAAGAAAACTACAAATCATTAGGTTTGTTGACCATTGTGGGTAATGTTATACAAACTACTAAATAGAAAATCATTGGCATCTGCATACAATGAAAATCATAAAAGACAGCCAGTATGTCTTCATGTGGGTAAGATCTTGTCAATCTAACTGACTTCTATTTTGAGAATGTTACACAGGAGATTTGATCAAGGTAAGGCAGTGGATGCAGCCTGTCTGGATTTCAGAAAACCTTTCGATATAGTTCCTCTGGGGAGGCTGGCACAGAAAATGAAGAAAGCAAGAATTATTGGGAATATTTTACTATGCATACATAATTGATTGACTGATTGAAAGTGATAGGTAATCGTTCAGGGATATTGCCATTTGCCTGGAGGAACATTAAAACATAGAAATTAGGAGCAGGAGTGGGCCATTCGGCCTTTCAAGCTTGCTCCTCCACTACTCTGAATGATCACGGCCATCATTCAAAACTGTACCCACTTACCACTATCACCTCATACCCTTTGATCCTTTTAGCCCTAAGAACTATATCTAATTCCTTCTTGACAACATTCAATGTTCTGACCTCAACTGCTTTCTGTGAAAGAATGCCACAGGATTACCACTTCATGAAACTTTTTCTGTCAGTTCTAAATGGCCTATTCCTTATACTTAGACTGTGACACTTGTTCTGGGCTCTTCGGCTCTCAGGAGCAACATTCCAGTTTTCCCTATAGTCCTGTTTCCACTTTATAGGTTTCTGTGAGATTCTCCTTATTCTTCTAAACTTCACTGAATATAGTTCTAATCAAACCAGTCTCTTGTCATATGTCAGAGATAAAAGGTACTGCAGACGCTGGAGAATCCGAGATAACAAGCATGGGGCTGGATGAACACAGCAGGTCAAGCAGCATCAAGGGTTTAGGCCCGAAACGTCAAGTTTTCCTGCTCCTATGATGCTGCTTGACCTGCTGTGTTCATCCAGTCCCATGCTTGCTATCTCTTGTCATATGTCAGTCTTGCCATCCCACAAATCAATCTGGTAAACTTTATTTCATTCCCTCCATAGCCAGGACATCCCTTCTCAGATAAAGGAGACCAAAGCATACACAACACCCCCATGTATTGCTGTAACAAGACTTGCCTATTTTAAAACTCTGACCCCCTGCAAATAAAGGCTAAAATTCCAATTGCTTAATTGCTGATGCACCTGTAAACTAACCTTTTTGTGTTCAATATACAAGACCACTCAGATTCTTCTATGTTACACTTTTTTGAATTTGCTCTTCGTTTAAACAATAGTCTGCCTTTTGATTCTTCCTATTACAGTTCATAATCTCTTACTTTTCTACGTTAAGCCTCAACTATCTTGTTTTTGCCCACACACTCAATCTATATGCCCTTGCAGATTCTTTGCGTCCTCATTGCAACGTGCCCTCCAAACTCTTTTTGAAAATCATCAGCAAATTTGGATACATTACTGGTGAGGTTCCACAGAACTTTGGGACATCCTTCATTTCATATCTTCATAAATGATCTGGAACTGCAAGCCCAAGAAGATTATCTGTATGTTGGTTCAAAGCTCATTAAGGTGGTAAATTCACAAACCTGTACACAGGATTAGCTACTGGAGAACTTGAAATTGGGCAGACGAAATTCAATTTGAAGAAATGCAAAATGCTTCAAATTGAGACTAGAAAATCTAGGAATAGGTGGTTACTTAAGTGGAAAGTAAACAATGTGCATAGGGAAGGAAGTGAATGGGCAGCTGGGGGGATTCTGATTTACAAAATATTGAAGCTTTATTTCAAGACTGCTCGTTGGCAGTGAATTAAAGCATCTCAGATGCCCGGCTAAATAAAAGGGTCAATATTGCAATCCCTTATTTCTTTAAGCATCTATGGATAAATCTTATCAAAAGATTTATTAAATTTAAGTTCATACAGTTGTTCTGTAACCACGCCGGCAACAATAAGAATTGCACGTCAATCTACCACATCATCTCTACTCTGACATTACAACATTAAGTACTTTTGAAATGTAATCAATTAGCTGTAAAGTGTTTTGGAGCATCCTTGGTTATGGAAAGTTCTATATAAATTCAAACCTTTCTTTTCAGTTTTCTACAACAAACGGAGATGACAGCATGGTGGTAACCTCACTTGATTTAGTAATCCGACAGCCCAAGCTGGAAACATGGGTTTAAATGCATAGTAGAAAAATTCAATTTTAAAAAAAACTAGAATAATGGTGAACATGTAGTGACCGTTGATTGTCGTTAAAACACCACCTCATTCACTTATGTTCTTTACAGAAAGAAATCTGCCAACCTTATATAATCTGGCCTACATGTGATTAATGATCCACGGCAATATGGTTGACTACTGTTTTCTGGGCAATTAGAGGCAAGCAATAAATGTAGGCCTATCCAGCATGCCCACAGCCCATGAACACATTATAAAACAAACCCTCCAGTTCCTATTCCATATCAGACAAGTTAGCTGAAACAGTAAAGTCATCTCGCCACTTTATAAATCATTGATGGGACTGCTTTTAGGTACAGGTATGGTCACTTCAGTATTACATGGATATTGTAGCTACTGAAATGATGTGAATAATCAGAAGGATTAAGTGCATAGGTCAGTGGATACAGTTAAATTGCTTCAGACAAGTCATTTTCTTGTATATGTGGACTGACTACATTTCAAAAGCAATAATGCTAATTAGCCGCGCTAAAATGTAGACGAAGAGTCATTCAACTATAGTGGAGAAAATAATTTATGGAACAAATGGCTCCTGTGGAGGAAGGGGACATTCTTCATGTCTCTTCTCAGGATCTGAACAACGTGTACTATGGCGAGAAATTTGGGAGAATCATGTGAGTCATTGAGTGAGGTCTTTCTAGGTAATGAGTATCAAGTCACACTTTCCAACTAAGTTCCAGACATTGAGACAAATTTGTCATTAGTGAGCAGTGAAAGGCCGATTAACAGGGATGGTCAATGATCACCCTCATTATTCTTAATCTGGCCTCATTTATTTACACTTTCATATACTACTACTTGTTGGATAGAACCCAAACACTGAGCTTTCTTTTCACCAGGTATCTGGTGACTCCAGTTCACTACTTGCTCCTCTGGGAAGCCCTCATGGAAACCGGGAACCAACGTCTCAGGGCATGCTCCATATGCAGTGGCTGCACACACTCCATGCCCACAGACAGACATCTTCTAGCCTCCCTGCACCATTATGGCATATCTTTGATCCACTTACAGTATGCTTCTGCACTTTAATGCCACATTTTGAAACACAGCAGCAACTTGCATTGTAAATCTGCTGCAAGGATATTTTGCACACAGGGATAGGCACCCAGATCACATTTTGACCAGGGTGCAACCTAATACTGCTTGCTTTCCTTGTGCTCACTCACTTAACACCCACCTAGATGCCCATATCATCCCTGCCTTGTCTTTTAGTTATACAGCACAGAAACAGACCCTTTGGCCCAACTTGTCCATGCTGACCAAGTTTCTCAAACTAAATTAGTCCCACTCACCTGCATTTGACATATATCCCTTCAAATCTTTCTCAATCAAGGATCTGTCCAAATGTCTTTTAAATGTTGTAACTGTACCTGCAACTAGCACTTCCTCTAGCAGTTCATTCCAATTTCGAACCACTGTGTGTGTGAAAATGTTGCCCCTCGGGTTCCTTTTAAATCTTTCTCCTCTTACTTTAAAATATGCCACCTAATTCTGAACTCCCCCACCCTAGGGAAAAGACATTTGCTATTCACCTCATCTATGCCCCTCATGACCTGTACAAGGTCACCCCTCAACCTCCTACGCTCCAGTGAAAAAAGTCCCAGGTTATCCAGCCACTCCTTATATCTTAAAACCTCCAGTCCTGGCAACATCCTGGTAAATCTTTTCTGAAACCTCTCCAATTTAATAATTTCCTTCCTATAGCACATTTGCCTTTTAGCACACACACAAAGCCAGGAAGTTTACCATGGTTGTCAGCAGTCATCAATCAAGTATTCATATTTACATCATTTAACTGGACTCAAATTAATTGTATAAGATGCAAGGGTAAATATTCTGGAGTGAACACTTGTGTGTTCTGTGGAAGGAACAGACTCCATGATTTCATTTCATCCTTTCGAATATTCTTAAGCGATAACGTTATAACAATCAAATTTATGCTCAATAAGTAAGAATGGTTCATTTAGCACAACTGACAACTACTTTTCCAAATATTTCTTGCAAGGCCAGTATAAGCACTTCCTTAGGCTGCTGTCCTTAGGACAATATTTTTAATACCTAGTTTCTAATAATGACAAATCTCTCCCATAGTCCTCATTATCACATGTTATATTTACTTAAGAATCATAGTTTAAAATAATTTGAGTCATTTTAGACACATTTTCGCACTATCAAATTTGGAGCAGCTTTTACTAATTTTAAATCTAAGACTAAATAAGACTCTAATGTTTTATAAAATTTCAAATTTCATCATAATGAAACGTGCAAGGAAATATTTCAACTTTTTTTTAATCTGAATCAATACCACTTAGTCATCGTTCCCAAAATAAACAGTTTTAAGTTGTTTGGGTTAATGAAATAATACCATTAATTAACCTATAAAATCCCAAATTATAAGATAATTCATTATGAATTTAAGTAAAACGTTTTTATTTTATGTTAACTTCTAAGGTCAGCTAATAGTTGATCTCATCAATGTACTTTACGTCCATATTTAGGTACTGGCACTGGTTCAGCACTTTCAACTTAGTCAGAAGTTTGTGGGTACCAGCCTCGCTCATATCTGGTGATTATCACTTTGCTGTTTTTGGAACCTCGTAGTGTGCAGGTTGGCTGCCAAGATTTTCACAGAAGTGATTAACTACACTCCAAAAGAAGTCTCTCATTCTTTATCTTCAATTTGTTCCACCATTTCAGTTTTCCATGTCTCTTAAGTGTTCCCAATTATCGTTTTGGATTCTATTTTAACCTAAAAGTATATTCCTGGTACTTACTAAGACAAAGAATAATAATTGTGGAGAATGGAAGTTCAAGCAATACATTGTAACCAAAATTATAACCAAATATATACACTGTATGAATCTATATGCTTTGAATTCCTTAGGGTGGCAATGAACTGCCCCAAAGGTTTCTGCAGGAACTCATTGCTGCTCCAGGCTCCTGGTGATGCTCCCATCATCTCCCCTAGATTACAGCTAGTGCTGCGACTGTTCTTCACTCCAGAAGTGCAGGGATCAATAAGAACTTTTGATGATTCTGAATTGACAACACCTCTCAAACCAAAATAATACTACCAGATAGATGTTTCGGGAGATGACTTTCGAAGATGCTTTGCAAAGAGATGTAGCTGGTTTTTCAGCAAAATAAAACACATTGAACTTATAACAACTCAACATTTCAACTAAAAAGTTGTTTGTAATCGTCAGTTTTCAGAAATTGGTCAAACTTTGCATATGAGCATTTCAGAGGACATGGAAAACATAACTGACACATTTGATGATTTTTTCAATGCACAGGCAGCAGACCACACAATAAGTTTGGGTCTACAAACTCTAGATATGTAAATATACCAATAGATTTGAAGCTATTGTTCCTAAATGTGCCCCAAATACACGGAAAGTGCAAATCCCAGACGATCTATTCTGACTGAAGTGAAACTCACTTGATAAAACCAGGATCTCCCCCATCAAAACCGCCATCACGTTAACTGGCAATTCATAAAATTGTTACAAAATACTAGATGATAGAGATTTGACTGCCAACCTTTGTCACAGTTATGGTTTTTGTGTTTAAGAAACGTGTTTTTCAATGCAGTATTAGCAGTTGAAGCTGACAGAAGTGGCAAAGTTGAATAGCAGAGAGCTGTCAGTGAAGTGTGTGCACTATCAGGGACAAAAGTCATATGCCCCAGTGCTGCTCCTGGACTTTATTGACTTATTTCAGTTTAAAGGATGTCAATGCCTAAGAACACTGTAACAACTATATTTTAGAAATGTGTCCATTCCACTTAGGCTTTGCTTGGTAAATTAAATTGTAAGTAAATATCTATCTTCCAAATGAACAGGATTACAAAAAAATGAAAACCAAAGATCACGGAGTTGTCAATGGCTTTGCTAGTATGAGGAGATCAGGGCAGTACAAAATTGGATTGGTTTACTGGTATTGGACTATTACTATAGCCCACAGATCAAGTAGCATTAAAAGGCTGATGCAAAATGAAGAAGCAATTCAGCAAAGGATCAACTTCTTTTTGGAGTTTATTCCATATATAGACTCAAGCAGCTAAGTCTCCACTTCTTCCATACATAGATGAACAGAAATATCACTGCTAAATATAAGCAAGAATCTAAAGAATGGTTCAAGTTATAAATGCTGCCAAATCGACATAATTATCAAGTTGGTTTTAGTTCACCAAATCAAATTGATACTTACAATATAAAAAGTTGTTATAATTATTAAAGTTGCTCAGTTTAAAGAGCTTTGAATGCAATGTGGGCAGAATGTAAATCAAGATTTTTTTAAGGAGCCCTTCATTAGAATTAGATTTTATTGTCACGTGTACTTAAGTACAGGGATATATCAGTATGGTGAAAAGTGTACAAAATTACCATTCATGGCGCCATCTTAGGTATAAGATACCTAGGTATAAAATCTTACGTAAACAGTAGAAAAATAAAGAAATAAGTTAAAAGTTCAACATTACAGTTCTTGTCAGTATAAAGTAGTAAATAAGAAATAAAGTTAAAAGTTCCAAATTATAGTCTTTTTTAAGCCACGGACCTGCATTCGCTCCATGCTGGGCTTTCCCCACAAAGGCTCGATCTCTCCCACGCTGGGTTCAATTTCTCCCACGTGCTGGTCCCAAGTTCTCTCTCCCGGATGGGCTTGGCCTCTCAATCCCTGTGCCTACGCACACTGCCATCTCGACACTCCATCAGCAGGCTCACCAGCCACACTGCCACAGGCTGCCAAAGTCCCACTCTGGTGCTGCTCCAGCACCCCAGCTATTAGAGTCTCATATCAGATCACCACAGATTGCTTTGAAACCATAGCCTATCTTTACTAGAATTTCCATCACTTGATTCAATTATGGTATTCTTCTCATTTTTCAAGACCCTGTCAAACTGACTACTTAGTATCAGTCTCAATAAATGTCAGCTGATTACAAAGGAGAACTTCTTAGTTTTATTGAATAGAGAAAAGCCGGGACTGTATCTTACGAGGTGCCCTCTTTCCTTGGGTTTAGAATCAGTAGGTTCAACAAGTCTATCAAATTTGTAATATGATTACTATCTCTGAAGTACTCTATCCTAAGATAAACTTCAGAAAGTACAGAAGTTGAAATGATCAAACGCCTTAAAATGTCTAATCCTTAAATCGTTAAAATAAAATATGCACTGCATGAACTCTATAATTGATGTTCATAATGTCATGAGGGGAGTACCCAACTTCAATTGAAACTTTTAAAAAACATAGTTCTAGTAATTACTCATTTCAACCCTGTTATGAACAGCCACCTACTTATCTAACAGTAAAGTTACATTGTCCAATTCTGACTTGGTATACACATTATTGTTTCGTTAAAAGACATCCTTTATTCATAAAATTTCCAAAAGCACATTCCAAGCATTTCAAATAGACAACACATCAAATGTGATAAAATATAACTCTTCAGGCTGCCCTCTTTGACACCTCAATCCACTATATAGCTAACAATAGCTATTACTATATACTTTCAATAACCACCATACACCTCAAGTGGTTCCATAAATTATCACAAGCTCAGAACGCTATTGATGAAAGGCCTTATACAGTTGACTTTCGCTGCTGTGCCTTTTGAATATAAAAGCAAGGAAGTCTTGTTGTAACTTTTTAGAGAATTGGTCAAACCACAGATGGAATTGTGTGTGCAATTCTGGTTGCTACACTATCAAAAGGATGTGATTGCACTGGAGAGGGTGCAAAGGAGATTCACCAGGATGTTGCAAAGTCTCATTATGAGGACAGACTAGATGGGCTGGATTTGATGTCACTGGAGCCCGGGGAGGGCTCTTCCTTAAAGAATTGGCAACAAGCTGAAAGTTAATCCCAGTATAGAATTCTGCACTATTTTTTTCCTGACCTTTGATACTTTGATCAAAACAAATTTAATTAACTTCCTCACAATCAAAATTTAAAGCACTTAGATCGCATTCCGTTTTTCATTCTTTACTGGAACCAAAAAGTTCAACAAGCTTGCTGGTTCATTTTTCTTCATGCTTATTGAATGGTTGAGCTAGATCGCTCATCCCCACTGACTCTAAAGATTAATAGTTCTTGTTTGATAGCTCTCCTGAGGACACAGCAAATTTAGTGGCCGAGGCAGACAGATCAGAAACATTTCAAACACAATTACTTGTTTTGTTCTGACTTTGTTGATAGGCAGATAGGAATAGTGGCATTACAACTGGTCTGGATTTAGAAGGGCTAATCCACTAGGATTTCCCTCCTGATTGGCATTCAATAAGAATGCCAACAATTTGAATGTGTATAGTATCTCAGTGCAGTTCACAGCAAAATTTGATACTGAGCCACAAAGGAAAACTAGAATCGACAAACAAACATTTGGACAAAGAGGTGAATTTAAAGAATCAACTTTTAAAAAAAGGAAAGTTGGCTGAAGAAAAGTTTAGATTAGGGAATTTTAGAGTTTAGGACCTAGACAGCTGATGGGACAGCCTGAATGGGGAAGAGAAGGAAATCAGGTCATGCACAAGAGGCCAGAATTAGAGGAACAATGAATTTCAGATTGTTGTAGGGTCACAGGAAGTTTGGGACCAGGTATTTATAGTATTCTGATATATTTGAATGTTGTCCATGTATTAGTAATGATCATTTGGAGAAAGATACTGCAAGGTCCATAGGACAACAGGTATCAATGTCTTAAAGAGAAAGGTAAACATTGATAAAAATCGGGGTGTAAAAATAGTTTAGAACTGAAAGTATTTCTTAGGAGAAGCCATCAAATATCACAACACAATTTAATTGTTTGATAGTACAGACTTGAGTATTGCTGAAAAAGGACATATTTTGTTGAAGCTTTTCATCATGCACTCAGTAATTTGCAAAACAGCGATTCAAGGGGAAAACAACATGAATGTTAAACGAGAGGAGAATGTGGATTAGTTGTCAAGAAACTTTAATAGGTACAGGGATTGCCATGGAGAGAATGCACCCATTAATATCGAATGACAGTTAACAGCTAAGCTTTGTTTATATTTAAAACCAAGTAGGTCGACTATGAATAGTCAGAGCATTACCCTGAGAAATGAACCAGTAAATGGCTATAATGTATTTTGTTAAGTTGAAACAAAAGCTCACAGACATGAAGCATTAACTCTGTTTCTCTCCCTCAACGCTGCCTGATCTGCTGAATATTTCTTGCATTTTCTACTTTTATCTCAGATTTTAAAGCTCTGTTTTATTTTACTGCTTTAGAGAGGACATATATAATGCTTCATGTAGCAAGAAAATAAATTGACTGTGTTTGTTATTTTGAGATTAAGAGATTTATAGCAGATTTTTATTTTCTCTTCATAAATTGCTATGTCATTGGGGACTAAACTGTATAACCGCCCAAAACAGGGATGGGGATCATGTTCAGAGATAGCAAGAACTGCAGATGTTGGACCCAGCGTCAATATAGTGTACAGTGGGAGGAACACAGCAGGTCAGGTAGCATCAGCGGAGCAGGAAAGTTGACAGTTCGGGTCAAGACTCTTCATCAGCACTGGGGAGGGGAAAGTGAGCTGGAAAATAAATAGACGGAGGAGGAGTGGGGCTGGGAGAAGTTAGGTGGGGTGGTATAGGTAGATGCAGATAGGGGGTAGTAGGGATTGGTCAATGAGAAGAGTGGGCAGATAGGTGGGAAAGAAGATGGGCAGGTAATCTCAGGTCAAGGAGATGGGGATGCGGCTCGGGGTGGGGAGATTTTGAAACTGGTGAGTTCTATGTCCAGGCCATCAAGCTGTAGACTCCCGAGGTGGAATATGAGATGTCGTTCTTCCAGTCTGCATGCGGTGTCATTGTGGTACTGCAGGAGGATGAGGAATGACTTGTCATCCAAGGATGTGGAGGGGGGAGTTAAAATGGTTGGCAACCAGTATTGTTGATCATAGCATACAGAGCACAGATGCTCCACAAATTTGTCACTGAGTCTGTGTTTGGTCTCACCAATGTAGAGGAGGCCATATTGGGAGCAACAGATACAGTAGACCAGGTTGGAGGATGTACAGGTGAACTCCTGTCAGATTTGGAAAGTTTAACTCGGGCCTTGAATGGAGGTGAGAAAGGAGGTGTAGGGGCAGGTGTAGCACCTCCTGCAGCTGCAGGAAAAGGTGCCCGGTGTGGTGGGGTTGGTGGGGAGTATGGAGCGGACAAGGGAGTCGTAGAGTGAGCGGTCCCTATGAAAGGCAGATGGGGTAGGGAGGGAGATAAAAGGTACTGCAGATGCTGGAGAATCCGAGATAACAAGCATGGGGCTGGATGAACACAGCAGGTCAAGCAGCATCATAGGAGTTCCT
>JAHRHZ010000023.1:14254054-14310054 GCA_024137785.1 Ginglymostoma cirratum | reverse complement strand
AGGAACTCCTATGATGCTGCTTGACCTGCTGTGTTCATCCAGCCCCATGCTTGTTATCTGGGGTAGGGAGGGAAGTATCTCTTTGGTGGTGGGGTCGGATTGCAGGTGGTGGAAGTGGCGGAGGATAATGTGCTGGATGCGGAGGTTGGTATGGTGGTATGTGAGGTCCAGGGGGACTCTGTCCTTATTTTTTTTGGGAGAAGCGGGGGTTTGAGGGCAGAAATGTGGGAAATGCAAGAGATGCAGTTAAGGGCATTTTCGATCAATGGAGGGGGGAGGTTGCAGTCCTTGAAGTAGGAGGACATCCGAGATGTCATGGAGTGGAACACTCTTTCTTGGAAGCAGATGCAGCAGAGGCGGAGGATATGAGAGTAAGAGATCACATTCTTGCAGGAGATTGGGTGAGAGAAGGTGTAGTCAAGGTAGCTATGGAAGTCGGTGGGTTTGACATACATGGTGCTGAGACGGTTACCAGAGACGGAGATGGAGAGGTCTCGGAAGCGGAGGGAGGAATTGGATGGTCCAGGTGAATTTGAGGCATTCAACTTGCACCCATTCAATGCTGTGCAGGCAGCACATCAACTTTGTGCATCCTGTTCATATGACTGTTCATGTAGCTGGCTCTAACCACATACATTGGTTACGGGTTCAAAGCTGTAAATTGCTTGGAGCACTTAAAAGCTAGCCTGCATGGTCAGTGTTCCCTCTTCTAGGGCAGGTGATGACAGGAAGTGAATTTGATCTGGAAAACAACAACAAGTAAATAAAGCAGACATCATGACTATCGAATTCTACACTGGAGGCATTGTTGGATGAGATGAAAAGTCGGATAGATGTTCTATTGTCATTCTGTGCATTCAGGAAAACAGGAAGCCCTCCAAAAGGCACTGGAGCAGAGAGATAAATGACAGCTAATCTAAGCTCGAGGAGTTGGATGCATAGTCCTGTGAATTTCGATTATGTCACACAAGTGGTCAAGATTGGTGAATGAATTATCCAATGCTATATATCCCATCAACAGCATGAATTCTTTCACTCACTACTCAAATCACTATATCCTCACCCAATGTGAGGAATGAAACTATTAGTGTATGAAGACGTGATGTTGCTTTTACTCTTATCACACTTGGATGAGTTCTTTACGATAACCCAAGCAGAAAGTGATTGTCTACCTTCCTTCTTCCATTCTGCTTCCTATTCATCATGTGCTACTGATCAGCTGCTTGCCATTTAGATAATGACAAGGGCCATTCTCTCATGATGGTGAAATTGTGCAATGTGCAGTGGCCCACAACAAACCCTATGTTGACTCTGCCAAGTACCTGCAAGGCTTCTTCAGAGTAGAAGCAAGCTCAAATGTATCGTCAGGCAAATACTTCGCTGTTTCAAGTCACAGTATTTGGGTATGTGTGCATGGATGACACACAAATTCATGAGCCACATCTGCAAATATTGGCTTGTCATTTCAAAATATGCTTTGGTTTGTGCAACTGGCTCAAATGGCAGATAGAACAATGGACTGTTCCCAAATGAAGGCATTAAGCATGTTCCAGGATATTGGGCACTGTGATGCATGATTCACTTTTTATGATAATTTAGTGACTCGATTTTCAGGAAGTTGAATTATTTTTCACACTAGCACATGGCAGAGGTGATAGTGCACACCTGTAAAGTGATGTGCATGGAATCACTGTTACACTGCACTTCAGTGAAGTCTGAAATCCTAACAGTTGGACATTGTGTGCTGTGTCATCTCTCTCTGGTGGGAGAGAATTGAATGCTGGGAGTGCTAGTTAAAAAGAGCACCTTACCCAACAAATTCAAGGTCTTTAAATTATTTCCAGCATCAGCCTGTATGGACCCAGGCAAATAAATCATCACTTTCACAGTAATTCATTGCACTGATGTTGGAATTGTGGCTGCAAGAGGAGGTAGATTTCAGTGAGGATGACACAGAGTTTGGACACACCGTTCCTTACTGAGGTTCAGTTCTTTGAAGGCTAGAGGGAAATGTATCCTCCTGCTCTTCACTTCACCCTTTTGAGGAGCTTATACTGCTATGCATGGTCTCTTTTCATTCTCCACCATCTGCTGTGTTCAAAGAGGTATCCTACTAATAAAACTATAAGAGACAGCAAATTGTCACCAAGATACCTGGAAATCAATAAAAACTTTCAGGAACTGACTGACCACTCCCCGCAGGCTTTTATTGAAAGCATTTACACTTGTGAGCTTATAGCAACGATCAGACAAAAAAAATCTATTTGAAAATCATCCCTTTAAATAATTGTGTAATGACTCAGGAAGCCTCACTGGAAAGAAACATCTATTGTTGAACACCAAAATAGAGTGATTACGCATTCCAGCCCAAGAGAGATAGTTCTGCCCTTTTGTTATTTTTTAAGAGTTTTTTTTTCCCCTTATTAATTCACAGGATGTGGGCATCTCTGGTTAGGTCAGCATTCAATGCCCATCAGGCAGTTAAGAGTCAACAACATTAGGTCTGGAGTTACATGTAGACAAGACCAAGTAAGAATGGTAGTTTGCTCCCCTAAAGGACTTTAGTGTACCAGATGAGTTTATCCAACGATCAACAATGGATTCATGGCCATCATTAGACTCTCATTTCTAGATTTTTAAAAACTGAATTCTAATACCACCATCTGCTGTGGTGGGATTTGAACCCAGATCCCCAGAACATTACCTGGGTCTCTGGATTAATAGTCCAGCGACAGCACCACTAGGCCATCAGCTGCTCTCTGGAACAGGTAAACTTGAACCCAGGTCTTCTGGCTCAGAGGTTGAGACACTACCACTGCCCACGAGAACATTAGTTCTGCCCTTTATAGATATTTTCAAATCAACCTGTTCAGCGATGTTTTCACACACCCCTGGAGCAAGTGGGACTTGAACCAAGGCCTTCTGGCTCAGGAGACACTGCTACTGTGCTATGAAAGCCCCAGCTCTGCCCTTTCTTTTAACATATCCAGAAGTGTTACCTGAACGACTTTGCTACCACCAAATCACAGTAACATTTTTTCTGTTTTTAACCATTAGCCACCAGCAGCAATCATCACAACTATGGCCAATTACAAGTTTACATGCAAAGCCTTTTTTTCCTCTATTTATACCTCGATGTGCTATCACACACAACTAATAGACTTAACTACCACTAGTAATCACCCATGTAGCAAAATCAATATTTACATGCAAAACCCATTAAGAGTAATGTAAACCATCAGAAGTGAGGGGGAGGTAGAAAAAGGGGGAACTACATCAAAATGGAGTTGGAGGGGGAAATAAAGCACTGTATCCCCCACGATAACCACTCCTCTCTAAAGGCACTGAGAGCATTGACGGACACTGTGTACTCCCTCCCCAATAACGCCCGGGCAAGTTCTGCCCTTTAGTAAATTTTGCTTTGAAAAAAATTTTAACTTATATTCCTAATCAACCTGTTCAAAGACTTGGAAACAATAAGGACTGCAGATATTGGAAGCCAGATACTATAGGTGTGAGGCTAGAAAAGTACAGCAGGTCAGACAGCATCAGAGCAGCAGGAAAGTCAATGTTTTGGGCTGAAACCCTTCACCAGGACTGGGGAGAGGGAGGGGAGCCCAGAAATAAATAGAGGGAGAGGGGTGGGGCTGGGGGAAATGTAGGAGAGATGGTGATGGGTGGATGCAGACAGGGGGTGATTGTGATTGGTCTGTGAGAAGAGTGGAGCGGAGAGGTGAGTAGGAAGATGAACAGATTAGGTCAGGTCAGGGAGATGAGGAGGAAGGGGGAGGGCTGGACATGGGATAAGGCTGGGGGTAGAGGGATTTTCAAGCTGGTGAAGCCAATGTTGAGGGCATTGTGTGGGTTGTAAGCTCCCATGGCAAAATATCAGTGTTCTTCCTCCAGTTTACATTTGACCTCACTCTGACAGTGGAGGAGGCCAAGGACGGACATGTCATCAGGGGAGGGGAGGGGGAATTAAAGTCGATGGCAATTAGAAGTTCGGGTTGATTGATGCATGCAGTGGGCAGATGCTCTGCCAACCGGTCTCCGAGTCTGCATTTGGTCTCCCCAGTATGAAAAAGACCACATCGGGAGCAATGGATGTAATAGATCAGGTTGTGATCAGTACAGGGAAGATCTAGAAAGATTGTTCGAGGCTTTGTATGGAGTTGAAAAGGGAGGTGTAGGGGCAGGCGTTGCGTCTCTTGTAGTTTCAGGGAAAGGGACATTCATTTCGCGACTCCCTCGTCAGCTCTACACGCCTCACCAATTCCTCCACCACATCTGGTACCTGCTGTGCTTTTCCAGCCTCACTCCTATAGAACCTGTTCAGAAATGTTACTTCACACCTTTAGAGCAGGTGGGACTTAAATCCAAGCCTCCCATTACAGGGTTAGGGCCACTACCACTGCTCCATAAGAGGGCCCCCATTCTGTCCTTGTTTTTGGATTTAATTAACCAACAGAGAGATTCAAATCGGATAACAAAACAAATAATGTTTCAATGACATTTTGTCCTCCTCTGCCTACTGTATTTATGAAACATTACATTGAATAAAAGTTAGTCTAACACTGTCAACTAGAGTGAAAGTGAAGTGTCATGTGGGAATCCAGAGTTCAAATACCAGCAACGCAGCATTTATTAGGATGTTTTATTATGCAAGGTGAATCAACTCAATCCCTATGGTGAAAAAAACAAACAAGGCAGTTCTAAATGCACTGAAATTTAAGAAGCTACAGAGTAAACAGTCCTTTCAAACTTGAAAATTCTTGATCTTTCTGCATGTTATTATTCCACTGAATGATACTCTGTCACCTTCAAAGCAGAGATAGAAACTTTCCAATGACTTCAGGGATCAATTTTATGTATAACTTCAAATGTTTAATTAGAAATGAATTTGCAATGATTCCCTAATTGTAGGCAATTGAAATAAAATGCTAACAGTAAAGAATATTCTTGCACTATGCTTTTCAAATTGCTCAGTCAATGTTTCATTATTGTATAGGAAATCATACAGCTCTGATAAAAGGTCATTGCCCTGACACATTGTAGGGAGTTTAATGCCTTCCTTTGGGAAGGCAAGGTGGGCCACTGAGAGCCACCTCCTACCCGTAACTTCAACCACTCCTATGTTGCCTTCCTGTTTCCATCACTTACCTGTTGTCTGAGATGACACTAAGTTTGCAGATGACACTAAGATTGGTGGAGTAACACATAGTGAAGGGGACTGTTGGAGAATGCAGCAGAATATAGATAGATTGGAGAGTTGGGCGGAGAAATGGCAGATGGAGGTCAATCCAGGCAAATGCGAGGTGATGCATTTCGGAAGATCCAATTCAAGAGCAAACTATACGGTAAATGGAAAAGCCCTGGGGAAAATTGTTGCACAGAAAGATCCGGGTGTTCAGGTCCATTGTACCCTTAAGGTGGCAACACAGGTCGATAGAGTGGTCAAGAAGGCATACGGCATGCTTTCATTCATCGGGCAGGGTATTGAGTACAAGAGTTGGCAGGTCATGTTACAGTTGTATAGGGCTTTGGTACGACCACATTTGGAATGCTGCGTACACTTCTGGTCGCCACATTACCAAAAGGATGTGGATGCTTTGGACAAGGTGCAGAGGACGTTCACCAGCATGTTGTTCGTATAGAGGGCACTAGCTATGAAGAGAGATTGAGTAGATTAGGATTATTTACATTAGAAAGACGGAGGTTGAGAGGGGACCTGATTGAGGTCTACAAAATCATGAGAGGTATAGACAGGGTGGATCGCAAGAAGCTTTTTCCCAGAATGGGGGGCTCAATTACTAGGGGTCATGATCTCAAGGTGAGGGGGAAAAGTTTAAGGGAGATATGCACGGAAAGTTCTTTACGCAGAGGGTGGTGGGTGCCTGGAACGCGTTGCCAGTGGAGGTGGTAGAGGCGGGCATGATAGCGTCATTTAAGATGTATCTAGACAGATAAATGAATGGGCAGGGAGCAGAGGGATACAGATCCTTGGAAAATAGGCGACAGGTTTAGATAGAGGATCTGGATCGGTGCAGGCTTGGATGGCCGAAGGGCCTGTTCCTGTGCTTTAATTTTCTTTGTTCTTTGTATCCAGCGATGATACAAGGCGTTGTGGGAGTAACATACTGGTAGCAGCCACTTTTGTTGCTCATTAGAGCTGCCAATCCCCAATTGGCCTGCAGTCTTTGATAGTTGGGACTTCTGCTCCCAGGGTCCTTGATCTCAGCTAAGGGCCTGAGATTCATTTAATTCAGTTGGGCGTCCTGAAAATGGGCAATGTGGGGCTCTTACCACCTCTCCACCCAGCAGGCAAAGCCCCAACTGCCTCCATTAAATACCATCATGTAACACCGTTTTCCTCTCTCCAAATATGGTGCCAGAGCAGCTGAGTGTTTCCAGCATTTTCTGTTTTTATATCTTTATCACTTTCACTTTATTAAGTATGTGAATTATGTAGAAAAGGCAGTTCATTACAAAAGGTGGAATAATTTTCAATATGTTCCCACATTGTTTTGAACAAGCAACCTTCCTGTGAACAAAATACCAGCTACACAGATAATAAGGCTTTTTCCAAACTATACTAGCAAATGTGTTATACTTCCAAAACTCACCCCCAGCTGCCAGCTTTGAAATCAGGCCAATTCTGCAACCTCTCTGACAAAGATCAGCTATTTCATTTATGAATTTAGGAACGAGGCTAAGATGGTCCAAACTCATTTTTTGCAGGCAGTTGAGAAGGGATATTCACGCAGTTTGAAGCACTTTTGAATTCTGATCCCAGTCAGTATCCTAATACATTTAAATTAGATTCATCAAAAGTACATCGTTCATTTTCCTTCAAACAGAAAAGGTTTAGATAGGTTTTGGTGTTTGGCCTATTTAGATACCAAGAAAAATTGCAGCTTTTGTCAAAAACACCTACTGCCTCGACATTATTTTCCAAGCATTTGTAGTTTGATCCACTGTCTTGTGTCCTGTCAGTCAGCTATCCCATTTCCTTTCAGTTCTTGTGAGCTGCAGGCCAAAAATGGCACTTGGTTTCATTAAAGTAAAGGGACTCTTTAAAGAGTGAAACAGTCCTTCCGGAGTAATTCCCAGTTTCTCTCTCCATTCTCTAAACCAAAATAAAGCCAATTCATCTGTCACTGCAACTCAGAATCAATAAATATCATCCAAAGGAAGTGGCCTATTTCCAACTTTACACAATACTGCCTTTAAAAATCAAGGTCTTTTGAGGTGGAGGTTAAACACAAGTTAATTGGCTACATCATGTCCAATTACTTTAATCATTTTATTTGCTTTCCTCTGTACAACATCCTAATCATTCTGACCAAAAATTTAGAAAACAGAACTTCCATATCAGTGCACAATATCAGTGTTCTTCCTCCAGTTTACATTTGACCTCATTCTGATATTGTGCATAAACATGCAAGTCAGAAACATGTTGCTCTTAGCTTTTAAAGATTATGGGGCTCAGATAAGAATTGAAAATCATGCAATAATATGGTTCTTTTCACAACCACTGTCTAAAAGTGCTTTATAACCCATGGAGTAGTTTTGATGTGTCATCATTGTTGTCACGGAAAGATTGCAGCAATCAAACTGAGCATCCACAATCAATAATGCGATAATGGCCCATTAAACTGTTTTTTGTGATTATGATTGAAGGATAATTTCTCCACTCTTAATTGAAATACTGCAGAGCCAAGGAATTTTTTGCGTTGACCCCAACAAGCAGATGTCGTTTTGGTTCAACATATCATCAGAAAGACAGTGGTTATGATACTGCAGGACTCCACTGGTATTGTACACAAGTGTCAGCCTGGACTGGGGCTTGCACCTTGAACTTTATAACTTAGGTGAGAGCCCTATGATTTAAACCATTAATTAATTTCAATTGTTTCCTAGAGAATAGATCTTTTCACTGTTAGGAACAATGTACAACTTTTAAACTGAATCCCTATTTTGTATATTAACAAATGGATGACATAGTTTAGTTTCATTTTTAAGTATTTTGTGGGTTGAAGCAAAGTCTGGATGTCTGTTTTGTTTATGTGCATTTTAATAAACTTTTAAACCCATGAGGTGAACACTTCAGTGCACTAAAAAACAGGAAAAAAAACTGTGTTGGTTGCTTAGCATCAGGATTTGAGTAGTGTACAGAGAAAGGCAGAACAATCTGGAAAATGATCTAGTCAGTGTGATGTATGTCCGAGAGATTAGAGAACTCATGCAGTTGCTCTGAAATTAAAGTACTAATGAGTTTATTCTGTAGTTTGTTTTCGGGATCTCTGGAGAGGCACTAGATGAAGGGGAAAAGTATCTAGTGACTGCACAGAAATTTGCAAAAGGAAACAGGTTACAGCTGAACCAAAGTGAATCTGAACAAGACGACTGAGTTTGAAGATAGTGCTAACTTCTCTCTCAGGTTTTTGTGCTTGTAAAAATAATGCAGGAATGAAAGGGATAATTTGAACTGGAATCTTTTTTGATGTCAGTAGTGAAATCTTTTCAACCGTTCATTTTGTCTAGTCTAATATAATTCATTTTTTGCTTGTTTAATATAGATTTTACTTCTTGAATTTAAAATATAGATGAACATTCTTGTGAATGTGTGCAGTAACTGGTCTCCGTGGTTAAAAACAAAGTTAGAATTTAACAACTCAATTTTTTGCTCTCAGATCCTACTTGTCTAGTATTCATATCAGCACTTAATAATAATCCTACAGTCATTCAGAAGAAAACTCTAAGAGAAAGTAGGAATCAACTGAACTTTGATTAAATCTAAGTTTGAAAAATAAGTATGATATACATATTTTTCATACTTAGATTTAATCAAAGTATGATATACATATTTTCGTGGCAGCAATAAGCTATATTATTTTTGTCCGAATCATTCTAAGGATAGTAAGATCAGCAAATGACCTGCTGCTGATCCTCTAACAGTGAGCTTTGTCACCAAGCATTAGGAGATCTATAGAAATCTAGTACAGCTTGCCACTTAATTTTACTCCAACTGGCTACAAATGACCTTCGCCTCTCCCAAAGGCATGGTTAACTGGTTAAGTGTTGGAATTCCTCTTGGACCATAGTCAAACTTGCCTCCTACTGTTGTATATCAAAGCCTGATGCACTATCACATATTGTGCCTAACTGTGAAAGGTCAAGAGTGTGACAAGACCTCAGGGAATAGAGGTACATTTGACAACTCGGGAATTCTGTGCAGAGAGGGAAGAAGGTGTTATTTTAAAAGTCTTCTTTTCACCCTCCAGATGCTGGTGAATGTTTAAGGATTCAGGTGAGCATGTCGGTGATTGTTTTGAGATTTATTTTATGATTCTATCAGGCAGTAGTTTAAATTGGTACTGAGAAGGATTGCATTAAATTTAATAGTTTAACTAGCTTACTGCTATGTATAACCGTAGACAACATTTAAATAATATTTCTAAACTTGAAACCAAATTTGGTAAATTAAATGCCAAATGTATGGCAAGGCGGGTGATGTGCTGCAACTGTTGCATGTGCGCACTGCTAGACACCAAGTGAGAAGTGGTGGACAGCACGTGATTCACAACAAATGCATCTGCAGTTCGTATCTACTACTTAGGAATTTTAGTTCTGGGTTGATGAGCTGATTTCAGAACATCGGCCCCATTCAAAGCATCAGGTAAAGGGAAAGTTACCTCAACAATTTCTTACAGGAAGCAGCCTTATTCAAGATACATCAGATTTGATCTATGGTCAAGGGTAGGGGAGTGTGACTGTGTGTGAGGCAAGTATAGAGTTCCAGAAGGTAGCAATAGAGGCTGCCATAGAGTCTTAGTTATAGAGTCATACAGCACCAAAACAGGTCCTTTGGTCCAACCAATCCATACCAACCAAAATCTCAAACTAAACTAGTCCCACCTGGCTGCACTTGGCCTGTATTCCTCCAAACATTTCTTATTCATGTACTTACCTAAACATCTTTTAAATGTTGCAACTGCACCCACAATCACCACTTCCTCTGGAAGAAGTTCATTCCACACATGAACCACTCTGTGTAAAAAAAAGTTTTCCCTCATGTCTTTTTTAAATCTTTCTTCTCTCACCTTAAAAATATGCCCCCTATTCTTGAACTCCCCCACCCGAGGGAAATGACACCTACTATTCACCTTATAAGGTTTGAGGTTCTTGCAACTTATGTTAAGGAGAACAGGGATTGTAGGATAAGTAAAGTGACTGTGGCACCATGGTGCAAAGAGCGACTCAAGAGAAGGAAGTAAAAAGTAATGTAGTTAGAGTTAGGGATCATATAATTAGAGGGATCCACACTCAACAGCATTCTCAACAACCAACAGCCTGGGTCCCCTGCCAGAGATAAAGACAGCTGCTTACAGTTGGAGAGAAACTTACAGTTGGAAGGGAAAATTCAGTTATCATGGTTCAGCTGCTACCAAAAACACAATTAAGGTTATGGAAGAGTTTCTGCTGAGGTAGTATGAGCAGCAAGGGACTAAATTAAAAAATAGAATCACAATCACCCCCGAGCAAATTGGCATTAGACAAATAAGATTGAAGACTTGAATGTGTGGCTTAAAATTCATTGTGAAGAGGAAATGTGCTTAAACTCATGGGACACTGGCATTGATACCAGTACTGAAGGAAAAAGGACTTGCACCAACAGGATTGTCTTCATATGACTCACCAGAAGACTTCACGTCAGGGTGATTTGAAAATTTAAGGTGAATGGACAATGCAATAGTGCAAGGTAGCAAAGTTTGAGGTTGTGAAACATGGGTCTGAACTAATGTCTTAAACTTAAATAAAGGTTATTGCAAGGGAAGATAGAGTTGGCTAAAATGAAATGAAATGAAATAACAGGTCAAAAGCCAAGACAGTAAGGAAGCAGTGGCAGACACCCAAGTAGAAATTTCATGACTAACAGCAAAGGTGCATTCCATTGAGAAAGAGAGATGCTATGAGAATGATTTGTCAAACATGACTAGCTGAGTAATGCAATGATGGTACAAAATTGAAAGAAAAGATATGCAATACTGCAATGGTTAGTCACAGCCTAGAAGTTTGGGAAAAGTTGAATGGAAGGATGGCCAAAAAAGTGAGAAATTGATACATGGGTTAACTAACAAAATATACAAAACTAAACGATAAAAAAATTTTTACATGTGTACAAAAATTAAAAGCTCACCTAGAGTAAACATTAGTCCCTTAAATGGTGGGACTGAGAAATTAATAATGGGAAACAAGAAATTACCACAAGTTTTCAATAAATACAATGGACTGAATCTTACTTTTTTAGGATAAGTCAGACTTGCACTGAGTTTCTTTGTGGGGATTTCTGCCACGAAGCCCAGCAGGTTTTCTCACCATATCTTACCAAACTTGTCTCATTAACCAAATCCTCTATCCCTATGGCATTCCTCATCTCTGATTCTGCCCCATCTTACTGTGTAATACTCCCATAACAACTGACCTATCAGCAGATTTTCCAGAACGCATCAGCATTCCTTGTGCTCTTGCTGTTTTTAAACGTTTGTTGTACACCCAGACAAATACGGTCAGTCTGGAGCTGCCCCCCAACGTTGTTCCTGACATTTGTCGTGGACATGATGGACAGGGGAAAAGGCATTGGAAAGTGAGCATAAAAGACTTTATCATCACAATTTTTGTAGTATTCCCAAACTGTTCTTAGATTACAGAACTTACTCAAGTGGAATTGAACTGGAAAAGCAGTAACTTGTTTATATGATACCTGAAAAAAATGGAATAGGAAAACAAATATTCATATTATGGGACCTTACCTGAAAAATGGCAATCCAGGCATATCCTATATTATCAAAATTAATGGCACCCTTATGTGGATTTACATCTCCCGTTTTGCACACGTTGTAGTATTGATTCCAGTTTATGCAACCACTTGTATTGTTCATTTCCAGGCTATATCTTGGGTGGCTGTAAGAATCCAAGCTAAGAAAACATTCCGCTCCATTTTCTTTCAAATTTGGAAGGTCCTGACATTTCTGCATGCCATTGTCCCGTGGCAGTGAGCAAATAAATGGAGCTTCATCACCTTCTATCTGATAATTTGGAGGTAAAGAAACATTGTAATACCTAAAAAAAAGTGAGAGAGAATGGGTCTGTATTAATGCTGTAATTATTTATTCACTAATATTTGGTAAATTGAGACAGCAAGGTTGTAACAAAGAAAAATGTGGGAACATCCCTTATTTTTAAAGTATACATCATAAAATAGAAACGCAGTCTTTGAATTTCATTTGAAACTGCATGTTTCAAAAATATTTTGAGATAAGCAAAGATTATTAGCATAAATGCTTGAAATTTCTTTTACTGTTCTTCAAGATCTGGGTGTCAGTGACAAGATTAGCACTTATTATCCACCTGTAGTTGGCCTCGAGGAGGATCTGTTGGGTTTCCTTCTTGAACCACAATATTTCAAATGGTGAGGGTGTTCCCACATTGCTGTTAGATAGGGGAATTCCAGTGACAATGAAGGAGCAATGATAAATGCCACAATCAAAATGGTGAGGAACTTGAGGTGATTGTGTTTGCAGGTACCTGATGCCTTTGTACTTGTAGGTGTTGGAAATCATGCACTTGGAAGGATTTTTGTAACATGTGGACCAGTGTTAGGCCTGGTATAATCTAATTTAGACATTGCGGCAAAAGTTGTTCAACAGTAATCTCTATGTTCCATATTTGGCACTTGAGATAACAGCTCTTCTGAACTAGTGTCTATCGCCCACATGAGACTTAGGCTGCGATTTTCCATTTTGGAGTTAAAATATACCAACAGGTGTTTTAGATAGTATCACATCTGCCATTGCCTGTAGAAAGTACTCCAGAGCAATCACAAAGTCTTCTGCTCATTTCTTATCCAAGCGGGTGCCTGGGTGGCTTAAATGGTGAACCACATGTCGATGGTGGGCAGATGTTCCTACCCCTGCTAATATCTTCCTGGCTCAAAGGTTGTGGAGACATATTTAAAAGACACCAAGGTACCCATTGCCCTGCTTCAAACCAGGCACTCCTTCTGGCCAGGGATAGTAGGAACTGCCCTTCCTGCTCCTTTGATGCTGCTTGGCCTGCTGTGTTCATCCAGATCTACACCTTGTCATCTCATTCCTTCAGGCCACCTTTGCCACCAAACACCACCAGAAATTTCCATCAAGCCTCAAAAGGTGCTTCTATGCTTTACACAGACCTCATTAAGCATCTACTCTAGATCATCTAGGCCAGAAAAGAGGTTTTTTCTCCATGGGAGGAAATGGTCCTGCTATCAGACCCAGACTACCTGTGCTCAGGTTACACATGAGGTCACTGGCTCCAGCAGGCATCAGTGCAGTGTCATCCAAGGCAGGAAGAGAATCAACAATTCCTTTGGCTTGGCAAGGCAAAGTACCACACCTTCTCACACTGTAACCTCATACACATAGGGCTTTCACTTTGTTTAACTCTAGTATGATACAGCCACGTCACATGGTCACAGCCATTTCAGCATCACATGCATCTGTGCATCAAAGGGCTTATACTCAGTGTACTGACAGTCTTTTAACACTTCCTAAGTATTATCGTAGAAGATCATAGAATCCCTACAGTGTGGAAAGAGGCCCTTTGCCCAACAAGTCCACACTGATGCACAGAACATCCCACCCAGACCCATCACCCTAATCTACACATCCCTGAACTTGATGGGCAATTTAGCATGGCCAATCCACCTAGCCTGCACATCTTTGGACTGTGGAAGGAAACCAGAGCACCGGAGGAAACCCACCAGACACGGGGAGAATGTGCAAACGCCACACAGACAGTTGCCTGAGGGTGGAATTGAACCCTGGTCCCTGGCACTGTGAGGCAGCAGTGCTAACCACTGCTTCCTACTCATTTACTGAGAGGACTCACCACCTGGCAAGGCTATGCACGCTCATCAAGAGCTCATGAACACACTGTCATCACACTCATCTTTTCTCTTTCTTTCACTGCAGGACAAGTTGCTGCATAATTGGAAGTAAAGTACCCAGACATACACAGCTCCTCACGATCCTCACCTCATTCCAGGAAGATGTAGTTCAGCTGGCGGGTGGGAACCAAGTCCAGCACCAATGGGGAGATCAGCATGGGAGAAGCCAGGGAATACTGTTGTTGTCTGCTCTTCTCTAAGGGCAAGGTAGTGGTGAAGTCTTAACATTTGTTCACCTTGTGATACTGGAAGCTCACTCACAGACAATGCCCAGCCATTTCAACACATCACTCAGATAGGTGAGGGGTGAGGGTTCTGGAGAGGGGATGCACAGGCTTACAAAGCAAAAGGATATGGCAAAATTGCACAGCAGTATTTGAGTAATTATACCCAGAGTGGGACAGGAAAGTACAGAGTATACAAACAGGAAATGAACAGCAATAAATAGAGCCAAAGGGAGAAAATGGCAAAAAGGAAATAAAATTAATGGTTCTTTACTAATAGATACAAAGTATTGGGAACAAAATAAATGAATCAATGGTACAAATAGGCTTTGATAGGCATATCCTAAAGCCATTATAGTGACATAGATACAAGGCAGAAAGAAAAGGGTGATGGGTAGCTTTCTTAATACAAGATGGAATATTCACCATAGCAAAAAATGATCTTGGGTCAGAAGGTTTGAATCCATTTGGGTGGAGGTAAGGAATAAAAAAGGGAAGATAGCACTGATGGGATTCCTCCAGTTAGGCTCCCCAACAGTGGCTATACTATAGAACAGTGAATAAATCAGGAGATAGTGAAGGCTTGTAAAAAGGAAAGATAGTGTGTTATTTATGGATGAATTTATTCTTCATGTATTTTGGGAATATCGTATTGGCAAAAGTAGCCATGAGGAAGAATTCATAGGATATATTTGGGACAGTTACCTAGAATGATATTTTGAAAAGCCAACCAGGAATCAGGCAATTTTGGACCTGGTAATGAGTAATGAGTAATGAGTAATGAGACAGATTTATTAAATGAGCTCAAAATAACAAAGAGACCCCAGGAAACAATGACCATAACATGGTAGAATTTAACATTCAGTTTGAAAGTGAGAAACTTGGGATAGAAACAACTGTGCTAAACTTAAACTACAAAGGAGTGAGGCAAGTGTTGCTTGGAATGGACTAGGAAAGGAGTTTAGCAGAACAGACAGTCAATGAGCAATGACAGATGTTTAAGAAAATAACTTATGACTCACAACAAAGATATATCCCTGTGAGGAAGGGGGATTCTAGGAGGTTATTAATCAACAATGGTTAATCAAGGACATTGAGAATAACATCAAAGTGGAAGGAAAAATATATAAAATATGATAAGGTTAGTGGTAAACCATTGGGAAATCTTTAAAAACCAACAAAAGATGACCAACAAGTAGAGAAAACAATTTAGCTATTCGAAGGCAAAGTTGGGATAAAGAGAGCATTTTCAAGATGGCAACTTGTAACGGATGGAGTTCCACAGGGATCAGTGCTGAGGCCACAATTATTTACAAATTACATTCATGACATGGGTGAGGTACTATGCCAACTTGGACACAAAGACTGATGGGAGGACAAGTGGCAGTGAGGGATAAAAACAGGTTAAGTAAATGAGCAAAGACTTGACAAATAGAATATAAAGTAGGAAAATGTGAGGTTTATGCATTTTGGCAAAAGGAATAGGGTAGCTGAATATTATTTAACTGGAAAGGGCTATAGAATGTTCAAGCACAGAGAGATTTGGAGATCCTCATTCATGAATTCACAAAGCTAGCCTACAAGTTTAGCTGGTATTAGGTGGAGCAAATGGAATACTGGCCTTTAGTTCAAGGGGAATGGAGAACAGAAGTAGGGGGGGTCTTGCTACAACTATATAAGACGCAAGTTAGAAAACAACTAGAATATGGTAAACTAGTCCCTTAGCCAAGGAATGATATGCTGGCATTGGAGGCAGACCAGAGAATAGAGGGACCTTCTTATGAGAAAATGTTGAGTAATTTGGGCTGTCCTCATTGGATTTTAGAAGAATGAGAGGTAACCTTAATGAAACAAACAAGATTCTTGGGGAGCTTAATAGGGTAGATGCTAGGAGGTTATTTTTGCCAAAATGGAGTCTAGGACGAGAGGCAAAGCTCAGATTAAAAGCTGCCCATTTGAGACAGAGATGAGGATGAATTTCTTCTGTCATTGGGCAGGGAACCCGTGAAATTCTTTATCGCAGAGGGCTGTTGAAGCTGAGTCATTAAATATACTCAATGCTGAGAAACGGATTTTTAATCAGGAAGTGAATCAAGGGTTGTGGGAAAAAAGCAGGAAAGTTGAGTTAAAGATAATCAGACATTAGCTAATTGAATGGTGAAACAGATTTGATGGGCCAAATGGCCTGCTTGTGCTCCACTTCTTAATTATCGTCTTAGTTATCATCCTCGCTGACCATCACACATACCATCAGAGACTGCATCCAGTGCGACTTTAAATGACAACTCCTTGCTGGCAAAATGACATGCCCATAGTTGAAACGTGCATTGCCTAGGGTTCAGAAAACATACCAGGGCACGAATAGCCAAACTGCCTTCCGAGCGGGGGAGGCAGAACCAGTCGCATATGGCCTTGGCATGATAGTGATGGCAGATACAGTCACGCCCAAATTAACACCCTGCTTTTGCTCACCCCTCCCCTTGGTGGGGGCATCCCTCCAGAATGCTAGAACATGTATTGCTTGTGATGTTTGGCTTGAGTATCAGTAACTCGCCAACTCCTCCCTATTCTGTGAAATCCCCTCACCATTTTGTCATCCTTGTTGCACCTGTGATCTTTTAGTGTCCCCCCTGTAATTTGCAGCATTCACTGTCTCCAATTTTCCCTGGAGCACGTGGACATTGAAATCTTACTGGCCCTGTACAGCCTTGCCCCTCTCCTGACAGAATGCACCTCCAACATGACTGTATGTTCCCCGCCCTGACCTTCCAAAACCCCAAGAATTTATAGTTGCTCCCATTCCTGTAACCATGGCTTATGCTACAGCATGCCCCCAGACTGAGCTTCAGGAACAAAATAGCCTTAGTATGGATGATGCTTTGGACGGACACTTAACAACCCCAGACTGACTGCAGGCCAACAAGATCCGAATACACTACGGAAACACCCCCACCCTCAGCAGGAAGTTTGATTGACCAGCCTTGTGGATATCAAGTAAGATGGAAGAAGCCAAAAGAGGATTGGATAAGTTACAGGAGAAAAGAAATAGCATTTCATCTAGCATCAGAGATGATAGGAACTGCAGATGCTGGAGAATCCGAGATAACAACCAAAAAAGAATCCCCCTCGTCCTCACGTACCACCCCACCAACCTCCGGATCCATTGCATCATCCTTTGACACTTCCGCCATCTGCAATCAGACCCCACCACCAAAGACATTTTTCCCTCCCCACCCTTGTCTGCTTTCTGGGAGGACTACTCTCTCCGTGACTCCCTTGTCCGCTCCACACTCCTCTCCAGCCCCACCACACCCAGCACTTTTCCCTGCAACCGCTACACCTGCCCCCACACCTCCTCCCTCACCCCAATCCCAGGCCCCAAGAAGACTTTCCACATCAAGCAGATGTTCACCTGCACATCTGCTAATGTGGTATACTGCATCTGCTGCACCCGTTGCGGCCTCCTCTACATCAGGGAAACCAGGTGGAGGCTTGGGGACCGCTTGGCAGAACACCTGCGCTCTGTTCGCAATAAACAACTGCACCTCCCAGTCGCGAACCATTTCAACACCCCCTCCCATTCCTCAGACGACACGTCCATCCTGGGCCTCCTGCAGTGCCACAGTGATGCCACCCGAAAGCTGCAGGAACAGCAACTCATATTCAGCTTGGGAACCCTGCAGCCCAATGGTATCAATGTGGATTTCACAAGCTTCAAAATCTCCCCTCCCCCAACCGCATCCCAAAACCAGCCCAGCTCGTCCCCGCCTCCCTAACCTGTTCTTCTCCTTCACCTATCCCCTCCTCCCACCTCAAGCCGCACCCCCATTTCCTACCTACTAACCTCATCCCGCCCCCTTGACCTGTCTGTCCTCCCTGGACTGACCTATCTCCTCCCTACCTACACTCACCTTTACTGGCTCCATCCCTGCCTCTTTGACCGGTCTGTCTCCTCTCCACCTATCTTCTCCTCTATCCATCTTCTATCTGCCTCCCCCTCTCTCCCTATTTATTTCAGAACTCTCTTCCCCTCCCCCATTTCTGATGAAGGGTCTATGCCCGAAACGTCAAGCTTTCCTGCTCCTATGATGCTGCTGGCCTGCTGTGTTCATCCAGCTCCACACCTTGTTATCTCTATTTCATCTAGCATGCCCTCTTTGAGATAACTATCCAATTAGTCTACTCTCCTGCTGTTTATCCATTGGCTTGTAAATATTTCCTTTTTAACCATACAAATATGAGGATGAAAAATCTGCTATCCTACCTCTACCTGCTAGTTTCGTACATCAAATTAGTGCTGGCAAGTTTATACTACAATCTGGTCTCCAATATAATCCAGGTTTGGAAAAGTAGGAAGCCCAAGATAAATTTCAACCTCACAACTGTTTGGTATCATAATCTACTCAAGATTGTTTTCAAAACAAACATGCATATTCCGTCCTTTGTTTCTATGAACTTTTTATTTAGTAATCACCAATTTTTTGACCTGAAGACACTGACTCCTTGCTGAAGTATGGCTTCACAGGCAACAGATGCAAGCTATGTGATCATACAGACCAACCCTCTTATTACCTGATTCCAACAAACGCAGCATTGCAGCAGAGGCTGCTGATAATAGCAGGAATGAAAATTCCAGACAATTTTTCTTGAGGTGAACCACTGCCATCTTATCTAAGTAATGAATTTAGTACAGACCAAACGTCAAATCTTCGATACTTTTTAAATTGCTGTTCCCTTGTGTAAAATGTTGCAACCATTTCTAGTTCACTCAGAATACATTATAGGAATATGCATGTGCCATTTCCTCAACTTGTTATTGTGCTCCAACTCAGCAGGATTTTTTTGAAAAAATTCCATTCAATAGAAAAAATGACAAAGTGTTTACTTCAAAGAAAGTCAATTTCAAAAGCTGTGAGAAACATAATGCATGCTTGCTGTTTTCTGCATGAATGTACTTTCAACTCCATTTGAAGGCATACAGTTCCACATACACCATGCATATTGTCTAAATGGCCCCTGCATGAACCCAGTGTTTCAGCAGGCTATCAAACGGTGGGTCAATGTTGACAGGAAGTGATGAGACTACTGTTTTAAAACTATATTAATACACAAGCTTCTTGCAGGAAGGGAAGCAATAAGGTCTTGTTTGGGAATCCTTGATGATCTTCAATTCCTCAACTTGGAGGTGATGAACCAATTTCAGTTCTGCTACTGCTGTTCAAGCTAATTTAGGAGCTACAAATTATACACTATTCTGAAAGGTTTGGCTATTAAATAAATTAACAGAGTTACTGGACCACTGTTGCGTTTAACTAATTCTGTGCCTGCTTTTTCATACAACCCGCTCACTAAAGCTTTTACCGTAAGGAACTGTGGTATTGTGCCATTGCTAACCATAACCGTTCATTCATATACTCAAAACTGGATTATCAGATTTTCTTAAGTTGCAAACATATTTAGTTCCACACTTCTGGACTCTGCATCTGTGACTTTAAAAAAGGGTACATGAAATTGCAAAAAAATGTTGTGAAAATAACCCATAGAACGTTGCTCACAAAGCTCCTGATACGTTTCTTAGCAAAGCATTTGAAAGTTTTTTTAAAAATATGCAGTATTTACTTTTTTTTAAAATGCAAATAAAATGAACATTGTATATATAAATATGAGTATATAAGTATTATAGTTGAGGTTTCTTCGGCCGAAAGTTTCCCAAGTTAACTAAGGGCTGGATATCTTTACAGGCTTCGTATATTACTTGGGCCATAAGTTAAGCTTTTACTAAATTCCAACAATAAATCTCAGAATTCTTTTCTGATGGTGAATTAGTAAAAAAAAAATTATTTTCCCTCAAAACTAAGAAAACGTCAACACACTCCACCCCTATATTGTCCGCACAGACTGTATATGTCATGCTGGCATCGGTGATTTGATGCACTTACTTTCAGAGTCAATTTTTTCGCAATTAGTAAAACAAATGCTTTTTAATTTGTTTCAAAGATGGTTGAAACTTCTTCATAAATTTTAATAAATAACTTTTATAATTACTAGAAATTTTAGACATGAGCAAGATGTCAAATCCTCCGTTCATGATTAGTTATGCAGCAAGGACTGCAGTGCAGTGGTACATCTAATTTTCTGATAGTCCCCTCAATGGTAAGAGTCATCAACGGTTCACTCAGGTCACACACAAAGGACATTGCAAAGCAAAAGCAAGATTATTACTACTACTAAGTAAATGATCTCCAATCTCAGGCAGTTCCTTAGGATTAAGGTCAACTTTCTTCCACTCTGGTTTGATGGGTTCTGAGATGGCTAATAAGTCAAGTGGGCGATTTCCAGACTCAGGGCATGTGATGTTTGAAGGGTGGGGCAGGTAGGTTGTTTGGAAGTTTGTGCATTCTGAATCCTTGACTTTGCCTCTGCACATTCCCGATGAAGTCTCTTTATGCATTTGACGACAATTCTAGAACCAACCTTTGTCACTTTAGTCAGTCACAAGCCATTGACTCCCAGAAGTTGATGGGGACGTCTGACCTCTTCAAGGTTGCTTTGAGAATGTTCCTAAAGGGTTTATGCTGTCCACATGGAAATCATCCACTGTGAATGAGGTCTGTGTACAGCTGATGTCTGGTATCAGGAATGCAATTTACCTGTCCAGCCCAGTGGAGCTGGTTTTAAGTGATTAGTGGCTTGATGCTGGGCAAATCTTCCTGGTGCACAGCTTTGCTGCTGAACTCCTTTTCTTGCCATCAGATTGGTGCCTCCAATAATATTCCATTTTCCCATTACTGGTTCAGAAACAAGCATAATGGCTTACTGAGATGACAAGGTGCAGAGCTGGATGAACACAGCAGGCCAAGCAGCATCATAGGAGCAGGAAAGCTGACGTTTCGGGCCTAGGCCCTTCTTCAGAAATGGGGGAGGGGAAGGGGTTTCTGAAATAAATAGGGAGTGAGGGGGAGGCGGATAGAAGATGGATAGAGGAAAAGATAGGTGGAGAGGAGACAGACCGGTCAAAGAGGCAGGGATGGAGCCAGTAAAGGTGAGTGTAGGTGGGGACGTAGGGAGGAGATAGGTCAGTCTAAGGCGGGCGGACAGGTCAAGGGGGCGGGATGAGGTTAGTAGGTAGGAGATGGGGGTGAGGCTTGAGGTGGGAGGATTATGGCTTACTGCCATTTTCCTACCTTTTCCACCTATCCTCGTACATTTCACCTATTCAAACAATCACCAATGTCCTTTTCAATGTCTCAACTGACTGTGCCTCCACCACAATTCCAGGCAATGCATTCCAGACCCAAAGCACTCATCAAATGAAAAATAAACTTCATACAACATTATTGCTATTTTTGCACATGACTTTAAATCTGTGCCCTCTTGTTCTTTATGCATTTACAAATGGTAAATTTCTCACTAATCCAGACCTCATGATTTCGAAATCAGATTTGTCAGATCACTTCTTAGTTTTCTTCACAAGGAGGACGGTCCCACTCCCATCTACCCTCACACCTGAATCTCCTCATCCTGGGAACCATTCTCATAGATCTCTTCTACACTCTCTGCATTGTGTATTCCTACAGCGTGGTTCCCAGATCTATACACATTACTTTAGCTGAGGTCTAAAAAATGTCTTGTATAAATTCAACATAAACTCTTGGCTCTTGCACATAATTAACTGCTCTCTCTACCTGTCATGCACTTTCAGCCATATGCTCACTCTACCAGCATGCGAATGTCCTTTTGGACTTCCATAGTCTTGTCTTCAGAGTGCTTCCAAATTTCATATTGTCTGCAAATTTTAAAATTGACCTCTCAACAATAAGATCTTTAATCTATTAGGAAAATCAAGGGCACCTGGGGAACTCGACTACAGATCTTCCTCAAGCCTAAAAAAGATATCCACTGACCTCTACCCTGTTTCATATCACTCAGTCAAACTTGTATCCACTTTGCCACTGTCCCTTTTATTCTACGAGTTACAACTTTTCTCAAGTCTGTTGTTTGGCATCACATCAACAGCATTTCTCTTATCAACCCTTTACGATAACATCATCAAAAAACTTCAAAATGTTAGTCAAATATGATTTCCCCTGTAGAAAATAGACTTTCATAAACATCCAGCTTTTTCCATGCAATTAATAATTCTAGAGTCATAGTCATAGAGACACACAGCACGGAAACAGACCATTCAGTCAAACCAGTCCATGCCGAACATAATCCCAAACTAAACTAGTCCCACCTGCCTGCTCCTGGCCCATATGCAGGCAAACCGTTCCTATTCATGTATCAATCCAAACGTCTTTTAAACATTGTAATTGTACTTACATCCACCACTTCCTCAGGAAGTTCATTTCACAGGCGAACAACCCTCTGCGTAAAAAATTGCCTCTTATGTCTTTTTAAAAGCTCTCTCCTCTCACCTTAAAAATGTGTCCTCTAGCCTTGAAATCCCCCATGCTAGGGATGTCATAGACATGTTTGACATGGAAACAGACCCTTCAGTCCAACTCGTCCATACCGACCACATATACTAAATTAATCTAGTCCCATTTGCCAGCTTTGCCCCACATCCCTCTAAATCCTTCCTATTCATATACCCATCCAGACGCCTTTTAAATATTCTAATTATACCAGCCTCCACCACCTCCTCTGGCAGCTCATGCTGTATATGCACTACTCTCTACATGAAAAAGTTGCCCCATAAGTCCCTTTTAAATCTTTCTCCTCTCACCTTAAACCTATGCCCTCTAGTTTTGGTGCCCCTACCCTGCAGAAATTACCTTGCCTATTCACCCTTTCCATTCTTTTCAAGATTTTGTAAACTTCTATAAGGTCACCCCACTGCCTTTGATGGTCCAGGGAAGAAAGCCCCAGCCTATTCAGCCTCTCCCTATAGCTCAAATCCTCCAACCCTGGCAACATTCCTATAGCAGGGAGTCCAGAATTGAATGCAATATTCCAAAAGTGGCATAATCCAATGTCCTGTACAGTTACAATATGACCTCCCAACTCCTATACTCAATACACTGACCAATAAAGGGAAGAATACCAAACACCTTCTTCACTACCCTGTCTACCTGTGTCTATAAGTATGAGCTGGACAAACACTGCAGGTCAGACAGTATCAGGGGAGCAGGAAAGTCAATGTTTCAGGCAAAACTCTTCGGCAGGACTGAGTCTGACCCTCTGTATTTGTCCAGCTCCAAGTTTATTGAGGATAGACAAACAAGACGCTGGAAGAACACAGAAAGCCAGGCAGCATCTGGAAAAAAAGGAGCAGTCAATGTTTTAATAGTACCTTCTTCAGGACTGGATGTGAGGGTAGGCCAGGTGCAGATAAAGAGTGGGGGAGAGTACGGGTGGAAGCGGAATGGTGGTGATAGCTGAACACTGGAGGTAGGTACGACCTGGTTGGTCAATGGGAGAGATGATTCTGATTGGTGGCTGGAAGGGAGGGTCAGAAGGTGAAATGGAAGGGAGGAGATGAGGCTGGAAGGGGAGGAGGGGGATGAGTGGGAAGCTTATTTGAAATTGAAGAACTCAGTGTTGAGTCCTCTGGGCTGGAGTGTGCTCAGGCAGAAGATAAGGTGTTGTTCTTCAAATTTGCATTTTGAGTTGCTGTGGCACTGGAGGGGGAGTGGGACGGGCAGTTGAAATGGGCGGTGACTGGGTGGTTAGGTTGGCCGTTACAGGCCAGGCAGAGATTCTCAGCGAAACAGTCACCTACTCTATGTTTGGTCTCACTGACGTAGAGAAGGCCACATGGGGAGCACCAGATGCACTAGACTAAGTTGGAGGAGATGCATGTGAAGCTCTGTCTCACGTGGAAGGTCTGATTAGGACATTGAATGGAGGTGAGGGAGGTGGTGTGTGGGCAGGTGTTGCATCTTTTATGATTACAGGGGAAGGTACCGGGTGGGTTGGCGTGGAGTGTGGTATGAACTAAGGAGTGGCGAAGGGAATGGTCCTAGCAGAAGGTAGAGAGGGGTGGGGAGTGGAAGATGTTCTGGGTGGTGGGGTCTGATTGGAGTTGGCGGAAATGTTTGAGGAAGATATGCTGGATGTGGAGGCTGGTGAGGTGGAAAGTGAGAACGAGGGGAACCCTATCTATATTGTGTTTGGGGGGATGTGGTGGTTAAGAGCTGCGGAGCAGGCAATGGAGGACACAAGGTGGAGGGCTGTCTGGATGACAGAGGAGTGAAAACAGCATTGTTTGAAAAAGGCAGATATCTGGGATGCATGGGAGTGGAACGCCTCTTCATCACAGCAGATACAACAGAGGTGGAGGACTTGGGAAAATGGGATGGAGTTTTTGTAGGATGCAGGGTGGGAGGAGGTGTAGTCTGGGTAGCTATGGAAGTCTGTGGGTTTATAGTAAATGTCGGTACATAAACTGCCGCCAGAAATGGAAACAGAGGGGTCAGGAAAGGGGAGGGAGGTGTCTGAGATAGACCAAGTGAATTTGAGGGTGGGGTGGAAGTTGTTAACAAGGTTGATGCACTGCTCCAGTTCAGCCTGAGTGCAGGATGCAGCACTGATGTAGTCATCAATGTAACGGCGGAAGAGTTGGGGAACAGTACCAGTGTACGTACTGAAGAGGGACAGTTCAATAACCGACAAACAGGCAAGTGTAACTGGGGCCCATGTGAGTGCCCATGGCAACCCCCTGGATTTGCAGAAAGTGAGAAAAATTGAAGGAAAAGTTTTTGAGGGTGAGGACTAGTTCAGCAAGGCAGAGGAGGGTATTGGTTGGGGGATCTAGATGGATCTGTTGGAGAGGGAAAAAACTGAGGTCCTGCAGGCCGTCCTTGTGGAGTATGGACGTGTAGAGGGATTGAACGTATATAGTAAAGATTAAGCACTGGGGGCCAGGGAACTTGAAGTTACTAAAGAGGTGACGGGCATGGTTTGTGTCCGGATGTAGGCAGTGAGTGCCTGGACCAAGGGGGAGAGAATGGAGTCGAAGCAGGAAGAGATGAGTTCGGTGGGGCAGGAGCATGCAGAGACGATGGATTGGCTGGGGTGGTTGGGCTTGTGGATCTTGGGGAGCAGGTAGAAATGGGCAGTGCAGGACTGGGGGACTATAAGGCTGAAGGAGGTAGAGGGGAGGTCACCAGAAGCAATGAGATCATGGACAGTGTGGGAGATGGTGGCTTAATGGGCCCGTGGTGGGGTCATGGTCAAGGCGCAGATAGGACATGGTGTTGGAGAGTTGGCATTCGGCCTCTGCGATATAGAGGTTCATCCTCCAGACTACCACTGCCCCACCTTTGTTGGCGGGTTTGATGGTGAAACAGGGATTGGTGTGGTGAGAGTGCAGTGCTGTACGTTCAGAGGGTGAGAGGTTGGAGGGGGTGAGGGGGGTGGAGAAATCAAGGTGGTCGATGTCACATTGCTAACTGCCAATGAAGAGGTCCAGGGCGGGTAAGAGGTCGGCTGGATGGTGTCCAAGAGGAGGAGGAAGGTTGAAGGCAGGAGAAGGCGCCCCCAGAGGGTGGTTGGGAGTCTTTATTGAAGAAGAAGGCATGGAGGCAGAAGCAGCGGAAGGAGAGTTCCACATCGTGGTGGGCACGGAACTCGTTGAAGTGGGGGTGGAGGGGCATGAGTGTGAGCCCTTGACTAAGGACAGACCATTCAGCCTCCGAGAGTTTGAGGTCCAGGGAAATGGTAAATGTGTGGCAAAGCTCATGAGTGGGGTTTTGGGGTTGGGGGGGGTCTCAAGGAGGCTGAAGGAGGTGGGGGGAAAGGGTGATAGCATGTGATGGGTGAGGGTTGGACACGGTATGATGGGGGTGAGTAGTTGTGGGAGAGGAAGTAGGGTAGGAGGGTAGTGGGCCCGGATGTAGGTGGGGAATGTCTGGACCAAGAGGAAGAGAATGGAGTCGAAATAGGAAGTGAGGAGTTCAATTTCCAGCATCTGCAGCCCTTACTGTCTTCCTGTCTACCTGTGACTCCACTTTCAAGGAACTATGAACTTGCACCTCAAGGTATCTTTGTTTGGCAACACCCTCCAGGACTGTACCATAAAGTACCATTCTATTCTGAATAATTGTTTTGAGAAGCTTCCCCACCACTGAAGTTAAATTGATTGGACTATAATTGCTGGGCTTATCCTCATAGCCTTCTTGAACATGGAACAGTTGAATGGCTATGGCCACAATTAGTTTACTTTTATCTATGATTATGGAGAAAATAAACTATCTTGGGGCCTGAATTAGAGTTTGATGACAAGCTGATGATTGGTCTTTTCTCATTATGAATTAATGAGGTAGCCAATGAGAACGCACAACTGACACAGACAGATTTCCATTTTCCCCTTGTTTTAGAATGGAACATGATCATTAGAATCCCATATTGCTTGGTGTGCTAATTTAACTTAGAATACTGACTCCTTAAGTAATAATTAAAATGAAAAGGCAACTAGAGTATGGGGGATAACAAGGTGTAGAGCTGGATGAGCACAGCATCAGAGGAGCAGGAAAGCTTATGTTTCGGGTCTGGACCTTTCTTCAGAAAATGAATCATGAAGGGTCCAGACCCGAAACGTCAGCTTTCCTGCTCTTCTGATGCTGCTGGGCCTGCTGTGCTCATCCAGCTCTACACCTTGTTATCTCAGATTCTCCAGCATTGGCAGTTCCTACCATCTCCGAATAAAGTATGGGGTCTATTTTAGTTAGCATACTGCACTAAGAACCAGTATAAAATAAGGTCAGTGTTTCATTTTGTTATGTACATGTTCCTTCCTCTTCTCAGGAGAATTGTTTTTTGTGATGAATGAATAATGCATTTCCCAAGTTTGTATAAGAAAGATTAAATATTATGCAAAGAATGTTACCATTCACTAACATTCCTACACAATATAAAGCAGCACAACTGCCTGAGGTAATAATTATCTGCTCTAACGACACAGCTACTACAGAATATGGAACACTCTCAATAATAGGTAGGCCATCATTACAGCTTGTCTAGGTTTGAAGAAGATTTAAACACAGACCTATGATTAGAAATACCACGCAATCATTAAAATGCCACTTGCTACTTGCAAACAAACCTAAAATATAAAGCAAAACATATGAACTTCCTTATTAGAAATTTTCTTTTAAGGTTTGTGACAGTTTTCATAAAGCATGTAGCTGAAATCTGTGCAATTACTTACCAGATTATACAAACTGGCAGAAAACAAAGAAAATTGCCAACAATAGTTCCTGCAAAAGGCACATCAGTTTGTAATCTCCTGTATAATCCTTTGTGAAAGTATATGGATGAGAAAACACAATAAACCTATCTACATTATGCTTTCCTTGATATCACAAGATACTAATACAACTGCGATCGTATCAGCTATTACCAGGCAAAAAAATTCAGCATTAAAAATTAAACTAAAAGCCACCATTACAGGAGAATTTCCTGAAACTATGCACCCAGTGTTGAGCCTTACCACTTGGAAAAGTCTCAGAAGTTTGGCAGCAGCTTTGTATGTTTTCCTAATCTTCCATTTAAATGTCCAGAAAATGGTGCACAGTATATATATACCTGAATTTGTAATCTGTGCTGTTGGGCAAGTAATATTTCTTACCAGCAATGCAGAGTTTGGAAACTACGTCTTACATTTTTACACATAATACTTCTTCCTAAATTTCTTGTGCAATTATCCAAGAAATACAGGCAACAACAACTTGTACCTGGAGAGCACCTCTTAATGTAGTAAACAGGTCCCCATTCAAAAAGAGCTAATGGGATAAATGACTAAAGGTCTAGCCCATGACATAGATTTTAAAATGCATCTTAAAGGGGAAAAGAGAAGTACAGAAGAGGAACAGTTTAGGAATGGTGTTACAGAATTTCAGGATGAGGCAGCTGGAGATTGAAATCAGAATGCAAAAGATGGCAGAATCTCAGTAGATATTGTGACAGGGTGTGGATTCAGAGCTTGTTACACAGATACAGGTGATGAGGCCATGGAGGGCTTTGAAATAAAAATCAGAATTTTAATATCAAAGAATTACATTGCCAGACACCAAAATATGTCGGTGAGTGCAGGGCTGATAGGTGAACAGGGCATGGTGCAAGTTAGCACAAGCACTGCAATACATTGGAAGACCTCACATGTGTAAAGAATGCAAGCTTCGAGAAAAATATGCAATGATGCTACATAAAGAAAGAAGGACTGTTGACAGGAATACCATCATTTCCAAATATTGAATCAAACATTTGGAGGAGAAATTAGATCACACACACTGCCAGTTTCTCTCTCCTTCTCTCCCCATCTTGGGTAAGCAATGCCGAGGTCACATCTGTGAGGATTTCTCCATTGATATCGTGGAGAAACATCATGTGGTTAACAGATCAAGGAGCTGCCTACTCGGGTTTTAGCCCAATCTGCTGAAGATGCAACTTTAGAAGATAGGTAGAATCATAAAAATAGAGACTGTTCAAGATGATGCAGTTTGTATTTAAATAGGCTTTTTAAACAAACATTCTCCATTTTCAGAACTGGAAGATGTATTTTTTGGGATGGCGATAGATTTAACTTTACCTTGAGGTATCATTTTAAATAACAAATCAATGTCACAACAGACAATCACCGAAAGGGGAACCATTACGTCTCCAATTACACAATTTAAACATAAATATCAGTAGTCATAATTCATGAAATAGGTCTTAAAAGAGAAAGGAACATAATAATAAAAGTAGGAACGTAAATGAAAAAAATGACTGGACATTCAACAAATTCTACACTTTCATCACATACAATTATGGATATTTTGTGCTTCTAGCATGCACAAGCGTATGGATTACAAGGAACAGCACTGTAAAAGGAAAACAAGACGTTTTCGCTTTGTCTGTATCCACTGACAGTTTCAAATGCTCTAAGATCATGTACTGTATAGAAAGACAGTTCCACTGATGGTGTGCCAACCACAGTAACAGATGCGTATAACCAACTGTGCCAACATAACATTGCTTAAACCACCAGTTCTTCTAAATTTGAGTGACACTGCCAAGTTAATCCAAATCCTGCCAAGTTTAAAGAGAGCTTTACTCTTATTGCTGATGTCACTTGGAAACTGGATCGAAAGTTCCCAAAATATTTCACTTACAGTTGTCAAAAGGACAAGATTACAACCTTTTCAGTCTGGCAGAGAATTTGAATGCAAACATCATAGATTGATCTAACCGTGTCCCGTAACTCAACTAAAAACATCATGAGAAAATGTCCTTCCTTTGATCAGTGTTTACTTTTGTATTGCACTGGCAAAATAATTACTTCTTAAATGACTCTGAATTTCCATGGGATACTGTGAATGATAAAAGCTCAGTCTTAGTCCATAGCATGGATTTCAAAGAGTGTTCCTTTTCCAAGAATTAAAAACTGGCAAAGCGCAACTGACTGTCATATTAAATGGTTGAGGCAAATTATGTTGATGTAGTTAAGAAGAGACTTGATATTTATCATATACGAATACACACATATAATATTAAGCTGACAGAGAAGGAAAGGACAGGCCATGAGAGGTACAGTGATTGACCTTGAAGGATATTTGCGTGCAAAAACCAGTACACACCTATTGGGTCAAGTGACCTGTTCCTATGCTGTAGAGTCTATATAATACTGCAGCAACCCAACAGGAAACGAGTAAGCTCTGCCTCTAAAGTCATCCAATCTGCTCCCAACATATGAGTGATGTTCTCACTTGATGTCCACAAGTGCAGTTTTCAATATAAAGTGATAGATAGTGAGCAGAAGCTGCAACCCTGACTGATCATTTTTCATTCATACCCTAGTGGTGCTGAGAGTAATTATGCTGCTGTTCCCATACAGACAAACTGGCTTGACAGAAGTTAATCTGAGAACTTTTATAACCTACATGATTCAGCTAGTTTGCTCAAAGCATCTTGAGCAAAGCGTTTGAGGTTTATCATACTTTGACAATGTTGCTAAGCAGTTAACTTTCTCCATGGTTTTCAGAACTTTGTAGCAGTGGCATAATCACACATCCAACATGTTGATTTTAACAAGATTTATTTCTGATTCAATTGGCCAGGAAGTGACACAAGTTATTCTTGATCGCCTACTTATTATACAGATAGATAAATTACTGTCAATTGCCTCGCTTAACAGGTTTGAACCCCCAGACTTTGCTAATCTCAGCCAAAGTTATTTTGTGTCTCAGTTTTTAGAGGAAGGAAAGGGAGCCACCCACATTCTGCCTTAAATAAAGAGGCTCAAACTGCAAGGAGCTATGCAGATTATCACATTGCAATGAAGTTTGTTTGAAGATTTTAATGAAAATGTTACTCATTTACATGCCATATGATTCTCTCTTAAGTAATCAAGATTTCCTTAGGGAATAAAAATTAAATAGTATCTGTTGTAAATTTTTTCTTTAAATTACCAGTAATTTACTGAGTTTGGAGAGAAGGAAAACAACATTGAAGAAGTTCCATTGAAGATTAAGCTATATGTAAATACAAACTGTTGCCAAAGGGGAGAAGAAGAGGAAGGAAAGAAAATTATGGCAGCTACATCTACACACAAGTAAAACAATGCACTAGATGAGCTATATAATTCCAATTAGCTTCTAATAGAAGAAACAAACCATATGTTTCTACATTACTTCTGTCAGTAGTTACAAATGAACTTTAATAAAATTTTACACTGCCAGTTAAGAAATGATAATCAGTTAGGAGGATATGGCTGCATCAAGTCTTCTGCATTGCATGTACTTAAATAATCAGTAGAATCTGCTTAGCATTCCCATATCTAACTTTCACTGACATTCCTATAAATGAGTGGAACTCCCCTAACTTTGCTCACAGTAAATCAGATTGTGGGCTGGTTAAATTATAAGTAATATAAATAATAAGCATGGGATTATTTTGTTAATTGGAGTTTAGGAACATGAGGAGATTGTTTAGCCCCACCTGTTTGTTCCACCATTCAGGTGGAGCACAGCTGGTCTATGACTTCAACCTTTGCCTCATTTCCCTTAATACCATTAATAATGTCAAAGTTAAAACTAATAATTGTACTGTGTCAATGTAAAATATAGGCTAACCAGATGAATTCCTTTGTATGATTGATGTTTGGACCATCATGGATTGTAACAGTTTTAAAAAGGAACCAGGCTCAAAATAGCCACAGGCTTCACCTGACCCACAGTTTGGTCAACATGGATTAAACAAGAGATAATAGGTACTGCAGATGCTGGAGAATCCGAGATAACAAGGTGTGGAGCTGGATGAACACAGCAGGCCAAGCAGCACCATAGGAGCAGGAAAGCTTGACGTTTCGGGCCTAGACCTATGTCTCTTAAATTCTAATCAACAAAAACTTTCAAATACAATCCTTGAAGTCCTGGAGTCCAGGCTTCCTGTCGGAGGTGGGAATCAGGACTAAGCCCAACTTGCATCTCTATACATTTCCAACTTGCTGGGAATGCAATTTTGCCATCCCCGCAGCCTTAACTGTGCTTAAGGCAAGTATGATTCTTTAGAGCAACAATGTAAGTATTCTTAAAACTTACAAAACTTTAAAAAGATGGATTTCATTGAAACGCTCATGAATCAGTACTCCTCCATGTCAAGCACCACTCGGATGAAGGACTGAAGATGGCAAAGGCACGGAAAGCACTCGGGGTGGGGGGGGGGGGCGGGGCGTCAATGTCCACTACTAAAACTGGCTTGGCAGTATCATTACTGACTAAGCTGATAAAGTGCTAAAGAACATAGCTACTAGACTGGGTCTGCAGCAAGCTGCAAAGGAAAAGACACAAGGGAAAAATATACTTCATCTTATCTCTTCCAATGATGTGCCGGTTAGGTGAATTGGCCAGGCTAAATTGCCCTTTAATGTCCAGGGATGTGCAGGATAAGTGGATTAGCCATGGGAAATGTGGGGTTATGGGCATAGAGTCGGAAATGGGGGGGTTAGGAATGCTTTTTTGTGAGTCAGTACAGAATCGACAGGCCAAACTGCCTCTAAATGCAGTGTAGGGATTCTATGATTCTCATCCTCTCAAATCTGCAAGTCGCAAAATGCATCTGCCATAACAAGCATCCTAAAAATGACCAGTCCTCTCCACAGTCCTTGTGAAGATGAAGTTCCATCTTCACAATGAGATTTCTTTTTCCTTTGTTCATTCACGGGATGAGGGTGTCACTGGATAGACAGCATTTATTGCCCATCCTTAATTGCCCAGAGGGCAGTTCGGAGTCAACAACATTTCTGTGGGTCTGGAATCACATGTAGACCAGACCAGGTAAGGATGGCAGTTTCCTTCCAGATAGGTTTTTCGTGACAATTAACAACGGATTCTCAGTCATCGTTACATTCTTAATTCCAGATATTTATTGACGGGTTCTGCCGTGGCATGATTCGAACTTAGGTGCCCAGAACGTTATGTGGGTCTCTGGATTAACAGTCCAGTGATAATATCATTAGACCATCGCCTCCCCCTAATATGATGCATTGTGTTGCGTTGCACTGTCACCATGCTAAATCGGACGGACTTCAAACAAATTTAAGAATTCAAGACTGGGCATCTATAAGGCTCTGCAGGCCCTCAGCAGCAGCAGGATCATACTCAAACACAATTTGCAAGCTTAAGGGGTGGCATGTCCCCATACCATAATTATCATTAGCCAAGGGAATCAACCAAATTCAAAGAAAGTGCAGGAGGGCATACCTAACAATTAGGTGATCTATAAGCCTGACAATATTCTGGCAAAAGTACTGAAGGTGTGTGCTCCAGAAGTTGCCACATTGCTAGCTAAGGTGTTCCAATAGAGCTACAATACTCATATCTACCAAACAATATGGAAGATTGTTCAGATATGTCCTGTGCATAAAAAGCAGGAAAATTCCAACCTGTCAATTAACAGTCAATTTCTCCACGCTCAAACATCAGTAAACTTACAGAAGATGTCATCAACAATGCTATCAAGCAGCACCTGCTCAGCAACAACCTGCTCACTGCCACTCAGCTTGGGGCCCACCAGGTCCATTCAGGTCACAACCTCATTACAGCGTTCATTCAAACATAGACAGAAGAGCTGAATTCCAGAGGTGAGACAGGAGTGACGGCTCTTGACATCAACGCTGCATTTGACTGAGTGTGAGATCAAGGAGCCCTCCCAAAACTGGAATCAATGGGAATCAAGGGGAAAAAAGTCTCCATTGGTTGAAGTCTTACAGGTAAAGAGAAACAAAGCAAAGCAATTCCACCAGCAGAATACGTCTTCAAATCAAGCAATGACAGAGAGTGGAGGTATCTTCTTTCTACAAGATATCAGGAACTTACTTGAAGGAAACTCCTTTTATCATTCTCTTGATAGCCTGCAGCTTACTCCTATACCCTGCATTCAAAAACATAACTAGCACTTTTGAAATGTCCCTGACAAAAAGGGCCACAGTATCATTTCTCTTCAGTCTACCTATCCTCAACACTCTAAACATGCTGATTGTTCAGGGATATCTCTGAACTGCATAACTCAGCAGTTTAGTCAGAAAGATTGCTAGGACAGCAAGCAAATAGTGCTGCAATAAGGAGATGCTCTTTTGAGGTTGGTGTAAAGTCACACTGGTCATCCATACGAAAAGAAGTAATGTACTATGTTCGAATTGTTCTATAATAAGAATGGCTTTACTGGCTTTGACACCAATGAAAAAACTGTAAAAGCATCCCTGATTTTAACAAGCATGCATATTCACCTCATTTTATATCTGTGCCTCTGTCAGTACGCCATACGACACATTGTGGAAGACAGGCGCCAACTCTCTGACACCCACCGGTCCAGGAACTCCCCACCTACATTCCGCACATTACCCACATCCTCCACCTCCTGCAAGACTTCCAATTCCCTGGCCCACAAAACTTCAACCTCAACCTCACCATGGACATCCAGTCCCTGTACACTTGTATCCCCCATGCAGATGACCTAAAAGCCTTCCGTTTTTTCCTCTCCTGCAGGCCCAACCAGTCCCCCTCTACCGATACCCTCATTCACTTAATAGAACTTGTCCTTACATTCAACAACTTTTAACTCCTCCCGCTTCCTACAAACTAAAAGGTTGCCTGTGGGCACCTGTATGGGTCTGAGCTATGCCTGCCTCTTCACAGGATACGTGAAACAGCCTCTCTTCCACTGTTGTATCGGCACTATCCCTTACCTCTCTCTCCGCCACATTGATAGCTGTATTGGCGCTGCCCCGTGCTCCCGTGATTAGCTTCAACAGTTCATCAACTTTACCAACACCTTTCACCCCAATCTCAAATTCACCTCAACCATCTCCGATACCTTACCCCTCCTCCCACCTTTCTGGACCTCTCCGTATCCATATCCTGTAACCATCAAAGCACCGACATCTATTTCACACCCACCGACTCCCGTAGCTACCTTGACTACACCTCCTCTCACCCACTCTCCTGCAAGAATGAGATCCCTTACTCCCTGTTCCTCTTCCTCCACTGCATCTACTTCCAAGATGGAGCATTTCCACTTCCAGACATCCCAGATGTCCTGCTACTTCAAGAACCACAACGTCCCCCCTCCATTGATTGAAAACGCTTTCAACTGCATCTCTTTCATTTCCACACATCTGCCTTCAAACCCCCTTTCCCTAACATATGAAAGACAGAGTCCCCCAGTCCTCACATACCACCACATCAACCTCCGCATCCAGTGCATCATTCTCTGCCACTTCCACCACCTGCAATCCAACCTCATCACCAAAAAGATATTTCCCTCCCCACCCCTATCTGCCTTTTGTAGGGATCTCTCACACCGCAAGTCCCTTGTCTGCTCCACACTCCCCACCAACCCACCACTCAGCACATTTCCCCTGCAACCATAGGAGGTGCTACACCTGCCCCTACACGTCCTCACTCACCTCCATCCAAGGCCCAAGACAAACTTTCCATATCTGACCGGAGTTCATCTGTACATCCTCCAGCCTGGTCTTCTATATCCATTGCTCCTGATGTGGCCTCCTCTACATTGGTGAGACTAAGCACAGACTTGGTCATCGATTCACGGAGCACCTGCGCTCTGTACGCCATAATCAACGACACTTTCCGGTTGCTAACCGTTTTAACTCCCCCTCCCATTCCCTTGGTGACATGTCCATCTTGGGCCTCCTCCAGTGCCACAATGACACCACACGTAAAACGGAGGAACAACATCATATTCTGCCTTGGGAGCCGACAGCCTGATTGCCTGAATGTAGATTTCACCAGTTTCAAAATCTCCCCAGCCCTCGTCTCATCCAATGTCCAATCCTTCCTCTCATCCCCGACTCCTAGACCAGGCACAACCTGTCCATCTTCTTCCCCACCTATCCGCCCTACCCTTCCCAATGACCAATCCCCATTACCTCTGCCTGCATCCAAATATCACCATCCCAGCTACCTTCCCCAGTCCTACCCCTCCTCCTGTGGAAATTATCTATCATCAGTTCTGAGGAAGGGTCACCAGACCCGAAATATTAACTCTGATTTTTCTAAACAGGTGCTGCCAAACCTGTTGAGTTTTTCCACAACTTCTGTTTTTGTACCTCTAGTTAGACCATGGAGAATGCTGTTGTACCTGTACATAAAATTCCAGTAGACCATAGTTGGTATGACCTCAGACCTCTGGAGGACACCCAGTCATCAAAGACAAATGGGGAAGCGCACTCAGCAGATTGCCCTCCACCTTAGCTGCTGATGTCAGATGTTGAGGATGCACCAAGGTATAGTGGTTATAAGAAAAATCTGAAGACATTATGAAAGCATAAATGTGGTGCAGGTGTTTTTTAAAAAGCTCAATTTGCACATTATATTGTTTCCATTCTATTTACATTGTCACAATTATAGTGCAAATGGACTTTCAATATTCAAATTTTATAACTTGACTTTAATACTCATGACTTTCGTGAACTAAGAATGGTCTTAGAAGGAATACTGCTGACTTAAAATGAATTCGGTGATCACCTGACAAGCCCAGGCACCCAACATGGAACATACAAAACTGGCTGTGTTGGAATTACTATTTCAATCAAGAGCCACTGAAACTCATTCAGGTATCATGGTATTTGGTGCTTCTGTTTATACACACTTGTATGATAACTACACATATTCAGAGAAGAAAGGCAATTTACAGCTATCCAGTTTGAAATGAAACAAGGGCACAGACACCAGAAACCTCAAGGGAATAATATATCGACAGCAGCCTTTGAGCAAAAAGAGACAGAAAGCAACACGGACTAAGAACAGCAAGGGTACTGGAAGCTCTTTATTCGCTGGATCTCACTCACAAAAACACTGGAATTTGCATTCCTTAATTTCTGATTTGATTAACTAAATTTCACTTATGTTGGTTACGTGCTAAAAGGGGAAAAATGACAAAACCTGTCGTGATTGACCAAGAGGAATGTTAAAAAAAATCCTCCTGATTACTCCTTGTTGTAACAACGCATCAATCATAATTTGTTCGGACGAGACAAGAAAGAGAGCTGAATGTACTGGCATACCTCATAGTAGCCACCTGTTGATAGCTACAGGGAAATCAGGGACATATAGATTTCCTTAAAATAATGAATATGTTCTTGTCATCAACTTTTGCCATGCTGTCTTGCTGACCTCATGTTTAAAGGATTTGATGAAATCATTCACATGACAGAAGGTGGCATCAGTGACCTCTTCCATGCACCTCTGTGTAGCAGCCTGAGAAATTCCATGTACGTTACTACTGAAGTCCTAGAAACAATTACTGGCAAAAGACTGAGTGCCTCAGACACAGGGATCATGCCAAGTCCATGCCTGTCTTGCTGCAGGCTCCTACATACTTCTGAGGATACAGTTACATGCCAGTGCCCATCTTCTACAAAGCCTTCCTTGTATGCTTGTTTCCTGGCTAGATCTCCCTCTGATGCTGCTGCCCTGGTCTTGTAGCTTCTGTTGTTGACTGGTGATAGCATGCCTTTTACATATCCTTTCTGCCTGTTCCCAAGCTTGATAGAATATTGGCTGTGCCAAACCCAGAGCAAAGCTATCAGATAACTCTGTGAAGGATGAAAAAGGCAGACATCATTGAGTTGATGGCTTTCACCCAAACAAATGCAGAGCAATGACCTTTTCGAATCCTCCCATGGTCCACACGCAAAACTCATCCCATTTCCCCTCCCTCCCAAGGTGGCCTTCCACCACTTAGATCTGGACACTTGCCAGTTTAATCATTCATTCAGAGCAATGGACAGGTATAGAAACAGAATCACCCACTCACCTGGAACCCATCACTCCCTGACTCCTTTCTGATGTCTTCACGTTTGAGTCCATCACCATTGACTGCACAAATATCATGCGTACCTTCCCTCTGTCACCCTCAAACAGTCTACTATCATCCTTAACACTGACAGTGACAGTGGATTAGCCATCTGCCCCCACTTATATCTTAACCCCTCACATCCTGATAGACATCACTTCTCTGGAACGCCCTGCCAATTTCATTCTAAACATATCTTTACAACCCTTTGACTCACTCTGTGACCTTCCACTATCCATAGCTCAGACTGAACTTGCCCCCACACATCAAGTCCCACTCACATCAGCACAACTGTGGCAAGTTTATTTTAGTTATTGGTCATTTTGACACTTTCGTGTCTTGAAATCAATGGAGTTAGTAAGTGTAAATTATAGTAAGATAAAAGCTCTTTAAAATTTCACTTTGGTATGAAAAATTATTCTAGCTAATTTTTGAGATATGAATCTAACAACGCAATCTACCTGATGTAACCAGGACTGTAGGGAAAGGAAGGAGAAACCGTAGGAAAGGGATAACCAGCCATGGATAACTAAGGAAATAAGGGAGCGTGTCAAAATGAAAACTAATGCGTACAAAGTGGCAAAGATTAGTGGGAAACTAGAGGATTAGGAAATCTTCAAAAGTCAACGTAAAGCCATGAGAAAAGCTATAAACGTAAGATAGATTATGAGAGTAAACTAGCTCAGAATATAAACACAGACAGCAAAAGTTTCTACATAGACATAAAATGAAAAAGAGTGGCTGAGGTAAACGTTGGTCTTTTACAGGACGAGAAGGGGATTTAATAATGGGAAATCAGGTGTTGAACAGGTATCTTGTGTCAGTCTTCACAGTGGAAGACACAACTAGCATGCCAATAATTGATGACGGGGAAGCTATAGCAGGCGAGGGCCTACTAATGATCATCATCACTAAAGAAGGAGTATTGGGCAAGCTGATGTGGCTAAAGGTAGACAAGTCTCCTGGTCTTGATGGAATGCATCCCAGGTTAATAAAAGAAATGGCGGGGAAAAAAAGCAAATGCACTCGTGGTAATTTACTGAAACTCACTGGACTCTGGGGCAGTTCCGGCAAATTGGAAACCAGCAAATGTGACGCCACTATTTTTAAAAAAAAGAGGTAGACAAAAGGTGGGTACCTATAGGCCTGCTAGCTTGACTTCTGTAGTGGGGAAAATGCTCGATTCTATCATCATGGGAGAAATAGTGAGACATCTGGATAGAAAATGTCTCATCGAGCAGACATAGCATGAGTTCCTTACAAGCAGGTCATGTTTAACTAATTTACTGGCATTCTTTGAGGACATTACGAGCACACTGGACAATGGGGAATTGTTGGATCTGGATTTCCAGAAGGCATTTGACAAGATACTGCACAAAAGGTTGCTACGTAAGGTAAAAGGTGCATGGCATTACAGGTAATATATTAGCATGGACAAAGGATTGGTTAACCAACAGATTGCAAACAGTGGGGATAAATGGGTGTTTTTCTGGTTGGCAATCAGTGGATAGTGGTGTGCCTCAGGGATCAGTGTTGGGACCATAATTGTTTACAATTTACATAGATGATTTAGAGTTGGGAACCAAGAGTAGAGTGTCAAAGTTTGCAGATGACACTAAGGTGAGTGGTTGAGTAAAAGTGTGCAGAAGACACTGAAAGTCTACAGAGGAATACAGATAGGCTAAGTGAGTGGGCAAGGATCTGGCAGATGGAGTACAATGCTGGTAAATGTGAAGTCAACTATTTTGGAAGGAACAACAGCAAAATGGGCTATTATTTAAATAGTGAAAATTTACAGCATGCTGCTGTGCAGAGGGATCTGGGTGTCCTTGTACATGAATCACAAAAAGTTGGATTGCAAGTGTAGCAGGTAATTAAGAAGGCAAATGGAATATTGTCCTTCATTACTAGAGGGATAGAGTTTAAAAATAGGGAAGTTATGCTACAGCTGAATAGAGTTCTAGTGAGGTCACACCTGGAGTACTATACTCTGTATAGTTTTGGTCTTCTTACTTGAGAAAGGATGTACTGGTACTGAGGGGGTGCAGACAAGGTTCACTAGGTTGATCCTGGAATTGAGAGAGTTGACTTACGAGGAGACATTGAGTGGACTGGGACTAAATTCATTAGAATTTAGAAGATTCGGCAGGGATCTTTTAGAAACATATAAAATTATGAAGAGATGAGGATAAGACAGAAGCAGGAAGATTGTTTCCACTGGTAGGCAAAACTAGAACTAAAGTGCATAGCTTCAAAATAAGGAGATGCAAAGGATTGTGAATCCATGGAATTCCCTGTCAAGTTAAGCAGTTGAGACTACCTGGTTGAATGTTTTTAAGGCAAAGACAGATAGATTTTTGAACAGTAAAGAAATTAAGGGTTCTGGTGAGCCAACGAGTAAGTGGAGCTGAGTCCATAAATAGATCAGCCATAATCTTATTGAATGGCAGAGCAGGCTTGAGGGGCCAGATGGCCTACTCCTGCTCCTATTTCTTATGTTCTTATCTTCTTATGTAACCCTGATCAGTTTCATTCCACCATTTATACTGCCATGGAACCCCTTGGGATCCAGAAAAATTTTTGCACAGAGTGTTTAATATTCTACTTTATGCAGATGATGTCCAAGAGTCAGAGTTCTACAGCATGGAAACAGACCCTTCAGTCCAACTGTCCAAGGCAACCAGATACACTAAATTATTCTAGTCCAGCATTTGGCCCATATCTCTCTAAACCCTTCCTATTAATATACCCATCCAAATGGCTCTTAAATGATATAATTGCACCCAACTCCACCATATCTTCTGGCAGATCATTTCATACATGCACCACCCTCTGCATTGCCCCTCGAGTCCCCGTTAAATCTTTCCTTTTCCACCTTAAACCTACGGTCTAGTTTTGGGCTCCCCTACCCTGGGAAAAAGACTTTGGCTGTTCATCCTATCCATGTCCCTCATGGTTTTATAAACTTCTATAAGGTCACCCCTCAGTCTCTGATGATCTAGGGAAAAAAAAAGCCCAGCATATTCAGCCTCTCCTTACAGCTCAAATCCTCCAACCCTGGCATCATCCTTATAAATCTTTTCTGATCCCTTTTAAGTTTAGCAATATCTTTTGTATAGCTGCGGGACCAGGATTGAACACAGTAATCTAAAAGTAGCCTCACCAATGTCCTGTATAGCCGCAACATGACATCCCAAATCCTATCGTCAGCACACAAACCAATGAAGGCAAGCATGCCAAACACCTTCTTCACCATCCTGTCACACCTGCAACTCCACTTTCAAACGAATTATGCACTGGCACCGCTATGTCTCTTTCTTTGGCAACACTCCACAGGGCCCAACCATTAACTATCAGAGATATGTCTAGGTTTACCTTGCCAAAATGCAACACCTCATATTTATATAAATTAAACTTTATCTGCCAATTCTTGGCCCATCTGATCAAGGTCCCGTCATACTCTGAGGTAACCTTCTTCTTTGTCCACTATGCCAACAATTTTGGTGTAATCTTAAAAACCTACCTCCTATATTCACATCCAAATCATTTATATAAATGACAAAAAGCAGTAAACCAAGCACCGATCCTTGTGACACAACGATGGTCAAAGGCCTTTTGTCCGAAAACCAGTCCTCCACTACCACCCTTTGTCTCCTATCTTCAAGTCAATTTTGTATCCAATTGGCTAGCTCCCCGGCACTCTATGTGATCTAACCTTGTTGAATGCCTTGCTGATGTTCACATCGACATCGTCCACCACTCTGCCTTCAGCAATTTTATTTATCACTTCTTCAAAAAACTCAAGTCAAGTTGCTGAGACATGATTTCCTATGCACAAAGCCATACTGACTCTGCCTAATCAGTCCTTGCTGTTCCAAATACATATCAATCCTGACTGTCAGGACCCCCTCCAAAACTTACCCACTGACATCAGGCTCATTGGTCCATTGCCTCAGGAGGTGGTTGAGGTTTAGATCTTAGATTTCAGTCTGGGATCTTAGTTTTATTTATTTGTCACATGCACTAAGTATAGGAATACGTAAGTACAGTGAAAAGTGCACAAAGTCACCACTCACTGGCACCCACTTGGTTAAAAATACCAGATTTAACAGAGCCAAAAGGTATGCAACAATGGGGGTTCAGATTTCAGAGTCCCAAGTCCCATCTCCACAATGGTGCAGGCGCTGCTCCAATCGCTAGGACACCAAGGAGGCCACCGCCACTGCAATGCAAAAGGCCCAGTCTCACTGCACACTGCAGCCGCCTCACCGGCTGATACAATAACAACATTTAAAAGGCATCTGAATGGGTACATGAACAGAAATGGTTTACAGGGATATGGGCCAAATGCTGGCAAATGGTACTAGATCAAGTTAGGATATCTGGTCAGCATGGACAAGTTGGACCGAAGGATCTGTTTCCGTGCTGTACATCTCTTTTAATCAAACTAGAAAGCTGGATATCGACATTTTAATCAAACTAGCAAACTGGATATCAACATTCATTTCATAGGAGGGACAAATCTATGATGACAGAATGCTCGCTGTTTCAGTAAGGACCACAGCGCAGAGGAACTACATGCGTTGTCTCAGAACTGAGGAAGGGTCACTCAACCTGAAATGTTAACTCTAATTTCTCTCCACAGATGCTGCCAGACCTGCTGAGCTTTTCCAGCAATTTCTATTTTTGTGTCTGGTCTCTCCGCTATTCTTCCAATTTTAAACATCAGACTGCTGTTAGGTTCAGGAAAATTTTCTGGCTCAGGTAAACTATGCCTTAGGCCAACTTATTTTGCTCCTTGCAGCTCACACTACATTATTTTTTACAAAGTTAAGGGTAATCAACTCAAGAACGTTTGTTTTCAGTGAGTGAATGGAAAGAATAAGCAGAGTAGTAGCTGGCCATTCTGATTCTTAAAAAAAAACTATGAAGTTGCCTTTAGGCTTAAGCAAAACAGGAAATCAATGTTGCAGGATTACTTTGTCACAGAATCAATTTTAGTGAAGGAAAGCACACTTACCTGAAAGACTTCAGAAGATTTTTTGAAAAATTCTTGACTATGTGCTTGATTTGATTATTTAAAGGTAATCGTGACAGCAGCAGCATTGATGTCTGTGAAACATCGAATAAGTTCAGGTCAGAGCATCACTTTATATTGTGTTAGTGGTAGCTCAATAGGTAGCACTCTTGCCTCAGATGTCAGAACGTCATGGGCTCTAAGGCTGACATGCCAGTACTAAGGGAAGTGTATCCTTCAGATGAGACATTAAACTGATGGCCTGTCTTCCCATTTGGTCAAAAGTAATAGATTCCATAGCACTATTCCAAAAAATTGCAGAGTTGTTGTCCCTGGTGCCCTAGTCAATATTGATCCCTCAATCAACCTCACAAGAACAGATTATGTGGTCATTAACACATTACCGTGTACCAGTTGGCTGGCTGTGCTTCCTAGGTTGCGATGATTGCGACACTTCAAAGCTACTGCACTGGTTGAAAAGTGATATGGGATATCCTCAGGCTGTGCAAAGTGCTACAGAAATTGAAGTATTTTTTTCTTCACGTAAAAAGGTAAAGTACTTAAACCAAAAAATTTGCTGAAATTTTCGGCCACTTTAAGAAAAGTGGGGCGAGTGCCATTTGATTAGGTAATGCAAGTCTAGTTGAGACATTTACACTTATATGGTAAGCATGACGCAGAAGCAGTCAGCAAAATTGGTGTACACCATATACTGGTGGTCACTTTAAAAAAAAAGATAGCTTCTACTAATGAGTATTGAAACAGCTCAATGATAAATGGCTCCAGCAAGAGACATCTTATATAAACCTGATTTCTTTTGAAGAACTAGTCTGTTATGCTGGTAGATTTAACTGTTCTTTCATTTTCCTGTGTCTCTTTGGCTCTACCATTTGTTTCACTATTCACTGTAGTACAGTTATCGCAACTTGGTTTACTGTGTATACTCAAGTAATAGTTGATCTTGTATAGAAGTTGAGCCCTGACATTTGGCCACAAAATCCTTATTTTTTTTTAATATATGGCAACCCTGATACACGGCCAAATAAATCCTAACTCTGTTTAGCCAATACTTGCTCACCATTCCGTAATGCAGACTCTCTCACATTTGCCACTTAACCTACTCGACAGTTGGCTCATGGCTTTCTTGCCAATTTATCACACTCATTGCTTCCCTGAAATGTTCTCATACTCATCACTTACCCCTTGGTTCACTGGCTTGCTGCTTTCTCTCCTGAACTCTTGCAGTAAGTGAGGGCTCAGGAGAGGGATGGAAAAGTGAGGAAGCAAGGGAAAGGAGGTGTGAATCTAGGGAAGTGGTAGATGCCGTTTCAAACTGGCACCATTCAGGTCATGCACACTCCAAAATTATCACTTGTTAAGTTGACCCTAACTTTTTGCCCAGGCATTTGGTCTCAAAAACACAACTTTTACTTAGGTAGGTTAACTTAAAGCTTAAGACCAAACTATGAACTGTGATAGTGAGACTGTCACGTAAACAAAATCTGTTAAATATGGAGCCATCACTATTTCATACTGACAGTCAGAGTTTTAGTGTTGATATATCATTATCTGCTAATAGATATTAATAGTTACGTACCTTAATTGTGCCATAACTTTCAATTCTGCACTGTCGCTTGGTTTGAAAATGCTGCCTACTAAAGGTCACGAGTTTCTATCATGGATCTTCATGTGATAGACAGGGCAATTCTCAACCTACAGATCTTTGGGCACATTGGTCAGGATGTCCCAGGAGGGAGTGAAATCCAGAGTTCAGGATTTGTTTCATTTTCTTTCATCCTTTGCCATTGCTCTGTCTCATTATCAAGATATTTGGAATCAAAACGTGATGGACAGGATGCCATTTTCAATGACTGGTAACAAACTCCACTCAGTCATTAATGTTACAGCTGCTAGACTTCGAGGGACATTCAGAGTGTTTTTGAAGCATTTTCTTTGTCCTTTACTAAAAAATGGGTCATTTGAGAGTTGAGAAAACACAATCTGGCTCGGGAATTAGTTTTCAGCCATTGGGATAGCGTCCAGTCCATTGAAATTGAATTTTCAAGAATTTTGACTGAATATGTGTGGAGCTGGCTTCAGAAATGAAAGTAGCATTTGTTCAGTGTTCCTCCCATTAAATCTGGAGGACGCAGCAGAGACTGTGCTGATATAATTTTTTAGGCACTCTTATGTGACAAATATACACAGTACTTGTCTCACTGTAGTACAGGAATTTGGTATCAAAAACTGTAGTCCCTACAGGGATCAAGTCGATGATCTTTTCAGCAGGCACCCATGCCCTGCATGTATTGAGTGATGGAGACAGCACATAAATCCTTAAACCAAGGAAGTGCCAAAGGGTTGATCCAGGAAGCTTCTGTACTTGTCCTGCTGACCTTCAATGTATGTATTATCATGAGGCCATGCAGAGTACATTTTCTATCAGCAAAAAGATACAGTTGGCATTCGCTTTTCCAGCCAGCTTTTTCCCAATAATTCCTCTCCAGACTTCAGAATTACAGGAAACTATAGCATTTAAAATCTCTATGTATGATAACCATTTCTTCTTCTAGGATGACAGTGAGGACTTAAAAGTCAGAACAGATTTTTTTCTTAACATCTTCAGCAGAGTCAAACATCAGGGGAGAAACACTGATGATGTTAGTATATAGATAATGGCTGAGCTGTAAATGAAGTCTCATGGGGCTTTCATAACAGAGTTTGGGAGTTGTGGCATCCAAGACTCTGTTCCAGATGGCAAAGCCAACTCTGTAAATACAAGGGTTGCTAACAGCCTTTCCTATTTGGTAGAATATGTGTAGAATTGAATTATTTTTCAATAATTTTGACCTGATCAAACAAGTGACAAATTAAGTAATGTTTTATTTGCTTGTGGCCTGTTGTAAAACAATTTCTGTAAGGAAGAATAGCTATATGGTCCAGGTCAAAAGTAAAGTGAATAGTTTATGATTTACTGACTTGTTTTATGGCCCAAACTAATGTAAAAATTAATATATGTGAAAATGCTTTGAGATACTGCAGTGATTGGGACCAGGTGGACTTCGTTGACTACAAGGTTCTTGATTGAGGTTTTTAAGCTGGGCCAAACAGGAAAGTCTTGGTTAACCAATATAACGAGGAGATTAAAATCTCCTCAGTTGAGGACTGACTTTTGGCCACAGGTGTAATGAAGTTGTTCTAGTGTTGTAATTTAAAGTATTTAATAGACCTATGTATATCAATTTGTATGGTTATTTTGTGCCTTATGTATTTTGCTTAATTGTGCAATGGCACGTTGTTAACTCACTGTTAACACACTTCAGTACTGTAACAAAGTGTGATTTTTTTCTCATTAACTTTATTCCATTTGGGGAATGAAAGAAGCCCATATGGCAATCAATGTGGATTGTATCTTAAGCTCAGTCTATGATTATAATTGACTTATGTCCTATAATCGAAGTTGAAGTGAATAGCAGAGAAACAACTGAAACAACGTAAAGCTACAGTTTGCTCTACCTTAATGTCAGGACTGGGCCATGGCTAGAAATCAAGTTTGTTCAATGCACCAGAACTTTAAAAGAAAGACTTCACTTTGACTTTTATCAGTCACATGCTTAATGGATGATTGAGTTTTCAATTGGACCCCAGTTACAGGAATTACAGCATTCCAACTGGACAAAGTGTAACAAAAAGCAACATAAATAAAAATCGAAACCAGTAAATGCCACTACAGGGAAAACCAGTAGTACTGAAGGTACCAGACCACAAGGTTACCAGACTAGAGAGTGCTGGATTTGGGAGGTACAACCTGTATATGAGTCCTAAAGAATTTTAGAGCCAGTGGTTTCTTTGAGAAAATGTATAAGCTTATATCTTGCTGTCAGCAGAGAAAAAGGTTGCTCACCGCTAATTTCACAGAAGTCTGCCCACAAAATCAAATGACCGGTGTGGGTTTTGACTTATCCTTTCCTGTAGCAGTTTAAATTTGGCACCAAGTCATGAGGATCTCTTGGCAGCAGTTAAGCCGACAATTACACTAAAACATTCGTACACAGAAAATTAGGAAGGTGAAAATAATTCAATATTCTTTACTTTTAATTTAAATTTTCCAAGATAAAATAAATGGTAATGATTTAAATAAGATAGAAGGTAGAATAAAGATAAACAAACAATAAAGGAAAGATCTAATAAATGTGGGCATTTCTGGACTATTGTAAAGAAATTTGTCATGCAAGGATATAAACTTAGACTTTCAGGGCCATAAGGATGCTGAAAAATAATTGTGAAATTACGAAACAGCTAAAATATTGAGTCATTCAACAATGTACCATTTTTTCAAGGGTTTTTACAGAGAAATTAACAGTGCAACAGTGGAAAATCTAATGAATTGACAAGATTTTACACTGACAACATTCAGGGATGTAGGCACTTCAATGATGTACCATTTAGAGAAGTATAGAATCACCAACATAAAATTTTGAGATTCCAAGCTATGACACGCATGTGGAAACACCAAACACTGCTGTCAATTTAAGTAAGGATGGACAATGTGGACGCTTTCACTGTCATTAGCACTGTAAAATCCAGGCCATTGTTCAATGGTTTGTGTCCTACTTCAATAACCTGATTAACGCGAGTGAAGTGAATTAGAGGTTGTCATCTCACTTGCAACAGACACTTTAAGCTGGCTGTACATGCCGCAACTTCTCCGAAGCTTACTGCAACATTTGTAAGCATAGGACCCCAGGGCTGAAAATATAAGGAATTGAACTTTAACACAGTGTTGCAATAGAACCTCTGGGAAAAAAAAACTTCCAATTGTTTCAGGAACAAAAATAGAAGTCGCTGGGAAAGCTCAGCAGGTCTGGCAGCATCTGTGAAGAAAATATCAGAGTTAACGTTTTGGGTCTAGCGACCCTTCCTCAGAACGGACCCTTCCAAGGAAGGGTCACCAGGCCCGAAATGTTAACTCTGATTTTCTCTTCACAGATACTGCCGGACCTGCTGAGCTTTTCCAACAACTTCCATTTTTGTTCCTGATTCACAGCATCCACAGTTCTTTTGGTTTTTATTAAGATGGATTGAGAGCGGGCCTTTATAAACTTATTTTGACAGATGTTAGCAGCAGTTCCCCTCTGCCAAATGGCATTTTGGCTTTCAGTAATGATTGGGAGCAAAGTACCCCTTTGCTTCTCATAATTGTCTCATAATTGGACCATTCAATGCTTGATTGTCCAGCCTTGCTGTTCACTTAGCTTCTGAACTGCCTGCCCCACCTTGCCATGTAAACCTCAGCCCAAAGAAACTGAGGGTGACCCCGAGGCTGAAAATCAAAACTTCTCAGAATCACAGAAATGTTATACATCAAGGAGACCATTCGGCCCTTCGTGCCTGCAGTGACTTGTTAAATGAGCATCTTTATCTCGTGTCAATCTCCTCTTTTTTCACCATACCTTTGCACATTTTCATTCAAATAATCATCCAATGCCCTTCTTGATTGCCTCAATTGAACCTGCCTCCAACACACTTTCAGTCAGTTCATCCCATACCCTAACTACTCACTAAATGAAAACATTTTACTTGATTAATCCTTGCTTTTTTTGAAGGTCACTTTAAATCTATGCCCTCTTGTTATGTTCTTTTCATGAGCAAAAACAGTTCTCCCTTTCAACTCTGTCCAGCCCACTCATGGTTTTGAAAACTTCCAATAGATTTCCTCTAAGCCTTCTTCTCTTGAAAGAAATCAGTCTTATCTTAATATATCCTCATTATTAAAGTTCTACATCCCTACAGCCATTATAGTATTCTCCAATGCATTCATTTCCTTCCTACAATGTGGTGCTCAGAACGGTACACAATACTCCAGCTGAGGTCTAACAAGTGTCTTGTACAAGTTCAACATCACCTCCTTGTTCTTGTACTCTATGTTTATTAGAATTTAGAATTTATTGCATATGTACTTTTACAAGAAAAATACAATGAAAAGTGTTATAAGTCGCCTTACCATGGTGCCTGTATTAATGTCAGAAGTCATAGGTAAAGTCATGTGTAACTATAAAAGTAAAACAAAAGTTCATCACAGTCCATTTAATGGCTCCTGGTTTCGGAGGAAGCCGATCAATCCACGAGAACACCACGCCAGGATGAAACTGACACAAAGGGCCACCAGAAAAACTGGGCCAAAAGTCTCTGCTGAAGAAAACTGCTGCTGGGACAAGACCACCACCCCTGACAAAAGATGCCACACTGGACTGTCGGAATACCAAGCCAACAGCATCCACTGAAGAAAATGCCAAGAAAGAGACCGCCAACTTGGATGAAGACACCATGCTTGGCTGTTAGAACACTGGGCCAGAAGCACTCACTGAAGACCAAGCCGGACTGCTGACAAGACATCAACACCGGACAAAACTGCCATGCCAGGAGACCACTCCGCAGGGCTAAGACCACCACGCCGGGAAAAGACTGGCACTCCAGACTGCCAGAAGCCACCCGTCACTGAACAAGCTGAGGATACTGTGTACTTTACCTACTGCTCTCTCTGCCTGTCCTGTCACTTCAATGATCTGAGAACATATACAATCGGGTCCCTCTGCTTCTGTACCCTTCTATTTGAAACAAGACAAATGAGATAGAGTCGCATGATCTCAGTATAAGTTGACAAAGTCTACTGGTTCATTAGATGACAATGGCTTAATCTAGTAGCTGCGAAAAAGCAAATATTTGCTGCTGTCTTCTTATTTGAAGGTAACATACACCATTCAGAATGAGTTGAGAAGATTCTGCAGTGTGTGCCATTTTCGATGAAAATTGTGCCCTTTTTCAACTGGTTGTGTACTATTGTCAGCTGTAGATCAGGCTAGATCAGGAGTTGAAATTTTTTCTGAGGAAGACAGAGTTCTGAAAGACTTTGCGATTGGGAACAATTACATATAGGGTGAGTAGGCTACCAAGCTAATTCATAAGGTTCGTCTTGGCTGCATCTGCTATGTAAAGTTATTAGTTTCAACTAAGAAGATAATGTTTACATTAATATTGCTGTCAAGGTCAAGTTCATCATGGGCTTACATGGAGAGTAAAGATTTCTATCTGATCTAAATTTCACATAACGCAAAAATATTACATTTAGGCTGTGCAGATCATCTGTCTGTCAAGCACAGCTTCCCACAGTGAATTATACTTACAAATAACTACTGCTTTTTGAGTGACATTAAGAAGTTACTGAACTACAACATATGAAACTCTCACTTACTTTAAAGGAAAGATCTTGGATTTTCAGACCTAGAAATCTGACATCTAGATTTTTAGTGTGTGTAGTAAAGAACGGTTTTGTGACTATTATATTGGACTGGTCTACTACCATTCAGTCTATATAAGAAATTCAAATCTTTCAGGAAATATCTACATCACAGTAAAAAACTTTCAGGAAGCTTAATGATTATAGATGGTGTACTTACATTGCAAAGCTGTCTTCAAAAAAACACCTGTTCCTTAGCAGCCCAGCCCATAGCTGCACTCCAACAATTCCAAATATAAAGAAGACAAAAAAACAAAGGAGAAGGACATTGCCTAACATAGGCAGAGTATCTAGCAGTAAAGTCACTAGTATTCTCATACCTGAAAAATACAGAAATGCAAATACACAATTAGTGTAAATTTTCTTTCAATTCAAAATAACTTTGATGACCAATTCAACAGTTTTTTTTGTTTCCTTCTGGTTCAGTAGAAAATGTTGAATTAAATCCTGCTCTTTGAAAAGTACGAAAATATAATGTTACATGTTTCTATAAAATACAGTCTGCCACAATACGATTACATTTTAAAGGAACAATGATACATTATAATAAGTTAAATGACAACCAACCCTTTGTCTTCTACTAAAATAGAATAGAATATCAGATGTGATTATTAACTGACGGCATAATAATCCACACAATATATCTCTTGCCTATAATACATTTGTGCTGCCATGCAGAACTTGGTGAAAGAAAATTTTCAAAGTATACACAAGCTTAGTCCACAAGGATATCTACAGCTCAGCTGACAGTAGAGAGTACAGACTGATCACAACCCACACTTGTTAAGATGTGGCAAAGACAATTCTACTCCACAAAACAAAAGACCATTTAAAACCTGGATCCTAACTCACACAAGTTCCATTCAGCCATCACCTCTTGGCTTGCTGGCATACACTGCTTCCTGGTTAAACAACAATTTGCTTTCACATCCCTCCATAGTCTCACCCCTCTCTAATTATGAAATCTCCATCAAGGCTATAATGCTCCAAGATTTTGGCACTCCTCTAACTCAGACCTCTTAAAACATTCCATATTTCAATTGTTCCACTGTTAGGTTCCATACCTTCAGCTACTAAGGTGCTAAGCTCTGAATCTCCCTCCACTAATACCTGCACCTCTGTTTCCTTCTTTAAGATGCTCTTAAAACTTACGTCTTTGCCAAGCTTTTGACCACTTGTCCTGATTATGCAGCCTGGAGGCAAATGCTTTTAAGAATTTTCCTGTGAAGCACCTTTGGGTTTTTTAAATTACATTAAAAACAAATTGACCTTGTTGTTGTGTGAAAGGATCTTTTGGGTATTGGTAGGTGAAGTCAAACCACCTACAACGTCATTGCAGCTGAAATTGTTTACTAAATTACCTGGGGTACTTAGATCGAGGTTGTGGGCTCGATGGGCCGAATGCCCTCTTTCTGCACTGTACAGATTCTCTGATTCTTGCAGTTTGGGGTGAAGGATGAACCACGAATAAGTTTCAGCAGAAGAAACAGTTAACTTAGGTAACATAATAGGGTTTATTGTACCTCAGTAACTGTGTTCCGTATTCACAATCTCATTCAAATGTCCAAAATTAAATTTCACTGGAGTCGTTTAATAGTCGGTAAAAAAAAACTATTATTACAAATAATGGGTTGGAATTAAATCCTGAATTAAAAAGAATGCCATGACTACTCTCTACTCTCGAATAAATCAAGAATGTGAAAGCAAATATGCCTGTGACCATTCTGAACTACAGCTTGAAAAAAACAAGGAATAAGAGATGCTGTCTTTTAAAAGTCAAAACATAACAGAGACAAACAAAATGTTCTAACGCTGTCTATAAATGATTTATTTCAATAATGTGCTGGAATATCTGAAAGCCCATGGTCAGAAATGGTAACAGTATTACTTTTATTTGCTTTTAAATGATTAACTCCAGCCCTCTAGACTGTCCTCAACCTGACCTGATGTTTACAAAAGGAAAATGTTGGCAGACTTGATCTTATTCAGTAAAAAATTCAATATGAAAAACACTAGGAAGAAAGGGCCTAAAGTTCATGCTATGAAGTTCTGAGTAAGAATACAAAAACTATCTTTCTATTTAAGATGAAACAATCATCCTTCCAGACTGTTGTATAGCAAGCCTCAACATATTTTTGTCAAGAAACATGACACAATATTGAAATGTATTCATTTAAAACGAGCTGACAACTTATGAAGACGAAAATAGAACTAAACGTTGTTTTCATGGTCAGCATGTAATTATGCCCTTCAGAGACATACTCATGACATTATAACTAAATCATACTATAGGACCTGAGATCTCAAAAGGTCTCAAACTCCATCTTATATCAGGATCACTTGAGGCATGACACTTTCGAATCATAGAATCCCCACAGCGCAGGAAGAGGCTACTTGACACATCGAGACTGCACCAACCTTCCGAATAGCAATCCACCCAGACCCACCCAGTCCCACCCTATCTCTGTAACCCCGCATGTACCACAGCTAATCCACCTAGCCTGCATATCTCTGGGCCCTACGGGACACTTTAGCATGGCCAATCCACCTGACGTGCACATCTTTGGACTGTGGGAGGAAACTGAGGCACATGGTGGAAACCCACGCAGATGTGGGGAAAATGTGCAAACTCCACACAGGAAGCAAGTGTGTCTATTGTAATTAGTAGGTTAATGCTTACCCAGACACTTGAAGAAGAGGAATGTAATGTTTACATAAAATAGTTATAATAAATACGTGTTGGCACTTACAGTACCATGACATTCATGCCCAATTTCTCATGGTATAGGAAATAACATAAGCATTGCTGCATCAGAGTAAACATTCTGTCAGAGACAAACTCACACCACGGTTGCATTGTTAGCCATTAATAAAAGGTTTCAATATTTTGGTAGTATGTATTGTGAAAATTAAATGAAGACCAACTGGACAACACTTTTAGACAACAGAGAATTTGAACATTGAGAGAGCTTCTCATCTAGAAGCAGCATCGGTTTCTGGACAGATCTGTAGATAGAGTAATAATCGCCTAAAAAACAGAGATCATTTCTTTTTCATTAAAATGTAAATTCTTCCAAAGTAAAATAAACCTCTAAGATTGCCTTAATTAAAAGTTTAAATAAATAAGAAGAATACCTGAAGTGCACTTGGGCTGGAGCACAAAGGCCATTGAATACAGTACAGAAAGCTGGAAGGCCTGAATGCTCTGTTCCTGGAAGTTGATATCAAGTCACAGGCTCTCATAATAACAGCTACAAAGTCTTTGCTTCTAAGGAAGGAGTCATAGAGTCATAAAGCGCGAAACAGACCCTTTGGCCCACCTCGTCCATGCTGAGTCCAAGTTTCCTAAACTGACCTAGTCCCATTTGTCTGCATTTGGCCCACATCCCCTTAAATCTTTCCTATCCATGTACCTGTCCAAATGTCTTTAAATGCTGTAATTATACTCACTTGTACCACTTCCTCCGGTTCATTCCAGATATACATCATCCTCTGCGTAAAAAAGTTGTCCCTCAGGTCACCTCTTAGCCTCCTATGCTTCAGGGAAAAAAGTCCCAGCCTCTCCTTATAACTCAAACCTTCCAGTCTCGGTAACATCCCTATAAATATTTTTGCGCCCATTCCAGATTAATAACATCCTTCCTATAGCAGGACGACCAGAATTGCATGCAGTACTGCAAAAGTAGTCTTATCAATGCCTCATACAGATGTAACATGATGTCCCAACTCCTGTACTCAATGCTCTGACTGATGAAGGTAAGCACGTCTTCTTCACCACCCTGTTTACCTATGATGCCACTTTCAATGAACTATGAAAGTGCAACCCTAGATCTCTCTTTTAAAACACATTTTCCCAGGGCCCTACTATGTAAGTCCTGCTCTGGTTTGTCGTACCAAAATGCAACAATCTAAATTAAAATCCATTTGCCATTCCTCAGCCCACTGGCCCAGTTGATCAAGATCCCGTTGTACTCTTAGATAATCTTCTTCACTCTCCATTATACCACCAATTTTGGTGTCATCCGCAAACTTAGTAACCATACCTCCTACATTCTCATCAAGATCATCTATACAAAAGATGTGCAACACTAGACCCAGCTTGTACAAGATGCACTACAGAAATTCACCAAAGATTCTCAGATGGCACTTTCCAAACCCACGACCACTTCCATCTAGAAGAACAGGGCATCAGGCATATGGGAACACCAACACCTCCAAGTTCCCCTCCAAGTCACTCACCATCCTGACTTGGAAATATATCGCCGTTCCTTCACTGTCACTGGGTCAAAATCCTGGAATTCCCTCCCTAATAGCATTGTGGGTCAAACCACAGCACGAAGACTGCAGCGGTCCAAGAAGGCAGCTCACCACCACCTTCTCAAGGGCAACTAGGGATGGGCAAGAAATGCCAGCCAGCCAGCGATGCCCACATCCCACAAATGAATAGGAAAAAAAGCACCAATCCTTGTGGCACACCCCTGGTTAGAGGCCTCCAATCTGAACAAGCCTCTACCACCACCCTGCCATAGTTTTAATTTATGTTGGCACAAAGTCAGGATTTCACGACTTTAAAATCGTGTATAACAGAAACCTCACGATGGAATGGGCATCCAAGTGACATCTTACGGAATTAAAATCTATGCTCAAACAATGCATGCAGTTTTATTTTACAGAGAAAGTCAGCAGTGATCCTGAGAAAAGAGCATGAAAACCTTTTGCTTGACATTGGCAAGGTGACAGAATTAACACATTCAGTCTTTCTATGGATGATCAAAAAAGTCCAGAAAACACGTGTGAAGTTCTCAATGACTGGCTCAAAGTAAGAATCTACTTCAGAACTGATAACATCTACCCACAATCACCACTCCTGTTAAAGTCTACGTGTTTGGAGAACAGTACAAATCATGGTTTCGGTATGGCTTTGCAGCAATGTTCTGCTAAAGACCTACGAAATGCGAGTTGTAGCTGACTTGTGGGTGTTAATTTTGGGATGAGTAATGTCAGGAGTCATCCCCAAAGAATTGGAGATGCTAACAAGTACTCTTTACAAAAGGGAGTGAACTCGAAACTTCTGTCCTCATAAAACATTAGCCCATCTCTCACCCTCCAACCCATTTTTGATCCTTACAGCTGAAATTAGCACAAAATGGTGAACTCAAGAAAGTATGAGGGGTCACTTTTTCACGCGGAGGGTGGAGCGAGTACAGAATGCTAGAGGAAATGGTGGAAGTGGGGACAATTACAATATTTAAAAGGCATCTGGATGGGTATATGAACAGTAAGGAATAGGGGGATATGAGCCAAATGCTGGCAAATCAGACTAGGTCAGATTTGGATGTCTGGTCGACGTGGACGAGTTGGATAGAAGGCTTTCTTTCCATGCTGAATGACTCTATAACTTGAAACTGAAATTTAGAAACAGTTATGCATTTGTTAAAAGGATTCAACTAAACCAACTATAGACACACAAATAAATTAACCTTAGAAGCTTTTAGAAAAAAATTTTCTAAATTATTTTATTATTCTACTGTGTTCGAATGCTGTAGCTTTCTAATGTGTTATAGTTTGGTTGCTGGAGATTTATAGAATTAGGATAATTAGGATAATGGAATTGTAAAGGTCACTTACCATAAAAACCGTCTGACAATGGTTCTGCTAGGCTTCATGATATAATAAGATCAAGCAACACAGGAGACAGTTAAAGCTACATTTTATTTGGCATTTGGAGTCTTAAAAAAGGACAAAATGCTTAAATATCAAGGGACACTTCCCCCTGCCACAAGCCATGAAGAAGGTTACAAAAACTGACCTACAATCTGTTCTAGAGATAATAGGAACTGCAGATGATGGAGAATCCGACATAACAAAGTGTAGAGCTGGATGAACACAACAGGCCAAGTAACATCAGAGGAGCAGGAAAGCTGACGCTTCGGGCCTAGACCCTTCTTCAGAAACGGGGGAGGGGAAGGGGGTTCTGAAATAAATAGGGAGAGAGGGGGAGGTGGATAGAAGATGGATAGAGGAGAAGATAGGTGGAGAGGAGACAGACAGGTCAAAGAGGCGGAGATGGAGCCAGCAAAGCTGAGTGTAGGTGGGGAGTTAGAGAGGGGGATAGGTCAGTCCAAGGAGGACGGACAGGTCAAGGGGGCGGGATGAGGCTAGTAGGTAGGA
>JAHRHZ010000023.1:14154342-14184923 GCA_024137785.1 Ginglymostoma cirratum | reverse complement strand
CTTCATCAGAAATCATTTCTGATGAAGGGTTTAGGCCCGAAACGTCAAGTTTTCCTGCTCCTATGATGCTGCTTGACCTGCTGTGTTCATCCAGCCCCATGCTTGTTACAAAGGAAAAGGATGTGAGATAACACTGTCAATAAAGAAAATTATCAGTGTATTGGTAAGTTGTGATATAGAAGCAGTAGATTGTGATGTGAAATCAGTGTAGGGTTAAATAAGGATCAGCAAGGAAAAGAATTAATTGGTGGGAGTAATCCATAGACATCCAAAGAATTGCCTCTCTGTAGGCTGAAGTATAAAATGGAAAATAATGGAGGTGCGTCATGGGTGCATAATAACCTGCACATTGACTGGACAAATCAGATGGGAAAGGTAAAATGGGAGACAAAGTTAAAGTGCATTAATGGTTGTTCCTTAGACCAGTACGTTGCACATCCTCCCCAGGAACAATCTATTTTAGATCTAATGATGTGTACTGAGGTAGGATTAATGACAGACCTTGTAGTTAAGGATCTGCTGGATGGCAAAGATCACAACACAAAGTTTCAAATTCAGTTTGAGGGACAGCAACCCAGATCTCAAACCAGTGTTCTCAACTTAAATAAGGGCGATTTACAGAGGTGTGAAGAAAACGGGCTGGGAAAATAGATGAAAGGGAAGATGCATGGATGAGCAGCAGCAGACATTTAAGCAGATATTGCGTAATGCTCAGCAAAGATACATTCCAGCCAAAAAGAAGAGCTTGATCAGAAGAATGAATCACAAGTGACTAACAAAGGCAGTCAAGGAGACTAAGGCATACAAAATGATGAAAAGAAGTAGGGCAGAGGATTAGAAAATTTCGTTAAAAACTAGCAACGGGTGACTAAAAAATTAATAAAATGGGACAAAATTGATTATGAAAGTAAATTGATAAGAAATATAAAAGCAGCAAGAGCTTCAACTGGTAAAAGAAAAGGAAGAGAGTAGCTAAAGTGAGTGAGGGACTTCTGTAACATGCGACTGGGGAAAGTGATAACAGGGAACAAGGAAATGGCAGATAAATTTATATCAATATTTTGCATTGGGTTTCAGGGAAGAGGACACCATAAACATCCTAAAATATCAGATAAGCATGGTGGTGATAGGAGGAAAGGTCTTATAACAGTCTCTATCATGAGGGACAAAGTATTTTAGAATCTGATAGGACTGAAGGCAGGCAGGTCACCAAGACCTGATGATCTGCATCCAAGGGTTTTAAAGCAAGTGGCTGCAGATATAGTACAGGCATTGGCAGAAATATCCCAGAACTCATTAGATTCTTGGAGTGTTCCAACAGACTGTAAAACTGCCAATGTGTTCATGAAGGGAGGGAGACAGAAAGCAGGAAACTATAGGTCAGGTTCTCTAACATTTGTTGTTGGGAAAATGCTAGAGTCCATTATTAAGGAAGAAATAGCAGGATATTTTGGAAAACTCAATTCAATCAAACAGCATCAACACAGTTTTGTGAAAGGAAAATCATGTTTAATAAATTTGTTAGACTTCTTAAAGGGAACTGGTAGATGTAGGATATTTGGATTTCCAAAAGGGATTTGTAAGGTGTCACATAAAAGGTCACTGCAAAACACAGGTGGTCATGGTTTGGGGAGTAATATATTAGTATAGATTGACAATTGGTTAAAACACAGAAGACAGAGGTGGCACTAATGGGTCTTTTTCAGGTAGGAAAGACATCACTCGTGGACATCACAAGGATTGGTCCTGGGGACTCAAGTTTTATTCAATATAAATATGAATCCACATTTGCTGATAATACTAAATAGGTGGAAGGGCATGTCATGACAAGGACGTAAGGAATCTCCAATGGAACACAGAGAGTTTGAGCAAGTGGAGAAAAACTTGACAGATATAGTTTAATGCAGGGAAGTGTGAGATTATGCACTTTGGAAGTTAGAATCAAAAGTCAGATAATTATTTACACGGACAGAGACTCCAAAAATTTTCAGCACAGAGGGATCTAGGAGTTGTTGTGCATGAAATACAGAAGGTTACTAAAGAACGCCAATGCTGGAAACAATACTCCTCTAAGTGAGAGGCAGTTTACTTCAGGGGACGAAGTTTGGTGCCATAACCACGGAAATGGCCTGCATGGGTAAGAGGCATTGTTGACACGAAATCAGGTCCCACGATGTACAAAGTTTGGGTAGGTAGGCAGTCCTGAATAAGCACATGGACCACATGAAAGCTGCAAACTTGCAATCAGAGCAGGAACAGAACATACCTGACTTCTCAGAATAGCTGGAAAGGCTGTCGGAACCTGTGGGTTCTACCCCCTCTGTCTGAGATGGATACGGTGGCTGTCGCAGCATTGGCGCCTTTACCACCTTAAGAACAGGTTGAATTTCTTCCAAAATGTTCCGGCGCAAGAGGTGGGCTCCAGTCTGGTACACGCCACCTATATCCAGGCTGAGTAGGAGGAACCGGATGAGGTGCGAAAATGCCCCAGGAGAGGCCACAAAAAGAAAAGGGTTACATCAATGGACTTAGATAGGGAGGGATGTTGTGATTGCAACGAGGTCAGCCAGATGGACGTCACTGAACATGAGTTCCCTGGTTGGGACTTTTAACCTGTCCTGTTTATATCTGTCAGCCAGGACTAAATGTCAGAGGTTCCGTTCACTTTGAGAGCTGACTCTACACTGTGCACCTACCAACTGCAACACTCAGTCAACTAAACTATTTCACTTTTTAAGAAGAAATCTCAAATGATTATAAATGTCTATAACATGAAATTTTAATTGTTTCTGTTTGAGAAAGTGAGGAAACCTTTAAGGTACAATTAACGGTTTTGGCAACCCAGCACAGAGCTCCATCTGCTGGTCGTGTGAATCAGGAATTCTGGTATGAAGGTCAGTCCTTCTCAGAGGATTTTCCAATGATCAAATGCCAAAACCCCTGAATTTTTGTTATGGCTTTTCAGCTCTTGAAGCTCTACATCAACACCACAAGTTCATAAAACGCAACCTGCTATTTTAAGTAGCACATGTAACCAAGCAGAAAGTGAATCTCGATTAATATTACAGCAATCACCAATCTGCAAAACATTACCTTCATTTCTATTTCAAAATTGATGATTAATGAATGCTTCCGTTCTATTGTACACTCACATCAGAATGACAGTGGGTAATGCAAAACTAATGATACTCCATTGAAGACCATTGTCCTTTAAATAATTGTGTAATAAATGAGCTGATTCTAACAGGCCTCATCAATATTGAAATATGTATTTTAAGGATATAGTTTCGCCAAGGGGATCCAAAGAAGGACTAAGAAAAAAATACGATAATGCTGAAAGCAATGCAGTATATTCCCAATTCAAAAACAGACTATATTTCTGTAAAAGCAAATTTCAAAGGGCACTGTGTACTAGAAAGGAATAAACCTCTAGAATAATAAACAGTAGAGGAATTTTAAATGTATAATGGATTCTAAAATGCTTCAAGAAAGCAGTCCTGTAAGAACACATTAACAAAAGTAGACAATTCAGTCCAAACTAATTATCGATTTGATCAACTCAAATCAATTTACAGATCTTTGCCCAATATCCCTTGACACCCATAGCTTTAACAAACTCTTAAAAAATCTTTGAAATTTTAATTCACCCAACATTCACAGCCACTTGGGTCAGAGAATTTCAGATTTCCATCCTTCTTTGTGTGAAAAACATTTTGTGATTTCAATCCTGACTATTCCTCCTCCAATGGTAAGGTTATCATCTTTCATTCTGGGTTCCCCCACTGGAGTCAACAGTTTTTCTGATTCAGACTATCAAATCCTTGTATTAGTTTGAATAATTTGATAAGATCCCCACTTAACCTTCTAAACTCAGGGTAACACATATCAAGTTAAAACAACTTGTTCTAATAACTTAACCTAATAAACACTAGCATAATCCAGGTGAATATACACTGCAACCCTTGGAGGGCAACGTATCTTTCTGAAATTCAAGACCTGAAGCATAGTACTTTAAATGGGGTCTGACCAAGTTTTTACACAATTGAAATAGCACGTTCTCACCATTCCATTAGCCTTTTTAATTACTTTTTGTACTCATATGTAGCTTAATTATCAGTGCATATGGACAGCGAAATCAATTTTTTCAACTACCATTCCTGATCTCTCACCCTTAAGTAAACATTCCAATTTGTCTTCTTGAATTCAACCCGTATCGTTCCCCATCGTGAATTCTGTCAATCATATATTTCTCACTCATTGCCTATTCTGTGTACATTTGCAACTATCTGATTCTATGTATGCAACTTGATCTATCTCCTAAATCTGTGGCTAGTAGTTGCCAATATGTGAAAATTTATTTTCTTCACAAACAATTGTGGGTGTTTTGAGCTAATTAAGACATTTTGCAATATGAAGAAGACCTATAAGCATATCTTCATGACCCTTGCAGATCTTATCAGTGATCAGAAATAAAATAGGTAACAGAGTTGGAAAGTGAAGTGATTTACTTAAAGAGTTATATTGTAAAATTGAGATCTTTTGCTCGAAATTCTACTGCAGAGTTGTATAATCAGTTGGTCTATTTGTCAGTGAGCAATGGTGGCTGATTATAAGTTTTCAGTTTGTTTACATGTTCTTGATAGGCATCCTTTTGTCACCAGATTGTAACCAGGGAGACAGTCTCACCTCAATAATTGTTGGTCTGCAACGATAGTTTCGTCTCTGGCTCGTTGAATATTATTAAATCTTCTTGTGCATGAGACCACATAAGACAATGAGAACATAACCAATAGGAACAGGAGTAAGCAATTTTTCAACCCTCAGATCAGAGTTCAGTAAGACAGTGGTCGATCTAATTGTGATCTTAAGTCAACTTTCCTGCCTGCCTTCCAAAACCCGATTCACTTACGAATCTAGTATAGTCTTCAATACATTCAATGACCCAGCTTCACTGTTCACGATGAAGAGGATCAAAGGCTAATGATTCTCTGACAGTAAAAAAAATTCCTCGTATCTACCTTAAACAGACTGTCCTGTTTTTCAGAAACTGTACCCAATAGTTCTCGATTGACGCATGAGGGGCGAACTCCTCATAGCATCCAAGTACCCTCAGAATCTAAGATAACAAGGTGTGGAGCTGATGAAGGGTCTAGGCCCGAAACGTCAAACTTTCCTGCTCCTATGATGCTGCTTGGCCTGCTGTGTTCTTCCAGCTCCACACCTTGTTATCTCAGATTCTCCAGCATCTGCAGTACCTATTATCTCTGATACAATTTTAACCGTCAGAATCTAATTTATTTTAAATTTCATCTGCCACGTTCTTCCTATTTGCAATACAACTTCATTTAGCATCATAGAACTATGTAATATATAGGGGGCCATTTGGTCCACTGTTTCTTTGTTAAATTTTTCAAAGGACTATACAAGGTTTTCTCTTATATACCAAATTAGCCCTCTTAAATTATGTCCAATTGCATTTTAAAAGGTCCTATGGAATTTGATTTCACCACTGTTTTTTATTCATTTGCAGGATGGGGGCATCACTGGCTAGGCCAGCATTAATGTCCATCCCCAAGTTAAGAGTCAACCACATGTGGGTCTGGAGTCACATGTAGGCCAGACAACGTAAGAATTTTCTTCTCTAAAGGACATTACTTTTTTAAATTCATTAATGGGTTGAGGGCATCGTTGACTGGGCAACATTTATTGCCCATTCCTAATTGCCAGAGGGCAGTTCAGAGTCAACCACATTGCTACGAGTCTGGAGTCACATGTAGGCCAGACCAGGTAAGGATGGCAGCTTCCCTCCCTAAAGGACATTTGTGAACCAGAAGGGTTTTTCAGGCAATCAACAATGGATTCACGGTCATCATTAGATTCTTAATTCCACATATTTTATTGAATTCAAATTCCACCATCTGCCATGGCAGAATTTGAACTCGGGTCCAAGAACATTATCTGGGTCTTTGGATTAATAGTCCAGCGATAATATCACTAGGCCATCGCCTCCATCCGTGAACCAGTTGGATTTTTGCAACAATTGACAGTGGTTATATGGTACTGTCAGATTGGCTTTTAATTCCAGATTTTTCTTTGAATTAAAGTTTCACCATCTGTGTGGAAACAGGCCATTTGGCCCAGGTCCAAACCGACCCTCTGATGAGGATCCCACCAAGACCCATCCCCTACTCTATCCCTGTAACCCTGCATTTCACATGGGTAACTTACACATTCCTGAACATAATGGGTAATTTAGCATGGCCAATCCACCTTCGGACTGTGGGAGGAAACCAGAGCACCCAGCAGAAACTCACGCAGACATGGGGAGAACGTGTATACTCCACACAGTCGCCCAAAGGTGCAATCGAACCTGACTCCCTAGCTATGAGAGCTTTAGCCTGAGGTCTAGATTACTAGTCCAGTGACTCGTATTACCATTATACCATCACCTCATCCTAGATGGTGTCATTTCTTCTCTACTTTCTTTACAATAATTTTAAATCAATAACATTTGATGACTGACCTATCAGAGGAACAGATACCCCCTGCTTATTCTCTCAAAACCATCAAAACTAGATGCCTCTATTAAGTTTTCATTCAGTCTTCTGTGGTATGAGAAAATATCCATCTTCCCCGACATCTTCATGCACCTTGTGGAAAGGTGGTGGCGTAGTGATAATGTCACTTCACTTATAATGGACAAACCATGGCTGCTGTGGGGACGTGGGTTCAATTCACATCACAGCTGATGATGAAATTTGAATTGAACAAAAAGCAAGCCTAATGATAATGATATTGATTGCTGTAAAAGCCAATCTATTTCACTAATGCCAGAAATCTGCTCTTCTTAATCCTGGTCTGGCCTGTATGTGATTCCAAAGTCACAGCAATGCAGTTGACACTAAGCAATCAGGATGGACAATTCTTAAAAGCATTATCAACTTGCCTTGTCACCTTCAAAGATCTGTGAACATGCACCCTCAGGTCCTTTTATTCTTCACTCCCTAAGATAGTACTATTTTGATAACACTGGTTCTCCATGTTGTTCCTCCTGATGTGCACAACTTTATGAGCACTAAACTGCATTTGCCTTATGTCCATCCAGTTCTTCTACAATTCCTCAATTCATCCACTATCTGCTGAGTTTGTATCATCTGTAAAATTAGATTTGCTCTTCTGAATCCAGGTTATTCAAGTTAATTAGAAACAGAAACACTGATCTGTAGCGCATCAAGCTCAGTAAATTTTCTATACTGTATTTACTGCTTTAACTAGTATCTACTACCTCTTTTACTGCCAACTGCTTATTCATTCCCTCATTTGCTATGGATTATCACTATCTTTTGGTTTCTGAAGCAATCTTTCACACAGAACCTTTGTTGAAACCTTTAATCAGCAACCAGTTTACTCTCAAAGCAACACCCACATAAGCTTCTGGGGATATGAGATAAGGATCAAAGTTTTCAGAATTACCATCAAAACCAATGATGCTTCAAAGCGAGAAGCATATTTGTCCCACTCCAGCATAACATTGCACAAAAGAATAGCGTTCTTATTGATTGCTTATTCTCTCATTAAAGATCAAGTTTCTAAAAGTACTGAAGCTCAGTAGAACAACATAACGAAGAACAAAACAACTGCATATTAAATTCATACACAAAAAAAATTGTTCAGCTCAATATCCTGTAGTTTAATCTGCTAACCTAATTAAACCTACATGGTTATTTTCCCATACGACCTCAGATATCTTGCAGTGTTTTGACATCTTCAGAGATGCATAAAATATAATTTGTCTACGTTTTGATTCAAATTATTTTACAACAATTTTGAGACATTAAGAATGCAGTATCCCCTTTAGTAATTTCTTGTCAAGACCTAACTATGCATACTAATACAATTATTTTTAATTGACTTGAAACTTAAAAATTTGGAATAAATAAATATTTCTTAAAGATTAAAAACTAATCTTCTAATATTTAAACTATAACTAAGAAATATTGGATTGATGGAGGAGGAAATAGCATCTTGAAATTAATATATTTACCCACTTTGTGGAGTACATAATCTCGCATGTAAAAATCTTCGAGTTATATATGGAGTAATTTGTTTTGTTTGATTTTGTCAAAAGGCGGGAAAGGATTGATACAATCCAAGATGAGTCCAAACATTTTCATGCTGGTTAGGAGAATATTGGACAAGTTGGAAATTTGTTATGACGTGGCTTCAGAAACATAATCTTTTAAAGAATAGAATGCATAGGAGAAAGAAGGGTAAGAAAATAAGCAGCAGTATTCCAGGATTGAAATGAAATATGAGAGAAATGATCTTTATTATACAAATAAACAAAACAAACATGCAATAACATCTAAATAAGCATTTCAAAACAGCGAAGATTATTTTATACCATAAACGCGAAATTTAAGGTTCTAACATTCAGGATTAACTGGGTTAAATTGAAGTAAGGTTAATATGTCGTAAGTATAAACTGAGGGTGAACCCCCACAGCCGGCACGTTAAATGGCTGATGCTGACAAGACAGATCTCACACAAACATCAGTGACACCATAGATCACCAAAACTCATTAAAACTTTGACTTCTTTACAAGAGATTCAAATTTTTCATTTTCAGAAATACAGCTTTGGGATGATGGATACATGAATTAGGAGCGGAAGTAGGCCATTTGGTCCCTTGTGCCTGCTCTGCCATTTAATTAGACCGTAGATGATATGTCTGTGTTTTGGATTCTGTGAACCTAGCTACCTTTGATAATCTTTGATTCCATTGCCTACCAAGAATCTATCTACCTCTGCTATTAAAATATTTAATGACTTCACCTCTTCCACCTTCTGAGGTGGTGAGTTCTAACCTTCTGAGATAAAAAAAATTCTCATTTCTATCCTAAAAAATGAGCCCTAATTTTTAAACAGTGCCCCTTGTTTTGGACTTTCCCACATGAGGAAACACTCTTCCCATATCCACCCTATTAAGAACATTCAGGCTCCAATATAATTCGCGCTGGAGCACCCAATGGAAACCCATGCAGACACAGGAGGAATGTTCAAACTCCACACAGATAGTCACCCAAGACTAGACCAAACCCAGGTTCCTAGTACCATGGGGCAGCAGAGCTAACCACTGAGCCACCGTGCCATCATTTAATAAGATCAGGACAGATCTGATTATAACCTCAACCCCATGTTCCTGTCTACTTCGGGTAACCTTTCACCTCTTTCTTACCAGGAATCAAACTCCATCTTAAATATATTCAAAGACTCTGCTTCCACCATCCCTCACCCCCGAAAAAAATTCTCCTCATCTCTGTTTTAACTGGTGACACCTTATTTTTAAGTAGTAACTCCAGGATCTCAAATGAGAAAACATCCTTTCTACCTGCATCCTGTCAAGCCTCTTCAGGATGTTATATATTCTAATCAAGTCACTTTTGACTCTAAATTTCAATGGATACAAGCTTAGCCTGTGCACTCTTTCCTCATTAGACAAGCTACCCATTCGAGGTATTAGCCTAGTAAATCTTCACTGAGCTGCTTCCAATGTATTCACGTCCTTCTTTAATTAGAGAGATTAATACTGTACACTGTTCTCCAGGTGTGGTCTCACCAGTACCCTGAGTTTGATTCTTTATTTAACATCTTTCATTAGGGATGTATAATGAGTCCTCCCCTCAGAATTTTTCTTTCTTGGAATGTATTTACTCTGTTTTCTGAACTATCACCTTAAGTGTCTGCTACTGCATCTGTTTTGGCCTATCCCTTAACCTAATTTGCCAGTTCACTTTAGCTAGCTTTGCTTTTGTGCTCTCACATTTGTGTTAAGTTTAAAATACTAGTTTTGGCCCTACTCATCTCTCTCTCAAACTGAATATAAAACTTTTAATGATTTACTTTTACCTTTAATAAGGATCTACATTTTACTTGAGTGAGTTTTAGCAAGAAAACTAAAGGAACAGAGCTGGCTTATTTCTTGACACAGAGTTACATATTATTGAGTATGTCATGAATTGGTAATATCTCAGCCTTTCAAACTCTTTTGGAATAAACCCAGGTGTAGGACAAAGAGAGGAATCAGTTCACTTTTCTTAATCTGGTTAAAATACAGTGGAATTTGGCTAGAGATGAGGACCTAGAATTTTTTAAAAATTCATTCATGGGATGAGGGTGTCCCTGGTTAGACCAGCATTTATTGCCCACCTCTAACTGCCCACAGAGGGTTTAAGAGTCAACCACATTGCTGTGGGTCTGGAGTTACAGGTAGGCCAGACAAGGTAAGGATTGCAGTTTCCTTCCCTAAAGGACACTAGTGAACCAGGTGGGTCTTTCTGACAATCGACAATGGAATCATGGTCAACATTTGACTTCCAGATTTTTAAAATTCAAATTCCACCATCTGCCATGGTGGGATTTGAACCTGGGACACCAGAATATTATCTGAGTCTACTGGATTAACAGTCCAGTGATAACACCACTAGGCCATCACCTCCCCATCATCTGACCTGATGATCATATAAAATCAATACTGAATGCCCATATCATTCACCTATTTGTGATTAGTTAACACTGCACAAACAAGAGATCAGGTTGGATCTCTTTGCCTTTAACATTCTATTTCCTACTGACGTGCATCAGGGAATTTGAGCCTCATTATTTTTGTTTTATATTTCAGATTCGTTTCCCTCCCCTCTCTATTTTATTGCCTTTTTTTTAAATCCCACCATTTTTTGACTTCTTTATTGTTTAGTCATTCTGCTTCTTAATCTTTTTTTCTGATTTCATCATTCACTTTGCATTTGCCTTTTAACATTCTTTGCTTCATAATTTTTAAAAAAATTATTTAACAATATTCCCTCACAAATTAAACTAGCATCTGCATCTAAGGATAGATCAACTCCTACTCAGAGGTTTGCACTCCATCCCAATATTTAGCTATCCTTCTTTAAACTTAAATGGATTGAGTATAATCAACTAACCTTTAATAAAGCAGTATGATTCATTGAGTGAACTGGAAATATGCAAACTTCATAGGGCAAGCAAATGTCCCTCCCAAGTGTCACAATTGCTGGTTAAGTTACTGAAGAGAACATTCTTGGAGTCGTACATCAAACTAGTGGAAATTCAGATTAACCTATTGCAGTGATTGGACACAGATGGATCTCACTGACTATGAGATTCTTGATTGGTATTGTTAGCCTGGGCCAAACAGGAAGTCATGGCTGATCAATACAAACACGGGATGAAGGAAATATATATACAGGGGATTTAGAATCTCCTCATTTCAGGGGACTGACTCTGAACTTGCTGCCCACAGCCAATGCATTGTGCACAAGAAAATAAAGGCTGACTTGGAGACAGGATACTGGCCTCTATGCAGTAATTTCACCTACGTTTTCTCCCACTAATCTAGCTACTTATTTAATCCAGATTCACTTAGCTTCTATTCAGCCAGCATGCTTAAAAGCAGGTAAGCATTAATTGCAACAAATTTATAAGGACATCTCAGGGATACGTATTCGCCTGTGTATGCCAGCTGCTGCCAGAAACCAAAAGCAATGCATTTTGCAAATTAATTTTGAATCTGTCTCCAATCAATACAAACCACATCAGACAGAAGTAATGAATCTTTGTATAAGATACTGTTTACCTCTTGGAAGACCACAGATTCAAGTTTTATTTAATATTTCTGCTGTTCCTGTCCTCAGTAGAGTCTTAGAAAAAGTTCACTTTCAGATTAATGCAATATATAAATACCTAACATATTTACAGACACACCACTTTTGTACAAAAATTTATAACAGGATACAAAAATAAAATTAGAAAAAGAAACCTTTATATTAGATTATCCATACACGAATGCAAAATATTTATATATACCATCCAATGTACTGAACCCAATTTTAGTCTCTAAGGAAGCTGAGCTGCCAGGTAATGAGGTGGTGGCATTTCAGTTGCTGTCAAATTGCTTTGAAACAGCCACAGAACGGTGATGATCCAGGTCCACAGTTAATTGCTTTCAGATAATTCTCATAGATACAGCATGTTTCTCTGGGGGCAAAATTAGCTTAACTCACCATTACAAAGCCAGGCTGGACTGAGGCATTAATTTGCATGAATGAAACTGGGAAACTTCAAGCCAAGTCTGAAAGAACAACAGAAAATCTTCCACTGCCGTCTTAATGGATCTTTACAGTTGTTCTGATTTCACGGCCTTCTTTTCTCAAGTGATAGACATTATTCACTATGTGCTGACGTAACTGGAATAGAGGTGTCTATCAACCATGCAGAAGTCACAGGAGATTGGATCAGACTCTTCAGCACACGATTATGGAGATGACTCTCTCAAGATGCGCTGTACTCTTCCCCACATTGGGATGAAATAACTCAACTAGATTTAGACACGTTCAATAAAAAGAAAAGCTGGAAACACAAAGGAGGAGGTCATTGACCTGAAGTGTTAAACTTTATATTCCTTAAGCCACTGAAGCAGACCGACAATCAAGGATCGCCAGCATTTTCCATTTTCAATTTTGCGATTTCAACTTTTAGATAGCCTTGCTCACATTCAATAGAATGGTTTTCTTGGCAATATGTCAAAGGTTATTCTACTCTGCAGTACCTTTCATTTCATTTAGTTACTTATATCCAAATGTTCCATAGCTAATGGAAGATACATTTCTTAAATAGCATGAAGTGGCTGCATCTAACTACACTAATGAGTATCCCATGCAACTCAGGGTTGAATTTCCACATCCTGTTGCAGACGTGAAAAGGCAGGTGTGGGTGAAAAATAATAGCATTGCCTCACATGACAATTTCCTGACTCCATTGCTGGCACTAGAGTTTTTTTTTTACCAAAGCTGCAATATGGTGTCTCCAATTGTAGAGTAAGGGGATTAGGACCTTGAAGCAACTTTGTAATGATGTCTCTGAGATGCACATCACTGAGTATAAATATCACAGAATGGGTGGAGTTAGAACAAGACTGGAAGGATCACTGTAGAAGACACATTAGAATGAAATTCACTGGATAAAACGGGTAGCACATGGACTTGGACCCATCAAGATAGATTAGTCATTACCGTGTATTGCATTAGTATTAATGTTTAACACCAGGAAGTAACCAAGAATTAGTGCCACAGGAGTTTGTGACTCTCCAGACAGATAGTCACAGATATTGTGCCATTGTCACTGAAGATCGTGCAATTCACAGTACTGGCTGTCATGCCCAATACAATAGCAGTCAAAGTCACTGTGACCTTACATGGAACAGCTGTGGACCTTGTTAGCACCTGCTAAACTGTAGGACATAATTCCATCTCACAGATCGCTGGCGCTGCACTTATCATTTCAACAGTACATTCGATTCCAGGCAGTTATGGCCTCATAATCACAGATGGCAATGGGTCTACCCACTGCTGGATTCGTCTATGTGCAGGTTTTCATATACTTATTGACTTACAGTGACCAATTAGTCAGATTCCTCAACAGGAAGAGCTTCCACTCAAAGCTCAGCTGTTCTGTGATCACAAGGGCTTCCTCCTTGTGTGGTCTCATTTTCCTGGCAAGTAATGTAATTCCATCACTCCTCAACACTCCAGATTGTTAGAGCTCTTCTCTTTAATATCAGAAATTCATATATAGAAACCTAAGGAAAAAGGAATATCCCTTGTTCAGATGGCTACTCACGTCTCTACGAAAGCCCCAGTTAGAGAACAGAGATGAAAATACTAAAACTATCTGATCAGCAGGACTACTACCCATCAGACCATTGAGCTTCTGAAAATGCAGTTCCAGTACCTTGGCTGGTCAAGGAAGCACCCTGCAATACATTCCTGCGAGGCTCTCCCTCATTGTGTTTTGTCTGTTGTATTCTCCATAACATGAGCCTCCAGAGAGGTACAGATCCGAAGGACAGTGAGGCCATGTTAGGATACCACTCATTGGAGGAAGAGAATGTTATAAACACTCAGCACACCTGGGAAGGTGGTGGTAAAAGAATGTCATTGGCAATACTGCTTTAGAGGTTTCGCAAGGAGAGATTTTCTGTAATTAATATCTGTGACAAAGAACAGAATTACCATAGATAAGAAAAGCTGCTACGTAGAAAAGATGCAGGTCACCCATGCTTGTTCCACATGAGGAGATTGAGGGCCATTTTGATTTTGGATTGCAGGAAATAAAAGGAATGGTAGATGGGAAGATCAGATCTTTTATCAGCGGTCTTATGTATCCTTGTTTGTCATTCATACTCATATTCATTTACTCCTTCAAACACGGGCAAACCTTTCAGACTCTATGTACTGCAAAATGTCACAATGCTGCTTACCATATTCTATTAGCATTTATAATTTCAAGATGGACTTAGCACAAAGTATATAAAGAGAGACTGTAACCAATACATACACGTTAAATAACTGAGTCATAAAGACAATTATCTCCCACAGGCACTCACTAACCAAATATTCCCTTTTGACATCTGCCATTATTCACTGCACTTAACAGTCAGTCATGATGCTGATAGGACTTTCAACTGTCAAGATTTCTTTGAAAAGATCAGAAAAGTGTAAGAATTTCTCTTCAAAGGCTGGAATATTAGAACAAAGTCAAAAGAAGATAATTCTGGGAACATTCAAAAGATTAGGCAACAACTACAGAAAGAAACAGATTTAACATTTCAGGTCAATGAACTTTCATCAGAGCTGAAATATGTGCACGATATCTGACTTGAGCAAGTACAGCATCAGGGAATAAGGAAAAACAGTAAGTAGAGGGCAATATTAGGAACTTTTTTTTATTTGTTCATGGGATGTGGGTGTCTCTGGCCAGGCTAGGACTCATTGTCCACCCCTAGTTGCCTGGAAGGTGGTAAACAGCCACTCACATTGTTAGGGGTCTAGAATAACAAACAAGCCAGACCTGGCAAGGTTAGCAAATGCCCCTTCTTAAATGAAAAAGCAAACCAGATGGGTTTTCACACCAATCAACGGTTATCATTAAACTAGATTTTTATTGAATTCAAATTTCACCATTTGCTACGGTGGCATTCAAACCCATGTCCCCAGAGCATTATCCTGGGATTCTGGACTGCTAGTTCAGCAATATTACAACTACAGCACTGCCCCACATCTGCCATAAAATTGCAAAAGTGCAAGCCAAAATGGAGTGATAATAGACTTACATTAAAACTAAAAACAAAGCATAAATGGTTGCAGCAGTATTTTAGAGGGGATGCAGGGGAAATGCAAAATAGGAAGAATCCCTTGAGCAGGAAATGGCAGAAGGAAGGCTGATCAACCCCAGAGGTAAATATCACTTCTGCGATGTTGTACTGGTCGGATTTGGGCAACAAAAACACCAGCTACACCTCATTAACCAACACTGACTGTGGTACAGCCCTACTGTACTGTCAAAGCCGTTGTCCAAGAAAATATGGGAGAGGTCAGTGTTAAATTCAGAAAACTGTAAAATGCCCAGTACAAAGATGATTCATTGTTCCTAAACTTTGCATTCTTCTTTACTGGTAGAGTTTGAGCCAGCTGATGGCGACTAAGGGTGGCTACAGATCACTTTAAAATAAGAAGCAGGTCATTCTGACAAAAGACAGAGGTGCAGAGAGACTAGCCATCTGACAAGTATGACAAGCAGTCTGTGCGTCCATACAAACAAGCACATCCATATTTGCAGTACTGGTAGAAATTGACTCTCGCTGAAGCAACAACATGAAGTATTAAAGTGCCAGAGTATAGTGAAAGTGGGTTATAAATGTTCCTTGATGATGCGGAGAAGTTGGCATGTCTTGGATGCCAGACTTTGTGGGTGTGGAGTGCAGGTGACCATTACCCATGAAGTGAGCCAATGATGTTGATGGCAGGTGTTCAAGATGGAGGTACAGAGGAGTATGTCACCAGGTATCCACTCTGACTTTCATTAGAATCCCTACAGTGTGGAAACAGGCCCTTCAGCCCAACAAGTCCACACCAACCCTTGCAGCATCCCACCCAGACCCATCCCCCTATAACCCACACACCCCTGAACACTATGGACAATTTAGCATGGCCAATTCACCTAGCCTGCACATCTTTGGACTGTGGGAGGAAACCCATGCAGACACGGGGAGAATGTGCGAACTCCACACAGACAGTCACCCAAAGGTGGAATTGAACCCAGTGGTTAGCACTGCTGCCTCACAGTTAGCACTGTGAGGCAACAGTGCTAACCACTGAGCCACCGTGCTGTCTTGTAAAGCGATTCTTAAAAACTAAACCCAAATTGGAATTCCCAGTATATATTTTCTATCCAGCAACTGGCAGAATAGGAGCATGCATATTATTGGGGTGGGATTAAGTAATAATGAGGGTAATAATGAATGCCTCTCACACGCATTGGCAAGATTCATGACTCCACGTCTGAAACTTCTTTGGAAAAGACAAATTGTTGCTCCCTAAGATGAAAATTGTTTCACTCAACTTCTCACATGATCCCCCAGATTTCATGTCCTAGCCCATTATCATTCAGGACCTGGGAAGATTCCACCAGTACACATTATAAGGATGACATCAAAGCTGAGAATGTATAATCATCAGAAAAAAGAAGCTGAACACATTGGGAGTCTTGTTTTAAAAAAAACAAGACCCAAAATTTATTTAATCGTGTCTTCAAATTATGAAGGAATTTCATAGAATAGATGCAGAACAGACATTCTCACTTCCGAGATAGCCCAAAGCTGGAGTTATACCAATACAATAGTCGTTAATAGATCCAATAAAGGAATTTAGGAGAATTTATTCACTCAGTAAGTGATGACTCTGAAATTCTGAGAGAGGCAATGGAGAAAATTGCTGGGGCCTTGAGGGAAATCTTTGTATCCTCACTGGCTACAGGGGAAGTCCCAGAGAATTGAAGAATAGCCAATGTTGTTCCCTTGTTTAAGGACGGAGGCAAGGATAATCCAGCTAATTACAGGCCGGTGAGCCTTACATCAATGGTAGGGAAATTATTGGCGAGGATTCTTCAAGACAGGATTTACTCCCACCTGGAAATCAATGAGCGTATTAGCAAGACGCAACATCGTTTTGTGAAGGGGAGGTCGTGTCTCACTAGCTTGGTTGAGTTTTTTGAGGAAGTGACAAAGATGGTCGATGAGGGTAGGGCAGTGGATGTTGTCTACATGGACTTCAGTAAGACCTTTGATAAGGTCCCTCATGGCTGGCTAATACAGAAAGTAAAGTTGCACAGGCTCAGAGGTGAGCTCGCAAGATGGATACAAAACTGGCTCAGTCACAGGAGACAGAGGGTAGCAGTGGAGGGTGCGTTTCTGAATGGAGGGCTGTGACTAGTGGTGTTCCTCAGGGATGAGTGTTGGGACCTTTGCTGTTTGTAATATATATAAATCATTGGAGGAGAATGTAACTGGTCCGATTAGTAAATTTGCTGATGACACAACAGTTGGTGGAATTGCGGATAGCGATAAGGACCGTCAAAGGATAAGCAGGATATAGATTGGTTGGTGACTTGGGCAGAGAGATGGCAAATGGATTTTAATCCAGAAAAATGTGAGGGAATGCATTTTGGAAGTCTAATCCAGACGGAAAATATACAGTAAATGGCAGAACCCTTATGAGTACTAATAGGCAGAGGGATCTGGATGTACAGGTACACAGGTCACTGAAAGTGGCAACGCAGGTGGAAAAGGTCGTCAACAAGGCATATGGCATGCTTGCCTTCATTGGCCGGGGCAGTGAGTTTAAAAATTGGCAGGTAATGTTGCAGCTTTACAGAACCTTAGGCTGCATTTGGAAAATTGTGTTCAATTCCGATCGCCACACAACCAGAAGGATGTCGGTGGCTTTGGAGAGTGTACAGAAAAGATTTACCAGGATGTTGCCTGGTATGGAGGGCATTAGCTATGAGGAGAGGTTGGAGAAACCTGGGTTGTTCTTACTGGAACGACAGAGGTTGAAGGGGGACCTGAAAGAGGTCTACAAGATTATGAAGGGCATGGACAGACTGGACAGTCAAAAGATTTTTCCCAGGATGGAAGAGTCAGCTACCACGGGCCATGGGTTTAAGTTGCGAGGGGCAAGGTTTAAAGGTAATGTACAAGGCAAGTTTTTTATACAGAGGGTGGTGCGTGCCTGGAACTTGCTGCTGCGGGAGGTAGTGGAAGCAGATACTATAGTGACTTTTAAAGGATGTCTTGACAAATATATAAATAGGATGGGAATAGAGGGATATGGTCCCCAGAAGGGTACAGGGTTTTAGCTGTGACGGGCAGCATGTCCGTGCAGGTTTGGAGGGCCGAAGGGCCTGTTCCTGTACTGTAATTTTCTTTGTTGATAAATCCAATAAGGAATTTGGGAGAATTTATTCACTCAGTGAGTGATGACTCTGAAACTCACTATCCAATGGAGTGTTTGAGGCAAATCGCATAGACAAAAGTAAGGGGAAGTGAGATCAATAGATGAGTATGAGCAGAATATCTCAACAGGGTGCGTTGAAGTTAGGAGCATAAAAATCAGTGACCTATTGGGTTGATTGGCCTGTTTCATTGCTGCACATTTCATGTAACTATGTCGAAATGAACCAGCAAGCTTCAAGGCCTGCACTAACATCTAATGTTTTGCAACATTCAAATTTCGTACTATCAACCAAATTTCACTGCTTATCCTTCCAACACTCAGTACCTACATTTGGGAAGTTTGAGTGACAGATAAAAATGGTGGCTGACACTTTTAAATCTATATTAACTTAGATATTATTCTAAATTAAAATCAATACCACACAGAAGTCAACATATTGATATGACACTCTTCTGTAGTACATGTCACTCAAACCAAAACTTAATCTGCATTTTTGATTACTTATGGTGTATCTTCTACCTGATTACCTCCAGTAATAGTGGCAGCACATTTGACTCTATAAACTATTTGTATTTAAGCATTTATATCCAGATTACCATTTGTTTAAAAAGCAGGGCAGGACAACATAAACACGAGACAATTTCAAAAAGATCCCGACAAATGATGTCCCTACTGAATGTATACTCTTCTTAAGAGCCTGGAATGAAAATTGTAGTTCACACAGAATACTTAGTATAACTGGTATCACAACGATCATCAACTCTGGCTGTTTTTTCCTGTTATTTTCTTTTTGTAAAAAGTGACTCATAGGGTACACATGTTTTCTCCTTTCACCTATATATGGTTAAAACCAGCTGATCAGATCAAATTTCCATTCTCCACTAGTTAGAAGGGTCCTTATTGAGGAGAGTTTATACAATTTTACAAGAATTCCTGATGAGTGGAAGAATGAGTCTACAGAGTGTAAAGTTACATTCTAAAATCTAAAAATGACTCAAAACAACTAATTACATTCAAACAGACTAGAAAAATTAGGTTTAAGAAATTTAACCAGCCATAGTTTCACATATTGCTCATACCCTGAATAATTGCAATACAATGACCTCAGTTGAAATCTTTGGCTATGAACCACTTTTGTGCATTCTGTTTACTCGAAAGACGTTACAAAAATGATTTTTCCCTAATTACCATCCATAGGTAATGAAGTCCTTACACAAGTTTCATTTTCTACCATTAACCTCCAATACTGTGATGAAATCAATGGGTAGAAGAGTGTTGAAGGGAGGTATGCGTGCCTGATGTTGGTACTGTTAGGGGTATTGGCTGAGAGGACTATATTCTAAAACTGTGAAGCTTTTCAATTTACACATTTCCTGAATTGAGTGTGTTTCTTTATTTTCAAATCAAATTCATGCATTGCAGAAATTCAAACAATTTCCAAACTCTCTACCACATCCATCAAGAAAGACAATGGCAGGAGACACATGGGAACAGCATCATCTGCGAGCTCCCTCCAAGCAAGTCAGCAACCTGACTTGGAAAAATAGCACCATTCCTTTATTGTTACTGGGTCAAAATCCTAAAATTGCCTCCAAAACAGCATTGTAAGTGTACCTCCAGCACATGGACTACAGCAGTTCGAGATGGCAGCTCACCACTATCTTCTCAAGGACAACTAGGTTCAAGCAATAAATGCTAGCCCAGCCAGCAACACCCACATCCCACAAGCCACAGTGATGTGATTGACTTAATGAAATGGCCTCAGAAGGCATGTATTTCAAGGGCAAATGGGGATAGGCAAAATTGCTGCCTTTCTGATGACACCCACTTGCTGTCAAAGAATGAAAAAATGTCCCACACTACCATGTAGGTACCATTATTGTAGCTTTACTGTAACAGCTTGACCAAAAATGAAACTAATAATGGAATACATTTCTTTAATACCACGACTGGGATATTGTTAAGGACCATATACATTGCTCTGACAAGTGTCATTGGCTGCTTCTTGATGTCACTTACAGTGAATCGATTTAATTGAATATTGACATGTATGATGACAGACACCTCAGAAGGAGGCCACAATGGATCATCCACTCAGTACTTCTGGTTGAAGTTAGTCGCAAATATCTCAACCTTGTTTTCTGCACTGATGTGTTAGACTCCAGTAATCATTAAGGTTGAGGGTATTCTCCAGTTAGTTGTTTAGTTGGCCACCAGGATCTACAACTAATTGTGACAGCACTGCAAGGCGTTAATCTGTTGCACTGGAGTTACTTAGATTTGTCTATCACACACTGCTTCTACTTTTCAACAGGCATATGGTTCTGTATTGTTGTTTGAGCAAGCTTACATCTCATTTTTAGGTCTGTTTGGCGCTGCACCTGGCATACTCTCAAACATGCCTCACTGAGCAAGGGTTGTTCCCGTGGTTTTATGGTAAACAGAGACCGGGGAATTTTTTTTTATTTTTCAAAAATGCACATTATTCATAAAAAATCTTTATATATATACATGGTCACAAATGCAGCTCATTCTTGTACAGTAGCAAAACAAGGAAACAAACAAACATTAAAGCAAGAGTCGGAGAATATGCTGAGCCATGAGGCTATGGATTGTATTTAAATACAATTCTGCAGCTGCTGATGGCCCACGTTGCCATGCAGATGCCCATATCTGAGCTGCTAGACCTGTTCTGAGTCTATCCAATGTAACACAGTTACAACATAATGGAGAATATCCTTTGTGGGGAAAGTGGGACTTAGTCTTCGCAAGGACGAGGCAGCGCTCACTGTTAACAATACTGCCCTGGACGGATACAGCTGTAACAGATACATTGATAAAGATAAATGTAGCAGTTTTTAAACCATCCTTTTGGTTCTCTCACCAACTGCTGCAAGTCCAGCAAGGCAGATGTATCCTTCAGGAATCAATCTATTTGGTTAGAAGTGGAACTATTCTTGATGACGAACATTGAAGCCTCCATCCAGAACACATTTAAGGTTTTGTTTTCATCAGTGCTTCATCCAAGTGACGTCCAACATGGACAAACATGGATTTGTCAACTGAGGAATACAGGTAGGTGATAATTGGCAGGTGCTGTTGCCAGTGTTTGATGTCGTTTATTCTTTATTCATTCATGGGTTGACAGTGTCACTGGCTAGGCCAGCATTTGTTGCCCATCCCGAATTGCGCAGAGGGCAGTTAGGAGTCAACTACATTGCTGTGGCACTGAAGTCACATCTAGGCCAGACCAGGTAAGGGTGGCAGTTTCCTTCCCTAAAGGACTTTAGTGAACCAGTCATGAAACTTCATAGGTTTCACAGTCAATGTTGAAGACTGGAGCAAAGATTTTCCTGTCAACCAGCAGGACATCCCAGGGATGGTGCTGGAGAAGTCTGGGAAATTGACTGACATATATGATTCAGTGAGACTGACTATGTCAGGCTGTTATCGAGTCATAAAGATATAGGCCTCAGAAACAGACCCTTTGGTCCAACTCATTTACGCTGACCAGATATTCTAATTAAATCTAGTCCAATTTGCCAGCATTTGGCCTGTATCCCTCTAAACCCTTCTGATTCATATATCTATCCAGATGCCTTTTAAATGTTGTAATAGTACCAGCCTCCACCAGTTCCTCTGGCAACTCATTCCATATATGCACCACCCTCTGAGTGAAAAGATTGCCTCTGAGATCCCTTTTAAATCTTTCCTCTCTCATTTTAAACCTATACCGTCTAGTTTTGGACTCCCCCATTCCAAGGAAAAGACCTTCGCTATTTACCCTATCCATGCCCCTCATGATTTTATAAATCTCTATAAGGTCACCCCTCAACCTCCAATGCTCCAAGGAAAATAGCCCCATGTCTATTCAGCCTCTCCCAAAACCCTCCAACCCTGGCAACATCCCTTTAAGTCTTAAGTGAACCCTTTCAAGTTTCACAACAACCTTCCTATGAGAGGGAGACCAGAACTGCATGCAGTATTCCAACAGTGGCCTAACCAATGTCTTGTACAGCCACAACATGACCTCTACGAGTCCAATACTCAATGCACTGACTAATAAAGGCAAGCATAACAAACACCTTTATCACTATCCTATCTACATGCGACTCCATTTTCAAGGAGCTTTGAACCTGGACTCTAACGTCTCTTTGTTCAGCAACTTTCCCCAGGATCTTACCATGAAGTGTATAAGTCCTGTCCTAATTTGCCTTCCAAAATGCAGCACCTCACATGCATCTAAATTAAGCTCCATCTGCCACTCCTCAGCCCATTGGCTCATCCGATCAAGGTCCCATTGAACTCTGTGGTAACTTTCTTTGCTGTCCACGACACCTCCAATTTTGGTGTCATCTGCAAACTTATTACCCAAACCTCTTGTGTTCATACCCAAATCATTTATATAAATGACGAAAAGCAGTGGTCCCAGGACCAATACTTGTAGCACACTGTTAATCACAGGCCTCCAGTCTGAAAACAACTCCCTACCAGCACCCTCCGTCTTCTGCCTTCGAGCCAGTTAGTTAATTCCCCCTCTATTCCGTGTGATTTAACCTTGCTGGTCTGTCTACCATGACGAACCTTGTCAAACGCCATACTGAAATTCATACAGATCATGTCCACTGCTCTGCCCTCATCAATCCTCTTTGTTATTCCTTCAAAAATCTCAATCAAGTTCATGAGGCACGATTTCCCATGTACAAAGCCAGGTTGACTATTCCTAATCAGTCCTTGCCTTTCTAAATCCATGTAAATCCTGTCTCTCCGGATTACCTTCAAAAACTTGCCCACCACCAATGTCAGGCTCACCAGTCTATAGTTCCTTGGCTTTTCCTTAACACCTTTCTTAAATACTGGCACGAAGGTTAGCCAATCTCCAGTCTTCCGGCACCTCATCTGTGGCTATTTATGATACAAATATCTCAGTAAGGGGCTCAGCAATCACTTCCCTCGCTTCTCAAAGAGTTCTAGAGTATATCTGATCAGGTACCAGGGATTCATCCACCTTTAGGCATTTTAAGACGTCCAGCACCTCCTCCTCTTTGATATGGACATTTTTCAAGACGTTGCTATTTCTTTCTCCACATTTTCTATCTTCCATATCCTTCTTTACAATAAACACTGATGAAAAATATTCGTTTAATATCGCCCCCATCTCCTGAAGTTCCACACATAGACAGCCTTGCTGATCTTTAAGGGGTCCTACTCTCCCTAGTTACCCTTATCCTTCATGTATTTGTAGAATCCCTTTGGATTCTCCTTGACTCTATTTGCCAAAGCTAGCTCATGTCCCACGCTCTCCTGATTTCCCCCTAAAGTATACTTCTACTGCTTCATAGTCTTCTACGGAATCACTCGATCTTTGCTGCCTGCACCTGATACATGCTTCCTTCTTATTTTTGACCGAAACCTCCATTTCTCCAGTTATCCAGCATTCCCTACGCCTACCAGCCTTGCCCTTCACCTTAATAGGAACATACGGTCTCTGGATACTAGTTATGTCCTTTTTGAAGGCTTCCCATTTCCAGCCATCCCTTTACCTGTGAACATCCACCACTCCACTACCCCACCCACCTCCTGCCGAACAACCTTTGAAAGTTCATGCTCAATTCTGTCAAAATTGGCCTTTCTTCAATGCAGAACTTTAACTTTTAGATCTGGTCTATACTTTTCCATCACTATTTTAAAACTAATACAATTATGGCCATTGGCCCCAAAGTGTTCCCCTACTGATACCTCAGTCACCAGCCCTGCCTTATTTCTCAAGAGTAGGTCAAGTTTTGCACCTTTTGTAGTAGGTACATCCACATACTGAATCAGAAAATTTTCTTATTCACACTTAACAAATTCCTCTCCATCCAAGCCCATAACATCATGGCAGTCCCAGTCTATGTTTGGAAAGTTAAAATACCCTACCATAACCACCCTATTATTTTGACAGATAACTGAGATCTCCATACAAATTTTTTCTGAAGAAGGGTCTCGACCCGAAACGTCAACTTTCCTGCTCCTCTGATGCTGCTTGGCCTGCTGTGTTCATCCAGCTCCACAACGTTTTATCTCCATACAAATTTGTTTCGCTATTGCTCACTGACTATAGGGGGAGTTCTGTGATCATCCTTTCTTATTTCTCAGTTCCACCCAAATAACTTTCCTGACGCAGTCCCAGGAATATCCTCCCTAAATAACTGTAATGTTATCCCGAATCAAAAATGCTACATCCCCTCTTCTCTTGCCCCCTTTTCAATCCATCATATAGCATCTATACCCTGGAACATTAAGATGCTAGTCCTGTCCATTCCTGAGTCACATCTCTGTAATTGCTATGATATCCCATTCACATGTACCCAACCATGCCCTGAGTTCATCCGCCTTACCTGTTAGGCCTCTTGCATTGAAATCAATGCAGTTTAATTTATCAGTCCTACCTCGTCCTCTACTTTGTTCCTGCCTGCCCTACCTATTTGACTTCAGAGATAAAAGGTACTGCAGATGCTGGAGAATCCGAGATAACAAGCATGGGGCTGGATGAACACAGCAGGTCAAGCAGCATCATAGGAGCAGGAACTTGACGTCAAGTTTTCCTACCTATTTGACTTATTCTTTTTCCCAACCCATCTCAGACTGATTTCTTCCCTCACTATATCCCTGGGCCCCACCATGCCCCCCCTTACTAGTTTAAATCTTCACAAGCAGCTCTAGCAAATCTCTCCTCCAGTATATTAGTCCACTTCCAATTCAGATGCAATCCGTCCTTCTTCCACAGGTCACTTCTAGCCCAGAAGAGATTCCAATAATCCAAAAATGTGAATCCTTCTCCCCTGCACCAGCTCCTCAGCCACTCATTCATCTGTTCTATCCTCCTAGTCCTACCCTCACTAGCTCATGGCACCAGGAGTAAGCCAAATATTACTACCCTTGAGGACGCACTTTTTAAATTCCTGCCTAACTTCCTATATTTTCTCCTCAGAATTTCATCCTTTTCTCTTCCTATGTCGTCAGTTCCAATGTGTACAATGACCTCCTGCTGGTCCCTTTCCCCTTTCAGAATCGTCTGAACCCTCTCCCAGATATCCTTGATCCTGGGTCCAGGTGAGGCAACATACCATTCTGATGTCTTGCTGTCAGCCACAGAACCATCTGTTTGTGCCTCGGACTAGAGAGTCCCCTATCACAATCAATTGCTTGGAACCTGGCGTATTCCTCTAGTCTCGGTACCAGAAACCTGGACATCAGTGCTACATTTCCCTGACAGTCCATCACCCCCTACGTTTTCCAAAACAGCACATTTGTCTGAGATAGGGATAGTCACAGGAGTCTCCTGCACTACCTGCCTCCCTCTCCTACCATTCCTGGAGGTCACCCATCAACCTGATTGTATCTTCGATTTATCTCCCTCCCTGTAACTGCCATCCATCAAACCCCCAGTTCCTATAATTTCCTCATTGCCTCTAACTGCTGCTCCAACCAATCCATGTGATACAACAGTATTCAAAAACACACTTCCTCAGACATAATCCTCAGTAACATGGAAACTCTCTCTAATCCCCGACATCCAACAGAAGAGCAAATCACTCTACTAAAGGTTATCTTAGCAGCTTAACAATCTACAGACCCAGAGAATAACACAGTCTTACTGCTCAAAAAACATTGCTCCAGGCTAGCCTAGTACCTATGTTTTTATATTTTTAAAGTTTAATCAAGAGACAGATCTCAATAAAAAACATGCAATAAAAAAACGCACTCTACTAACTACTGTACATTTATAAAAGAAAGACAGTAAGATTACACTTTAAAAAGCCACTTAGCTGCTCCCCTGCTGTGAACTCCCACTCACAGGTTTCTCCAAGGTCAGGTGTGAATTTTGCTGTTTGTTTATTTTTCTAAGAATGAACTCTGATGTCCAGAGATATTTGGAATCAAACAGCAAAGGCAACAGTTGCGCTGGTTACTGCTGGGTCAGATAGCAATGCAGGTTTCTTTCTCTATTTGAATCACTTCCCATGCGGTCACTACCTTTAAAGTTTTTTAAGAAGACTTGTAGCTCAGGTTTTGGATGAGGTTGTAGAGTTGCACGCTGAGCTGGTGTGTTTGGTTTCATCACTCTGCTAGGCAACATCGTCAGTGTGCCCCAGTGAAGCATCGGTGCCCTATCCCGCTTGTTGTTTATATGCTTCGGTTTGCTGGGGTGGTTGGTATCACTTCCAGTTCTGTTTTTCAGTGGTTTGTATATTGGGTCTAGTTCAATGTGTTTATTGATGCAGTTCCGGTTGGAATGCCAGGTCTCCAGGCATTTCCTGGCATGTCCTGTTTGGCTCCTGCTATTACAGGTGTATTGTCCCAGTCAAATTAGTGTCCTCCTTTGCCCATGTGTATTGAGACCAGTGAGAATTGGTCGTGTCTCTTGATGCCTAGTTGATGTTCATGTATCCTTATTGTCAGTTTTCTTCCAGTTTGGCCTGTGTAATGTTTTTCACAGTACTTGTATGGCATTTTGTATATTACGTTAGTTTTATTGGTTGTGGGTATGGAATCCTTTATGTTCATCAACAGCTGTCGCAGGACAGTTGTTAGTTTGTGGGCTACCCTGATACCTAGGGGTCTGAGTAGTCTTGTGGTCATCTATGATATGTCTCTGATGTACAGTAAGGTGACTAGTATGTCTGGCCATGTTGTGTCTTCTTGTCTGTCACGGAAAGAACGGCGAATTGTGTTCCAGTGTCAGGACTGATTGCAGAAGCGGTAATGCAAAGGTTAGAATGAACAGCGCTCCCCACTATACAACCCAAACTCTGGGTCTGCTATGTAGATGACACTTTCGTGATTATCAAACACACAAGTCTAGAAAAAACCCACTGACCCATAAACAACCTCCTCACCGGAACAAAATTCAAAAAAGAAGAAGAGAACAATAACCAACTACCTCTCCTAGACAGAATGATAGAACATAAGAACAATGGGGAACTCTAGACTAGCATTTACAGAAAGACAATACATATGGACCAGTGGCACAGTGGTTAGCATGGCTGCCTCACAGCGCCAGGGACCCGGGTTCGATTCCAGCCTTGGGCGACAGTCTGTGTGGAATTTGCACATTCTCCCTTTACCTGCGTGGGTTTCCTCCAGGTGCTCCGGTTTCCTCCCACTGTGCAAAGACATGCAGGTTAGGCGGATTTGCCATGCTAAATTGCCTGTAGTGTTCAGGGATGTGAGATTAGGGGGGTTAAAAGGGGGATGGGTCTGGGTGGGATGCTTTGAAGTTCAGTGAGGACTTGTTGGGCCGAAGGGGCCCGTTTCCACGCTGTAGGGATTCTATGAAGAAGACACAACATGGCCAGACATACTAGTTACCCTATAGTATATCAGAGGCATCTCAAAGATGACCACAAAACTACTCAAACCCCCAGGTATCAAGGTAGCCCACAAACCAACCAGCACCCTGCGACAGCTGTTGACAAACGTAAAGGATCCCATACCCACAACCAATAAAACTAATGTAATATACAAAATACCATACAAGTGTTGTGAAAAATATTACATCGGCCAAACTGGAAGAAAACTGACAATAAAGATACATGAACATCAATGAGGCACCAAGAGACACAACCAATTCTCACAGGTCTCAATACGCACAGGCAAAGATGGACAGTAATTCGACAACACATGCATATTAGCATGAGCCAAACAAAGACATGTCAGGGAATTCTTGGAGACCTGGCATTCCAACTGGAACTGCATCAACAAACACATTGAACTGGACCTGGTATACAAACCACTGAAAAACAGAACCGGAAGTAATCCAACCAACCCAGCAAACCGAGGCATATAAATAACAAGTGGGACAGAACACCAACGTTTCACTGGGACACACTAACGATGTTACCTAGCAAAGTGACAAAACGTCTGCATCCAAACACACTGGCTCAGCAAGCAAGTCTACAACCTCAGTCACTACCTTTATCTGTCTTCCTTCTTTTTAAAGCGCCGTTGTTTTGAATCTTTACCCCCAAAGTTCCAAAACAATGCAACAGCTTTTAAAACAATAACTGCTACTCCTGGGATTCTAGGAAACCTGCTCCAAAACCAACAATACCTCAAAAAAGGAGCAGCTCTTACAGCCACAATTTTTTCCCATCCTCCATTTGCATGTTTGATTGACTAATGTGCGGGACAGCTCTTGCAATTTTGGCATAACATCCATGTGTTAGTGAGGAGAATTTTATAGGGTGAACGGGGCAGGGTATGCCTTTACTGCTTCAGATGCCTAGGATGCTAGGATGTTAGTGGATGTTAGTCCATATGTTTTCATTCTTTTCAGCTTTTCTATCAGAGTTTGGCACAATTGTTTGGCTTGCTAGGCTATTTCACAGGGAGTGAGGGTTAAACACTATATTATGGGTCTGGGGCCACATGTAGGCCAGACCATGTAGGAACAGCTGGTCTATTTCCCTAAAGCATCTGTGGACTAGACAGCTTTTTATGACCATTCAATAGTTTAATGATTGTTATTAACAAAGCTCGCATTTTTCTAGTTAATTAATTAAATTTCAATTTCCCAGTGGTCATAGTGAGATTTGAAGTCGAGTCCCTGGAGTGTTAGTCTGGGGCTCTGGATTATTAGTCCAATATCATTGCCATTATGCTGCATTTAAAAATGCTAATTTTGCACTAAAGGCACCTCTTCACGATTCCATGTAAAGCCCAAATCATGGAAGATTATTTTCTTGGTGTGTTTTTTCACATTGCCTTCAACCCATCTCTTACTACCAGTAACACTTAGGTTAATTTTTAACCTCTGGATCTACCTCATTAAAATTCTTGAGCATGCTTTCACCCCTTCAAAAAGTGAGTTTTCAATTACCTTCGCATCTACCTTGCAACTTCCACACTATATTTGCGTTGACTTGTGCAATATTTTATTTGTCACACCATGCTCGCTCTCTGCGTCTGTATCCTACATTAGCTCCTTATGTTCTCAGCACCTTATTTGGATCCACATATCAATCTATGGCCTCATTATATCACACCACTGCAGCCTCCTCTAGCCTTATATTCCCTCTTGTGCTCTCCTATCCTCTGATTCTAGGCTTTTTGTTCTTTTACTCACCATTGGTGACAAAGCATCCTGCTGTGTCAAGCCCACTCTCTGGACTAAATTCTTTCAGTCCTTCTCTACAATTAGGCAGATCATTAAATCCCATCTGTGTGACAAGTTTTCATTAACGTCTCCCATCTACAATCAATATCCAGATTACTGATTTGTCAGGTGCTCTCAGTGCTCAAGGTTATATGACCCATGAGTCAATTTGTTGCTGTCTAGCCTAAAGTTTCCACCCAACAGCAATTTTGATTGTCAAAATGCCCTTGTGTTGCAACCAAAGAATTGTTTCTTACCACTCGTTAACCTTTATATGCCTCTGTTAAGCTACAAATTTTCAAGAACGAGCGATAAGTGACATCAACTATGACATCAAACCAGAGGATCAAAGCTGGTTTAATGTAGGAGGGCAAGCCAAGAGAAGCACCAGGCATACCTAAAAATGAGGTGTCAACCTGGTGAAGCTACCAAACAGGCCAAAGTGCTTGTCAAATAGGATAAGCAGCATGTGACATACAGAGCTAAGCGTTCCCACAACCAATCAGATCAGATCAACAGTCCTGCCACATCCAGTCGTGAATGGCAGTGGACAACTAAATGACTCAGTGGAGATGGAGGCTCCACAAATATCCCCATCCTCAATGATGGAAGTGCCAACACATCAGTGCAAAAGGTAAGCTGAAGTACTGGCATCAATCTTCAGCCAGAAGTGTCAAGTGGATGATCTATCTTGGCCTCCTCCAGTGGTCCACAGCATCACAGATTCACTCCACATGATTTTAAGAAATAGTTGGAGGCATTGGATAATGCAAAGGCAATTGGCCCTGACAATATTCCGGCAATAGTACAGAAGACTTGAGCTCCAGAACTTTCCTCTTCCCTAACCAAGCTATTCCAGCCCTGTAACAACAGTGGCATCTACCTGACAATATAGAACAGTGCCCAGGTATGACTTGTACACAAAAGGCAGAACAAATCCAACCCAGTCAATTACTGCCCCAGAGATAATAGGTACTGCAGATGCTGGAGAATCCGAGATAACAAGGTGTGGAGCTGGATGAACACAGCAGGCCAAGCAGCATCATAGGAGCAGGAAAGCTTGACGTTTC
>JAHRHZ010000023.1:14095301-14153942 GCA_024137785.1 Ginglymostoma cirratum | reverse complement strand
GAAACGTCAAGCTTTCCTGCTCCTATGATGCTGCTTGGCCTGCTGTGTTCATCCAGCTCCACACCTTGTTATCTCAATTACTGCCCCAATCAGTCTACTCTCGATCGTCAGTAAACGGATGGAAGATGTCATCAACAGTGCTATCAAGCAGCAGCTGCTCAGCAATAACCTACTCAGAGCTGCCCAGTTTGGGTTCCACCAGGGCCACTCAGCTCCTGACCTCATTACAGTCTTGGTTCACACAGGAACAAAGGAGCTAAATTCCAGAGGTGAGGTAAGAGTGACAGCCCTTGACATTGAGGCCCACATTTGACAGAGTGTGGCATCAAGGAGTCCTAGCAAAACTAGAAACGGGGGCAAATCCTCTGCTGGCTGGAGTCTTACCTGGCACACAGAAGAAGGTTATGCTTGGTGGAGCTCAATCATCTCAGCTCCAGGACATCGCTACAAGACCTTCTCAGGGGAGTGTTCTCGGCCAAACCATCTTCAGCTGTTTTATTAATGACCTTCCGTCCATTACAAAATCAGAAATAGAGATGTTCACTGATGATTTTCAGGACAGTTCACATTTCCTCAGGTACTGAGGCAGTGCATGTTCAAATGCAACAAGATCTGGACAATATCCAAGCTTGGGCTGACAAGTGGCAAGTAACATGCATGTCACACAAATGCCAGGCAATGACCATCTCCATTAATACACAATGTAACCACCTCTCCTTGACATTCAATTGGATTACCATCACTGAATCCCTCCCTATCAACACCCTCAAGGTTACCATTGCCCAGAAACTCAAAACTGGACTCACCACATAAATACAGTGGTTACAAAGAGCAGGTCAGGGGCTGGGAATAAGTAAGTAGTGAGTAACTCACCTCCTGACTCTCCAAAGCTTATCCACCATCTAAAATCACAAGTCAGGAGTGTGACGGAATCCATTGCTTGGAATGATACAGTTCCAATAGCATTCAAGAAGCTTGACACTATCCAGAGCAGGGTCACCCACTAGATTGGCATCACTTCCACAGCATTCACTCCTTCCACCACTGACGCTCAGTAGCAGCAGTATGTACTATCTACAAGATGCACTGTAGAAATTCACCAAAGATCCTTAGACAGCACTTTCCAAGACCAGGACCACTTCAATCCACAAGGACAATGCAGGGTTACAGATATAGGGTAGTGAGGTGGGTCAAGATGGGATGCTTTTGAGAGGTCAGTGTGGACTCGATGGGCTGTATAGCCTGCTTCCACACTGTATGGATTCTACTCTATGAAATTCAGCCTCACAACCCAACTTGCCCAATTTATGGTGGAATTTCGCTACTATTCCAACTAACAATGTCTGTCTGTGATTGTATCCAGAGTTTGATCCTTATATGGTGTTGTTCTTCGAAGTTCTGCTGCTGAAGACTCCTGGAGTTGAATGCTTACGGCATTTTCTGTTTTTGAAGTTTATGGTGTGACATCATTGATGATACTTTAGATTTTTTCATCCACAACACTGATTACACTTCTGGAGTCCTCAAGTCTATAGCTTGCCTTATCAGAAGTAGCCTGTTCCTTGTTACATTTGGTGTTTCTATTTGAAACACAGTCAGTCCTGCAATTAAACCATTTACCTCAGGACATTACTTCTGCATGCAGTCTTAACTGCCCATTTGGCAAAAAGCAGCAAGCTATCAAGCAGTGTTATATCCTCTCGCCCAGGACACAGCTTGTTTATGCTTTTTTCCCAGGAATGCCTAATTGCTTTCAATTCCTGTATAACAATTTGTCCTTGTCCCTGAACAGTTTGTTGCACGAAGAGTTATTACTGATTCTTTCAATCCATGAACAGTTACTAAAGTTCTGAAGTTTATTGTATCACAATTTGATCATTTTTCTGGATTGAACAGACTTATGCCACATCTTGAAGCTGCATTCAGCAATATATAGGCTATGACCCACCTCGATCATAGATCATAGAATATAGATATGCTAGATATAGATATTAGTCAAAGTCTAATGTGTGCTATAAGCCATCTGCTAGTTTTCTGGGAATCAAGTGACTGTGCAGAACCAGCTAAGCAAGGTGATAAGAAATAGGACTTATTGCTGTAATATCTGGGAGAAAAAAAAAACTGGATTTGAGAGGAGCAGGGGCCGATCCTAATTAGTGTCCAGCAACCTTCTTTGGTCTCAGAATTCTATTTTCCAAACCTAGAAGTATGAATAGAAAAGACATCCCAGAAAGTAGTCTCTCTTTCAATCATTTTTCTCATAAGAAGCCCTTCAGAACTTAGTAGAGTTTCCAAATACCAACTTTTCTGTCTACTTCATGAAGGCTGATGTAGCAGACTGTGACCAGTTCTGGAACACCTCAAATTCCAGCTGATATGGAATCAGAACAGGATATTTATCATCTATAGCTATTTGCAATTCAGTTGTGTTAACAGGAAATTCAGCAGACTTGAGATGTTATTAAAATTTGTGCTTTTAGCACATAGGTGTTGATTTTATTCCCCTTTTGCCTTTTTTTTAAAAACTCCATTCTCTCTGCAAAGGCTTCTCATTGCATTGATCTATATGTGGGACTAAATGAATATAGTTTTAATTACAGATCACAGCTTAAGTGTCATTCAATAGCCAACACTTGCTTCAAGAACAATATCTGTTCATAGTAAATCGATTATTTTGTGTTAATTTAAGAAGCCTGGTCAATATTTCCTTTATTCTGGATAATGGTAACAAAAGAGGAAACTGCCCATTTTGGTAATTGAACTGAAACATTTACAGTAATTGTGCAAAGGTTGGGTAGAGGGGCTTAACTATCAGCACATACCTCCCATCACAGTCACAAGAGCATCTCAACAAAAAATTGCATTAATACATAGCTTGCAAAAATGTTAGGGTAGGGCAACAAGGGAAGTAGCCTGGTTATTGTTGTCCCCTGCACCACTGAAAGCATTTCTTCAAGGTGCACACTGTGGAGATCATGTGATCATGTGAAAAGCTGAATACTTAGTCGAGAATTTACATGCTCAGTCTAGAGAACCAGAAATCAAATTCTTTTCCATTCGTCTTAAGTTAATAATTTAAATTCCATTGGAACTGCTTTTCAAATTGTTTCCTCACTCCACAACCCCCACCCCAACCCTCCAAGACATGATGGACAACATTTGGTACCAATTGCACACATCACAATGTTCTTTTCCATTTCATGCTGATATTTGATTTCTCAGGATGAAATTTAAGGTTAACAGTTAACAAGTGGCAATTCAATAGGTTGGCAATTTTGCAATCAAAATTAGAAAGCTGGAAATGTTTTGTCAGAGAAAACTTCCTGGCATCACAAGCCTAAGGCTTAATTTGAAATACTTCATTACAGCCTAATTTATTGAGACAGGTTTTATAAACAATGTTTTTTCAGAAAATGTTAATAATTCCTGGTGTCAGCTTTTTATCCATGTCAATTGTTGCAAATCACTTTTTTGACAGTAGGCAGCAATTAACCATTCTGTTTCCTGCTCCTATGATGCTGCTTGACCTGCTGTGTTCATCCAGCCCCATGCTTGTTATCTCTGTTTTTAAGTACTATTTTGTTTTCTGCATTTTTAGTAGAAACTGTGAGGCAACTGAATAATTTACAGCATAAAGTTTTTTTCTGCCTGAGCTAATTACCACATATTGCTATTGGACCCTGCCCTCCAGGTCGACAGCCAAAGATCTTTGGTAACCCTTCCTTCTGTTCAACTGAGACGACAATAATAACATACCAACCGAGCACCTTTAACATAATAAAACGTCCCAGGGTGCTTCACAAAAACATTGTCAAGCAAAATATGATCAAGTGACAAAAAATCTTGGTCAAAGAGTTCGGTTTTAAGAAGTGTCTTAAGGAAGGTAACTAAAGCAGAGCTGGTATCTCACTCTCTCTCTCACACACACACACACACACACACACACACACACACAACTGACTTTATCTCTGCATCTGAACTTTCTGTCACGAAACCAAAACTTCACGAATTAATTCATTTCATATCATGTTTCCCACTTGTGCTGGTTCCATAAAATTCCTCTTTGGTGTTTCACTTCTCCAGCTTGCAAAATCTCCAAAAAAGAGGTAGCAAAGGTACAGGCAGAAATCAATACGTGGAGTGTATCAGAAAATAGAAAACAGAATTGAGCGAAAAGCAAAATAAGGGAGGAAGAGATAAATCAGAGACTTCAAATGAGTAAGTAAGAGATCATTTTCTGGTTTATTGTGCTATGGCATAGGATATGCACAACTATTAAAAAATGGTATTTCAAGCACAGGATTTTAATGAATTTCCAAAGTCACATATTTCTATATCATCTTGGCATTGCACTTCTTCTATGCAGTTTCATGTATTCAAATTATTCAAATCCCTGCAATGATAATTGACTGATATTTAAACTCTTTCAGTTCACTTGTTCAAACTTAATGCAAATTTCTTCCATCTGATTTGCACAGTAGTAAACATATTCATTCTAATTACAAATTAACTGTAAATAGGTCATATGAAAACTTCTTTGCAATAAAGTGGACTAGCCAAATTGTTCAAGCAACTTTTGCAAACGAAAACCGCTCCAACACTTTCGCCCTTTAGCTAAATAATACAAGGAGGCTGAAACCAAATTGGGCAATCATTTTGAGCAATTCTGCCATTTCAGCCACAAGCATGACTCTGAGCATCTGGTGGCCAGCAACTTTAATTATTTGCCTCATTTCCACCATAACCTTGGCTTCCTCCAATGTTCTAATGATACATACATACGGTCCAATTCTATACGTTTGTTGATTGAAGTATGGGTGGAGAACCATGCCCCTAAGAATTCCTGTGCGTGTCTATTGGACCTCTGTGTCTATGGACCCCATATACAAACCCATATAGGTCAAAACTGGAAATGACAGTACTCACCATAACAGACCGGACAGTATAGATTCCAAGTGAAGTAGAATAACATCACTTCATCGGAGGCTCCACTGATGATGTCACCTAGTATGGTGACGAAACATCTGAACAAAAACAAGCCAGCTCAGCGAGCAAGTCAACAACCTCATCCACAACCTGAACCAGAGATCTTTGCCAATACTTTAAACATGAACATTAACTCCATGCAGTTCATTAGGTTGGCTGTAAAATACATCAGCTTTATTTAGAAACAAATAACAATAGTCTGCCCTTACATTAACACAAAGGCTTTTTCAGAAAGCAAGACATCACTATTTTGCTGTAGTTTATTCAATGGCTGCCCATTTTCCAGAACTACTATTTGATTAATCAAAGCATAAAGTGTTACCACTGAGACTAGATGTGCTCTTTAAGCAGGCGTCTGTTATGAGCTTCAAATATACTCAGAATTGTCCTGAAATTTTGGGCATGATTTTCATATCAGGAAGAGAAACAATTCCCTTTTCCTTAAGAATTTTACTGACTGAATCGAATTGCTTGTGGCTTTAATAAACTGTCCCATTCTTCTAACAGCTTTATTTAGTAAATCCTGCTTTTCACAGCTCTATAGGTCAAATCTCACCCTTTTCATTGATTTCCCTAGACAACACATACTATTGCTGCAACTAATAATTCCTGGTATTTTATGGATTTTTCTGGATGAATTAACAAGTACCCACCACCAACAACAAAAATAGAAATTACCTCTCTGAAGGAAATGGTCACGCGACCCGAAACATTAACTCTGATTTCTCTCCACAGATGCTGCCAGACCTGCTAAGCGTTTCCAGTAATTTCTATTTTTGTTTCGGATTTACAGCATTCACAAATTTTTTGGTTTTCATTAAGTACCTACCATTAATGGTTAAGTAATGGATCACCCACCTTTTTGTGGCCTCCTAAACTTCTTGCTCTGTTAGATTTTACATGTTTCAGGCTTCACATTTATCCCTTCATGGCTTTGCAATGTCCCTGGATCAGCAACCTTGTTTAAATTACTACTGTGGCCATATATTTGACTTACTACAGCCATGCTTCATGTGCCTACCTGCTATGGAGCTGAAGCTCGAAGTGAGTTGTAAGCACTTACTTACCTTCTCACTTTTCCAAGCTGGAACACTGTGCTGTTTTAAAGTATCCTCTTTTAAACCAAGGATTTTTAAACTTTATTCATGGAGCCACCAAAATCTGTTCATTTGCCAGGTGAGCTCAGAACTGCTCTCCACAGAACACCACTTCTAGATGCATCCTGTATCTGCTTTGCAGTTACAAATGCCTTGGGTCCATTGAATTCCTTAGTCTCCCACTACAGTGACTCTTTTGCCAGGTCTAAAATGTTTTTTTAACCTCGACTGTAGATTCTGCCTCATTGAACAAAGTTCTCTTCAGTAAGATTCTCAAATGTTCAGCTCTGCTCGTTACTATCTGAAGTTATGTCTGAAGAAACTTTCAGACTTTCACTGCTATGAGCACTTAGAAGGCAGCTAAATGGGGTATGTACCATGTCACCACGACATAAGATGAATCCTCACCACAGCTCATCCATGGGGTAGGATTGTTGCCATCACCCACGTCAGTTCCGCAAGCAATGTTTCTGCTGAAAATCAGATTCTAAAAAATCAGAATCTCCAATTGCTATCATCTGACCCTTTAGCCACCAACTATGGGGCAGCCCTCTCATTAGAGAGAGACAACTGGTGGCAGTTTTAACCTGAGGGTCATCACTCCTCAGGCAGGAGGAGAGATCTTCACAATAACCTCAGCCATTGCTGGAACTGAACCCATGCCATTGGCATCAGTACATCACAACATCACAAGCCAGCCAGCCAACTAACTGAACTAACCAACACAACCCTTCACACACCTTTTTACATCTCCATCTGCTCCTTGTAACTTCTGCTTCATATATTAGACTATTCACGAAAAGATACCATTGTGTAAGCGCTTCAGAATCCTGAAACAACCTTGTGATAATGTCACAGAGCAGCAGCTCACTGAGAATAAATACCACAGTATAGGTAAAGTTAGGACAGGCAAGAATTTGAGTGAGTTTTAAGAACACTTGGACATAGAACATAGAGCATAGAGCATAGCGCATAGAACAGAGAACAGTACAGCACAGTACAGACCCTTCGGCCCACTATGTTGTGCCGACCTATTATCTTACTAAGATCAATCTACCCTGCATACCCTACGTTTTACTATCGTCCATGTGCCCATCTAAGAGTCATTTAAAAGTCTCTAAAGTATCTGACTCCACTACCACTACTGGCAGCGCATGCCACACATCCACCACTCTCTCTGACAAGAACCTACCTCTGACATCTCTCCTGTACCTTCCTCCAATCACCTTCAAATTATGCCCCCTCGTAATAGTCATTTCCGCCCTGGGGAAAAAGTCTCTGTCTATCCACTCTTTCTATGCCTCTTATCACCTTGTACACCTCAATCAAGTCACCTCTCATCCTTCTTCGTTCAATGAAAAAAGCCCCAGCTCACTCAACCTTTCCTCATAAGACCTGCCCCCCATTCCAGGCAGCATCCTGGTAAATCTCTCTGCACCCTCTCTGAAGCTTCCACATTTTTCCCGTAATGAGGTGACCAGAACTGAACACAATATTTCAAGTGTGGTCTAACCAGAGTTTTATAGAGCTGCAGCATAACCTCACCGCTCTCAAACTCAATTCCCCTGCCAATGAAAGCCAATACACCATATGCCTTCTTTACAACCCTATCAACGTGGGTCACAATTTTGAGGGATCTACGGACGTGGACCCAGAGGTCCCTCTGTTCCTCCGCACTGCCGAGAATCCTGCCGTTAACCCTGTATTCTGCATTCAAATTCAACCTTACAAAATGAATCACTTCACACTTTTCTGGGTTGAATTCCATCTGCCACTTTTTTGCCCAGCTCTGCATTCTGTCAATGTCCCGTTGCAACCTACAACAGCCCTTCACGCTGTCCACAACTCCTCCAACCTTCGTGTCATCGGCAAACTTACTAATCCACCCTTCCACTTCCTCATCCAAGTCATTTATAAAGATCACAAAGTGCAGAGGTCCCAGAACAGATCCCTACGGAACACCACTGGTCACCGAGCTCCAGGCTGAATACTTTCCATCTACTACCATCCTCTGTCTTCTATTGGACAGCCAATTATGTATCCAGACAGCCAAATTCCCAGAATCCCATGCCTCCTTACTTTCTGAATGAGCCTACCATGTGGAACCTTATCAAATGCCTTGCTAAAATCCATATACACCACATCTACTGCTCTACCTTCATCAATGTATTTTGTCACATCCTCAAGGAATTCAATAAGGCTTATGAGGCATGACCTGCACCTCATGAAGCTATGTTGACTATTTCTAATCAAACTCTGCTTTTTCAAATAATCATAAATACTATCTCACAGAATCCCCTCCAATAATTTTCCCACCACAGAAGTAAGACTAATTGGTCTGTAATTTCCAGGATTATCCCTATTCCCTTTCTTGAACAATGTAATAACATCTGCCACCCTCCAATCTGCTGGCACTACTCCAGTGGACAGAGAGGATGCAAAGATCATTGCCAAAGGGGCAGCAATCTCTTCCCTCGCTTCCCGTATCAATCTTGGGTATATCCCATCTGGCTCAGGGGACTTATCTATCCTCATGTTTTTCAAAATTTCTAGCACATCCTTCTTCCTAACATCAATCTGTTCGAGCATATCAGTTGGTTCATGCTGTCCTCACAAACATCAAGGTCCCTCTCACTGGTGAATACTGAAGCAATGTATTCATTAAGGACCTGCCCTACCTCCTCTGACTCCGTGCACAAGCTCCCTCCATTATCCCTGACTGATCCTACCCTCACTTTGGCCATCCTCTTGTTCTTCACATAAGCATAGAACACCTTGCCATTTTCCTCGATCCTACCTGCCAAGGTTTTCTCATACCCCCTTCTGGCTCTTCCAAGTCCATTCTGCAGTTCCTTCCTGGCTACCTTGTAGACCTCTATAGCCCTGTACAATCCTTGCTTCCTCAACGTTAAGCAAGCTTCCTCCTTCCTCTTGACTAGGTGTTCCACATGTCTTGTCATCCAAGGTTCCTTCACCTTACCATCCTTCCCTTGCCTCAGTGGGACAAACCTATCCAGTACTTGTAGCAACTGCTCCCTAAACAACCTCCACATTTCTGTCGTGCATTTCCCTGAGAACATGTAATCCCAATTGATGTTCCAATTTATTTGTGTATTTGTGTATTATTTGTGTAGCTATAAATCTGAGCCCGGTATACCTATGATTACTGTGTATAGCAGTATTTGGTATGAAATATACTAAATACTATAACTTTAAAGTCTAAGACAGGAGACAGTTCTTGACTTTTCCTTTGCTTTGACCAGTCTATCTCAAACACAAAATCATAAAATGGCATCAACCATACAATGAAAGAAATACCTTTGAATTGATACTCCGGAGGCAGAGATTGAGGAATAGAAGCATTATGAAGCACTGGAATGGCCCCTTACAAAAAGGGCTTTTTTCTCCCACTGTTTCTTCCTCAAGCATATGGACAGCATGAGCACTGTGCAACCTTCCAGATATTGATGGTAAGCAAATCAAATATTTGAATGGATGTGAAATGAGATTATTGCAGTGGATGATATTTTTAAGTACAGTGTATTATTGGGTGGTGTACTGGTACCTCTTACCATGCTTGTCCTGATAACGCCATTCAATTTTGCCTGGTGCTAACTGTTCAAGTTGGCACTGACACTTCTGCAGATTTCAGTCATTCTCTACCAAATGACATTAGATCACCAATGTTCAACTTCAAATGTCAGCAATTATTGCCTATTCCTGGTTGCCCTTGAGAAGGCAGTGGTGAGCTGCCTTCTTAAGCAGCTGCAGTCTATTTGGTATAGGCAAATTTCTAACACCATTAGGGAGGAATTCCAAAACGTTGAGCCAGTGATTTGGATGAATGCATTATATTTCCAAGTCACAAAGGTGAGTACCATAGAAGGACACTTGCAGGTGGTTATAATCCCACACATCTGTTGCCCTGTCCTTATGGATGTAGTGTCATGGGTTTGGAAGGTGCTTTGTAAGAAGCCTTGGTGAATTTCTGCAGTGCATATAGCTTGCACACACTGTTGTTGCTGAGCATCAGTGTTCAAGAGAGTGAATCCTTATAGATTTGGTGCCAATCAAGCAGGATGCATTGTTTTGGATGGTGTCAAGCTTACTGAGTTTTTGGGGCTGCAGTCATCCAGGCACAGTTCTAACTTGTGCCTTGTAGCTACTGTATGGGCTTTGGAGAATCAGGGAGTGAGTTAATCACCGCAGGATTCCTAGCCTCTGACCTGCTTTAGCAGTAACAATATTTATATTATGAGTCCAGTTCAGTTTTTGCTCATTTAGTTCCTGTCAAACAGGTGCAGGTTTGCAATACTTCCACTTGAAATTTGAAATTTCACCAAGCAGAAAATCTATGTACTGTATAAGTTTCTGTCTATGTTACCCTCTGCCATCAATGTAATGTTGTTTTCTTCATCAAATTCTTAGCCTCAGAGATCGCCATGGGAACACATGAATTTTTATTTCAGACAATGAATGTTCAGCTTCTTTTTACCCTCAGGTTTCTCTATCTGAATTTTATAAGCTGGTGACCCACAATTTGATAATGCTCAATTGTACTTCAGTCATTTTTTATCTACGACATTGACCCTCTAGCAATGCTCCATCTTGATTCTTTGTTCTTTCATTGAAGTACATTGGATTACATGTCTATCTCACAATTCCTTTGCTGCTGCAAATAAACTACAGTGGTGATTTCTTGCAGCTTCCCCTTTATCCCCTAATATTTAAGTTCTAGTCCCTAGTTCATGAGCTTAGACTCAAATTCTAGTTCCTCCTTGCAGCAGTATCAAATATAAACATTGCATTATCAACTGAGAGCACATTGACAATGACTGTTTCTTGCTCAGCAACAGTATAGCAAGCAGATCAAGATGACAATTTAATAGCACCCTCTCAGACAATTCAACTTTCTCAATTTCATTTCGTATTAGACATTTCTATGAACTATATGATTTGTAGCCTCAGTCTCCAATATTTGGAAGATAAAATATCCATTTATCTACGGTGAGATTATCTTTTGTATTAGAATAGAAAATATTAATCCAAAACAAAAATACTGCAGATGCTGAAAATACTAAACCTCAAGTAAAACAGTACAGCTTTATTAAATTACTGAAGATTATATACACATTATGAGTACATAAGATCGGATACATAATTAGCACACAAAGGTTTCATTACACTTCTTTACAATAGTTAAAGAAGTACATGGACAGATTTAGCAAAACCTCTGATTAGTCCAGTAAAACTAAATTCCCAACAAAGTACTTTTTAAGTGTGGGTGTTAGCTTGATCAACCAGCTTAAAATCATGCTGAAGACAAATTTCACATTATTCATGAATCCATGCTACTAAGCTCTTTGGCTTTTAAGAAATAGGAAAGCAGATTGTATGTCTTTAATTTCATACGCTGAAGAAGTCCCACACCCAGCCGCTACAATGAAGTCCACAATTTTTAAAAAATGATACAGTAGATCTAACAATTATTCAATTAGTTTACTTTGACAAGAAGGTGCACAAAGGCCACCTTAAAGCGACATGAGGAAGGGATATTTGAAAAGATTGCTGAATACATGCTGTTGTATAACTGTGATGCAAGTTCAAAAACATGGCCTCCATACAATCATTCCGATTTAAGGTGTTATTACATTACCTATTATTATATGCCTGAATAATGAATGCCGTTTTGAAAGTTAGAAGTATTTTAATTCCTCCACAAGTAAGTCTATGACCAGCACTGATTCTTTCTCTGGGGAACATGCTGAGGGATACTTTCAGGAGGATTTGATAACTCCAGTAGTGTGTGGCACACCAGCACTGAATTTTATGCAGAGTTATTACATTACAGGTAATCTGTTTGTTATTACTTTGCGCAGTCAGAAAATGAAAAAAGCAGTTTATAGATATGATGCTAGTTTTTGGATCAAGCATAGTTTCCAGGCCAAATATTGAAGCCTCATGGAACCACTGGGAGATACATTCCTGAATCTGATGAATCCTTCAGCTCACTCAAATATTCAAAGCATATTTTTAAAACCTTTCACGTGATTACAAAAGAAAATATTACAATAAAGCCTTTTTGTAAGTTGAGTCATTTCAGTAATGGATATATTTGCAGTGAACAAAATGTTCTCCACGCTGGAAAAAAGAATCTCCCAATTTTAATCCTAATAAACAGCACATCTATCCGATGAGCATTTAATCTAATTGCAATTACATTTGTGTATAATATCCTATTATGCAACATGTAGCATTAAGGTTTGTTTTTACACTCCTATATTTTTGACTATTGTCATGAAAATGCAATATTAATTACAAATTTAAAGAAATACAATTTTGACGTTACTTCACCCTTACCACATGCCTATCCAGGTTTATCAATGTTGTTACCTTTAGATTATGGATGAAATCCTATTAGGATCTGAGTGACATTGGCTTTGGCAAGATGTGCTGCAGAATCTGAAAAGAAGTCGGGTGAGGCCCAGCTTGATCTCCATTTTTAATACTTTTGACTTAGTGGTGTGGCAAGTTTTCATTTAGGTTGTGGTGAGTTGCCAGTTATGGAGATTATTGCTTGTTAAACACTTTGTTAATGATCCAACTTGCCTCATTAATATTCAGCTTCCCATCTTACCAAATGTGTCAAACAAGCCAAATATTAAAAACACGTGACATAGACATTAGAGCAGGTCCTGGAGAATTCAATCCATTGCTTGTTCCATTGGCATCAACCACACACATCCCACATCCACAGACATTGGTATCCATCAGGTGCCAGCCTCCTGGAACCCTCACGGCACATCTCTGATCCACGTGCAGGTGTCTTTTGATCTTCAATGATGATAACCAACGATCTGTCCTGGACCACCCACATAGATGCAAAAGTCAAGGAGGCACAACAATAGCTCTTCTTCCTCAGGAGGCTAAGGAAATTCAGCATGTCCATAAGGACCATCACCAACTTTTACAGATGCAACACAGAAAGCATTCTATCTGGGTGCATTACAGCTTGGTACAGCAACTATTCTGCCCAGGACTGTAAGAAACTGCAGGAAGTTGTGAACACAGCCCACACCATCACAGAAAGCAACTTCTGATCAATTAACTCTATCTACACTTCTCGTTGCCATGGAAAAGCAGTCCTCATCAAAGATCCTACCCACCCCGGTTATAATCCCTTCCAACCTCTATTGTCAGGCAGAAGACACAAAAGCTTAAACACATGTACCAATAGATTCAAGAACAGCTTCTTCCCCACTTTATCGGACTGCTGAATGGACCAGTCAAATTTCAAATCTAATGCTAATCTTGCTTTTGTACACCTCTTGGACAGCCGTAACTTTGTACGCCTCACTCTGTTCAATCACCCTATGATTTGTATGTCCTTGTATGTTATGATCGGTCTGTACTGCATGCAAAACAAAACTTTTCACTGTACTTAGGTACATGTGACAACAATACATCAAATCAAATTATTGCTACCCCTCATCATTCTAATGCTGCTGCAAAGACACTTTACACTCAGAGACATGTATCTTCTTCTCACACTGTATCAGGCTATTTCTCTGGGCTCTTCAGTCAATGTCATAACAGTCTCTGAACCGGAGCCCAAATCAATGCTCACAACATCACTACTTTGCATTGCCTTGTCTTTGTCCGCATTACCCCATCTGCCAGAGCTACAAGCTACCGGGTTCATATTATTTCTGTCATGTGATACCATCTGGTGCATAAACAAAGCCAAGAAGCTTGTTATGGTTGGTAGCAGGTCCCAGTTATGTCAAAGGGAATAGCGTTCATGCAGGGGATACTGGCACAGTAAGTCAAGGTCAGCTGCAAACAGCAGATCTGAGGCTCAGGCACAGTTAACCATTTGGGGTGGTCAGAGTCAAGAGTCTCTCCACATAAAGGGTGAGAAGCCAAAAGTTAGCAGCCACCATCCCATAGAGTCTTTCTGCTTTACTGGGGTCTGTACTCCTCTTAGAATAAGACAGAGACAAGTATTGTGGGAAATATAAGTAGGTGGCACAGCTGTTACTTTGGTGCAGGTGGAAGGCATCATGAGCAATTGAGTTGGCAGCGCAGAGAGCATGCAGGGTTAGTGCTGTTGCAGGACTTGGGTTGGTGAAAGTGAGTGATAGATGCTGTTATAGACAATAGTAAGAGTGGTAGGGCATTAGCCTTGGTGCAACGTAGGTACAGTGGTAGAAATAGAGTGAGTGTGAAGTATCAGAGAGAAGTTGGTCGCACTTATGTTGGCAGAGAGAAGAGGGACATTGACTTTCTTTCTCTAATGCTGGGCTTTCCTCCAGATAGGCCACAAGACTTAGAAGCAGAATTAGGTCATAGGCCCATTGAACCTGCTCCACCATTTGAGCATGACTGACATGTTTCTCAACCCCGTTCTCCTGCCTTCTCCCCATAACCTTTGATGCCCTTAGGAATCAAGAACCAATCTGTCTTAAATATACTCAATGATTTGGCCTCCAAGGCCCTTTTTTGCAATGTGTTCCACAGATTCACTACCCTCTGTCTGAAGAAATACATCCTCATCTCAGTTCTAACAGAACATCCCTCCACTCTGGTGCTGTATCCTCAGGTCTCAGTCTCTCCTACTAGTGTAAACATCTTGAGTGCCCCCCTCATCCTTCTAAGCTCCACTGACTACAGAAGCAGAGTTCTCAACCACTCCTTATATGACAAGTCCTTCATTCCTAGGATATTCTTGTGAACTTCCTCTGGACCCCATTCAATGCCAACACTTTCTTCTTAAATACAGGGCCCAAAACTACTCACAATATTCCAAATGAAGTCTGACTAGACCCTAAAACAGACACAGCAGTACATCCCTAGTCTTGCATACTAGCTTTCTTGAAATGAATGTTAACATTGCATTTGCCTTCCTAACCGCCAAATGAACTTGAACTTTAGCCTTAAGAGAATCTTGAACTCGCATGCCAAGATCCTATTGTGCTTCAGATTTCTGAAGTCTTTCCCCATTTTGAAAATAATCTATGCCTTTATTCTTTCTACCAAAGTACATAACCTCATACTTTTCCCATTGCACTCCATCTACCATTTCTTTGCCCATTCTTCTAGCCTGGGTGTCCAAGTCTTCTGCAGCCTTCCTGCTTTCTCAACATTACCTGTCCCTCCACCTTTCTTTGAGTCACCTGCAAACTTTGCAACAATACCCTTGGTTCCTTCGTCCAGATCATTAATGTATAACGTGAATAGCTGGGGTCCTAACTGACTCCTACAGGATTACACTGGTTACCAGCTGTCGTCCTGAAAAAGATCACTTTATTCCTACTCTTTGCTGTTTTCCACTCGGTCAACCCTCTATCCATGCCAGAGATAGTAGGAACTGCTGATGCTGGTGAATCTGAGATAACAAGGTGTAGAGCTGGATGAACACAGCAGGCCAGGCAGCACCAGAGGAGCAGAAAAGCTGACGTTTCGGGTCTGGACCCTTCTTCAGAAATGGGGGAGGGGACGGGGACTCTGAAATAAAGAGAGAGAGATGGGGGGAGGCGATGATGGAAGGTGGGTAAAGGAGCAGATAGGTGGAGAGGAGATGGACAGGTCAAGGACGCAGTGATGGACACAGTAAAGGTCAGTGTAGGTGGGGAGTTAGGATGGGGGTTGGTCTGTCGAAGGTCAAGGAGGCGGGGACGAGCTGGGCTGGTTTTGGGATGAGGTCGGAGGTGGGGAGATTTTGAAGCTTGTGAAGTCCACATTGAAACCATTGGGCTGCAGGGTTCCCAAGCGAAAATATGAGGTGCTGTTCCTGCAGCCTTCAGGTGGCGACGATGTGGCACTGGGGGAGGCCCAGGATGGACATGTTGTCCAAGGAGTGGGAGGGGGAGTTGAAGTGGTTCGCAACTGGGAGGTGCAGTCTTTTGTCACGAACCAAACATAGGGTTCCACAAAGCAGTCTCCAAGCCGCTGCTTGGTTTCCCCGATATAGAGGAGGCCACATGGGGAACAGCAGATGCAATATACTACATTAGCAGATGTGCAGGTGAATATCTGTTTAATGTGGAAGGTTTTCTTGGGGCCTGGGATGGGGGTGAGGGGGGAGGTGTAGGGGCAAGTGTAGCACTTCCTGTGGTTGCAGGGAAAAGTGCCAGGAGTGGTGAGTCTAGTGGAGAGTGTGGAGCGGACAAGGGAGTCACAGAGAGCGCGGTACCTCTGGAAGGCAGATAAGGGTGGGGAGGGAAAAATGTCCTTGGTAGTGGGGTCAGATTGCAGGTGGCACAAGTGGCGGAGGATGATGCATTGAATCCAGAGGTTGGTGGGGTGGTACGTGAGGATGAGGGGGATTCTGTCTTTGTTGTTATTGTGGGGAGGGGGTGTGAGGGATGAGTTGCGGGAAATGCATGAGATGCTGTCGAGGGTGTTTTCAACCACTGTGGAGGGGAAATTGCAGTCCTTGAAAAACGAGGACATCTGGGATGTCCAGGAGTGGAATGCCTCATCTCGGGAACAGCTGCAGCGGAGGCGAAGGAATTGGGAATAGAGGATGGCATTCTTGCATGAAGGTGAGTGAGAAGAGGTGTATTCTAGGTAGCTGTGGGAGTCAGTAGGCTTGAAATAGATATCGGTTTCCAGGTGGTTGGCAGAGATGGAAACAGAGAGGTCCAGGAAGGAGAGAGAGGTATCGGAGATGATCCAGGTGAACTTAAGGTTGGGGTGGAAGGTGTTCGTAAAGTGGATGAACTGTTCGAGCTCCTCGTGGGAGCATGAGGCGGCACCGATACAGTCATCGATATAACGGAGCAAGAGGTGGGGGATGGGGCCAGTGTAGCTGCAGAAGAGGGACCCTTCATTTATACAACGCATCTCACTCCGTCATGTAAACAGAAAAACTGCATCAGAGCTATTGCTCACTGATTCTTCTTCACCTTTTGCAACCTGCAAACATCTTGCTATCATATAGTTCCTTTTCACACCCTGAGTCCACCTCAAAGCATTCTGTACAGTGTAGCAACTGTTGCAATGCAGGGGATGTAACACAAGACTCAAGGATGTGCTAAATGGTTTTACAGCATTAAGTTAACTTCCATTTGTATCTAGATGACAGGGATGCTAGGTAATTAATTCAAATGGGAATGGGAATGGAGAACATGAATGCCTTTTAACAAAGGTTGAGTTTAAAATACTTTTAAACCTTTACAAAATAGCAATTTGTGAATGTTAACAGATTCATACTAATTTTTTTAATTTGATACTGTTGTGGAAGTGCTAATCTGTTACTATAAGTGATATATTAAACTTCCTGAAGGATAATTTCATAAATTCTCACATTTACTTAACTTGGCTTGGAGAAATCTTACACTCCTTATGTTTTGCCCCAAAACTGCTCAATCACATTTCAAAACAAATTTTGTACTTCTGAATATGCCCTTTTATTATTTCCATTAAATCACTTCTAACAGTACAGGTAAATTGTTATTGAGCTTTTTTAAAATACACATATTAGTTCATGCGATGAGGACATCACTGGCTAGGCCAGCATTTTTTGCATATCCCAAGTTACTCATCAGGTCTAGAATCACATGCAGGCAAAAAGATTTTCTTACCTAAAAACATGGAACCTAAATACCTGGAAATACAGGTGGGATTTTACAGCCACCAAGAGTGGTTACATACTCAACATAAAGTTAGCTTTTTATTTTCAGAATTTTACTGATCAGCTTCAATAGTGGTATTTGAACTCATATACCAGAATATTAGAGTTCAGAAACTTTACCACTACGCCACCTCCCCGGCTCTTGATTAATATACAGCAAATATTAAATTACAGGTGGAAGCTCTATCAACTAAGATCATTGTTTGCAAGGAGATAGCAAAGAATACACAGCAAAACAAATTGTTAAAAATAGATGGACTACACATTTAATTTCAAAGTTATAAAGCATTATATTCATAATTTTACAATATTCATACTTTTATTAATAGCTTTCTTGCACATATTCTAATTTCATTAAAAATTCAAATTAGCTGCTCCTAAACTGAAAAATAGACACCACATCAAATTAAGCTAATTGGCTCTGAAAATCCACGATTTTTCTGTTTCAATGAGAGTATTAAGGTTGAGAAACTAGGCTGGGCCCAAATAGGACCACGGCAGCCCACATATCAAGGGATTCTTACGTCCTGTTTTCTCTCTCCCTCTATCCACCAACCCCCACCACCCCCCAAACCCACCAACCACCTCCGTACCATATGCCCATTAGTATAGGAGGAAAAGGAGACTCTCTATGACTTTCTGCGTTTCTCTTTTTCAGTGGTCCTCGCATGGCAACAACAGATGATAACAAACAGCTGTAAGGTTCATCCGGAGTCTCCCACCAAGTCTGTGGGACGTACTCCTGAGCATTTTAAAGAATAAACAAAAGGTCTCCTCCGACACCACTCTTTCCAATGCCTTCAATTATTTCGTCATTAAGGTCTACCTTATTATTGCCAGACATATGAAGGAGAACGTCACACCCCTCTTCACCCCAAACCTCCTCCTCCACACCAAACCTCCCCCTCCTGCCCTCAGAAGCAGAGGTTGCTGCTGTCACCATGGATTTCCATGGCACTGCGACCAACACTGCACAGTATGTGTATCTTTTTCTACAATCATTTCTTCAGCCTCATTAGGAACTAATTAGCAAATATAATCAGGTAAAAATGATAAAAGCCAGCAATAAGGTTTAAACTGTTGAACACAAACAAATCCAACCAGAAATAAGAGTTGCCATGCCAGCAAAATGGGTGTACGTGTCATCGAGCACAAACATGCCATATCACTACGCTAGGGATAATTCATTTACAAAAAATAAATTCATCTTTATAGACCACGTAATATAATTGTATGTTCTATGCCTGCAACGGAAGACAAACATCACAATCCATTCATAAAGCACTGTTTTATAAAAATGGTCGCAAAAAGTCAACACAAGTAACACCAAAAATGCCACACTTAGTATTAAATGATGACAAGAACAAACAATTGCATTATGTGACAAGTACAAAGCAAAATATTTTGTACAGTTTTTAACAAGATGTAACATATTTACCTGAGAGTATACCCAGTAGATTTGCTTTGTGTTTACAATCTAACTTGACATGAAATTCTTTAACAAGTACACAAAAAAGGAACCAATAATGAGTTAGAACGATTAGCTAGTTTTTTGCATATTTACTAACGCAATAACAGAGTATCAATATAACAGAAATAAATTTGTCAGTCATAAAGTTTTAAAAATAAATGGTAGACATATAAACTGATAAATATTTGACTCTCATTGTGGCACAGTGCGGAACCCTCTTTGCTCTGAATCAGGAGGTAAGAATTCAAATCCTACTAGAGAGACTTGCTCTAAAGCTCAAAAAGCTTCACTGAAACATTAAAAAAAAACTGAATAACAGCAGAGTTCTCCCAATTATCCTGGCTAATATTTATTTCTGAATCAAATTATTAAAAAGCAAGTTGTCTGGCCATTACCTAGCTATTTTGTAGGACCAATATGTATGAAACTAAGTGTTTCCTACCTTTCAGCATTGACTAAACTTTAAAAGTAATTCATTGATTGCAAATCTGGAGGATCGTAAAGAAATAAAAGGACTATAAAAATGCAAGTATTTCTTGATCTGCATGACTTGATTAATTTAAATGTATAAAATCTGAAGTCACATTGTTGTTTCCAAAGTGAAAAATATTAACTTTGAATTTATTCAAAAATTGCACACAATTAGTTGTTTGATGCTTAGAATGTATCTACGTACTTCTGGATTTTCTGCAACACCGTTTGAAATCAGAGTCGGAAGATATATGACTGTAGTGCATTTAATCGTCTATTGTCAGGTCACTATGGTGATTCAATAAACCAAATTTCTTCAATTTAGTTACTGAACATTATATTGCTGATATTTTCAGGACCATATTCCATTGGCATATTCACAATGCAATAAAGCCCGAATTGTCTGCATGTACCAAATTGTTATTGAAGGTTCCATGACTCTAACATTCTCTTAGGGTAGAATTCTCCCGAGCCCTGAAAGACATGGACTACGGCAACAAACTTGGGAAGAATAGTGAGAATTCGAGAGAGGACTTTCTGGACGTAAGAGACAAGTCTCATTATTCAACTAGGTTCTGAATGTCGAGATGAGATTCTCAGTAGTGAGCAATGAGAGGCTAATTAACCAGGATTGTTGCTCATTGCAATCCCTATTACTATCTAATGTCACCTTATTAATAGTTGATTCCCATTCCACCACATACTAGATAGAAACAAAATACCAAGAATTCTCAACATGAAAGTCAGAGCAGGAATCTGGTAAGTCCAGTTCCACTTTATTTTAGCCACCCAGGACCACTGTCTCAGGGCACACTCCAGAGCATTGCCACATGTACCTCACGTTTGCAGATAGTGGCATTTTACATTCCAGCCTCTTCATTTCATCATGCCAATCTCAATCCACTTACAGTATGCTTCTGCACTCTAACGCTGCACGTTGGCGTGCACTAGCACTCCTCACTGCAATACAGTCATAGAGCCCTACAGCACGGGGACAGGCCCTTCAGTCCAAACTGGTCCATACTGTCCAAAATGTCCATCCATGTTAACCCCATTTCCCTGCACTTGGCCCATATACTTCTAAACCTTTCCTATCCGTGTATTTATCCAAATGCATTTTAAATGTCGTTAATGTACCTGCCTTACCCTTCTGCTGGATGCCCATTACATATGTGTACCACCCTCTGTGCAAAAAGGTTGCCCCTCAGGTTCCCATTTATTCTCTCAACTCTTACCTTAAACTGATGCCCTGTAATCCTTGATTCCCCAACCCTAGGAAAAAGATGAGTGCATTCACCCTATCCATGCCTCTCAAGATCTTATACGCTTCTACAAAATCCCCCCTCAGTCTCCTACGCTCTAAAGAAAGAAGTCCTAGCTCCATAAAACTCAGTCCCTTCAGTCCTGGCAACATCCCTGTAAATTTCTTCGGCACTCTTTCCAGTTTAACAACATCCTTCCTAGGGCAAAGTGACCAAAACTGAACACAACACTCTAAGCATGGCCTCACCAATATCCTGTACAACTGCAACGTATCTTCTCAACTTCTACACTCAATGTCCTGACTGATGAAGGCCAGTGTGCCAAAAGCCTTCTTCACTGCTCTGTCTACCTGTGACTCCACGTTCAGAGAGACGTGCACCTGAACCCCAACGTCCCTCTGCTCCACTACACTCCTTAAGGCCCTACCATTCACCACGAAACTCCTACCTTGATTTGACTTTCCAAAATGCAACACCTCACACTTCTCTATATTAAACTCCATTTGCCATTTCTCGGCCCACATCCCCAGCTGATCAAGGTCCTGCTGCAATTTCTGATAACATTTCTCACTATCCATGATACCATCTATTTTAGTATCTTCCACAAACTTACTAATCATACTTTTTACATTGTCATCCAAATCATTGATAAAGATAAAAAAACAGCAAAGGGCCCAGTACCAATCCCTGAGGCACACCACTCATCGTAGCCCTCCAGTCCAATAAGATCCTTCCACCATTACCCTCTGCTTCCTATCATCAAGCCAATTGTGCATCCAATTTGCCAGCTCTCCCTGGATTCCATGCGATCTAACCTTCCAGAACAGCCCACCATGTGGAACGTTATAAAAAGGCCTTACTGAAATCCATACAGACTACGTCTACCACCCTGCCCTCATCAACCTTCCTGGTCATTTCATCAAAGAACTTTTAACAAATTTGTCAGGCATGATCTCCCATACATGGAGCCATGCTGACTACTCCTAATTAAACCCTGTCTTCCTAAATGCATATATATCTTATCTGTCAGAATCTTCTCAATGTTGGTGCAAGGATACTTTGCATACCAGGATAGACACCCAGTTCATGGAATGGACCAAGCTGCACTTCAGGGCTGATTGTTTGCCTTCTCAGTGTTCACTCGCTTTGTTCCTCCTTGTATGCTCACTGCATCCCTACCTTCCTTTGCCATTTTGCACGTCTCTCCCTCAGCCAGACTTGGCAGGCAACAGTACAAAAGGTAATGAAAGCAAAATACTGCAGATACTGGAGTTCTAAAATCAAAAAAAAAAATGTGCTGGAGAAACTCAGCAGGTCTGGTCACATCTGTGAAGAGACATACAGAGTTAACACTTCAAGTCTGATATACCCTTTTTTAGAACAACTTCTTCCGAACATAAGTTTAGCACTTTCTGTTTTTGTCAGCACAGTACTTGTCTTGACTTGCCTTTTAGAGCAGAGATAAAGCCAGCAAGCTCGTCATGGTTGTCACCATGACACCACTCTATGCAATCTCACACCTACACCATATACCAACAGCGTACGTAACAAATGCACTTGCACTTTAAGCAAATGGCCATGTCTCAAAGTCTAACTACAGTTCTCCTCAGTCTTCAGTCAAGTCAGTCAGGGGTTCCTGGTACAGTAAGTCAAGGGCAACTTCTGATATAAGTCCAGAGGCTTGGTCATAATCAGTCAGCAGCTCAGGGTATTTAAGATCAGGATGCTCTACTCGTTGGGGGTTAGAAGCCTAATGGGATAAACGGGTCTCTATCAAATCAAGGCAAAAGTACTTGATCAAAAACAAAGTTGCTGGAAAAGCTCAACAGGTCTGGCAGCATCTGTGAAGAAAAAAAACAGAGTTAATGCTTCGGCTCCAGTGACCTTTCCTCGGTTCTGAGCTTTTCCAGCAACTTTGTTTTTGTTTCTGATATACAGCATTTGCAGTTCTTTCCGTTTTCAAAAGTACTTGATATTTGATTTGGGACTACAAAATCTCAGAAGAATGTCAAGTTGACAGTACTATCAAGAAGGTTTGGAGGAAAGGGGAGAATGAAAAATAGGAAATTTTGTTTGGGCAGCAGTTTAATAAAGGGTTGAAGTTATAGATGTGTTGTAAGGAGAGAACATATGGATGCTCAGTGATAGTTCAGAGTGAGGGGGAGAGGGCTGACAGAAGCAAAGTGTTGCAAGGAGGAGCAAAGACAGAGAAGATACAAGTGCCTTGGGCAGCAGTGATAACAGGCAGTCTAGAAACATAGAGTTATGAGGGCCAAAATGAAAAGGATAGCTTTGGTGTAAGCAAAAAGACAAATTACAAAGAGAATGGATAAATCTGGAGGGTAGGGAGCACAGATGCTCAAGGTTGGAAAACTAGCAAGAAGTAACAGTGCAGTGATTGCAGAAATGCAACCATGCTTATGTGGCTGGGAGTGGAAAAACTTGAAAATTCACTGGACTTTAAAATCCTGTTGTACCTAAAAACAGCAAACAGTTGTTTTAAATTATGCAGCATGTTCTATCAAAGCAATGGAAAGCCCTGTACGAAATCCTGCTTTGCACTAAAAAAAAACTGTCAGGCTCCCACCAACAGTGGATGTAAATGTTTTAATCATTTTTTTAAAAATCATGTTTTCTCAAGAATGCTCAAAGCATTGAAGGAACTTAAAAGCAATCTAATTTAGTAGAGAGACTAGTGTCTGAAGCATCATTGTTCACTAAAGGTTTAGTGTCCCATGAGGGTATGGGTGGAAATAGCAGGCTTTCCTCATCTTCTCCTTGTCGATGACTGGTTGCTGATCTACACTGGCTACATCCAATGCAAATGGTGTGGCTGGAGAAAGTAATTAAGTGACAAAGCAGGAAGATATTATATACTGTTTTCAATACAGTGAAAGAGAAATATCGCTATGTAGTAGCTCTCAGACAATACTGTATATCTCGTTTTAAACTAATGGTGTGTATGGAAAAAAATGCATTTTGTAAATTTATGTATGTCGTGGTTATGTTCATACAATGGTTAAATAGTTCCAATGCTTGGAACAAGAATTGCCTTTACAAAGTCTTTGGCTTTATATTGAATGAAGAGAACTGACTGTATTTCATTGTAATAATGCCAATTGCATGGGATTCAAACACAGTTCATAATGTGACTTGCAATGAAAGATCTGAATATGAAATATGTCAGCATATTAGCAGTGTTTGGAGGAAAATAATTTCAAAAGTGTAGATCAAAAATCAAAGTGATGTACTCTGAATTTATTTCACTATTCCAACCATTGGTGTTATGATCCCAGGTGATGATATACCGGAGAAGTCAGATCCCAGAGTGAAATCCGGATCAGGAGACTTTTTTTCCCTTTTATTTACTGTGGTAGCCATTCTCTGAAACACAAGCAAGCAATCCTGCAGATTTAGTTTTAACAATAGAAGCTTATTATGAAAAATATGATAGATTAAAACAAATTATTTATATAAAGATTTAAAACCAGAGTAAAAATGCACACCCTCATCTGTCCCAATTACATGACTTTACGGTACTCAAACACAGAGAAGGTTCCCTTCTTTATCACAACTGGTGTAACTTAACTGTCTCTTTCAATTCACAGTCCTGAGAGTTTGATAGCCTTTCCCTTGAGAGGTCACACAAGTTAACCTGGATTTTACAGCTTTGAATTGGTCCCTTCAGAGTGTTAACCAAATACTTCAGGTCTGGAACATTCAAAATAAAATCCTTACACTGAGGTGACCTGAACTAATTCCTTTCTATTGGAAACATTGTTTCATATATCTTACTTAAACCAGGACTTCTATAATTGTAAAGATAAAAGTCTTCCAAGCAATGTGTTTTCCCCATAAGCAAAAATATCCTGATCTTCCTAAACTTGAAGCAAGCTAATGTTCTTCAATGTTTCCTCTATACTCTCCTAACTCTCTCCCACTGCAAACAAATCTCTATTATCACCCCAGGGACCCTCTCTCATAGTAGTTTAAAACAAATCATGGTTCCAGAAATACTGACAAATTAATTATTAAACGCCCAAAACACACAGACCATAATCTGCATGCCTCTAGTTCATGATCCAAGCTCTAAAATAAACGATATTTATGTACATAAAAATAAATCAAAATTCTTACGTCATATTTATTATTGTGATTATACCAGTTCTTTGAAAATGTATTTTTTTTATATTCTTCAGCGCATAGAATAATTACTTTTGCAATTTTGTTGGTAAAATGGTTTAGCACATCCTGCAAACAGTCACAATTTAGAACAGTAAGAATACAGCAGAGTTAGATGAAAATATTTAGTCATAAATTATCCACAAAAACAGTCCTCAGGATTAAGAAATTTTACTTTGAAGCAGCAAATGTTCTATGGCGTAGCTCATGACAAGTTGGATAATAAGTTGTTTTATTATGAGTGATGCAAAATCCAGAATTCTCAATTATCCCATCCCTTTAAAACCATGAAGTGTAATTGCCGTAAACAAACACAACTTGAGGCAAGAACTCAATTACCATTTGGTAAGGATAAGAAAATGTTTATACACTTCTTGCTGTATGTCAGAAAAACCAAGAAATGACTGTGATAACACAGTGTGGAGCTGGTGGAACACGGCAGGCCAGGCAGCATCAGAAGAGCAGGAAAGTTGATGTTTCGGAACAGGGCCCTTTCCGACCCAAAATGTCAACTTTCCTGCTCCTCTGACACTGCCTGGCCTGCTGTGCTCCTCCAGCTCCAGCTCTATCTCTGACTCCAGCATGTGCAGTTATTACTTTCTCCAAGAAATGACTGTCTTTCTATTTCATACTTCTGACGATTTGACTTTAATGATATCAAACTATTTACAAAACAGATTCCAGTTGTTTTACAGCAGGGATGTGTTCCCTGAATATTTAAATCTCTGTAAATGAATGAAATAATTTTCTGTAAATGCCACAACTTTGAGCCAGCTTGAAAAAAAAAACTTGTGACCATTATTCACTTTAATGGAAGCTTACCACATATTTGGCATTCTAAAGCTTTATCCTCCAAGTGCATCTTGCTCTATACATGGCGGAAAAAGTTTTAGTTCAGTCCTTGAATTCAGGTTAGAGGTAATGTAATGCAACATGAAGAGACAGACAGAATCTAACACAAACTTATATTTACTGCTTAGCTGGCTGTTGTGCCCTGTCATTACCAGAGCTTTGTATCTTAATTTTCCTGAGTTATATTTTGTCCTTTGTGTGCTCTTCTTGTACCATTGTTTTACATTTCCCACCCACATAGGAGTGGAATTGAGTTTTCTGGAGCAGGTCCCAACAGCAGACCCAGGAGTGAGCAGAACTCCCACTCATAAAAGGAACTGTTGATTGACAGTGATTAGATGGCACAGGGTCCAGACAGTTGCGTGGTTGATGATGGGCAGGACGTCCTTAAACCTGTCTTTATCAGACAGGATTAGAAGTCTAGATCCATTTTAAAGCAACATACAGACTCACACTCAGTTTCTACAGTAGCATCAGTGTGGTAGCTGCTGATAGGAAGGCCAAGGAGCATTCCCTTGAAGTCAGCCTTCCTCTCTACTCGTGACCTCCACCTTCAACAGCAGACATGTGACTCCTAGATTCAGCGATGTCTCCATACAGGTTGTCTGGGAACAGCAGGAGGTACTCTTCCCCACTGACAATGTTACAAAATTCTCTTGTCTGACCAAGAAAGCTTGGATAATGATTGCAGAGTTAGTTGCATCAGGCTCCACAGGTATAGCTGTGTCCAACGCAGGCCACAAATCAACCACTCACTCCACAATGCCAAGATGCGTAGAATGGGGGCATGAGATCAACGTGGCCCTCATGAGTGCAACAAGCAATGACTTTTAGTGAGGAAAAGAATTGGGCAGACAACAGAATTCGGGGTAAACCCCAACAACAAATTCATCATGTGGCCTGGATGCATGTTGCCAGAATTTGCAGGTTCAAACTTCTGTCACTGCAGAATTGAATGAGAGTGGGAGTTGGGGCAGGTTAAATGAGAGGCTCCATTGTCTGTCGGAAGAACGCATTCTGAAAGTGGGTTAGGTGCCAATTATGATGGCACTCACTTCCCCCTTCTGCCTGCTGGAAAAGAATGCCATGTAACACCAAAGAACAGAATAATGATAGCTGCAGGAATATCTAACATAAGAGGTGGAATCTTGTTTTCTGGGATGAAGTATGCATTGGGTTTAAAAGCAAAAGGCACTTCCAACTTTTACGTCAACTAATAGAACTTACATCTCTGATTTAACTTCACCAAAGCATTTCACAGGACAAGGACACGGACACAGCCACAAAAGATGGCTGCAGCTGTAACAATTCAGAACTATGTCAGGTATAACCATCATTGAATGCTTTATTGTCTTTCACCTACTCTAACTCAAGACCAAACACAAGTATCATTTATTCAGGACCCTTGGCTCATCAGATTCTCCAGACCCGTCAGAAAGCCCCACATTCTTCTCACTAGTGAAGATATTCACAGGTCTGGGAACTATTACCTCAATCTGTATCTATGAACACAGGAAAGTGCTCATGCCTCCATGGTAATGTCTCTTAACACTTCTTTCCTTCTGCAGGAGGAGATACATGAGTGCAAATCTGCCCTAACGGGGGTGGATATAGCTAAAACAAAGCTCCTAACCAAACAGTAAGTAGTGGAACTGGTCAGACAGCAAGGACCCATGCCTGTGTTGAAGGTGAGATTAGATACGTACATTAATCTCAAATTGAAAGCCGCAACTCTGCTAATGCCAGCTACACAGGCAGCAGTAAAGTCTTAAAACAACTTGGGAAGGATGGAGGCTTATAATACTGACAGATGTTTGTTAATATAGGAAGCCTCCCAATCCAACAAGGAAACAAAGAACCCCACCTTCATCATGACCTCTCAGGAGGAACTATCAGCACTTCCAGTGAATGCACCATTAAGGCATTCTTCCCCACATTCTGCCAGTGCAATGGTATCCACTTTGGTAGGTAATCTATCTAGAGTAGGCTTGTGGCTACATTCTGATGAGCACTGCGCTGACACGGGTTTACTAATACATAAAGTTATGGCCAAGGTCTTTGATATTCAAAGCACTCAAGAAACGCCTGGACGAATACATGAATAGGAGGGATATGGGTCCTGTAAGTGAAGACAGTTTTAGTATGGAAGGGCAAAATGAGTTGGCGCAGGCTTGGAGGGCTGAAGAGTCTGTCCTGTGCTGTATTGTTCTTTGTTCTTTCTAAGAAGACAATTTTGAGTTCATTAAAGAAGCCTAATAGACATTTATTTTTTGCTAGAAATAAGAGTCTGCACAGTCAAGCCAATGGCAGCTCTGCTATTGCAATTGTAAGTGCAGATTCTACTCAACATAACAAACACAAATTAAGGGAAAAAAAATCATGCATATTTGATGAAATTACTAAACAGAAACAATGAGCCATTTTGATAATTCAGTTAACAAATTTACACTTACATTGCTACTGGTGGGGTGGTGTTTGATTGTCAGCTCATTCCTTCCATCATAGTTCTAACATTATGTCAGGATCAATGCAGTTGATCTAAGCCAGCAGCGTAACTCTGGCACATCACTGAGAAGGATACTGAGTATTTTTCCAGCCACCAAAGGAAACAAAATTCCACAGCAACTGTTGTAGGCCCTCTCTCCCTTCTGATGACAGTGATAACAATTAATGGATTCTGTCAGTTTTATGCAACAGGGCAACCCTATCAGGCGAATGTGAAGAGTCTGCACAGTCAAGCCAATGATAGTCCTGCTATTGCAATTGTAGGTTTAGATTCTACTTGATATAACCCACACAAATTAAGAAAAAAATCATGCATATTCATATAATCAAAGCTAATTACATGTTGATACTTTAATGCAAAAATCTATCCAGGGTGCAGTTAGGCTTGTGTTTCCATGGGCCCATTAGGTAAATCAGTACAGTATTCTGGCAAAAACTGAAATTTTTGTTCCCCAATTGTACACCAATTAGGTATCGGTAAGGTGGCACTACAGTCATTAATTTGTACTACACTCCAAAACCACTTACCACCATGTTTTTTTGATCTCTATGTCCCAGGTTTATATTCAGCCCCCCAGCACGGCCAGATGCGACCCAAACTGAATCTTACAGGATCTCCAAGGATCATGACAGGATAAATGCAGAAACTTGCTTCAGTGGGAGAATGTGGAACCAAGGATCTCTGTTTATAAATAAGGGCTTGTCAATTTAAGACAGAGATGAAAGAAATTTCTTTACACAGAAGGTTGAGAGCTTCTGCAAATGTAGTGGAAACGGAGTCTTTAAATATTTTTAAGACGGGGAAGATAAATTATTTCCAACTAAAGGGTTGAAAGATTATCAGGGATCAGTTGGAATGTGGAGTAATCAGATCGGGAATCATGTTACAATTGAATGATGCACCAGGCTCAACAGCCAAGTGACCTGCTCCTGCTCCTTATTTGTATGTTTTATGCTCCAGTACCATCTGATATTCCTGTGGTGATTTCTACATTGTCTTTGCATCAACAGGGCAGTATATAAGGGAGCAAGCTCAAGGAGGTGAGTGGCTGACTTCTGCCCCTAATTCATATTTAAATAACTAGAGAAAAGTTTGATTTCTCTGCTATTTTTGGAACAGCCTATGGGTAGTCCAGATTCAGTTCAAACTAACCATAATGTGATGTAAGTAGACATTAGGTTGCCAATGTTATTCAGGAAGAACAAAAGAATATTTAACTTTTACAAATGGAAATGCTAATCATGCAACAGGGGAATGCTTCTGGTTTGGCAGAAGTATGATTGCCTAACTACATTATCTTGGCAGCATGCAGACAGCCACATGCAAGATGTGCCCTTTTACATATAGCCTAGAAAAGCTGGATATTTCTACAGAGATAATACAGATTTTCTGATGAAGGGTTTAGGCCCGAAACGTCAAGTTTTCCTGCTCCTATGATGCTGCTTGACCTGCTGTGTTCATCCAGCCCCATGCTTGTTATCTCGGATATTTCTACAGGCTGACAAATGTGACTGCTCTGTTTCCAGCTGCATAAGTTACCTTAAAGAAGACAGTATTTCAGAAAATAAGAATTTGTAAATGCTATATTTAAAACTGAATATTACAGCAGTGGAGTCTATATACAAAACAAATACGTACTCCTGAAACACCACGTGAAAGGGACCAGGAAAAAAAAACTGTAGGAGAATCTGCATATTGTATAGGGACAAAGTGATAGAAATTATGAGCATGTATATGTGTCTGTGGTCAGGCTGTGGGGGGAAGAGAGAGAGAGTTGTACACTGTTGAGAGGGGCAGACAGATCCCGTGAAGGAAAGACAACCCAGAAAGAAGCCCAACCTGCAGCTAAAACTCAATATAGGTGGGATAAGTTGTCTAATTGTGGGATTAACTGGGGAGGAGGTACTCATTGGGAGCTGTAGGCCACTGTGATGGGCTGCAGTGCAAACAGACCCAGGGGCATCATAATCGAAGCTTCCACTACTAAAGGTTGCATATTCAGAAGACAACCATGCACCCTGAAGTGAAGGAAATCCAATGTATTTGGTCAGGGAGGGTTCAGGAAGCTTATGGTTGGGAGAGAGGGGGTTGGGAAGTGGGCTTTTTAAGAGTAGGTAGATGAAAAGGAATGGGGATATAATCTTTCAGGAGGGATTCCCCCATTGTACAAAGACAGCACCCGTATTATTCCCATAATTTTATGAACCTCCGCAAAAACAAAAGATCCCATTCATATGTACACCACCCCCGCTCCCCTCCCCCAACTATATTTTGCCACCGTTCTGTTTTGTCAGGGTCATTTGAGCTTCTAAGAAACTCAATTCACCCATAATTATTTGTTTACATGGTGGGTGCACTGTCAATTTCAACAGCCGCTGGCCATCCATATTATGGGGTATGAACTCAGAGGTGCATGGGAAGGTGATGGGCCAAGCACCAGACTTTTGAAACACACCTAGCAGAGGCATATAATATCCAACCCAAAGACCTGGGTAAGGAAATGAAGAGTTAACTCTTGAGCATGTAGGTATATTAATAAGGATATCATAATGACATGAAGGAAAGACTCTGAAAAGAGAAGCAGCAGCTTAAACTTCTTGCTTTATTAGAATTTACATGGCATAATGTAAATATAGAACTACTTCAAAAGTCCTGAGAGTCTAGCCACATCTTCTTCATGGAGTTGTGCAACCAAAACATCCTCTAAGATATACCTTGTCAAGAACAAATGCTGTGTGGCATGCACGTCATTCACTTTTAATAATTCGATTGGTTTTCATAGATTTTTTTAAAAACTAGTTTCATTAATTAATTTCCATCTTATGAAAGCAATGTTCTTCCAACACATTGCTATTTAAGTGGCATATCACTGGTGTATTTAAGTAAATCAGTTTGTATTTGCTAATTGAAAGCAAGCTAACAATTCTAAAAGAATCTGATTAATGGAAAGATTTTTTAGAAAATATTTGAACTTCATTTTGTGGCTGGTACCTATTATGACATTGCCAAATTAGTTACAAGACATCAATTAAAGCCATTAATTTTTTAAAAGTACTAATATTTTTATACAATATTGTCTTTGTATAAATCTAAGCACACTTTTGTGTAAGCAGATGTTATCAATATCAAATAAATTATACACTATATCCTCTAATAACAGTGTGCTTGAATTTACTGACCTGCTGTCTTGGCAAAAATATCCCGGGTGCACGAAGTAGTTGCTAAGCAACCAATCAACTATTATGAACAGTTCCTTCTGAGACTACAATGTTAGCATTCTTACATGAAACCAAGGAACTTGAGACAACAAGCACAACAGGGTTATGGAGTCATACAGATGTACAGCACGGATACATACCCTTCAGTTCAACTTGTCCATGCCGACCAGATATCCTAAATTAATCTAGTCCCATTTGCCAGCATTTGGCCCTTATCCCTCTCAACTCTTCCTACTCATATACGCATCCAGATACCTTTTAAATGTTGTAATTGTACCAGCCTCCACCACTTTGTCTGGTAGCTCATTCCACACTTACACTACCTTCTGTGGGAAAATGTTGCCCCTTAGGTCCCTTTTGAATAAAAACCAAAAGAACTCTTTATTTATTCATTCATGGGATGAGGGGGTTGCTGACCAGGCAGCATTAATTGTCCATCCCTAATTGCCCAGAGGGCAGTTTAGAGTCAACCACATTGCTGTGGGTCTGGAGTCACATGCAGGCCAGACCAGGTAAGGATTTCCTTCCCTAACGGACATGAGTGAACCAGATGGGTTTTTGTAACAATTGACAATGGGTTCATGGTCATCATTAAATTCTTAATTTCAGATATTTTATTGAATTCAAATTCCACGATCTGCCGTAGCAGGATTCAAACCTGGGTCCCCAGATTATCTGGATTTCTGGGTTAACAATCCAGCAAAAATACCACAAGGCTACTGGCTCCCCAACCGCAGATGCTATAAATCAGGAGCAAAAAGAGAAGTTGCTTGTAAAGCTCAGCAGGTCTGCAGCATCTGTGAAGAATAAATCAGAGCTAGTGTTTTGGGTCCAGTGACCCTTCCTCAAAAATGAGGACCCAAAACATTAACCGTGATTTGTTCTTCACAGATGCTGCCAGACCTGCTGAGCTTTTCCAGCAACTTCTCTTTTTGTCTCTTTTAAATCATTCCTCTCTCATCTTAAACCTATGCCCCTTCAGTTTTGGATTCCCCCACCCCAGGGAAAAAACCTTGTCTATTTAGCCTATCCATGCCCATCATGATTTTATAAACCTCTATCGGGTCACCCCTCAGCCTCCGACACTCCAAGGAAAATAGCCCCAGCCTATTCAGCCTCTCCCTATTGCTCAAACCCTCCAAACCTGGCAAGATAAACAGCTCACAATCAAATTAATTGCAATCTTAAACATTTAGAGCAAGTCTTTAAAATGCATTAATAATAGAATTAATCTTCCACATTTATTTTAATCAATATAACACGCATCTGCCACTACTAATCACAAACAGCTTAGACCAAATTTTTACTGTAAGTATGCAATACAAAAGCAATCTAACTGGCCTTCATCTTTTAAATTCATACTATATAAAGCTGTTCCATAGTAATGAACACAGAACATTTAACTATTCAGAATATTTAGATACCTGAAATCCAGTTTTGGTAAATATGAAATCTTTGAAATCTTTTTTCACCCAGAGGGTGATGGAACTTTGGAATGCACTGCCTTGGAGAGTAATTGAGGCAGGAGACTTTGCATCCTTTTAAAAGTACTTGGATGAGCACTTGAAATGTCATAATATTCAAGGCTGTTGGTCAAGTGCTGGAAAGTGGGACAACTGCAAATTTAGAGCAATTGCTGACAATGCAGATTCAATGGGCTGAAGGACCTTTTCTGTACTGAATGATTCTATGAAATCTAACAGAAAGACATTAAAATGAAAATTTCATTTAGTTACAATTAAAAACACATCCTGTGTTCAAATATACAAATCATGCACAGACTTTTTGAAGGGGAGGGAAATCAAACTGAATTATCACTTCACTGGCTTTGCATTGCTCCTCACTTTAAGCAAAAGTAATGATTACAACTTTGATAGCAGGGAACTGTTCATGTTATAAAGGAAACAATCAATAGATTTGAAGTACTGCACAGATAAATTAAAATAACAGTCATTATATGCACTTCAAACTTAAAGTGAAATATTTTCTTCACACTAAAGAAATATGCGAGCATTCAAACTTGACCTGATATTTGGATGCATTGATCTACCACTTGTCATTCACTACTGACTCTCTGAATGTGAGGAATCTTAGATTTCCACAGAACTATAATCATTTCTGTTTGATAGAGTAATAAAATTGCAATAACCAATGTAAATGGATCAGATTCTATTCATATCCTGTCTCAGTTAAAATTGGTTGATATGCCAAACAGTACAATTTTTAGTTTCATGATACACAAAGCCAGGGAACAGCTAAAGTAAACAGATCACAGAGGTCACATATAAATCAATTCCATGTACTGCAGCTCCTATCAAAGTCCTTTGATTATTCTTGGTAAATGGTACGCAATGTTTGAACCAGCTACTGTTGAGTACAAACCTTTCCATGTATATTATCAAGCCTGTTGCCAGATCTTAACTTATTTAAGTTTGTAAATTAATTATCCACTGTTAGTCATAATTAACATTCCAAATGAAATAGATATAAAATATACATAAGCGTTGTAATTGAGTCTGGAAAGACTTCCCCACAATGCTTTCAAAAGGTTCATTTAAAACTTGAAACAAAAACAGAATGCCTTGGAGAAGCTCAGAATGACAACTGCTGTGGAGAGAAAAATGTTAACGCTTCGAGTCCAGAATGAATCTTTTTCAGAATTTAAGATCTCCAGCATCCACTGTACTTAGCTTCCAACTTAAAATCAATTCGTTCCATTTAAGATGTACATTATATTCTTTGCATAATTTCAAAAAACTAAATATTCTAAAATGCAATTTTAAACAGTCAGGTCAAAGTGTGCTGCAAATACTTAGAAATAAATAATCCAATAAAATGCAAAGCAATAACAGAGATAACAAGCATGGGGCTGGATGAACACAGCAGGTCAAGCAGCATCAAAGGAGCAAGAAAACTTGACGTTTCGGGCCTAAACCCTTCATCAGAAAAAAAAATCAATAATAGAGATGTTGGTTTGCTTAGATCCAATCTTTGTAAATGCAACAAACTGTTTTTCATAAAGCAGATTTCTATGTCTAGCTATTTGTTACCATTATAGACTGCAGAATCAATGCTTATCAGTCATATTTTTCAAGAGGAATATTTAAGATTTAAAAGCATGCATCTTGTCAGTATAACACACTTCCATATATCTCACACCATCAGTAAACAAACTTTGAAAGTAACAGTTCATTCACCAAAAAGCAACAAGTCTGTTATGAATACCATTCCTGATCAATGAATGTTTCAGAGTTTTCAAAGTTGCAGGGGTACCAGCGCGTGAGCCATGTGTAAAATGCAATACTCTACACCAGTTTACTTTGATACCCTTTTGTAGGTATAAACTGCCAATCTATAGCTGATTTATCTCTATTACAAACCTGCTCTTGAAGTTGTTCTGAAGAAAAAAAGTACACAAAGTACATTTAAAAATTGGGTATGATGATAGATGATTGAGATAGAACTATGTTCATACGGCATCATGCTAGAAGAATTACAAATACCTATATTTTGCATTACTTCACAGATCAAAGGATTTTGAAATGGGTACATCTCTTTGTGGAAGATCATCATAGCAGCATAAAATCATAGAAAGCTGGTATAGCACTGATGAAGCCATTTGGACCATTAAGGGAGCTTTTCAATTGGAAATCAATTTCCTGACCACTTCATTCTACCTTTCCCTACTTTCCAATGATTTCTCTTGTTCTTGTCATGAGTGCACGAGGTGTGTGCACAAAGTCATCCCTGAGCTGTGAATTCATAAGACTCATTTGGCCCATTTTTTATTATTTTGAAGTGGAAACAAATAAAATATATTAAAAAAGATTAAAGTAAGATCACTCTATTACCACTGAGGTCCTGTTACTTGCTTGAAGATTTCTCTTTCTGAGATGATAGGACTGAAAATCTCAAGTTAGATTCAGCAGTTGCAATGGCTTAAGTAGCCAAATAATTAAAGATTCCTTGTGCAGGTGACTCAGTAGGCAGAGCAGAACAAGTTCTGGGAGAGAATGAAGATTGCTTTATAGCATTGTAGGATGTGGCCTTAGTAGCCTCACCTTAAACTGGTTTGCTTTTTAATCTCTTCCTGTTGAGAAACCATTCTCTCATGAAGTTTGAAATTATATCTCACTGAGGTTTATACAGATCAATCTTAAGATGCTGCTTTGTTAACTTTCAATGAATCATTGTTCCACAAAATGAAGTCAATTTTGCTGGAATTCCTTGTGATAGTCGTTCTAGTCTCCTATTTTCCTCAGAGATTTGAATTCTCCCATGTTCAGGAGGACCCATTGTTATCAAAGCGTTATTAAATTCTAAGTAAGGGGACTCATATTCAGGTTGATACTAGATTAACAAATCAGTCTGTCTACCTTTCTGGCTGAAGTAAATCAATAGGAACAGCCATTTGACTTCTGGAAGCCATATTTTCCAATTCTCTGTCGATTTTAAAGGATTGTTTTAGCAATCTTTATCAAATATATAACATTATAATGACATGGTTGTGCCACTCTCTTTCAAATGTTGCAGTCCTACTAAATATCTATTTGCAATAAGACGTCACTGGTGACTTTTAATGCATATAAGGTTTCATGGCAGATTGAGTTCAAAACATGTTCACTTGCTTAAAATTGGTGCCTAGACTATTCTAACTCCAAGTCCTCATCTAAATTTTGCTAATCAACTACACGTCACAAAATGGAAGTGGCAGCTAGTTGATAGTTACATGAGGAAGATCCTTAGCAACACCACAGAAGCTTTGATGGCACACAGTTGACTCATGAGGATGGAGTAGGGAGACAGAGTGTTGGTAAGGTGCTGGCCAGGGCAGAGGATTCTATGACTTCCATTTTGAAATCCCAAAGACTATTCATTTACCCACTGGCTCCATTACAGAAAGTATGTCAACTTCTTAAAAAAATTAGTCCCTTTAGGAATTTATTACAATTATATTTTAATATCATCTGACGATCTTTATTAACTAGCTTGTAAAAAGCAAGTGGTACGCAAGGCACTGAACATTGACAACCATGCAGCAACATGATTGAAACATATCAATCTGTCCTACATGGATATCCCACCACTCTCAATGCAGATATTTGTTCATAACTGTTCTAAGACATCATCTGGTGGATGAGTATAAGTATTTCACATAATGCAAATGGGCTGCACAGATGTAATCAGATGCTAAGAAATTGCCACCTTCCCAGTTGGTAGAATCGTGTTTAGTATGGTTTGCTTTGTGTTCATGATATGGTCAAGACGTTATAGCACACACATATGTTATACAATGAGTTTGGTGCACAAATGCCCTTCAAGACCTAACACTGGAATCTCATATGGGGTCAAGTTGGCACAAAGCAAAAAGTGCTGATGATGGAAAATCAAAACAAAATTAAACGTCCAACCAGGTCCACCTACTCCAAGGAACTGCAGATATCTGATGAGCATTCTCAGTTTCATAGTAGAAAATGCGTAAGTAGAAAAGTTATGATGTGGACGTGTCAGGGTTGAACTGGAATAGACAACGTCAAAAATCACACGACACCAGGTAATAGTCCAACAGGTTTATTTGAAAACACATGCACTCAGAGTCTAACTCCTTTTTCAGGTGTCAGTGAGAGAGATGTCATTGGACTCAGAATTTGAAAGCAAAAATTCAAAGGGTCATAGAACTGTTGTTCATAGAATTAAACCTGTTGGGCTACAACCTGGTGCCATAGAAAAGTTAGTGGTTCCTTTCTACTTAACTATGGGATTATTGTGTGGTGGGTGTCCTAAACTGGAAGGTGCATGCAGAGAGGCCAAGCAGTGGAAAACTTATCATCACTCATACTCTGGACTCAGATTTCCAGATTTTATCTGGTTAAACTCCAGCAACATTACTGTGTACCCTTCTGATCATCAAGACTGGGCCACTGCCAATCTGTACTTAAACTCTTTGGATTGCGCTAAATAGAGTTTGAAATTCTGTCTTAAGCAAATAAAGATTCATGCGGATTTTTTTAAAAATACGCATTTTCACTTCGAGCTACGGTCACAGATTTCTGTACACATCAGTTGACTGGCAGAAAAATTAAACTCAAGATGCAGGTACATTAAAATCATTAAGAATTAGATGAAATAAGCACTAAAGTAAGCTTGTTTTCTATCCAATAAGCCTAAACAAAAGTTAGTTTCATCTTAATCAAATGGAAATTCAACATGAGCTAACTGAGGCATTTTTAAAAACAATGTAATTGTGATACAATAGTAAAATGAGATCCAGTCAGTTGGCTAGAAAGCTAGCAAGTGTATCAGATTAACACAAACAGTAGAGGGCTTGATCCTAAAGGTGGCTGTGGTGCAGTGGTAGTGTCCCTACCTCACAGCCAGAAAGCCTGGGTTAAGTCCCACCTACTGCAGAGCTGTGTCTGACCAGTTTGATGAAAAATATCTATATCTAAAGTTTTGGTAAATGCTGTTAAGGTGCAGTGATAGTGTCCCTATCTCTGAAGCAGGAGATCTGGGTTCAAGTCCCAGTTGCTCCAGAGGTGCGTAATACCATCACTGAACAGGATATTTAGGAAATTAGGAAAAGGGGGTTTGATCCCTCCAGATCTTGTGGTGCAGTGGTAGTGTCCCCACATGTGACCCAGGAGGCCTGGGTTCAAGACCCAGTGTTATTTAAATTCTGTAGATAATACAACATTTATTAATTTAATATGTGGGTTAGAGGTTGTTGTTTAATTACCTTCACTATATTTGTGTAACTTCGTTTATTTTAAATTTTCAAACTCAGCACTGAGTGTCTGCAAATCACGAAGATAACTTTTTTGTTTAACTAATCACGCAGGTAGATGTAAACAGGTATGATATAATTCGGATTACAGAGACATGACTGCAGGGTGACCAGGGATGGGAACTGAATGTCCCAGGATATTTAGGAAGGACAGGCAAAAAGGAAAAGGTGGCGGAGTGGTATTGCTGGTTAAAGAGGAAATTAATACAATAGTGGAAAAGGATGTTAGCTCTGACAATGCCCAGTCTGTATGGGTAGAATTGAGAAATATCAAGGGGCAAAAAAATCATTAGTGGCTGTCATATACAGACCCCCAAAGTGTAGTGATGATGTTGGGAATGGCATTCAACAGGAAATTAGAGATGCATGTGATAAGGGAATATCGGTGATCATGTGTGATTTTAATCAGCACATAGATTGGGCAAATCAAATTAGCCACAATGCCCTCGAGGAGGAATTCCTGGAATGTTTATGGGATGGTTTTCTTGACCAATATGTGGAGAAGCTAACTAGACAGCAGACCACCTAAGACTGGGTACTGTGTAATGAGAAGGGGATCATCGCCAATCTAGTTGTGTGAGGCCCCTTGGGGAAGAGTGACCATAACATGATAGAACTTAATATCAAGATGGAGAGTGAGGTAGTTGATTCAGAGTTTAGGATGATGAATCTTAATAAAGGAAACTAAGAAGATGTGAGGCATGAGTTGGCCTTGATAGATTGGGAAAAGTTACTTGAAGGGATGACAGTGGATAAGCAATGGCAAACATTCAAAGAACGCATGGGGGAACTACAACAACTGTTTATTCCTTTTCTGAAGAAGGGTCCTGACCCAAAACGTCAACTTTCCTGCTCCTCTGATGCTGCCTGGCTTGCTGTGTTCCTCCAGCTCCACACTATGTTATCTCGGACTCCAGCATCTGCAGTTCTTATTATCTCTGGGTTGTGTATTCCTGTCTGGCACAAAAGCAAAATGGGTAAGAGGGCCAATCCATGTGTTACAAAGGAAATTAGAGATAGTATCCAATCCAAGGAAGAAGCATACAGATTTGCCAAGAAAAACAATATGACTGAGAATTGGGAGCAGTTTAGAATTCAGCAAAGAAGGACCAAGCGATTGATTAATAAGAAGAGAAAAACACAGTACGAAAGTAAGCTTGCATGGAACATAGAGACTGACTTAAAGAGTTTCTATACGTACGTGAAGAGAAGGAGATTGATGGATGTAGGTCCCCTACAAACAGAAACAGGGGGATGTAAAATAGAGGACAAAGAAATGGCTGAGCAACTGAATACATACTTTGGCTCTGTCTTCACAAAAGAGGACACAAATCAGATGCCAGAAATGTTGGAGAATGCAAGATTTAGTGAGACTGAAGAATTGAGGGAAATCAATATTAGTAGAGACATGGTGCTGGGAAAATTGATGGGGTTGAAGGTCGATAAATCCCCAGGGCCTGATAATCTACATCCCACAGTACTTAAGGACGTGACTATACAAATAGTGAATGTATTGGTGGTCATCTTCCAGGATTCTGTAAACTCTGGAGCAGTCTCTGCAGATTGGAGGGGAGCTAATGTCACTCCTATATTCAAAAAATGAGCAAAAACAAAGTTGCTGGAAAAGCTCAGTAGGTCTGGCAGCATCTGTGAAGAAAGAAACAGGAACAAAAACAAAGTTGCTGGAAAAGCCGAGCAGGTCTAGCAGTATCTGTGAAGGAAAAAGACAGAGTTCTGAAGAAGGGTCACCAGACCCTAAACGTTAACTCTGTTTTCTCCTTCACAGATGCTGCCAGACCTATTGGGCTTTTCCAGCAACTTTGTTTTTGTTCCTGATTTACAGCATCCGCAGTTCTTTCGGTTTTTATTCAAAAAAGGAGGTACAGTGAAAACCGGGAATGATAAACCAGTAAAAAAAATTCTCAAATCCATTATCAAGGACTTTATAGTGGAGCACTAAGAAAAAAGTGGCAGGATCAAACAAAGTCAGCATGGATTTATGAAGGGGAAATTACGCTTGACAAATATGGAATTCGACGAAGATGTAACTAGTTGACAAGGGGAAGCCATTCGATGTGGTATACTTGGTCTTTCAGAAAGCGTTTGACAAAGTCCCGCATGAGAGATTATTGTGCAAGATTAAAGTGCATGGGATTAAGGGGAAGTGTATTGAGATCGATAGGAAACTGGCTGGCAGAGTGGAAACAAAGAGGAGGAATTAATGGGTCCTTTTCAAATTGGCAGGCAGTAACTAGTGGGGTGCAACAGGGATCGGTGTTAGGACCCCAACTATTCACAATATATATTAATGATTTGGATGAGGGAACAAAATGTATTATCTTCAAGTTTGCAGATGATACCAAGTTGGGTGGGAAGGTGAACTGTGACAAGGATGCAGACATCCTTCAGCATGATCTGGGCAGGTTGGGAGAGTGGGCAAATCAACGGCAGATGCACTATAATTTGGATAAATGTGAGATTATTCGTTTTGGAAGCAAAAACAAGAAAGCAGATTACTGCCTGAATGGCTGTAAATTGGGAGAGGGGAGTGTGCAGTGGGACCTGGGTGTTCTTGGGCACCAATCGCTGAAAGTAAGCATGCAGATGCATCAGGTGGTAATGATGGCAGATGGTATGTTGGCTTTCATTATGAGAGGTTTCGAATACAGGAGCAGGGATGTGAGAAAGGATGCTCTTGTTCTCAAGGGTGTGCAGCGAAGGTTTACCAGGCTGATTCCGGGGCTGGCAGAACTGACAGATGAGGAGAGATTGACTAGGTTAGAATTGTTTTCGCTGGAGTTCAGATGAATGGGGAGGGGGGGGATCGCATAGAGACTTATAAAATTCTAACAGGACTAGACAGGGTAGATACAGGGAGGATGTTCCCAATGGTGGGTGTGTCCAGAACCAGGAGTCACAGTCTGAGGATTCAGGGTAGACCATTTAACACAGAGATGAGGAGACATTTCTTCACCCCAAGAGTGGTGAGCCTGTGGAATTCATTACCACAGGAAGCAGTTGATGCCAAAACATTGAATGCATTCAAGAGGCAACGAGACATAGCACTTAGGGCGAATGGGATCCAATGTTATGGGGAGAAAGCAAGATTAGGCTATTGAGTTGGATGATAAGCCATGTGCATGACAAATGGCAGAGCAGGCTGGAAGGGCCAAATGGCCTCCTATCTTCTATGTTTCTATGTTAATACAAGAATGCAATTTCATTCTCAAAGTAGAATTTCTCATCATGTACAAAATGCTTTCAAGTTTGAGAGTTTTAAGCATTTCCTAACTTCATTTCTAAATATTTATTTTAATTCACCATGCTTAGGTCATGGGGGTGACAGAAAACAGAAAAATTACTCAGGTAAGGAGGTAAAGCATAGATTTTTCAACCCACGATTCCTAAATCAAAAGGCATTCACAAATGATTTTTGAATCTGTCATGCATTACATTAGCTTCTTTTCACTTTATCACAATATTTCTACTGAGGTACAGAGACAAAACATACAGAGAACTTTCAATTTCCATTGTGAAAGAAACTTGTATTGGGGTTATAACAACAGGAGTTCAAATAACCAATAACATGCTGTTATCCATTTAATGTATTGCCAAAAATAAAAGTATTAACCATGTTTTCTGCAATGATTTATTTTTAAACTGTTCATAAAACATGGGAGCTACTGGCCATGCCAGCATTTACTGTCCATCCCTAATTGCCTGGGGGCAGTTAAGAATCAATCACAGTGCTGTGGGCCTTGTGTCACATGTAGAGCAGACCAGGTGAAGACGGAAGATTTCTTTTCCAAAAGGACATTACAAATATAGTACAGTTTTCCTTTAGGTTCTGAATATGGCCTTTTGTTAATTAGAAATGTGTTTTCAGAATGCAATATATTTCAATGGGAATTGTAACACGGCAATGGGCATAATCTTTCCAGTCCAACAGCAACAGGGACTACAGTGAGAAATTTGAGAAAATTGGATGAGATACTCTGGGCAGTCGCATTTTGTGACCAAGTCTTAAGACGTTGAGATGAGATTCTTCGTACTGAACTGCAAGAGGTGTATTATTGGGATTATTGCTTTACTACCTAATTTTGCCGCATTAATGTGTAGGCCCCCCATTATCCCACTCATCATATAGAAACCAGATGATGTGAATTCTAACATGAAAGTCAGGAAGCACCTGGTGACTCCAGTTTGCTGTTTGCTCCTCCAGATTTCCATATTGGGACCTGGTACCAACATTGCAGGACACATGGCAACAACCATACATACCCCATGTCCATGAACATAGTTATTTGACATATATCAGCCTCATCACATCTCCCACCACTTGCAGCATGATTCTGCAATGCCATGCAGCATTTCATAGTGCATCAACAAAGCTCAATGCAACGCTGCAACAAGGAAAATCTGCATGCAGAGACAGGCACCAAGCTCACGGACTGGACCAGGGAGCACCTCACATGCTCCATTAGCACACACTCACTTTACTTCTTCCTCGATGCTCACAGCATCCCTGCCTTACCTTTTTGTGTTTTGCCCCCCCCAGCCAGAGTATAAATACTCACACTAATTCTGTCTTGCCTTGCTGTTCAGTGCAGACAGAAATACAGGTGGCTTGTCATTGCTGCCAGCCATCATTAGTCAAGAGGTTGAATGGTTTGCTCAATCTTCATTTTAGCGTTTAGAACATGACAATTGAAAGTAATATCATGGCTTGCATTTGGATTCTGTGATTGTCACTTGCAATCATTTTACACATTTGGACTGCATTAATAGTTATATTTAGTATAAAAGGATAATAAAACTAAAATGAGGGTTCAGTATAGTCCAAAACGTCAAAAGATGGACATGTAAGCATAAAATACACTATTTAATAACTAGATTACATTTCAAACACTGTGTAGAGTCACTCAGAACTTAACAACGTTTTCTGGCCCATTCTTCTTTGAAGATGAATAGTAGCCATTAAAGCACTCATCAGTGAAATTCAATTATTAATACTGCAGTTTAGTGATGCACCAACAAAAGAAAAACAAAGTCTTCGGTTAACGGATAGTAACTTACTATTGAATACACAGGACCCAAGTTAAACCTTGCGGGAAAGTCCAGACATCACAGTTTATTAGACTTAAGAGTTTCAAATCCCAAATAAGGAATGGTGAATTGAACATAGAACAGTACAGCACAGGAACAGGCCCTTCCGCCCACCATGTCTGTGCCAACCATGAACCTAGATGTTAATTTGGGTTTCTTAGGATTATTTTCTCCATAGATTTTGGTAAGGTGAAATTTTAAATAGCAATCATTTGGGAAGAAATCCAAGTAAAATTTAATTGGATTATTCTACTCTGAATAAATGAAAAGCTAATCCACTATGTGATATGTTAGACAAGTTAATATACTTGTGTAGCATATAACCAACATTCTAATAGTAATCCCATCTAAGACATGGTAGCAGGAAGATTGATAAGAATACCTGGAACAATATCATCAGAACTCTATGTATTAAACAAAACATGAAACAGTGTCATAACAGTGTCATAAACCTCCAAAGGAAGCTCACAGAGACAACCCTGACCTTAGAACTTTGGAAATAGAATGTGCAATATGTTACCTGACTGCTAAATCATCCTTTTTTTCTCTGGAGCCCACCATAAACTAAGGTCCAAAAGTACAGCCCAATTTTTAACACTATACTGGCAGCTATCAACAGTTGTCCCAGGTAGTTTTTTTTTATTTTTAACTGATTTAAGTAGAGGCAAAGCTTCAAACTCCAGTGGTGATCAAGGCAGAGATGAGCAGAACAAAAGAATATTCATGATGACCTCTGTTTTCACTTATAGATAACAGTCACATTGCAATTTTTAAGCAACAACAGATTAAAGGGACGGAACTGTCAACATGAAACTCTATATGCACTCATAATCACAAGCTCACTGACGGCACTAGGCGATTAATGTATACAAACTGACTCTGCACAGGACTAGATTCTGGAAAAATACACCTTTGGAACTAATGCTGGCAGTTGGTGGGTAAGGAGATCTACATACTTTATATAAAGCTAATTTTGTTTACAGGTTATAGTTATCATTTAGCTGAAATTGAAAGGTTAAATTCTGAGGTGTCCAGGAGCAAGCAGGGTTTTAGCAAGGCCTCCATTTGGAGGAGTAGTGGATTTAATAATCAAAGAACCAAATCAAACCCCTTCCTCTATAAGTGGGTCAAATAGGTGTTTTTGAGTTAGGAGTGTTTAAAATAGGCAATTTACAGTGACTTTGCAATGAAGTTCGAATTATAATAGACTCCTAGAATAGAAGTGATTAGGGAGTTAGGGCAGGAAATGAAAGGGATGCTCTGTTGCTTTTGCTTTTTCTAACTTCCTTAGCCTCTGGGAATCAAATATTAGTCTATTACAAGAGAAGGAACTAGTTGTTTGGTGAATATCTAGAAAGTGACGAAGGTTTATTGTAATGCTAAATTTCAAAATAGTTGAGCAAACTGATGGTAAGGTTAATACTGGATATTGTGAGCCGAAGGGCCTTTTTCTATGCTTTAGATCTCAATGACACTAAATAATTTAGTAGTTAATTAGAACTCATTAAGAAAGGCAGGACTGGTGATGTGTTATAGCTACAGCATGTGGGAGTGCCGGGATGCCATTTTGTCGAGGACAGACATGCTTGCAGTAAATATTTGAAGTACGAGTTGGAAGCTGAACTACATATATTGCGTTGCGTCAGGAAGAGGGAAGGTTACTTAGAGTCTCTGTACCAGGAGGCTGTCACACCTCTTAGAAATGGGTCAGTGTTCAGGGACAGAGGAATATGACTACAAGTGAAACAGGTAAGGGGACCCAGATGTCAGGAGCGTAGAAGTCTCAACATTTAAATCTATCCAATATGTCTGAAGTTCTTTCAGCTGCCCAGGGTCTATGGGTGGATGAGTTAATTGCACCAAAACATAAGATGTCATTCAAGTGGGTGGAGGAAAAAGGAATGTGATAGTGACAGTATGGGTCAATAAAGACAGAGGGATTGATCCTTCTCTCCGCATCAAAGAGTGTGGATCAAGACAGCTATGTTGCCTGAATAATACCAGAGTTTGAGATACTTACTCAGGGCTGGAAAGATCCAGTCATTGTGGTCCACGTAGGTACCAATGACAATGACATAGAGAAGACAAAGGAAGTGGTTCTGCATGGTCTGCATGAGGAGCTAAGCATCAAGTTAAAAAGAAGAACCTGAACGGTCATAATTTCTGAATTACTATCTGATAAGTGCCCAAATTGGTATAGCGAAATCAGACTAGAAAGATGCAAACACAGCTCAAACATTGGTGTGGGGGTGGTGGGACCCAATTCATGGACCACTGGTATCAGTATTGGGGAATGTGGGATCTGTACTTATGGGATGATGTTTTTGCAAGCCACATAGGTAGTGAAGAAAAAAGGTTTTTCAACTAAATAATGGGGGCAAGAGATCAAATTAGGGAAAATGTGAAAAATCAAAGCATAGAGCCAAAGTCAAAGAGAAAGGTACTAATACAGTAAATGATAAAAAGGCCATGACAGGAAGGAATAGAGATTACAAATCTAAGAGTAAACCAACAGCAAGGACTAGCAGTTAAAAAGAGAATAGAAGAATAAATCTAAAGACTCTACAACAGAATGCACATAGCATTTGAAACAAAACAAATGGTCTGAGAACACAAATGGAAATAAGTACAATCTGGCAGTTAGAACACAGGTTTGGTTGTAGGATAACATGGATTGAAACCTGAGTCTTGAAGGGTGCAAGACTTTTGGGAAGGACAGGGAATCAGGAAAACGTGGCGAGGTGGCTCTTTGTTAGTTAGTGGTGATAATAACACAATAGAGAAGGATGGCCTAACTGTAAGAAACGAGGATATGGAAACAGTTTGGGTAGAGATAAGAAATGAAAAAGAAAAGAACTTATTTGCTGGAGTGGAATAAAAGCCTCTTAACAGTCACACCATAAAATGAAGCATAAAGACAGAAATTACACAGTGTGGAACTGGAGGAACATAGCAAAAAAAAAATTTCTGAAGAAGGGTCCCAACCCGAAATGTCAGCTTTCCTGCTCCTCCGATGCTGCCTGGCCTGCTGTGTTCCTCCAGCTCCACGCTGTGTTATCTCAGACTCCAGCATCGGCAGTTCTTACTATCTCTAAGGGAGAAATAATGTGAGCTTGTCAGAAAGCTCCCATAACATGGAAGACTTTAATCAAAATATTGAATGGAAAAGTGTGGACTTCATATAATGTTTACAGGGTAGTTTTTCTTTTAAGAACAATTTGTTCTGGAGCCAATAAGAGAGCAAGTGATACTAGACCTGGTATTGTGCCATGAGGTAGAGTTAATTAATGAGCTTGTACTGAAGGCACCCCGTGGTAGCAGTGATCATGATATGGCTAAATCTTACAGAGAGGAGTTGATCTGAGGTTATTTTTAAGTTCTCTCTCCAACTGTCCCTCTAGAACTGGAGCTCAAGAATCAAAAGTTAATGTCCCAATGCAACACTGAGGAAGCAAGTGCCATTTTTTCAATTAAATGTTAATCTAAGGCGGTCATCAACTCCCCCCAATCCACTTTCAAGTGAACTCAAAAGACACCATTATGTTAATTTAAAGAGAATCTACCCTGGTGTACTGGCCAATGCTGATCCCTTAGTTAACATCACAAACTGAATTATCATACCATTATCACATTGCTTGTTTGTGGGAACTTGCTTGGTGCAAATTGACTATTGTGTTTTTCCATTGCATTTACATCACATAATAGTTGCTGTATATAAAAAAGTACTTCAAAATTTTTCAAGTTCCAATGTGCTGAAGCCAAATAAAACAAATGCATATGTCACTGTACTGCATTTCCTATTATGGCAGAACACTATTTATGTAAAATTTTGGTGACAGCTACTGAGAATGAGTTATGGTATTGGAAGGCAATATGCAGTCCAGAAGCACCAGTCAGTGCTGGAACATACTATTCAAAAGCAAATTACAGAATCTTAGTTTAGCTGCTTACAAGAAAATTCCAGACTCAGAGAAACAGTCAGTTAGAGAAACAACTGGAAAGAGAGACAAAGACAAACGAAGCAAGTGAGAGACAGACAAAAACACAAAGGCATGGAGAAGGACAGAAATACATTTCCTCACCAAGCAATCAATCTTACAGTGTCCAGGGGAAAACATTCTCCTGCCTTTTGTCTTTAAAATGTTATAAATGTTTACATATTTGATGTACTCTGGATATATTCCAGGGTCCATGGTTAAATCAGAAGAAGCACATGTGAGAAATTCTAGCTCTTTGTTTTAAATAAGTTTATAAAATCACAAAGTGCTTGGATAGATTGAACAGTCAAGGTCTTTTCCCCAGGATCCGGGAGTCCAAAGCTAGAGTGCATGGGCTTAAGGTGAGAGGGGAAAGATTTAAAAGAGACCTAAGGGGCAACATTTTCACATTGAGGGTGGTGCGTGTATGGAATGAGCTGCCAGAGGAGGTGGTGGATGCTGGTAAATTACAACATTTAAAAGGCATCTGGATGGGTGTATGAATAGGAAGAATTTACAGGGATATGAGCCAAATGCTAGCAAATGGGACTAGATTAATTTTGGATTTCTGGTCAGCATGGACAAGTTGGACTGAAGGATTTGTTTCCATAATGTACAGCTCTATGACGCTATAACTCTGCCAAGGAGTGATGCAGCACTTTACTGTAACTTTGCCATCAATGTATCGGCTTTGTTTTATATGCAGAATGGGGACATCATTGCTGTTTTACTTTGTACAAATTAGAACAAATTTCAAAACATTACTGCCTTCTTCTTAGATAATGGCATGTCTATTTCCCAGCATTTAAAGAGTTTGGCTCATTTCAAGTTCTTCACATTGCTGTCAAGATGCTCTGTTTTTGAGGCGGGGGAGGGGGGGAGATGTGTGAATACCATTAATGAAGTACAAATTTGCTAGAATAATGATTTTACTTGGAGATGAACACATGATTTTATATTTTCTATAGAAGGTCACTTGCACTTAATTGATTATAAAATTTACAGAATTCCACAGTATTCCCAATCAGCATGTATATACATGTGACAGGCAAACATTAAAGCTGGCACTAAAGCAAACAAATTTAAATGAATGGACAGGGAGGCTAAAACATGATGATAAAGATGAGTGATGTTTAAAATAGCAAAACGACCAAGCAATACATTAGGCCCATTTTAAGAAATATGGCGTAAGAGATTAAAATAAACTAAAACTAAAGAAATGTCCTTTTGAACATTTAAATGAAAGAACTCTTAATTCAGGTCATCATTAAAAGGCACTGAAACACTTGACTGTCACTCTTCTGATCAAAAACAAACTCTTTAAATTTAATGAAACAACCTTCAGCACTAAAACTTTCAGGATTAACAACTGGCAATAAGGCAGGATAATTACATTCTAACCTTATCTTGGCGGTCACAGTTTTCCTGCTAATACTTTTTAAGTTATAATTTCTTTAAGGTGATAACCATCAAGTGTAAAAACACTACAAAATCTTCACAGATTCACTAGTAATTCCCAGCGATTTTAGTCGTTTTACGTGAATACAACTATTCAACTTTTAAAGCCATATTGCCCTCAATCCAAAGCCCTGTGTGCCATTTTCAGAAATTTATACCACACTCATAATATTCATTGTTTACTTAGGACCAATTTGAGGGACGAACCAGCAAGTTCTCATATTATTACACAGAATACATATCTTTCAAAGTAATAAAAGAATCACAATTATTTGAGTACACATTTAAATGGTTTATTGTTGGTAAAGATTCCATGAAAACAAATATAATGCAAGCCACTTAAAGACCAGAACTGGAAACAGCAATTGAAAGGCCTTAATTTCAACCCATCAAATATTACTATTGAAACAGATAAGAAAATTACAGCAAAAATGATTTTAACTTCAGAAGGAGAAGCAACCAGGACAATAATCCCCTCCTAACAAGCAATGTTATGCGCCAAGAGACACAAATCTTTCAGCAGTGCAATCAGAAAAGTCTAGCCAATACATACGCACAATACAATACAGCACAAGAACGGGTCCTTTGGCCCACCAAGCCTGTGCCAATTTCTAATCCTTATTTAGGCCTATCTATTGCCTATGTGCAGTATCTATCACTCCATTCACCTCACATTCATGTATCTATCAAGAAATGCCTCATACATGGCTAGCATGCCTGTTTCCATCACCTGCACTGACAGTGCATTTCAGGCACCCACCACCCTCTGTGTGAAATTTTTTTCCTGCATTTCTCCCCTAAACTCTCCCTCTCTCAGCCTGAACCTATGTCCTCTTGTAGCTGACCTTTCCATCCTGGAAAATAGCTTCTGACTTTTCACCCTATCTATGCCATTCATAATTTTTGAAGACCTCTATCAGGTCACCCTTCAGCCTCTGTCTTTCCAGTGAAAACAATCTGAGTTTATTCAACCTCTACTCATAAGTAAAACGCTCCAGACCAGGCAACATCCTGGTAAATCTTCGCTGCACCCTCTCCAAAGCATCCACGTCCTTCTGGTAGTGCGGTGACCAGAATTGCACGCAATATTCCAAATGTGGCCTGACTAAAGTTTTATACAGCAGTAACATAACTTGCCAACTTTTATATTCAATACCCTGGCTGATGAAGGCAAGCGTCCTATATGCCTTCTTGACCACCTTATTCACCTGTACGGCCACTTTCAGGGGTCTGTGGACCTGTAGGCCCAGATCCCTCTGTACGTCAGTGCTCCTAAGGGTTCTGCCATTCATTGTATGATTTGTACATGAATTTGATCTTCCAAAACGCATCACCTTGCATTTGTCTGGATTAAACTCCACCTGCCATTTCACTGCCCAAATCTGCAATCTATATCTCGCTGCATGCTTTGACAATCCTCCCCACTATGTGCAACTCCACTAAATTTTAGTGTCACCTGTAAACTTACTAAGCTGACCTCTTACATTTTCCTCCTGATCATATATATCACAAACAAAGGTCCAGCACTGATCCCTGTGGAACACCACTGGCTACTGATCTCCACTCTGAAAATGGCCCTTCCACCGTTACTTTTTGTCTTCTATGACCAAACCAGTTTTGTATCCATCTAGCCAGCTCATCCCAAATCCTATGGACTCTACTTTCTGTATCAGCCTGTCATGTGGTACTTTATCAAATGGCTTACTAAAGTCCATGTAGACAACATCGACTGCCCTTCCCGCATCGATCATTCTCGTCACCTCCTCAAAAAACTCAATCAAGTTGGTGAGATATGACCTTCCCCACACAAACCCATGCTGCCTATCATTAACATGCCCATTTGCTTCCAAATATGAATAAATCTTGTCTCTCAATATCTTCTCCAACAGCTTCCCCAAGACTGACATCAGACTCTCTGGCCTGTAACTACCTGGATTATCTCTGTTCCCCTTCTTAAACAAATGAACAGCACTGGCCATTCTCCAGCCCTCTGGAACCTCGCCTGAGGCTAAAGAGAATGCAAAGGTACCTGTTACGGCCCCAGTTCCTGAAGATGGAACTCGTATTCGCAGAACAGTGACACTGTCAGAAAATTACATGAAATATATCAATTAAATCTTAAAATTCAGAGAGTGACAAAGAACACTGATTACCTTACATTTTTTCCTTTCTAGACACATGGCTCTTTCTGGTAAGGCCAATATTTATTGCCCCTTTATAACTGACCTCATTTGGCATGACTTAAGTGATGATGATTTATTATGATTTAATATTCAATTAGGTGTCAACCACATCAATAAGGTAATGGCATTACTTGTTGGCTGTACTGATATAAAGACAACAGATTTCCTTTTCTGGAAGATATTAATTCACCAATTGAATTGTTAAGACCTGCCAGCTTTTGACTTTCAGATTTTTTTTGATAATGCAAGTTCTCAAACTGCCACTGAATTTGACTGAGTTAATGGATTACTGGTCCAGTAACATAATCACTTAGCATAATTTTTTTTACCTTTTTTATATCAATTTCTACATATTAAATGTATTTTCCTCAGTGAATAATACAACATCATTCTGTAATCAGTGCAGCTCCTTAGTAAAACGAATATACAGTGTTGAACTTGCAGAATAAATGCATCTCTAGTGATTCTATTTTGTGTTGGCATCAATCTGTTAATTTTACGTTCATATGCACCTGTAGAAATATAAATACAATGCACCTTGTTTTATAATGTCAAATTGTTGTTGCAACTATGGCACAAAACTGGTAATACAATATCAGGATGAAGAAAATGTTTAAGAATTCAAATCAGATAAAGCTTCAAAGATGAGTAAATGGCAGCATGGACTGGTTGGACTAAACAGCTAGTTTTAATATTTTGTAATTCTACATACCTTTGTTGCTGACAGAGCCTTAAAGCCATGGATGCACATTAAGTTGCATTAATTTAGTATAACAATTTGGTTGACACAACATAAATCAACTCTGGTCAACCTCATAATTACACTTCCAGATCTCTCTGTCTTCTCCCTCCTCTTAGCTGGTAGAATCATGTCAGTAACTAGATTGAATGAGTGCAACTACAGGAAACACACTCCACCTTTTTTGAATCTCACAATCCAGTGCACATACTTTGCCTTAGATGAATGAACCATCCTCGAGGACATTCAAAGTTTCAGATAAAACTACACTATAAGGTTGGGCATAATACAATACACAAAATTTAATGCTTCTTCACTTTTGTAGCAAAGGTTCTGCTGATATAATGACAGCACAGTTTTTCTCACATGGCTGAGACAATTAACTCAAGATTTCTTCAACAATATCTTTGAGAGGCAAACTGATCTGGACAGCTGAATATCCTGCAGCAAATTCAGCGAGTAACACTTATCATGTGTAATCCAGTTGGCTGTCCTCTACCAAATTCTATGTTTCTCCAATTAGTTTTTAACCGGAAATTTAGCTGAATAGCACTGAATTTGCACTTAAAGCTCAAACTCAAAAAACTCAAAATTTCAAACAACAGGCCTGGCTTATAAAATTAACAATAAAAACTTGTTCACCAGTAACTGTCTTGTTTTATATGCTAAGGTTGATAATAGTGTGGAATATTTATTTTATTAATGACAATTATCAATAATGTTTTTATGGAACACTATCAACACTGTTCAAAGATTTTAAACTTATTACAGCATCAGATTTTTTTTAATCTTTCAGCTTAATTGTAAAATTATTTATGCTTATTTTTGTAAATTTCATCAGCAAAAATAAGATACTTACATAATTTACAATAATGTTAAATTTTACTACTCCATCAATAACATCATGATTATGTCCACCACTCTACAGGAAAGACCAATCTTATGAGGAACTCAAATATCCACAGCCATTCAGCATCACTAGCATACAGTACTGGCATTGTATATATAACCTGCACCTGATTAAATCCACAAATGGACAGAACAGTGATACGTAAAGTCAATATGATGTGTAATTACTGCACACTTGGAAGAAAACAGGTGGCATTTCAATGTGATGAACGTTAAACCAGTTAAGGATTAAATTGAAAGAGATCCAAGTATGTTAGCAGACATTGCAATTAACATGTCTAGTCACTGTGGAACAGTAATCACTGAAGGATTTTGAACATAAGTAACACAACTGACATCAGCTGAGCATAAATAAGGAAAGTTATTCCAAAGATGTGCAGACCATGCCTAAGTAGTAACTGACTCAGCGATTGTAATAACTGCCAATGCTGGAGTCAGAAGAAGGCTCCCGACCCGAAACGTCAGCTTTCCTGCTCGTCTGACGCCTCCTGGCCTGCTCTGTTCCTCCTGTTCCACACTATGTTATGCCTTAAGTAGTGTTTACTTTGAACATGAAGACGCAAGGGAGATTTGCAGACCCAGGAAACCATGCAGAAAAGAACGTAAAATGATACTGTAGCATAACTTTAACCTAAACAACTGGATAGATATTTCTTTTACACGTCAGTCAACCGAAGTCAATGGAAAGTTAAGTCAGTTGCATGTAAAAGGGTGGCCAATCCAATCCCATCATTATCACTTTGGGTGGATTAATTTAACGCTACATCTCTAGTGTCAGGAGATTGAGTCATGGGGAAAAAATAAAGAATCTTGAAAACTTAGAAACTTACAGCGAGGTCATTTGAAATTAGAACCGGGTTTAAAGAGAATCGATTGCTGCTGTTCACTGTCTTAAAACCTCTACAAGTATGGATGTTACAAATGTATGGAGTGATCATTAACATTCTTAAAACGTGGATAAGGTGTGCCTAATTATCATAATCCAAAATTATTTAGATCCTCCAGGCCTTTACACATGAATGTAACAGTCTACTCTGGAAGTTAGAGTCTTAAACAAAGCATCAGTTGCAGGAATGCTTTGATTGACAAACCAGCTGATGTATCAGAAAAAAAGAGTCATCTTCAATTTGGGTAGTTTCAATACTGTTAATTATTAATATTTCTGAAAAGTTTTTATTACAGCTAATGTCCACGTGAATGCTTTGCTGGGATTTAAAGTTACATGAGGGCAAGGCATAGGACCAAGTCTACTCCATCATTCAATTAAATCCTGGCTTATAATGATTCTGAATTCCACTTTCCCACCTTTTCCCCATAATCTTTGATTCCCTTATGAAATAAAAAATCTGACCATCACAGCACTGAACATATTTAACTAATTAGCATCTATATTCTTCTTCAGAAAATAATTCCACAGATTCGATATCTCTGAAGGAAGGAATTTCTCCTCCTCTCTGTCTTAAATGCATGACCCTTTACTCTGAGTTAATGTTCAATGGTTATGCGTTCTCCCACAAGAAGAAATAACCTCTCAGCGCCTACCTTGTCAAGCTCCCTAAGAACATTATAAGTTTCAATCAGGTTGTTTTTGATATTTCAAAGCTCTAATGAGTTACAGGCCTAAACTAGACCTCAACATTTCCTCATAAGAAAATCACTATGTACCCAGGATCCACCTAGTGTTCCTTCTCTAGACTGCTCCCAATACCAGTATATCTTCTATTGGATAGGGAACTAAAACTGTTCACAGTATTCTTAGTGTTGTACAATTTTAGTGTAAGTTGCCTGTTTTTATACTGTACTCTGTTTAAACTAAAGTTCATTATTCCAACTGCCTTCCCTATTACCCACTAAACTTATATAGCAGGTTTTTTATGATTCACACACAGTGACCAAAATATCAAAAGGCAATCTGTGCTGCAGCTTTCTGCAGTCTTTCTCCAATTAATAACATTCGGCTCCTCTATTCCTCTAAAGTGCATAGCCACACACTTTCCCACATTACATTCTATAAAAGCTCCCAACTCAACGAAATGAGGGGGTGTGAATTCACACTTTCAAAACAATGTGTATCAATTGTGTATGCTAGAAAGCTCTAATGCAAGGATCTCAATGTCATTTCATTACTTGGTCTATAGTCTGCCCCACATCCAACTGAATTTACAGCATATCCAACTGCTGATTAATCACTTCCTTTATTTATTCATGGGATCTGGACACTGCTGGCTAGGCTAAAATGTACTGCCCAATCCTAACAGCCCTTGAAAGGGCGATGATAAGCTGCCTTCCTGAATTTCTGTAGGTACACCCACAGCACTGTCAGGAAAGAGAATTCCAGGATTTTGACTCAGCAACCGTGAAAAAACAATATAATTTCAAGTCAGGCCGGTGTATGATTTACAGGGGAACCTGCAGGTAGTGGTTTTCTCAATGTATCTGCCTTTTGGCCTTCTATGTGGTAGTGGACAAGGCTTTAGAAGGTACTGTTGAGGGAAACTTAGTGAGTTGTTGTAGATGGTCTTGTAGATGGAATGAACTATTGCCACGTACAATGAGGAACAAACATCAAAAGTGTTTGATAGGTGTAAATTAAGCAGTCTACATTGTCCTGGATGGAGGTGTTAAATCTCGAGTTTTGAGGGAATCTACAGTTTCTTTTAAATTGGGTCACATATTTTAAAAAATTAATAGTTGTGTTTCTCACAGACAGCTTTATTAGATCGTGGGGTAGTGGTGGCATTGTAACAATATGACTGGACTAGTAAATCAAGAAACCAAAGCTCTGTTAAAATCCCATCGTGGCAGTTGGTGAAATTTAAATTCAATAGAACTCTGGAATAAAAAGCCAGCCTAACAGCATCCATCTCGATTGTTGATTGGTGAGAGCTGGAAGGCACATAACTAAATTGGACAGCTGGCTAATATCCCATCAAATCCAGGCACACCTTCTACAAATCCCCTCAGCACCTCCTGCTTGGGGGCTCAGTAAACTTCCACATCTCTAAAAAACTGAAATATAATGACATGTTTGAATTTCTGAAGTTGCAAAATGGTCCAACTCTTATTCCCAAGTTCCATCAAACATCTAGCTCCAGTGTCCAAAGAACCAGGGCAAACAGGTTTTGGAAACAGAAATAAAAACTGAAAGAACTGCAGATGCTGTAAACCAGAATGAGAAACAGAAGTTGCTGGAAAAGCTCAGCAGGTCCGGCAGCATCTGTGGAGAAAAAAAATCAGAGTTAATGCTTCAGAAGGGTCACCGGTCCCAAAACGTTAACTCTGATTTTTTTCTCCACAGATGCTGCCAGACCTCCTGAGCTTTTCCAGCAACTTCTGTTTAGAAACAGGAAGTTGGTTGCAATATGTTTAAAAACACCTCTTAAACTCATCAGATTAAAACTATTGAGTGCACTTGATCTGATTTTAAATCGTTCATTGTCTTGTGTGACAGAAGATCCTACTGCACTTTCTCTAATGTCACATTCTTGCAATTCAAATAAATTGAACTTTGTATTTAGTGATTCTTTCATCTGTTCAATGGGGGTAATTTCCACAAACCTGAGTATTGGTGACTTTGTTACCATAGTAACATTTTTGCTGGGAAACTTAATGTTACGGACTGTCAACTCATAACTGCATTAGCAGGAGAAAAGTAAACCCTAGAGATTCATTAGGAATGAGTTCCTATGACAACTGCAAAAAATTCATAAGTATTTTTCTATTCCACGCAAAGCTGTCATAGTTCTCTGGGGAACGGGTCATAATTTGAAGATAGGCCACACACTCAAAAGTAAAATAAATAAAAGAACAAGGAGATTCAACAAAGAAGCTACATATCGAACAGAAAATTAAATTTCTTCTTTGACATGAAACAGAGAATAAGGCCCTCTCAAATATATTTAAAAAGACTCTTGAAATTATGTTACAGAATGAACATTTCAAAAGGCATAGCACAATTATACATAACCATATATATATGCTTGAAATGCTTTCCACCATTTTCATGCAAAGTATTTCTTTGAAATATATCAAAGTAGTAACCATATTCGTGTAGTGGATGTAACGAAGTCAGCTAGGTGGACCTCACAGAATATGAGTTCCCTGATTGGGGCTGTTAATCTGGCCTAATCAGAAAGCCCTGGCTGACAGATATAAACAGGAATGTCAAAGGTTCTGTTCAGTTTGACAGCTGGCTCTGAGAAAGCCAGACCAGTGTCAAGTACTATGCATGTGTAAATAAAGAGTGACTTGGTAATGGGATATTTGGCCTCTGTGGTATTAATTCAGTGGCGTTGAGAAGAAAAAGCATGCTCCTGAAGAAATTCACTCACAACAGCTGTCTTTGAGTTGGGGTAAGTATTTCTGACATCATGCTGTTGTTTGAGAAGCTTGACTCTTTCAATCCTGTCGTTGAAGACTGGGTCCAGTATATGGAAAGAATGCACTATTTTTTTCTGGGCAAATGATATTGGGGCAGATGAAAAGCAACGAGTAGTTCTCCTACACACAAACACACAAGTTGCTAGAAAAACTCAGCAGATCTGGCAGCATCTGTGAAGAAGAAAAAAAAAATCAGAGTTAATGTTTTGGATCCGGTGACCATTCCTCAGAACAAGTACAGCTTATAGACTTGCAGCTTTTTCTGTTATTAGGAGTCTAATGTTTTCTGAGGCACAAGATACTAAAACTTTTCAACAGTTGATGAATTTAGGTAAGGAAAATTACAACTCCAAGTCGCCTCTAATTCTGATACGCTATTGGTTTTACTTGGCAGTTCAAGGATCGGGGAGTCCGTCGCGAGTTTCGACGTGGTTAGGACAACGGGGAGAGGCATGTGGCTTTGGTTTGAACCTCTTTAATTAGATGCAGAGAGATCATTTGGTATGTGGAATTAATGATGTAACTATGCAAAAGCAGCTACCAGCTGAAGCCCAACTGGACTTCAAACAGGGACTCCAACTGGCTTTGTCATTCGAAAATGCGGCAAATGGAGCTTATGAGTTACAGGGTATGCTGAATGAAATCAAAACCCTTGCCAGGCTAAATGAGCTTGGGAGACACCACGTGAGTGAAGGCAATTGCATAGCCTCACTCAGGACCAATCTTGAACAGAGGGACCCTAGGTCAGTATCCAGGAGAGTGCACACTCTGGAAAGACCACCTAAATCTAGCTTCGAACAGTTACATTGCTCAGCAACATAGAAATCAGAACCAATCAAAATAAGCAGCTTGTTAAATGGTCACCCAGTTCTAATGGAGGTTGACACTGCCGCAGTTGTATCAGTGATCGCAGAACCAATATTTAACAAAATTTGCTCTGTAAGACCTCGACTAGACTGAGAACCTACACTGGGAACCTTTATAGATTAAGGGTACAACTTCAGTTTGAGAAGCAGCTGGTTCGGTTACTACTGATTATAATAAATGCTCGGGCACAAGCCTGATAGGGGAAATTGGTTGAGAAAGTTTCACCTTGACTGGCTCAACGTTTTTCAATTAGAAAATGGCTGCCTGAGCGAAGTCCTGATTAAATGCCCGGAAGATTTTCAGGGAGGTCAAGGGACTATCAAAGGAGGGAAGACCATCTTGCATGCTGACCAAGAAGCAATTCCACGATTCTGCAAGGCTTGCCCGTTGCCATTTGCCTTACGTGAAAAAGTACAGACAGAAATCAGGAGGCTAGAAAGCGAAGGAATTATCAAACCAAGATAACAAGCATGGGGCTGGATGAACACAGCAGGTCAAGCAGCATCATAGGAGCAGGAAAACTTGACGTTTCGGGCCTAAAGGGTTTAGGCCCGA
>JAHRHZ010000023.1:14057347-14090301 GCA_024137785.1 Ginglymostoma cirratum | reverse complement strand
TCTAGGCCCGAAACGTCAAGCTTTCCTGCTCCTATGATGCTGCTTGGCCTGCTGTGTTCATCCAGCTCCACACCTTGTTACCTTACCTGCCAATTGTGTAATTGATACTCAGTCGACCGAACAGTTTGAAGCTAGAAATAAGTCTCTTTGAGAGAGACAGAAAGGTATTCTGTTCTTCCCCAGCTCAGGAGCAGTGTTTCTGTTCTCAGCAGTCAAAACTCATTATGGACCTGAAGAATTGTAACAATTATAATGGGTTGTGAATTTTAACTGATAGATCAGAGACATTTTATAAGACAACCAGTTACCCTGTGTCTTTTACCAACCAGTGAAAGCACTGGAGAAAAATGACTATAGCAATGCGCTGGCCAGTCAGAAGGATCATCTTAACAACAGTAGCTGGGAACAAAAATTACTGAACCACCCTTCTAGTTTCTTTCCCCCTCTGCTAGAATGTGTGTGCATATATATGCACATATGTAAAGGGATTGGGGATTTATTTAGTAGTATTACACGCCAACAGTTGACAATTGTTTACTTGTAGCTAGAGTCTAATTACTTGTACTAAATAATGATTATTCTTCAGTAAATAAATCTGGTTCCTGCTTTCTATCAATCGAAGTTTGAAAGTCTGGTAAATTGGGGAACTTTGTGTACTTTTGTGACTCCAGGAATAATGAAGCTTGATTTTATGCTGTCCCAGTGAGTCGTAACCTGAACCAGAAAATTATAAAGGTTAAAGCACAGAAAGATATCTTTTGATTTATTGCACTTAAGAAAGATTCTTTACCAAAATAATCCACTTTCCCCCATAGATTCCTTCTCTTCATTTATTATCTAGTGATCTAGTTAAAATACCCAAGGGCATCCACCTCGTTCTTTTCCTGTAGAAGAAGATCCAAAAAGGCCTCTAAATAACAATGCTTTGCTTAACAGCGATTCTCACACTGTCAATTTCAATTAATAATGCTCATATTCACTCCCTGAAGAGAAAACAAAAGTTCTTTTTCATTCTATTCAAACACTTCAGGTTTGAAATAAATCCCCACTCCCAATGGATATAGACCCAGTCTCCCCTCATGAATAGTTTATTTCCTAACACTTCCCAATAAATCCAAACTGTTTGTTTCCTCCAGCTCCACAATGTGTTATCTCTGACTCCAGCATCTGCAGTTCTTACTATCTCTACAGACAGAGGTTGATAGGTAAAGTAAGTGGGCAAAAAAGGCAAATACTGTGTAGTGTTGGAAAATGCGACGTTGTTCATTTTACAAGGGAGAACAAAAGGACAGGGTATTATTTAAAAGGACAAAAACTGCAGAAAGCTGCAACAGAAAGGGACTTGGGGGTAACTGTGCACAAAACACACAGCTTGCACACAGGTAATCAGGGAAGTTAATGGAATGTTGGCCCTTATTTCAAAGGGATTGGAGTGTAAGAGTAGAGAAGTCTTACTGCAACTGTTCAAGGTGCTAGTGAGACCACATCTGGAGTACTGTGAGCAGTTTCATCCCCTTATTTAAGGAAATATATCATTTCATTGGAGGCAGTTCAGAGAAGGTTCACTAAGTTAATCCCCAGTAAGCAGGGATTGTCTTACGAGCAAAAGTTAAACAGATCGTCAGTCTATTCAGTTTATGGACTTTAGAAGATTCAGAGGTGATGGCATTGAGACAAATTCTTTAATGGCTTGACAGGGTAAATGGTAAGTGGATGCTTCCACTCACGGGAGAGTCTAGGACTACAGAGCATAGTCTAAGAATTATGGGATACCTATTTAAGACTGAGACAAGGAGTAATTTCTTCTCTGAAGGTTGTGAATCTTTGAAACTCCTTGCCAAAGAGAGCTGTGGAGGCAGTGTCCTTGTGTATACACAAGGTAGATAGATTCTTGGTCACCTAGGGGAAACAAGGGTTATTTGGAAAGGGCAGGAAAATAGATGTGAGGAATATCTGATCAGCCATGAACCTACTGAATGGCCAAGAATACTTGAAGAGCTAGACTCCTGTTCCTATTTTGTATGGTATTGCCAGTAAATTTCTCAACTGTGCTTCTCGTGCTCCAATTTAAATTATTATACCGGTATATAAGAAAGATAATTGTGTACCACCTCCAATCCACCACATTACAGGGTGCATCGTATAAAAAAATGTAAAAAGTCTCTTATAAGAAATCTTATTGAATCCTTCTAAAAATCCATGAACATTTATCTCAGTACCTTTATTGTTCCAGTCACATCTTTTAAACAAATTGGTCCAATGGTGCACATGATTTCTCTTAGAAAAATATGATCCTGGCTGCCCTGAATTACTCAATATATTTCTAAATGCTCACTTTTTAACTTGAATTATGAATTCTAAAGCTGGGAATTTCCTTGGAAATGTTCCAATGGAATTTCATTAGAAATGGGACAGAAACTCCATTTTTGCTATAAATGAGATCTCCATTGCAATATGGTGAATTTACAGTGGCACAGGATTAAACCCAAGAAAACTCCCAGGAGTTTGCCAACAAATGTCTGCAGACAAACTGGGCCACAGTGATAAAGGTTTATCTTTTCCTTCCTCCTTGAGAGAAAGTCTTTTGTTGACTTCTCTCTGGTCCCATGGCAGAATTTGCATATTTAAAAGTGTACTTAAATTTAGCCAGAAGCTCTATAATCTCCTCTTTGACTTTCAACTATATGGCGAGCATTGCATTGCAGTCAGCAAATTAATCTCTCGTAACTTCCTAAGAACTAATTCCTTTCCTAGTTACTTTAAACATTTGTTCAATAATTTTTCCAAATAAACTTAAATTCTCATTTCTTCCATTTGTTAAAACTGACAAAGTTATTGATGTCTCTTCCTCATAGAATCATAGGATTAGTTCAAAGGGAAGCCTTTCAGGCCTCTGTCAATTGTCTGCAACAGCAACTCAGCAAATCCAACTCCTCCGCCTCTTCACAAAACTTTAATCCAGGAATTCTTTCCTCTTCTCTTCCTAATTCTGTTCTGTGAGCTCTGACTCTACCTGGACTGACCACTCTCCCATCTCAGTGCTTTCCAGAACCAAAACCGCCATCTGCATAAATATACCTTTTTAATATCACTGTTGATTCTTTTGCCAATCATCTCACCTCTGATTCCCAGCCCTTCTGACAATGAGAACAGTTTCTCCATATTTATTCTGTCTAGAACTCATGATCACATCACCAGGAACATCACCTACATAGTCAGTGCATTGTATTCCTGGAACTCCTTCCCAATCAGCATGATGGATATCGCTTTACCTAAGGACTTTGGTAGTTCAAAAGTTCTGTTCCACTACCTTCTCCAGGGCAGTTAGTGAAGGGCTATAAGTTCTGGCCTAGCCTCAAGCCACACAAATCCCATGAACAAATAAAAAAAAAAACATTGTCAATGCCCTCATCAAACATTTATTACCCCATCAAAATACTCAATCAAGTTACTTAAACATTATTTGTCTTTAACAAATCTTACATCGTGCTATGTCAATGCCATAATGGCAGTATGTTTGTGTAGCAAGTGCCCAATGAGTTTCATCTAAATAACTATGCCTCAAAGTACAGGGGGACCAATACTGTCAAGTCAGTCAGGGAGTCCCAACAGAGCCGGTCAAGGGCATCATCTGATATCAGCCAGGTGCTTAGACATGGTTAGTTGGCTGCATGCAATGGTCAGAGTAAGAGGTTCATATAATTAAGTCATAGGGAGCGGAATATGGTCAGCCCTGTAAGTCAAGTGCAATCAGTCTCAGGATCAAAGGTAAGTCAGTCAGGGGGCTACACAGAGATCAGTCAGTAGTCTGGTTAGTCACTCGTCCAGGCTGTCATTCTAATTCAGTTGGATGAGTAGGCCAGTCAGTCCCGGGTTATGTAATGAATTTCAAGGTAGCTTATTTGGGCCACTGTGAAACGTTAAAGGGTGAATACTTGTTCTGCTGACATGTAAGAAATTAAGTGCGAAGCTGTGTCGCGGGTGACTCTGTCTTGCAGACAAATTGTGGCAATCTAATTATACTCTGTTCTCTGTGGATGGGGAACTAAAGCTAAAGAGATAAGGAACTGTCTGAAGCAGCGATTGAGAGTTAGGGAAGGAGCATTCACCAATCATGAAAAGAATCTCAAATGTAGCCTAATATGGTAACTAACAGCCAAGTTTGCTTGTAACTGTGATAGTAAAGGACGCCATCACGTGTTACTAATACTACCCTGTATCTGATGAATGGACCAATCTCAATGACTTGCATTGTTCTTTAGAGCCAATGAGCTTCACAATGGATTCTAGTCGTACTAGCAGCTTGTAATGGACTGTACTAATAGCCACTCACAATTGCCAGCCTATAACTGTCAGTACATTACATAAGATGAATGCGTTATGCGATCGGGGGAGTTACTCTGCAAACTACCGCGCAAGGTGTGGAGTTTGTAGAATGATTCTCCACTTTTGTAAGTGCTTACTTAAGTAAAAGGTCTTAATGGGAAATTGTGGCTAATGCCGTGCATTTGTATCAAGTGTAAAGGAGACTAAAATGACAACTGTTGTCGTGGGCAAGTTGGATAGGTCAATTCCAGGGAATGGAAGCATCATGCAGGGATGCAGAGGGGGACAGTAATTGTGGATCAACATGTAAGGGTGGGAGAAAATAGTTCTTTGGAAGACATGGGTTACTGCAAAAAGGACAATCATTGGTGGTCACCACCACCCTGATTTTGACTGAAGTACAGTGCATCACAATAGTTAGCACAATTATACTGGAGGGCCCGGGTCCAGGCAGTAATGGTCTGAAGACTTAAATGGAACAGCTAGGTGGGAATGTTTGGAAGCTCGAATGTTTGGAAGCTCAGAATTGATGGAACTGATAGAAGTGCAAGAAAGAAAGGAACACAAGGGTTTGTGGAGAAACGTGGATTAATAAACTGTGATTTAATCTCAAAACATGACTTACGTGACCTCCCACCCTCATCTGAATCTCTAAGTCCAATGGAAATGAAAACAGGTTGTCCCAAACCTTTTGGGGTGGCATGGAGGCTCAGTGGTTAGCACTGCTGCCACACAGCGCCACGGACCCAGGTTCAATTCCAGCCTTGGCTGACTGTGTAAACTCCACACAGACATTCTCCCTGCATCCACACAGGTTTCTTCTGGACGCTCTGGTTTCCTCCCACAGTCCAAAGGTGTGCAGTTTAGGTGGCTTGGCCATACTAAATTGTCCATAGTGTCCAGGGATATGTAGGTTAAGTGGATTAGCCACAGGAAATACAGGATTAGCAGGGTAGGTTGGGGTGAGTCTGGGTGGGATGCTTTTCAGAGAGTCAGTGTGGACTTGTCAGGCCGAATGGCCTGTTTCCATACTGTAGGGATTCTGATTCTAACCCAGTATGGGCAGAGTAAGTACCTGTTTTCTGTCTGATTACATATGCTTAATTTTTAAGTGATATATGGCCTTTCAAGGGGCTATTGCATTAATTCATCTCATGAGGTATAGGTTTAAGATATCTGTAATCATAGCACGCATTGAAAAGCATACAGTGACCAAATTATGCTGAATTGAAATTACAGGAGACAACCAATCTTGACCGTGGCAATGGTCATTACAAATGTAACATGTGTGAAGCAGAAGTACTTACAAGTGACCTTTGAAGTATCACCTGCAGGCCACTATTCACAAAGATAATCCAAGGTTCCATTGGCTGCTCAAGGGCACAGAGCTGATTTTCTCTCACCTTACACTGCAGGCATTTGACAACATGCTCTTATGTGTAATGCTGCCTTTCTTGGATGTTGTTGGGCGAAAACTTCTAGTAATTCGATCAAACTAACAATCTACAATTGCACATGCATGGCATGGCTTGTCCTGTCCTGCAGTAAGAACCTTTTTGTCAAATATCCATATATAGCCATTCCAAGTGCCGCCCCGTGGAAATCATTCATGCCCCTCTTGATCAAGGAATATGATAAGCTGTAATTTGTGTATGATGCAAATGTTGACTATCATGTAAAGACACATTCTACTTCTAATATTCTCCAAATAGGTTCACTGGAATTATGACCAATTATTCCACTTACCAATGAACCAAGGCCCAAAGAAATTGAGAAGGAGCAATTCCAGGACCAGCAGCTGCTGAACAGCATCCACTCAGAAAATTCACAATTAACACAGAATGCAGAAGAGATACAGGAGGGTTAGACTCTATTTTTCTTAATGTTATTTTCTCCAGGTGAAAGAGGCACAGAACTGCCACAGACTGCATATGTCCCAGGACACCATGACGGAACTGTGTCATCTGCTGCAGCAAGACTTGAGAACAGTAGAGGTGGGTAGCCACCCTATCCCAGAAAGTATTGTGCCACACTTTTATGTAACTGCTGCCTCACTGAGGACCTGTGTGCCATCTCTTAATCCATATGCCACAAACATACCAAGGGTATTATTGATTCAGTTTGAGCCAGATCACACCACTTCATCTTGTTTCCCTACGAAGAGGTCCGTGCTGCCAGCTGGGCAGTAAGCTTTGTCAACATTCCATAGACTGTACACATCATGTCGAGAACATCATGTCATAACACCGAAGAGCTTGTGAACAGAAAGGCTTCCATTCATTCCGTCAATGTACAAGTTACCTGTCATCCTCAGTACCGTATCTTGGAGAGTTGTCCAGGTACCCTGGAAGCTGCCACAACACTTATTTCCATGAGAACTGTCAAGCTCCTGCTTCTGATGCCTTACAAGGAGACCAGACCTACCTTCTATTCCTAATGAAGTGTCACCTGTGCCCTAGAAAGATGTTCTTTTTTGTTTCCCTTTCACTCCATCTATTGTGAGGGGCTATTCCTAGTTGGCAGCATTTGACCTGGTGCCGGCAGCACAAGTCTCTCAAAGTCCCAGCAGAATTGAGTATTTTGGCCATTGGGAGCACAAACTAGCACAAGCATGGTGCCACAAGGGAGTGGTGTATCCATAATGAGAAGAGTTGCAGCAAATTGAATGAGATAACTCACTACTGCTCAGTGAGAAAAACCTTCCATGATGGACCCAAAACTGGCACTTAGTTGAACTTTGGTAAAACTCAATTCACTGTTTCTCATAAAATAGTAAGAAAGTAAGAAATTGGAGCAAGAGGAGAAGGCCATAGGGTCCACTGAGTTTGCTCTGCAATTCAACATGACCGTAGCTGATCAAATCAACATCCTTACACTGTCTATGTAACTATTAATCTCCTGGATTAGCAAAATCTATCATTTGCTTCTTGAATATACTCCAGACAGAACAATACCAAACAATCAAAATCACTAAGTGATGAAATTTCTTCTCATCTGTCTGCTGATCCCTTATGCTGAGACAAGGGTCCCTCGTTCTGGTATGTCCAGCTAATTTAATAGCACCAGTGATTCATGAATAACATTCTTCACACCTGACTTGCCCTTGTTAGACATTATCCATTATTCATTAGAGTTTGTTCCCACCCGGAATACAAGCATATTGCACCATTAGCAGTCTCTCGTGTACACACCAAAATTTATTTTCTACTCATCCTAGATTACCAATTGCTACCCCTCTCTGATCTGCATCCACAACTTTTATTTAATTTTTACTCAGTTGTTTTTCTAACTCTAAATTAGTTGGAAGACTAGAAGTAAGATAATAACTGGCCTCTCCAATGCGGTACAAAATTTAAAATATGTCCAATAATACTCACACCTTAAGTATACTTCAACAATTTTCCCACTATGCATGGTTCACATTTCAGTATTTTCATTTGCATACCAAAAATCTCTTAATCACCCATTTAAAATTAAGAACTGACACAGGATTAACTGCCGTTTGCCCTCACTAATTATCTGACTCCATGTTATGTGCATGAATCGCAATGACAAACTCTTTCAAAAGACACTATTGCATTGCACAGCATTTAGCTTCATCTTATACATTGAGCATTGCTGGATGTACAATATCAAATTTGGGCAACCTCCATTTTCTGCCAATTTTCTTTATCTATCAGAGACCACAACAGAGGAAATCTCAAGTTATGGACATTTAGGTGGTTCCATGGTAAAATTCTGATTAAGGACATCTGTTGAAAATACCATTTTTCTTACAAATAACCAATTGATATACACCGGACCGAAATCAAAACAAAGCACGATTTAGTTGTTATTAAGTTCTTTTTTAAAGCAGTTAATTGCCTCACACAAAGGTCTGTATTGACAGCTAATCAAATTTGTGCATTGTTCACAATTTAAAAAAATTGTAAATTTTAGATATTTTGCAAATCTGCAATCACAAACACAGCAGGCACGAACATTGAATTGCCAAAAGCCTAAATTTTAAACAGATTTTGCAGCATGTGAAATGACACCTTTAGTTTAGAGAATTAAGATAAAAGTTCTGATTGACATCAAACTAACAATATAACTACTGGAAATTCCCTTGGTTTTATGTAGGTTGCGAAGGCAAATTTAAATTTTTTAAGCCCTTCCCAATTTTAAGTAGACCAAGACTCCTTGGCATTTGGGAATTTCTTCAATTAAAAAAAACAAAACTTTAATGACCTTGGGGAAAAAAATTATCATTTTCAAGTAGGCAGGCTGTAACGAGTGCACTGCCACAAGGATCAGTGCTGAGGTCTTAACTTTACAGTTGATATCAGTTACGTAGATGAAAGGATTATGTGACTGTATCCAAGTTTTCTGCTAATTCAAAGCTAAAGGAAATGTAAATCATGAGGAAAACGTTACAGGTACAGAATTTAGGAGACCCATGGAAGCTGGAGGTTCACTAGAAGTAGTACACTCTCCAGCGGTACAATCTATGCTGGGAAGGACATTTGTATGGACATTCCCTGTATATGGCAAAGAGCTCCAAATTGGTGCAGTCACGTGTCACTCAGACAGTCTGATGGATTTGGATCACACAGATTCGTTTACATTATTTGCTCAGCCCTTCTTGAAGAGCTGCTCCTCATCATATAGCTTGCTAGCACCTACCATGTTAAGTATTGGAAACTATAGGGCTTGCATGGTCTAATGTGAAAGAGTAGGAAGTAATTTTCCCTGAAATTGAGAAATCTCTTGTAGTCAATAGCATAGTGTTTATTACATGTTAGCAACTAGTTACAGGTTACATTCTAATGTTAGACATTATTACTGAGATTATGAGACCTGGATAGTGGATTTTATTCTTTCAAAATCGTAAGCCATTTTGAATACAAGATCACATGGTTTCATTACAGGCAATGGTGTTTAGAACACTCCTCAATATTAACTTTTCCTGACCTAATTTTTAATCAACCTGATCAGAACTGTTATTACACCTCTCTAGATCAGGTGGGATTTGAACCCAGACCTTCAGACTCAGAAGCAGGGGCAATACTATTTAGCAAGGAGAACCCCTCCTTTCTGACCCATATATGTCTCTTACCAACATTATGCTGCAAGACAGGTCCAGCATTAATAATATTTAAATGCTCAGGTAACAAATTTGTATGTGAGGTAACTTAGAAGCACTTACACTATTGCTAAGTCTTTGGAAGCACTGAAATATTCCTGGAGGTGTTATAGTGAGTTTCTAGATGTGGCAGAGTATTTTGCTACATCCTCAAAGTGAGGTCAATGGATTTGGTAACCAATGGACTTTGGTGGTCCATACACAGGCTGTAACAGATAAGACATACAGCAGTGCTCTCAACCAACAAACATCAAGTCTACATGAATGTTGTTTTTTTCATTAGATCAAATAGTCAATGGATGTATCTATGATCCATACCTGACAGTTCTTTGGTGTTTTGCGTTGTATGTATGATCCGTACCTGACAGCAGCAATCAGTGATGGTCAGGGCATTATAAACATCAATAATTTTGGTCTGCAACATTTGTCTGCTTTCAGGAATACTTTTCAGAACATCCTTCAATGAAAAGTGGCATGTTTGGCTTAAGCTTACTTGATCAATGCTCATTGTCAAAAATGATGGGCTGCATTTTTCAAAGCTGACGTTTCGGATCTAGACCCTTCTTCAGAAGGGTCTTCTTCATTTTCTGAATCCTACTATCTTTAGACCCGAAACATCAGCTTTCCTGCTCCTCTGATGCTGCTTGGCCTGCTGTGTTCATCCAGCTCTACACCATGTTTCTCTTAGAGAGAGAGAGGTAAATAGTTTGTGGTTTGGGTCAAAAACAAAAACTTCAGTCTTCCTAATAAGTATCTAAAGGAAGTTATGCTGCTACTAAAGTTATGACAGATAAGTAAAATGATGATCATATTATTTAACTTCTTGGTAAAGACAGCTTTCTTCAATTTTGAATCAGTCAATTATATTGAATTTAGAGCTCTTCAAACATACAGTACAAGCAATTTAAAGAAAATTCCATGCACACAATAAGAAGTGAAAAAGACAGACGTTTTTAAACAATAGTTTTGATCAAGTGGCTAGGGTGTGTTGGAAATAACCAATGATTAATCCTTTCATTGTTTAGCAATTTTTAGAGTCACCTTGTATGGGAATGTGTGTAACAACAATCAAGATTATTGTACTTGCACTGCTGACTTTTTTTAGTTTTTAATTATTAAACATACAGACAATGCATATTTTAAAAAAAAGAGCCTTTTCCTCTTCTCCAAAGAAAAAATGTTAATTTTGTTGCACCAACTTTTTTTGAAACAACTTTTACTTAATTTCCACGGATGTACTTTACTGATTCATTTGCACAATTAGGTTTAATACACAGCTACGATATTTTGCAACTGAAGATGTTTAAAAGTAGATTATGTTTAAAGAAACGGTTATCACAGTTTCAATGGAATGTTATAAAATTGTCACGAGATGATGGAACCCGAGTTTATAATTCATCCAATTCTGCCTGATATCCGTAAGTCCACCTTGAGTGGGATCACAGCCGCCCATACATACGCTATAATTCAGATTACAAAATTTACCTCCAGTGAGCTGAAGGCATTTACAAAGATGGAACAGTACCCCAGGCACCTAAAACTGCTGGGGCAACATGATGAATCAGTGGTTAGCACTACTGCTTCACAGCACCAGTGACCCAGGTTCGATTCTACCCTCAGGTGACTGTCTGTCTGTGGGGAGTTTGCACATTTTCTGTGTCTGTGTAGGTTTCCTCTGGGTGCGCTGGTTTCTTCCCACAGTCCAAAGATGTGTAGGCTAGGTGGATTGGCCACACTGAAATTGCCCATATTGTCCAGGGATGTGCAGGCTAGATGGATTAGCTATGAGAAATACAGAGTTACAGAGATAGGTCGGGAGGGGTGGGTCTGAATGGAACATTTTTCGGACGGTTGGTGTGGACTTGATGAGCTGAACGGCCTGCTTCCACACTGTCGGGATTCTATGAAAGTAATGGTGATATAAAGTTAAAAACAAAATGCCAGCATGTTTTGTAGGAAATGACCAGCATTTGAAAAATGCCAGCTCATGTTGTTAAAGCTCTACGTTTAAGAAATTTTAAACGAGACATACTCAAGTACTGAGCTGTTCTCAGCAACAGTCAAGCATAATCAGGCTATTAGGCACTGCAACTATAATATATTTCATCTCCAGTTTTACTATCTTAAGTAATTAAATTGAAAATATTGTTCTTGCATTATTGATTCGTGGTTGTTGTCTGCTCCACAAACTAATATTCAACTTTTTTTAATTCAGTGAAATATGAGGTGAAAAATTTCCAATCTTGAAGCTATATGAACCTTTACTGTTGACGTGGTACCTGCTAATTTCTAAGAATTTGGTTCTCAAAATGCAATGTAATTGTAATTTTAATGTCTTGCTTTTGCAAAGCCTTATTCTTATCATATGTTCTCTTTATCGCCAAGTAAACTTAGTCACCATTTCATGAAAAATACGTGTGATGTCCAACTAAATGTGGATGCCTCAGATCTGGAATAGACAAATTACAGAATATTCTGTTCAAGAAAGGTCCAACACTTGCTGCTCCAGGACTACTTCAATTTCAATTCATCATACACAATTATGACCAGGTCAACACAAACCTCTCCAAGGAAATACAATTTTGGCATAATTGTATCATCTATTATTTTGTCTCAAATCAAATATAAATCCAAAACTATCACTGATTTTCAGACAATTGCCAGTAGGAATAATGGAATCAGATCTCCAGTTACACATTGGTATTTATTTTATGGCACATCTGCAATTATGAATAGTTGTAAAAAGTCCTGCATAGGAAGTGGTCATCAGGGAAATTAAGATATTGTTCAGGTCCCGCAAGAATAGTTCTGAAGTGCTGTTTATTAACATCTTTTCTCATATATAACTACCCCAAAAATTCCCTATGTCTGACCAGAGAAACTAATTCATTGCCAGTCCAGAAATAGCAACTTTCCATATATCTAGTTAATTGATCTATAGACAAAATAATAACATCAGAAAGTTTATTTATTTTGCTGTTCTAGATATTTTTTTATGAAATGCTACAAACATTTGTGGTTGAGAATTAAGATTCATCATTCAAATTAACTCATCATAACTCTGAATTACTTCTAGATGTATTGAACTTTTAAACAAACCTGTTTTTTTAAAGAAAACGCCTACAAGCCATGAATGATTGTAATGCAAGTCCTAAGAATCAAATTCACTGAATGCTCAAAGTTCTTTTGTGGAACCATATAATGCTACACCTGTGAAGTGTCATGCACACTTCAAACACTGAAACTAAAAAGAGATACAAGGCAAAAACTGTCCCTCTCAGCTGGAAAGCTATCTCCTGTAGGTTACAGACTGGATTGTGAACATGAGTCGAAAGACTTGTTTGTGTTTTATTATTAAAGCACCACTTGAAGGAGTTCAAAAATCCCAGTACATCTAGTCTCAGTACATTAGTGGGCTGATATGATAAAGCAGACTTGTCTGCTGTGAAGGTCACAGCTTAAGGGCAGCCATTAGGTAGCCTCACACTGCAAATAAAGACAAAGTCTCTTTTGCTTTGAGCGATGGATAGAAGGCAGGATGAACAGTGAAGTCACCAGGAAAGGAAATATGATAAAAACATGTCAGCTACCTTGCAGAACCAAAAATATCAAAATCGACTGCTTCATTACCAAGATGAGCATTACTTGATCATGCAACTGAATTGGTACAACATTCTACCATCTATCATTCACATAATCCAAAGATAAATTCATATATACTTTTAACTGTTGTTGTTTTAATCAATTCACAATTCTAATTTGTGTATATTTCACTTTTTTAAAATCTTTTCTTGTGTTTCAGTAGCTAATAAACACATTTATTAAACTCAAGAAAGCCAGATTATTTTGGAGATAATAGGTACTGCAGACGCTGGAGAATCCGAGATAACAAGGTGTGGAGCTGGATGAACACAGCAGGCCAAGCAGCATCATAGGATCAGGAAAGCTTGACGTTTCGGGCCTAGACCCTTCTTTTTAAACATACATTTAAAGAGAGAAAAGGCATTCTTAAGGGAAGGGACCTTTCTAAATTAACTTTGTTGTAACCAGCCAAGAGAGATAGATTGAATTAAGAAGGGGAGCCAGTTTATTCTCCCTCACCTAGAAGTATAACCATTTGTGGGCATCCCATGTGGAATTGTACCAAATGGGCACACTCATCTAGAAAACCATTAAAACAAAATATAACAAGCGGATTTTAAATGTACTAGATGAAAGGGTTTGCTTTGACAATTATCTAACTATATAAATTGTTTTAGATTAAAGTGTTTATGTGGAAATTTTCTTCTTGAAAATCTTCAAGTCCAAAAAAGCTATGTTCACTTCCTGCCCACCAGTATTCAGATAGCATATGCAGTCTAATGGAGATGTCTGTCAAACTTCTAAACAAAAGAAAAGGTATTTAGAATCTATAGAAAAAAAGCACACAAAACCTTATTGATTGACAACAAAATGAACTGATCCAGTGCTCATTTAATCAATGAGATTTTGTGGCTGTATAACGTACCAAAAAATGATTTGCATAATACTGTAGTTAATATATGCAATGTGCCATGGATATCATCTCAAAAGGATCCTTCTAAAGAAGAATAGAATGTTACACAACGGATCATCTGTCCATTGAATTCAAGCCATTAAATATTTTTTCCATACACACCTAGTAAATCCCATATTCTTGCTCACTTCCCATGTCCTTCAAAATTCTTCTCCAAATAACATGTTATGATCCCAGCAAACAGTGTTACTGGAGAAATCAGAACCTAGAATAATTTTTAATTATTAATTATTTAATTACTTAATTAATTTAACATATTTTAATTAGTTTTTGAGGTAATTAGCCACAAACGTATTTACATAAGGCTGCAGAACTTTTTTTAAACAGAACAGAAGTTTATTACATAAAGAAAGATATATAAAAATATGAATACAGCTATCTGAATACAGAAGACAACTAGAAGGACCTCAAACACACAGAAAAACAAAGTTTCAGCATTTCCCAACACTATCCACAAGACAGAAATTGCACTCCTGTTGCAACTCTTTAAATTTCCACTAACTGACTCCTTACAGTCTCTTTGTGGACTGTGGAAACAATTCCATGAGTCCTTTCCAAACCTGCTATCATGGACTTCTAACAAATCTGAGTGCCTAAGCCTTCTCCATTTCAATAACCTGCAAATTTTTGACCAATGTATCCTGGTATGGAGGTTTCAGAAATTAAGACCCTCTGATGAGGTGACATGTTCCCTGAACTTCTACTCAAACAGTGCTTCTAAACTCAAGCGTGATGTCTCCTGAACTGAAGTAAAAACCCGTGCTCAATCCAGGATTCTTCTGGACTGAAAACAAGCATTCGATGTTTGTCCTACCTATCATAAACCCTATTACATCTTTCCATTAACACTACAGGTGTTTGCAGTCGTTTGTGTTATGACACATGCTAGATTTAAGTACCATTCTAGAAGGTCTCTCTGACCTTGTTCTCCTTTAAAGAAAACGCTTCACAGAATTAACTAAGACCCTACTGCCTCTATTTTGAAATCCAAATTCCAAAAATACAAACATATATAAATTACATATTCTTTATCACACCTCCCCCCATAGAAGAATGAAAATATATCCTGACAGGCATTTCATTTCCCACCAAGAAAATTCTCCTTAACACTATTTCCATGTTACAGTAAAACATACTTTTATCAAATATATAATAAGTTTCATAACAATTTTATTCTGCATAATTCTTTTTGCATTCGGTTTCCTTCAGGTGCTTGGCAAAGCATCCCCTCCAACATTTTCCTTGCCAGCCAAATGAATGATTTTTTTATTGCACTCTCAGTTTTCATCCTGAAACATCACTGAAGAAAAAAAAATCAAATGAGGTGGTCTGTTTAAACAAGTTGTTTCCAGGTTGTTGTATTTGTAAATTATAAAGTGATACAGTTGAACACAAGACTCATTATCTCTTTCTCCACTATCAAATATTCCTGTTGACAGGCATTCAATTTCTTCAAATTGTAACTGACATGCTGTTCGATGACCATTTGTTTTTTCTTTGCAGTAAAACAGCATTCACACCAATATTTCTGACATCAATAGTTCGGAAGGCATATCATAATTCGGTGCTGCTAAAACTAATGTGGTTTTCAGCACAATTTTCAAGTTGTCAAAGGAACTCTGAGATTCTCTGGCCATTCAAATGTTTCGCCTTTTCTCAATACATTTGTTAAATGAGCAACTACATTGCTGAAGTTCATAGCAAATTTCAAAGTAAATCCACACATGCTAATATATCACAGAATTTTGCATCTCACCTTATGCTTGGGAGAATACAAAATGACACTCATTTCCACTTCTCTAGCTACTTGGTCGTATCTCACACTGTGACCTAAATAAGGTACTTCTGCTTTGGCAAATTCATTTTTAGCAAGATTTAGAACCAAAGAGTATCTTAGGAAACAGTCAGGCAATTGTGTAATAATCAAATAATGTAAATGAATCACAGATTGTATGGTGCAGAGAAGGCCATTTGGCCCATCATGTCTGCACTGGCTCTCTAAGCATTTGAGTTAGTGCCAAACTCCTCTTTTTTACCAATACACAGCACATTACAGGGGCGGCAATCAACCATCCTGCTCAGTCTGGCCTTTATGTGACTCCAGACCGACAGCAATGTGATTGACTTTCAACTGCCCTCTGGCCAATTAGGGACGGGCAATAAATGCTGGCCTGGCCAGAGATATCTACATCCCACAAATGAGTATAAAATTACTATTTAAATAGTTGTCTAAAGCTTTCTTGAGTGTCTCAATTGAACATGCTTCTCCCAAACCTCCAGGCAACACATTCCAGACTCAAACCATTCACGGAGTCATTAAAAAATCCTCACCTCTTATTTGTTTGTTTTTCAGAAGAATTTTAAATTGTTTCCTCTGGTTCTCATTCCTTTTATAAGCACTAACAGTCTATTCTATCCAGACCTCTCAATTTTGAAACGTTCTATCAAAAATCCCCAGAGCATTCTCCTATCCAAGGAGAAGTCCCAACCTCTCCAATCTATCCTCATAACAAAAGTTTCTCACCCTTACAGCTACTTTGTACACCTCTCCTGCACTCTCTCTAATGTGTCCACTTCCTTCTTATAGTTTAGTGTCCAGACCCATACACAATATTCCAGCTAAGGTCTCACCAGCGTTTAGCACACCCTTATGTTCTTAGGCTCTGCGCCCCTTTTAATGAAGTCTAGAATACTGAATAATTTTTGAACAGTTTTCTCCAATTAATGTGTCACACTTAATGACTTCTGCATATAATCACCCAGGACTGTATGCTCCTATACACCCTTTATTTTATACCGTCTTACCATTTTCTTCGTAGCAAAGTGTATAAAGATCCAGACCATTTATATCAGGAATAGCAAGGATCACAACACCAACCCTTGGGAAAGTCCACTACAGACCTTTCTCCAGCCTGAAAATTATTCATTAACCATTGCACTGTTTCCAATCATTCGAGTAATTTTGTATCCATGTTGTTATTGTCTCTTTTATTCCATGGCCTACAACTTCACAAGTCTGTTGTGAAGTACTGTACTGAACACTTTTTTGAAAGTCCACATATGGTACATCAACAGCCCTGCCCTCAGCAACTCTGTCTGTTACCTCTTCAAGAAACTCCAGCAAATTAATGAGGCATAATTATACTTAAGAAATTCACTGACACTTGTGAATTAATGCACATTTTTCTGTGACTACTGATTTTGTCCCAAGTAATTGTTTTTAAAATGTTCCCAACCATTAAAGTTACAGTGACTGGCCTGGCCTTATCTTTACAACATTTTCAATATGGGTGTAATATTAGCAATTCTCCACACCTTGGGCAGCATCCCCAGCCCTGGGGAAAACGTAAAAATTATTGCAAGTGCCTCTGCAAATTCCACAACCATTCCTTCAATACCCTTGGAGGCATCTCATCCAGTCCAGGCCTTCTCAACTTATCCAGATAAGAAGAGCTGACAACTTATCCAATGCCTCCTCAAAATCAATTTCAAACTCGTCTATTGGCTGAATTTCCTCTTCTGTCACCATGGTCTGATTTGACTGAACACAACTAAATTGTTGACAGAGACATGTGATACAATTACATTTTTGTTTAGTCTTTGGAAAGTTCCTGGTGTACTTTTTGCTCCAAACAGCATGGCTTTTCTTTGATATAGTCCATGCAGTATTACAAAAGCTAAAATTGATTTTGCTCTAGCAGTCAATGGAACTTGACGATATCATTTTAGCTGGTGAATCTTAGCAACAAATCGAGAATGTGCAATTCTTCTGATGCAGTCATCTAAAGTTGGAACATGTTACCAAATTGATTTTGTGGTAATCAATATAGAATCTTTGGGATGTATCCTGTTTTGCACCATCATGATAAGTATCAGCTATGTTGACTTGGTTTAATAATGTCATTTTCCATTATGAACTTAATCTCTTCCCTCACTTGAGCTAATTTCTCTACGTTGATACTGTAAAGCAGTTGGTTTATGCGCAACACATTGCTTGTCATGAATAGTCAAAAACGTTTTCCCTGACCTATTCACACAAATCAATTCACGAGTTTGTAATAGGTCTTGCAAGCTAATTTTTCTTGCATTTTCAAAGATAGTAAAGTATTTCATCTAACATTTTAAGCACCATATTATACATCATTATCCAATCTGATTACTGGAGGATCAACTTTAGAATTTTCAATTTGATTCAATCTCCAATTGTTCTGTTATTTCTATATCAGTCCCCAATTCTCTCACTATCCAATACACTTCTCTCACAACTATCCTCTCAGTCATGATACTTCTGTGTTCACTACGTGATTCACATTTTTTTTTAATGATTTGGTAAGGTTCAGTGAACCTTGCTACCGCACTTTTAATGGTTGCCCGGAGACCATTAATAGTGCTAATTCTTCATCTCTAGTAACAGAATTTGCAATTTTTATCTGTTCTAGTTTTCACTGTTTGTTGAACGTCTTTCAAATGTTTTTTCAGCCAATTCTCAGGTTTTCATTACTTTCATTCTGAAACTTGAAACATAAGCTGATAGCATAATGTCTGAGCTTTGGTTTATTAGGTTTTCTTTAATCAGTTTAGGCGGTCCTCTCACCTTGTGTTTGTACATGAATGCAAAAGGGCTGCGTCATGAACAAAGAGGGAAATAGTGGATTTAAGTTATGATTGTTTTTTCCCTCTTTAACCTGAGACAGTAAGATATTGCTTGATTTACTCTTCCTTTTTAGTCCTGTCCCACATAAGGTAGATTCCAAAAAAACTGGTTTCCTGACTTACATTTTGAAACAAACCCACACCAAAAATCTTTAAGATGAAATCAATGATAGGGTGTATTAACAAAACATTAAAAACATGGAAACAAACACAGAGACTGCTGGAGAAACTGGCAACATCTGTGGAAAGAAAAGGAATTAGCATTACAAATCTCAAATGATTCTTCTTTTGAACAGAAAAATGTTCTTCTTTCATTCTGAAAGAGTCATACCAGACTCGAAATATTAACTCTATTTCTCTCCACAGATGCTGCCAGACCTGCTGAGTTCCTCCAGCATTCTCTATGGTGTTTCGGATTTCCAGTATCAGCATATTTTGCTTTTATTCAAAACACTGGGGATTGTTTCACTATTTCAGTCGCACACACAGGCATACAAGGTAGAAAGAAAGAGAAAAGGAAGGAAAGAAGTCGCAACATGTAGACTTCTTAAAAGATTAAAGATATTGGTACTAGGTTAAATGGCTTAATCCATCGAGTCAACAATCAATTGAGTGTCTATCAGTTGGCTGATCTTGTATCAGTTACAACATTTAAAATACATTTGGACAGATACATGGACAAGAAAGGTTTGGAAGGATATGGGCCAAATGCAAGCAAATAGGATTATTTCAGTCTAGGAAACCTGGGTGGCCTGGACAAGTTGTGCTAAGGGCCTGCTTCCAGGCAATACAATTCTGACTTTAAATTCTTGTCGGGATGCAGCAATATTTCTTGTACTCAGAGAATTAGTCAAGTTTAGCAGTCAAAATCCAAGGTTCTTTCGGTAGATCAACGTTTTTGAGTGAGATGCAGAGCAGGCCTTTTAGTTGCTAAGGTCTCAAGATGGGCTTCTGATGATGTTAAAATTAGCAACTGATGTCAGAAGCTAAAACAATATGCTTAAACAATTCAACAAGCACAAGTTCCAATCATGTGACAGGCAGGTTTGTACTAAGCCATTCAGAGAAGCAAGGTACTTTGATCACCATCATCAAAATGGCCATTGAGAATTGAAGAGGTGTTGCTCAGAATCCCTTTAGCTTCTGGCTATTGGGCAGTATTGATTTGAATTCTTATGTCATAACATTCATGGTAGTCTAAACATCTCTGGTCAGCTTACAGTCATAAAGGTAACAGGTCAAAGACTCCAGGGGTTAAAGACATATTAATAGACTAGCTAATATGGACTTGCAGACAGAATGTTCTGTCAAATTCCAGAGATGTTATTAGACCAATCCAGCAGTGGTGACAATTTGTTTTAACAAAAGATTTAAACAAAAGGATAGTGAAGAAGGCGTTTGGTATGCTTGCCTTTTTTGGTCAGTATAGGAGTTGGGAGGTCATATTGCGGACATTGGTTATGTCACTTTATTCTGCGTTCAGTTCTGGTCTCCCTACTATAGGAATGATGTTGTGAAACCTAAAAGGGTTCAGAAAATATTTATAAGCATGTTGCCAGGTTTATTGGGTTTGAGCTATAGAAAGAGGCTGATTAGGCTGGGCTATTTTCCCTGGATCATCAGAGGCTTTTATAAAGAAGTTTATAAAACCATGAGGGTTAGAGATCTGGTAAATAGCCAAGGTTTCTTCCTTGGGCCGGTGGGGGGGGGGGGGGGGGGGGGGCCGGCCCCCCGCGGAGACAGAGAGAGAAAGAAAGAGAGACTCTGCAACTAGACAGCATTGGTTTAAGGGGAGAGCAGAAACATTTGAAAGGGCCTAAGGGGCAACATTTTCACGCAGAGGGTGCTGCAAGTTTGGAATAAGCTGCCAGAAGAAATGATGAAGGCTGATATAGTTACAGCATTCAAAAGGCATCTGGATGGGTATATGAATAGTAGGGTTTAGTGGGAAATGAATCAAATGCTGGCAAATGGGACTAGATTAATTTAGGTTATCTGGTCAGCATGGACAAGTTGGACCAAAGGGTCTGTTTCTATGCTGTACAGCTCGATGACTCTAGAAGAATCATAGAGTCAAAATTTTCCTATTCATGAACTTATCCAAATGTCTTTTAAACGTTAGAAACAAAATCAGAAATGTCAGAAATGCTCAGCAGGTCTAGCAGTATCAGATCTGGTGGCCTTTCTGAGCTAGAGACAAAGTGTGTCTCAGACACCTTAGTCCTGTATTCTTTACATTTTTTGAATTAATTCTGCTTAATAAAATATATAAAGTTGATAGCAACAAAAAAAAGGCAAATCTGCTTTGTATTCCAATCCTACTAACTCATTTACCGATACTATTGTCTAGATCTTGTGGTGATAATGACTGTAAATCTATTGTTGTGCTGTCATTACTGCCTGAAACTGACAGTGACTTCTCAAGTCTGCACAAATGCAGGTGAATGCAGGAATCCAATGTTGTTTTGAACAATTCCATGTCTCTCCACATGATGCACTGTTAAAGGCCCTGCCAATTGCAGTCAATTAAAAATTATTGAACTAATGACAGCCTGTCTTTTTACACTATTAGTCTCAACTTGTTGAATAAGATGTAACTGCATTTTTAATAGTACATTTCATAATTACAGCCAAAAGCTGTATCAAAAACAAATTGCATACTTGCAGAAGGCCATATTTTTCTATTTTAATACATAGAACATAGAATCCCTACAGTATGGAAGCAGGCCATTTGGCCTATCAAGTCCACAGTGACCCTCCGAACAGCATCCCACCCAGACCCACCTACCCCTATCCTATGCCTGTAACCTTCCATTTCCCATGGCTAACCCACCTAGCCTGCACATGCCTGGACAATTTAGCATGGCCAGTCTACCTGACCTGCACATCTTTGGACTGTGGGAAGAAACCTACGCACACACAGTGCAAACTCCACATAGTCAGTTCCCTGCGGCTAGAATCAAACCTGAGTTCCTGTGCTGTGAGGCAGCAGTGCTAACCACTGAGCCACCATGCCACCCCAACAAAAGGTTTATCATGGAACTGAAGCTTTATGAGATGGTTATGTTTTAAACTGTCATTTGATTAAAGGTAAAATCACATAAGTAGGTACAGCAAACGTGGAGAGGGACTCCAGCTAGTGGCAGGCCCTGTGATATGTTTACTGTGTGAACAGAGGCCCCAAGACAAGTCTTACAAAAACTCAAGTGCTAATCTGGATGCAAAAAGAGAAGCAGCTATTCATCCCTGCAGATAAACTCACACTCCCAGAGGCAGTCAGCTCCAAAGGAATTCATAAAAAAGAACCCACAACAGGGTCCCTGCTATGCCAGGCAAAAGTAACGGACCTTTTTTGGGTTAACTACCTAACCAAAGGATGGTGAGGGCAGAACATGTGCTCAAGAAAACAAGAATTGTAAAAAGTTGCACTATGGAATCACCAGACAGAACTTTACAAAGCAGGAACTGCTTGATTATTCTCAAACGCTTGAACGAAGAGGACATGGTTTAAAAGAATACTAGAAGAATCACCTTGGTAAAACAGGGAGAAGTCAACTGGTTGAAAAACTGAGAAGACTTGGACTTTAAACTTAACATTACAGGAATTTGGATTTAGATTTTATTGCCAGTTGTACTCAAGTATAGGAATATAGGAGTACAGTGAAAAGTGTACAAAGTCGCCATTCTCCAGCGCCATCTTAGTATACAAAAGACAGTATTAAAAACAGAAGGAGAAATAAAATAAATCCAAAATAAAAGGAAATGTCCAGATAACTGCCCCTCACCCACCCCTGCATGTGCCTTTGCCGTCAGAAAAACAAAGCCACAAAGTCCATCCTGGTCTGCGGACACTCAGGTGCCCCAAGTCCCCTGCACATTGCCACAGCCAGAATGCCAAATTTTAACAAGTTCAATGTGTTTCTAAAAAAACATTTTATGCTTTAGCTATTACTTTAACCCAATGTCCCAAACTCGAGAGCAGTTAGGGATGGGCAATAAATGCCAGCAGTACTCATATTTCATAATAGATCTATTTAAAATATCTACTTCAATTTTTGTAAAATTCAATCAAAAGTGAAGATGATCAGTGCATTTTACTTTCAAATTAGCTTTCCGTTAGAATACTTCAATGTGATTAGCTGCTTATGATGTTTGATGACATCAACTTTACTTAATGTCTAGAGATGATGATGACTTGGCACAAGATTCAAACTATGATCAGAAAAGGGGAAATCCATGGCAAAAAATGAAAATCCACATTGCTAAGATCACTGCATCTTTCTGGACAATGGGTTTTTCATCAGGGGTGAGCATCATCACTTTACAGCAGGCCACAAAATCTAGGTCTTATATTTCTATATTCACTGACTGCAACATTGTAATTAAAGTGGAGATTACCTTAAAGATTTGTGTGTTTCTCCATTTCTGTTGAGCACAAGTGAGGCTACACTGAAAAGAATGTTATTCTCCTACTTGTACAACTCATCTATTTTAGCTGCAAATGTATTTTCAGATATAACAACAGCAATGCTTTTAAAGCTTACTCAGCATTCAGTGTTTATCTATGGATTGATCTTCTTTTACTAGTTCACCATACGAAGATATTGTGCTCAGATAAGTAGGTACAGCAAACGTACAAAAACATTGGATGCATGACACTTTAGGCCACAATAGCTTAAATTTATAAGTACTTCACTGTATCTCAAAGCATGCTTTGCGAAGCAACTTCTATGCCTGTTGAGAGGAGCTTCTTTCAAATGCCTAACAGAATTCAGGAATATGAAATTTTGGCAAGAATTTGAGAGAATCGTAGGTAAATATCATGCCATCACAGCAGCCTCCCTATGTATTGGTTTTGGAAATCAGAAAAACAAAATATAGCAATGGAAGTAATGTACCAGGACTGTTTGGAGCACTGGCAGATCTTCTGTGGCATTGCACCTGTTGAATCAGAGGTTATGGTGCTTTACAACACAATTTGCAACACACCAGCATTATCAGAGCCAGTGAATGAAACAAATTCTGCTTTAACTAACCACCATTTATTTCTGCATTAAAAACATTCACACTTGCCTTGAATGTTATACATTCTACCTCCTCTAAGTATTCCATTTTTTAATTTTGAAAACAGACAGCACATGTTGGAAGGCTATAAGCAAAAGTTTTATGAATTATGCTCAACATTTGGAGTTGAAAAGTAAGAGAGAGCAGGTTTTAGTAGCAGATGTAGAGAGCTGTGGAAGAACAGATGTCTGAAAGGTGCTGAATCTCTTAAGTGCTTTTGGGATACAGTGCTGCAACGACTCATTGTAGAGCAGGCTTGTCTAATCTTCTTGCATTGTTGCCTCCCATGCACCGCCACCCTTCTGTCATTCATTCAACCATTAATCCACCCACCCTCCATCACTCAATCATTCACCTGTTACTCACTCACAGCCCCAAACTCCCTTACTCATTCATTCCCTCAAATATATCACTTGTGCATCAACACCAGATCTCCTCAGCATGTTGCTTAGCCCCATACACAGGCTTCTCAGTCAGTCAATCATTTACCCACCACCACACGAACCACCACCAACACCACCACTACACCCAACTCCATCCACCAAACCCAGTCAACCACATGCACTCACTCACACAAGAATGAAAGTCTGGAGCAGTACAACCTCACACTCAACTGAACACACCAGCTCTCCTGGCCTCTCCTTTTACTGCAACCACCACTCTTTATATCCTCCTGTTCTTCCTCCCAGTCCCAACACCCCTAGTAAATGAGCATTTCCCATACCAATGGTCTGCCTGACTCTCAATTTCAACTCCCCTCAAACAGACTGCTTAAGTCTCATTTTCTCTGCCCTCTGGATGGCCTACCAGACTCATTTAACCCCTGTCAAATTTCAGTGTTCCCTTCCTTAGGAGAAAACTGGCTTCTGATTAAAGGAGCAACTCATTGTAAAATCCCCCAGTTATACTTATTTGCATTTTGAACAGTTTGGGAGGCCATATGCTGGAAAAGCCTGTTCCCAAACTAATGAGTAGGCCTGCCATACCTGATTTAGTCATTTTACGAGTCAGATTGAGTAACTGAAATAACTCCATGAAGGTTGGTATCCCGTGTTGCAAAGTTGGACAGAGTACTTGTGGATTGGAAGGCAGGATGTTAGAAATTGGTGTTTGTAAAATATTTGGGGAAAGCAGTGCATGATCCCTTTAAAAGAGGACATGTTTTTCTACGCTTAGAGATTCAAAAAGGATGTCTGTGGGTTTGCAGGTGCACAGAACATCTTAATTGAAATGTGTATCAAAAGGCTACACTGTTAGCAGGCAAAGCAGCATTTTTACCCAGACAACAAGTTTTCGAATTGAGCCAGTTAATTTAAACCAGGCCCTCAGATACCAAAAAGCAATTAAATTTAAATCCAATGGTTTTGACAACATAGGATCAATCTATTGTAAGAAATTGATATGTCATCAAGGGTATAAAAGATGAAGGCATTTGGAAAATTGGGGGAGAGCCAACTATCATCTGCCAAGAAAACATCTCTCAGCTCTAAAAGGAAGAATTACTGGCTCTCACAGAATTCTCTAAGCCTTAGAGTAAGCTCCATCTAATTTAAAGGTACCTACGGCACAAATAGTTAATGTTCTTGACAAACAAATTCAATGGAGAAGACGTTCCTGACAGAAGGATTCAGCATGAAGGCATTCTTGACAGGAGAATTCATCGGAGAAGACACGGAACATTCCAGAAGACATAACCAGGTTGTAATTTTGAGAGACTAAATTCTATTTTTTTTACATTTTGGTTCATATACGTGGAACATGCGTTTACTAGAACAGCATACCATTAGAATCTTGTTTCATTTGGGAATAGTTAGTAGTTATAAGGGATTTATTTGGTTTGTTAGTAGTTTCGTTAATTTGTTCACTGTTAAGAATTAGCTAAATAAATTGTTACTTGTTGATTATAAAGTGAGTGTCAAGGGTTTATTTTATTTAACCACTCTTTTATAAAAATTGGGGGGCTCTTTTATAGGGCAAGGCAAGCTTTTCTGGGTGTTTTGGTTTTAGTTATCAGAGGGCAGTCGATTTATTATCCGCATTATTACACCCCTCACTAAGTCACCTTTTATTTACATCACAGTATATGGATTCTGACCAGCTAACACAGAGCCAGTCCCTATAATGAGGAGAATCCCCGAGACTCCCGTTTATGTCGGTCAGCCAGGACTCCCTGATTGGTCCGGGTTAACACCCCAATCAGAGAACTCATACTCAGTGAGATTCACCTGGCCAACCCGATTCCAATCATTACTGTTATCAAACTAACTGCAAATGAACACGGAACAAATATTGAGTTCAAATTAGTGTCTGAAATGGAGAAACATGAAACAGTTATTAAGATTTTAAGTAAGGGTGACTTCAATGGGATAAGACATTATGTTAATGGATTACCAGAAGATTACCAGAAGCTTTCAAAAAGTAATTCTGATTTGTGACAAAACCAGCTTACATTAGGCCCTCTAGGCCTCACCTGTATTCCGGACCCTATCCATGTCAATCCGTACCCCTAACCATTCACGATAGTTCTTCACATCCTCTATGCAAACTCATATGAATTCCATGCCTTTTCACCCAGATTGTACGCTGTACAGAACCTATGAACACTCTAGCGAGTAACAATGGCATGTTTGGGAATGCTTAAAACAAAACCCATTCATAACTATGTTAAAGATAACAGTACTTCTACACGATATAAAAGTGATAAATCAACCAGACCTCTAAACTGTCAATATCAGAAACTTTTATTTATTTTGTGGAAATAAACATTGAGCTAGTGGTAAATAGGCCACAAAAAAGCTTATAAAACTACCATGGAAACAATATTTTCCATGTGCACCTGTTTCAAAAAAGTCAATCATTAATGGAACTCTGGGCTCTCAGTGAAGAGATGTTCACCATTTTTAAAGGTCCATGGAGTCTCCACAATTCAGCAGAAACCCAGCCGTTTGTTTTCTTCTCTCAATTTGCTTTTCTGACTGTCTTTGTATCAGCAGCAAATTTGTCTACAATACAGTCTGCCTCTTCATCTAACTCGTTGATATAGATCATAAATGATTGTGGCCTCAAAACTGATCTCTGTAGCATTCTCCTGGTTGGCTTGCAAACCCAAAATGATCCATTTATCCCTACTCTCTGTTTCCTGATAGTTAACTAATTCTCTATCAATTGTTGTTCATAAATCCCAACACCATGTGCTGTTAAGGTATAGTATAACCTTTTATATGGTGATTTATTAAATGCCTTTTGGAAATCCCAAATACCTTATATCTTTCGGTTCCCTTTTATCAAGCTTACTTATCACATCTTCAAATAACTGAAATAAACTAGTCATACATTATTTCCTTATCAAAAAAGCATGCTGACTTTTCCTGATTGCATTATGATGTTCTAAATATCCTGCTACTATCACCTTAACAACAGATTCTAGCATTTTTCCATGACTAACCACCCCATAGTTTCCTGCTTTCTGTCCCTTTTCTTTAATTAATCAAGTTGATAAATCTGCAGTTTTCCAGTCCATTAGAACTTTCCAGAATCTACTGATTTTTGGAGGATCATAACTAAAGCATCTACTACATCTGTAAAGCAATTCTTTTAAGATTCTAGAATGCAAGCTATCAGGACCAAGGAATAGGCAACCTTTAGACCCATTAGTTTTCTGAGCACATTTTCATTAGTTCTCATGATTGTTTAAAGTTCTTCCCTACCTTTAGCCTCTTATTTTTTCATAATTCTTGGGGTGCTTCCTGTCTCTTCTACTGTAAAGCCAAGCACAATGTCACTATGATGACTTTATACACTTTGGAACAATCACTAGATTCCCCCTTTATGCGGCAAGCTTTTTTCTTTACTTTGGCTACTCGCTTCCTTATATATTTATGGAAGATTTAACTGCCAATTTCTTAATTTTTTGCAAGATTTTTCTCAAACTCCAAGTTTTCCCTTTTCTTTCTAAAGTCAAACTTTTCTGATTTCTAATTTTTGTTTCCATCTTCTGGGCTACCACTAACCTTGTGCGTGTTTTCTTTCAATTTTATATATCATACTTACCTTAATTGCAACAGGTGGTACACCCTTCTCTTAGATTTTATTTCTCCATAGAATATATCTTTGTTGAGAGTTAAATGTCTTTAAGTGCTCCTCTACTGTCTTTCCTTTTTAACCTGTTTTACTATCTAGCATAATAACTGTTTTTGTACTCTTGTAATAGTTTTCATTTAAGTTTAAAACACTTGTTTCAGACTCTCATTTCTTATGATCAAACCAAATATAAAGCTTTATGACGTTGTGATTCACTCTTAACTAGATCTTCTTTCCATTGCTATTTCTTGTCTCCCCACAAACTTATTCTACATTTTGTAGTTCCAATTTGAAGATCATTCCTCACTAGTGTACTGATTCCATTCTTTATTAGCAGATCCATTACATCTCTTTATCCTGCCTTCCAAAATGTCAAAAGCCCTTAAATATCATGTCCCAACCATGGTTACCATGCAACCATGTACCTATAATGGCTACCATATCATACTCATTTATTTCTATTCGCACAACCAAATCATCCACCTTGTTATAAATTCTGTATGCATCCTGATAAAGAAGATTTTCTTCTGTCTTTTTACTATTTCTCCCTTCGAAGACATTATTTATTCAAATAGTGACAAGAAGAGTGTTAAAGAAGAAATAAGGACAGAAGTTTCTGAAATGCATCCAGAAGAACTTCCTGAACATGTATGCTGTCAGTCGAACTAAAGAAGAAGCATTACTTGATCTGGTGTTAGGGCACAAGGTGAGCTAAGTTGGTTAAGTGCTTGCGAATGAACACTTGGGTAAGACTGATCATTGTTTTACAAGGTGTAGACTGATAATATAGAAGAGCAGATTAAAACAGGAGGAATAAAAGGCATGTACCGACAGGCCTATGTTCAAATTCATGTTCAAACTGAATGTAAAGTTTTATGACATTATGATCATAAAGCCTTATGCAGCACAGTGACATTATGAGCTACAGCTTGATGTAAGTGGAGGGAAAGCAAATGATTGGCAAGTAGGATTGATGAATATTTCTTGCATATAAAGTATAGGTAAGATCTTCAGGTTGTGTTTAGGTCTCTGGTGTTTTTCTTTCTTATTTAAAATTAACTTGCATAGTATAATATTGACACTGGGTGTTTTACTTTTTAAATTACAATAAACCCCTAACAGCAGGCAATTGACAATAATGAGTTAGTAAATTAAATCAAATATAATTGTGATGGCAGGACATGATGATGCGTTGTTGCTGCAACAATTGTTTGCAGCTCAAGGAATGTCAGATTCAAGTTGAAGAACTTCAGTCTGACCTTGAGACATTGTGCCAAATCAGAGAAGGGGCAGGTTACCTGGACACTTCACTCGTGGAGGCAATCACACCCCGTAATCCAAGGAATTCAAATTTAGTCTCTGGTCAGATTAATAAAAGTACAACTACTGGTAAGGCAGATAGGAAGACTTAGCACAGCATTTGTCCAACAGTTACAAGGATTCTGCAAACTGTCTGGCCAAATGTAGGGATAGCAGAGACAATGAATGAACTGATGATAGCAATGTGGTACATATGTGTGTGTGTATGTGGTTGGGGGATAGGGGAATAGAGGCGCATTTGGGATAGAGGGCAATAAAATTAGAGAAACACTGCTCTCTGCAGCTATGGCTCTGCATCCCAAAGGTTGTGTTGCCTGCCTGATACCAAGGTTAAGGGCGTCCGCTCAGGGTTGGAGAGAAACTCGGAGTGAGAGGGAAGGGATCCACTGGTACTCATGACATCATTGGGAATAAAAAGGAGGCTCTGCTGAAACAGCTTGAAAAGTAAGGTGCTGTATTAGAAAGCAGGACCTTGAAGGCAATAACCTCTGGGATTACAACCCCGGTGGGAAAAAATATCAAGAAATTACCTTGAGTCAGACAATGTGGAATCAATTTTGGTGCAGTTAAGAAAGACAAGGGGAAGAAGACACTGGTGGGAGTAGTCTATAGCCACCCCACCCCCTCCCCCACCAACTGTACCTATGCTGTAGGACAGAGAAAATCAGGAGATAAGGAGAGCATGTAAAAATGGTAGCACTTAAATCATGGGCGACTTTACACTCCATGTAGATTGGGAAAGTCAATTAGCAGAGGTAACCATGAGGAACAATTCAGAGAGTATTTGGGGCAGTTTGCTCAAGCAGTATGTTTGATCCAACCAGGCATCAGGCTGTTTCAGATCCAATAATGAGACAGACTTAATAAATGATCTCAGTGTAAATGATCCCCTAGAGAATAATGACCAAAACATAATAGAATTTAGCATTTAATTTGAGAGTGAGAAATGCAAGTCTAAAACATTGTGCTAAACTTAAATATCAGTAATTTCAAAGGAATAACAACACTGTTGCCAGGAATGGATTGGGAAAGGAGTTTAGCAGCAAAGGTGGTTAAAGAACAATGGCAGCCATTTAAGAAAATAGTTTATGACTCACATCAAAAATATATCCCAGTGAGAAAACGGGATTCTAGAAGGAGGATAGGCCAACCATGGTTAACCAGGAAAGTTAAGGAGAACATCAAATTGAAAAACAAAAACATACAATGTGGCAAACATTAGTGGTGAACCAAACGATTGGGAAAGTTTTAAAAATCAGCAAAAGACAACCAAACCAAAAGGAAAATAATAAACTGAAGGTGAACTTGCAAGTAGTATCAAAACAAACAGCAAGAAATTTCTTAAATATATTTAAAAAAAGAGAGAAGCCAAACTGAATATAAGCCCCTTAGGGAATTAATCTAGGAAAATAATAATGGGGAACTAGAAAACTGCGGAGGATTTGAATAAATATTTTAAATCAGTCTTCATGATAGAAGTCACTAATAGCATTCCAAAATTATCTATATCGATGGTTTGGATGAGAATGCACAAGGCATAATTAGTAAGTTTGCAGATGACACTAAAATAGGTGGTTTTGTGGACAGTGAGGAAGTTTATCAGAAATTGCAGCATGATCTTGATCAGCTGGGGAAGTGGGCTGAGAACAGCAAATGGAGTTTAATATAGGTAAGTTGGATCTGGTAAAGTCAAATCAAGGTAGGAGTTTCATGGTGAATGGTAGGCCCTTAAGAAGTGTAGTGGAAAAGAGAGACCTTGGAGTTCAGGTGCACAGTTCTCTGAAAGTGGAGTCACAGGTAGACAGGGCAGCGAAGAAGGCTTTTGGCACACTGGCCTTCATCAGTCAAGGCACTAAGTATAGATGTTGGTAAGTTATGTTGGAGTTGTACAGGACGTTGGTGAGGCCGCACTTGGAGTATTGTGTTCAGTTTTGGTCACCTTGCTATAAGAAGGATGTTATTAAACTTGAAAGTGTGCAGAATAAATTTGCAGGGATGTTGCCAGGACTCAAGGGACTGACTTATAGGGAGGTTGGACAACCTGGGACTATTTTCTTTGGAGCCTTAGGAGACGGAGGGTGGATCTTAAAGAAGTATAAGATCATGAGAGGCATGGATAGGTTTAATTCACTCAGTCTTTTTCCCAAAGTTGGGGAATCAAGGACGACAGTGCATCAGTTTAAGATTAGAGGTGAAAGAATAAACGGGAACCTGAGGAGTGACATTTTTATGCAGTGACTTGTCTGCATATGGAAGGAGCTGCCAGTGGAAGTGGTTGAGGTGGGTACATTAACAACATTTAAATGGCATTTGGCCAAATACATGGATAGGAACAGATTAGAAGGAAATGGCCAAGTGCAGGGAAGTGGGTTAATGTGGATGGACATTTTGGTCAGCATGCACCAGCCTGGGCTGAAGGACCTGTCTCCGTGCTGGAAGATTCTATGACTCCTAACTACTAAATATTCAAGGTGTAAGAGGTGGAGAGGAAATAAATAACTTAATAATTATCTAATAATAAAAAGTACTGGTGAAGCTAATGGGTCTAAAGACTATTAAGTCCCCTGGGCTTGATGGGATGCATCCTAGGATATCAAAGAAAATAGCTACAGAAACAGTGGATGCACTGGTAGGAATCTTCCAGGACTCCTTAGATCCTGCAAAAGCCCTGGACAATTAGGAAACTGCCAAAGTAATACCTTATTCAAGAAGGGAAGGAGTCAAAAAGCAGCAAACTTTCAGCCAGCTAGTTTAGCATCTGCTTTGGGAAAATAACACAGGCTATTATAAAGCATGTAATAGCAGTGAGTTCAAGCAGAGTCAGCATGGCTTCATGAAGGGCTAACTGAGGTGGTCAAATTTATTGGAATTCTTTGAAGACGTAACAGACAGGATATATTCTAAAAAGGCATTTGCTAAGATACCACTCATCAGGCTACTTAAGATAAAGACACACGATGCTAAGAGTGGTATATTAGCAAGGGTAGAAAATTTGCAATGGTGATTAGTGTCAGGGCCACAATTATCTATAATATAAATTAATAACTTGGATGAGTGACATGAATGTACTGTAGCCAACTTTGCAGAAGATATAAAAATGGGTGTGATGAGGATGACACAAAAAGTCTGCAGAAGACTATGAGACAGGTTAGGCGAGTGGGGAAGAACTTGGCAGATGGAATGGACATGGGAAAATGTGGGCTTCTGCACCTTGGCAGGAAGAATAAAAGAATTGAGTATTATTTAAATGGAAAAAGAATGTGGAAAACTGCAGCTCAAAGGAATCTGGGAGCCTTCATGCACGAATCACAAAAAGATAGCATCCAAGTTCAGAGGGTACAGGGAGGGCAAATGGAATGTTGGCCTTGAATCTTTCAAAGGAAATGTAGTCTCAAATAGCAAAGTCTTGCTAAGACTATACATGGCACCAATTAGATTGCAATTAGAATAATGTAAATCATTTTGGTTCTCTTATTTACTGGCATTGGAGGCAGTCCATAGGAGGTTTTCTATGTTGATCTCATGTGTGGAGGTTTTTTTTTAAAATGGGGAGAGATTCAGTAGTTTGAGGCTATACTCATTGGAGTTTAGTAGAATCAAAGCAGATCATATTGAAGCATACAAGATTCTTAGTCACCTTTATAGGGCAAATGCAGTAAGATTGCTTCCCCTCATGGAAGAGCTTATGACCACAGGGCAAAATTTCACAGCAAGAGACCACACTGTCAGAACAAAGATGAGGAGGAGATAACAAGCATGGGGCTGGATGAACACAGCAGGTCAAGCAGCATCATAGGAGCAGGAAAACTTGACGTTTCGGGCCTAAACCCT
>JAHRHZ010000023.1:14036313-14056947 GCA_024137785.1 Ginglymostoma cirratum | reverse complement strand
GTATACTGCATCCGCTGTACCCGTTGTGGCTTCCTCTACATCGGGGAAACCAAGCGGAGGCTTGGGGACCGCTTTGCAGAACACCTGCACTCAGTTCGCAACAAACAACTGCACCTCCCAGTCACGAACCATTTCAACTCCCCCTCCCATTCCTCAGATGACATGTCCATCCTGGGCCTCCTGCAATGCCACAGTGATGCCACCCAAAGGCTGCAGGAACAGCAAATCATATTCAGCCTGGGAACCCTGCAGCCCAATGGCATCAATGTGGATTTCACAAGCTTCAAAATCTCCCCTCCCCCAACCACATCCCAAAACCAGCCCAGCTCATCTCCACCTCCCTAACCTGATTTTCCTCTCACCTCAAGCCACACCCCCATCTCCTATCTACTAACCTCATCCCGCCCCCTTGACCTGTCCGTCCTCCCTGGACTGACCTCTCTCCTCCCTACCCCCCTACCTACACTCACCTTTACTGACTCCATCCCCGCCTCTTCGACTTGTCTGCCTCCTCTCCACCTATCCTCTCCTCTATCCATCCTCTATCCGCCTCCCCCTCTCTCCCTATTTATTTCAGAACCCTCTTCCCCTCCCCCATTTCTGATGGAGGGTTTAGGCCCGAAACGTCAAGTTTTCCTGCTCCTATGATGCTGCTTGACCTGCTGTGTTCATCCAGCCCCATGCTTGTTATCTCGGATTCTCCAGCATCTGCAGTACCTTTTATCTCTTATCAAAGATGAGGAGGAATTGTTTTCTCAGAGTGTAGTGCATATGCAGATTTCTTTATTGTAGAGGGCTGTTGAAGCTCAGTGATTAATTTTATTGAAGACGGAGATAAACAGATTTGTAATCAGAAAGAAAATCCAGGGTTACAGGGAAAAGATGGGAGAGTGGAGTATAGGATTATCATATTAGCCACAATCTTATTGAATGATGGAACAGACACAATGGCTGAATGGCCTATATCTGCTCCTATTTCTTACGGCCTTATGGTTTGAGTTAATTAAGAAAAACCAGCAGGATTTATAAAAGGCAGATCATTCTTAAATAATCTAATTGCAATCTTTGATGATGTCACAGAGAAAGATAAGGAAAGGACTACAATGAATGTCGTTCTCGTAGATTTTAAGAAAGATTACCGCATAAAAGATTGGTTAAGAAAACTGAAGCATGCGGAATAGGAGGTTCGGTGTCAGTTCAGTTTAAAAAGTGTGTTTTTAGCTCAAAAACATTTCATGATAAAAGGGTTATATGGATATTCCAAAATGCAAATCAGATGTTGGCAGAAGGGATGAGAGACAATATATGTTTTGCAACACAGTTCTATAGATGGCAGCTACAAAGCGGCCTGCAGGTGTAGCTGAGTAGATATTTAAATATATTGGTGTTGGAACATATAAGCAGATTGATTAACAAAGCATATGGCACCTTATGCTTCATAAATGCAAGCGCTGAGTACAAAAGAAGTGAAGTCCTGCTGAACCCCTAATAAAGCACTTGGCAGGCCTAACTAAAATACTGTAAACAGTTCTGATCACCAAACTTTAGGAATGTTGAAAGGCTGCATAGAAGATTTGCTCGACAATTTACATTACATGGCAGTTTAGGTCTAAGTGTAGGTTATAGAAGCTGGAATTGTTTTCCTCGGTGCAAAGGAGCTAGAGGGGAGATTTAATGACGAGGGACACAAATTTAAGGTTTTCAATAAGAGATTCAGGGGTTTTGGAGTAGTAAACATTAAATGCCGCAAATATCTCGCTGTCCCATGGGGTGAAAGGAATGGAGGTAATCAGTCATTTCCAATGAAACTGGATAGGCACTTGGAGAAATAAACTTGGAGGACTACATGAATAGATTGGAGAACTACATGAATAGATTGGAGAATTGTAACTGACTGCATTGCTGTACGAAGTGTCAATACAAACGTGACAGGCCAAATGGCTTTCTTTGGTGCCATTACAAGTCTATGAAATCTTTGTTATATGTCAGATTGTTAAAGACAGGTGTACAGACAACAGAAATATAGGATATAAATCAGAACTCAAGTACATAGAGGTGGTGGGTGAATTTACCCCAAAAGACATCACGATGCCCAGGAAGATTCAATCACATCTAACAAATGAGACAAATGTTATTCCTGTGAGTAGTCACAGAGTCATATAGCATGGAAACAGACACTTCAGTCCATGCTGACCATATTCCCAAACCAAACTAATCCCGCTTTCCTGTGTTTGGCCCGTATCCCTCCAAACTTTTCCTATTCCTGTACTTATCCAAATGTCTTTTCAATGTTGTAACTGTACCGACATCCATCATTTTCTCTGGCAGTTCTTCCACATATGAACTATTTTTTGTGTAAAAAATTTTGCCCATCATGTCGCTTTTAAATCTTTCCCCCTCGCATAAAAAATATGCCCCCTAGTTTTTAAACTCTCCCACCTTAGGGAAAAAGACTCTTGCCATTCACCTTACCCATGCCCCTCTTGATTTTATAAACCTCTATAAGGTTTATCCCTCAACCTCCTACATTCCAGAAAAAAAAACATCCCAGCCTATCTTTATAACTCAAACTCACAATTCCCAGCAACATCCTGGTAAGTCTTTACTGAACCCTCACCAATTTAATAATGTCATTCCTGTAGCAGGGTGACCAGAACTGTACACAGGACTCAAGAAGTAGCCTCACCAACACCCTGTACAATATCAACAGGATATCCCAATTCCTACACTCAAAAGGTCTGAGCAATGAAGGCAAGTGTGCTAAATGCCTTCTTAACCACCTTTTCTACGTGCAAAGCAAATTTCATAGAATTATTTACCTGAACCCCTAGGTCTATCTGTTCTATCAGGATCTCTGAGAAGGCATATCTCCAATCACAAGCTGGCTTTCACAGTAAGCTTATTAACAGAAACAGGAGAGAAGCAGCCTGTAATTGGAGCAGTAGTAAGAAGGTTAGTTGCAGCAATCTTCAAGGTGAGAAAAAGTCAGGTTGTTCAGTGCAAAGGGTAGCAGGGAGCAGGGGGCAGTGGAACAGGAAACAAAGCTGATGGGTGGGGCTGAGGAGATGAGGTTGGAAACCAGACAGTGAGGCAGCCAGGCTCGGCTGAGTGAGGCCCTGGGCTGTGAAGTCCAAGGTCCTGGAGAGCGAGACTGGTGGGACCATGTGCCCAGGGAGTGAGGCTGGCAAGATCATAGGCACAGGTGGAAGAGGCAGGACTGGTATGACATAAGAAAGGATTGTGAGAGGTAAGGTTGGCAAGGCCATGAGCGCAAGGTTGGGTATGGCAAGGGGTAGGCTGCCGAGGTCATTTATGTGTATTTAAATTCATCATAAAATTATCAAGATTGCTTACATTATTTAATTAATGCCTTTGTGAGATATGCAGTAACTTCAGTTATCAAATATCCATTCAAATATCTATGCGTATTTTGCATATATTAAACATCTCCAAAATGTAGAACATTAAAACTTTTTTTTGATTTATTTACTCACAAGCTGATTACTGTTCTAATGTTCCCAACTGCAATCACATTGATACTTAATAAACATGATATACACCAGTATCATTACCATTATGTTGGTGCAAAATAGAGCTACACTGTGACACACATAAATAACCTGTACATTTAAAATGAAATCATCCATTTGCAGGCTTCCTTGTAAGAATTCCACACGAGACCTTTTAACTCACTTCATTAATGCAAATTCTTCAGTTTTTGACTCAGAGGTCAAATATTAAGATATAGTTATATATATAAATGAGTGCAATGGGATATTCAATCATTTATACGCCATCCCCTTCATATTATTCTTTAACAACAGCTCATATGTTTCTTATGGCATATAATATTCCAGGTTGACCTCTACAATATTTTAAATATTGAGACTATTTTGTACACATATAGACACATTTAAATGTATTTAAATACACCCACCCTGATTATAAATGGCACACAAAACAATTTACTTGGCATTCAAACTCTAATGCAATAATGAGTTGGAAAGTCTCTAAAGCACATTATCACCATCTGTTCCTAGCATACAAAAGTAATAAAGAAGGAAGCATATAACTTGGATAATATAATCAGGGACAAAATTAACCAACACTTGGAAAATAAGTGTAGAAAAAGAAAAATCAGCAGGGTTTTTTTAAAAAGGATAATCATGTTTGACAAATGAGCTTGAGTTCTTTGATGAGGTAACAGTGAAGGTTTACAAGGGTGATTACTGACTTACATTCAGAATTTTATGAAGCAAGAAAATGTAGGCTTATAAACAAAATTGAAGATAATGCAGTAAATGGACAGACAGCATTGATACAAAACTGACTACCAGACAGAAAACAGCAAATAGTTGTTTGTCAGACTCAAAGAAAATGTACAGTGGTGTTCCCCAGAGGTCAATTTTAACACCACTGCTCTTTCTGTACATATTCCCTTGACTTGGCATATTATACAGGGTATACTTTCAAACAGGACACAAAAATAGAAAATGTAGTAAAAAATGAAGGATTTTGATACATTTGGATAGAAAGAATGTGGAGGGAAAACATCATCGAAATGATAGGATTCTAAAGTGAGTGAAATAACAAAAAACTGTGACATACATACACAAATCTCTGAATGTGACAAGTTAGAAGGCTGATTAAAAAAACACATGGAATCTTGTAAATTCATTAATAGAGGCAGAATACACAAGAAGTTTTGCTGAACTTTTATGAAACAATGGTTAAATCTCAGCTGAAGTCTTGTGTTCAATTCTGGGCACCAAATTTTAATAAGAATGTGCAAGGCCTTGGAGACGCTACAGAGGAGTTTTACTAGAATGGTACCATACAGAAGGCACTTCAGTTAAATACAGAGAGTGGACAGCAACGGTAAACAGATTCAGTAAAATTGCTCTGAATCATGAACAGCTTTGACAAAGCAAAAACAGTCGCAGTTAAGGTGGCAACTGCATTCAGTGACAGATGGGTCATTAACAAGAGGACATTGACTTTAGGTGATTAGTGACAACCTGAGGAAACTTTCTTTTAATTTAGTCAGCTGTAATGGTCTGGAATGCAAAGCCTGAAAGGGCAATGGAAACCGTCAGTCATAACTTTCAAAAAGGAACTGGATATATACTTGAAGAGAAAAGATTTACAAGTCTATGAGGACTCAGGAGAATAATGCAAATAATTGACTATCTCTGCCAAAGAACTGTTACAGGCATAATGGGCCAAATGGTCTTCCTATGTCCTTTGTCATTCAATTATACTGTGAAACTGTGTTTGTGGAAGCATTATTTTAAATTTGTAGCTTAGAGCTACCATTAATTACATTCTGAATTGGTAATCAGAACATTAAATTGATTTTAACAACTTGTGAATGTGGCTTTTGATCTTGTGTTCCTTTCAGGATGTTTCTTTGCGGCAATTTTTACAGAAGATTCAGTAGCATACATTCTTTTAAGATACTCCACCCAATTCATAAACCATACTGAGCCTGAAGGGTTTGAAATGCAGAAAGTGGACTGCCTGAGCACTAAATCCTGTCACTTTTTGGCAATGTCAACTCAATGACCGTTACTCTGAAAGTCATTTCATACCAAGTCCCAAAGTTAAAAAAGACACTGCAGTAAGCCTTCAGTAACGCAGAATCTAGGTTCCTGCTATAATCCCAGGATGTCAGAAATGAACTGCAGCAGAAATCTTTGCAACTACAATAATGAAGCCACGATCCTAACATTCACACTCCCGAGTTACTGCTAAACTGTCTAGAAATTTCCAAAGACATCCATCTAATTATTTTTTCTCCACATCCTGTAGATCAAACTAGAACCTGAAAATTGTCAATTCTGTACAGAAATGGACTCCATCCTACAAAAGGGTATAAACAAATTCTAATACAAATGACGAACTGTCATACTCAATGATAATTTCCAATCAATCTTTGACATGTGTAATTCCATCTGGCAACCATTTAATTAATATATTGTTATGACAAAACGCATGCAATCCTTCACATAAGCAGTGGATGCTGGAATGAGAGACAATCTTTGGTAAATGAGGTATAATTTTCAAAGAGCACTATCACTGCACAAACTACTAAATGGCAAAATAAAAGTCCAATATGCCTGAACATTTCATTATTAAATATGTAGCCACATTTAAATCTGGTTGCACTGGAGCTATAACAGTAGTGAGTCAGCTCCCAGCTGCCCAGCAGAAAACTTACAAAAGACATGGTTAATCAGCAAACAAGCAACAGATAACTGTGCTAGTTAATCAGATCAAATGCACAAATTAAATCTTAGAAACTTCTAAATAAGCATCATAAAGCACTTCACAGGAGCAATAACAAATAAAATAAATTATGGCAATATATGTGGTCAAATAAGTAGATTTTAGAGAGATTCTTAAAGCAGAAAAATGAGGTAAGAAGTTGGAGTACTGGAGGGAGGGAATTCCAGATTCTTTGTTAGGTTTAGCCAGCATAAAGCATGCTCATGCAGCAACTAAAACTGAAATGCCCCGGAAGTCGGAATAAGATGAATGCTGATATCTTACAGGCTTGTATGACAAAACAGAATTGGCTAAATACAATTTAGGACATACGGCCCTACTAAAGCTATTGACTGAAATGCCGTTACTTTTAAAACAATCTTTTGGGGGCTGGGAGCTGAACTTACTCTGCTTTGTTACTGACAACACATCTCTTTGCAAAATCCTAGCCACGCCAGAGCATTCCCAAGCAGACACTTACTGGGAGAGGTGCATTCAAAGAGCATGAAGATGGAAAATGAGGAATGAGCACCTTCTTCGCTGCCAGGGGACACGAGCTGTCAACAAACGGACCTCAACTGTCACTCGACCGTGCGCGCACGCCACGTGACTTCCGGTTCCCGCCTTACCGCACGTGCCCGGGGAGTGGGTGGGAGAAAGGGGCGCGAGGGAACCAATTTCATAAATAAACATGTTTGATGCATCGGGCAAAAGCCAGTCCCACCGAACAAGAGCACTTATCTGTGCTCAGCCGGCAAAGTGCAGCTGAATGCAAAAGTCCTTACACTGGCCACACATTGCTATTAGGTTACAATCACCTGGGGTTCAATCTGCAGTTTACCACTGCCTTCCTCTGCACTCATCTTGTTGACACCTTTCACACTGAGTACAACATTTCCGAAATATATATTGTTCTACCTTTGTTCGTTGAGAACATCCGCGCGAAATGAGTCGCTGTTATATTTGCACATTCTTCAATTCATCTTTGGACTTGTATGGAGTATCATGAATATTGCAGTCTCCTTGTATGGAATGTTGCTGAATTTTAAATGCAGGCTGTTCGGGTTGCCCAAGGGAATAGCGTTAGCCTATTCTATAATTATCAAGTCTGCCAGCAGGAACTGAACATGTTTTTATGGAGGCAAGGTTTTTATTTCGACGGCAGATATTGGTGACGTGTCTGCTCCTGCCATTTACCGTTCGTCTAAGCATAAATGTTGTTTATTACCCAATCTCATTCTTTATTTCATTGCACTATCATCCTTCCAGCTTTCCACCCACGTTCTGACCTTCCCCCAGCCTTCAGTTCTTCAGCCCACTTAAAAAGCTATTCCTTCTCTAAGAACTCCCAATTCCAACGAAAGGTGGTTGACCCTTGCTAACACCCATGTTTAATTCCATTTCTTTCGCCACGGATACTGCCAGGGCTGCTGAGTGTTTGCAGCATTATGTTTTAGTTTTAGATTTCTAACATCCGCACTACTTTGCTGTTGCACTGCATTGTGTTTGTAAGAAATCTTTTTCGAATTTCTGTCGATTGGTTTTATGACATCATTGACACCCATAAAACTAATACTTGACAAAGGTTGTTTGATGCACGTTGCTAGGTGCATTCTCAAAAGGCACGAGATAAATCTCCATGAACATTGACCAGAACACCTACTGCTAGCTTGTCATTTTGTTTCTCCCTCGGCACCGGTACATTTTCAAGTGAGATGTAACAGATGCCAGAACATATTAGACGCGACTCATAAGAGAGTTGGTGAGTTTGTACAAAATGCTATCCCCTTTGGCTCACATTCTTATTTCCAGGGGCATCTTGTCGTATAGATGACAACAGCCCCCGGAACGTGACCACATAGAAACTGAGTAATGGAAGTGGATATTAAGTATTTCACACCATTGTGTTAGGACGAAAGGGAAATGAAAACTTCAGGTATAACATAGAACCGATTCTTTGCAAATCCGAAACCTGCGTTTAACACACTTTAAATCGCCAAACAGCCTGGAAACCAGCGTTGGCTCTCCAAAAGTAGAAATACGATAAAGGTACATGGGGGGGGGGCAAAGGATATGGGTTACAAACCACTTTGAGGCACCAACTCCGCGGTCGGGTTGTCTGTTTGAGGCAGAAGAAGACCGCTGGCGCTAGGGCCGGGTATGGGAGCTGCTCTGTGGCGGGGTCGGACGCTGTTTCCTCTGCTCCGAGTTCCTGAGCTGAAAAGCTGCTGTCGCTCAATGGTCCCATACTTTCCATTGCAATATTCCCGCTGCTGCCGCTACACAAGCCTCCATTGTCAGTCTCGACGTCCGCCGGGGACGTGCCAGTCAGCGGAACCCGGACATCCTCGTTCCCCAGAGGCTGAGCCGGTTGTCTCCTCTCGCCATCAGTCATGATAGCTTGTAAGTGGGAAATCTGATCAAAGAAGAGTCACCCGAAATAGTGATGAGCGTGCACACAGTAACAAAGTATTCTTTGAGACATCACACAAACAACAGCAAAAAGAGATTCAGAACTTTCTATCCCAGTACTGACAGCCAGTCTAATGTTGACTACGCTTCCTTAAACAGGCAATGTCCAATCTATGTGCTGCTTTTTGAATTCCTATATCATTCAATATGTGCACTTGGCAGTGGACTGCAAACGTCTCAGATATAGCGTGGTTAAATAGTTCCCACTACTAAAAGCTTCTCCATTATTTTATACCGCGATATTGCAAGTGGTGGGCCCCACTAAAAATCTGGGGTTATGCAACGGGATTAAAGCAATCTCAGCTCAAACACGCTCCGCTCCACTTGTCTGCGAATTCAGCAAAGAGACGATGTTGAAAAATAACGTGATGCTTTCCAATTTACAAGGGACCCTGACCCCCTCAAGAGGCGAACGCCGGCTTTGTCTTACCTTAATGTCGGTGAGCGATGTGTTCCCATAAGTATAACCTTCGTCTTTCGATGATATTAAATAAAGACTACTCCCTCAATTATCTCAGCTTGTTGCCCTGCCATCCCATTTCCTTTCTCTCTCTGATGCACGCATGTAAGGTTTAATCAACGGATAAAGCAACAAGGGGAAAAATTGACGGTAGCTCGTTATTGATCAGGACCTGCACAGAGCACGCCCTCAATCTGGGTACAATTCGGATTGCGCTCAAGAAAAGAAGCAGATTGTTGTCAGTTAAGAGCCGGACTCTCGCCGTCCCCGCTATCACCTCACATCCTAACAGCAGGAAAGTTGTGTTCCAGCCAGAGGAACAAACAGACGACACGTGATTCTGTGGTCGAAGCTTTGGGTGGGGGATATCTGCGGAGGAGGTGTGGGCGAAATCAGGAAATATGATTCGAAATCAATATGGAATCCTTAGGTTAGGAAACTCCATCTGTAGACTTACTACATGATCAGTATGGAGGTTGATCGTTTTCAACTCGCTTAATCCTTTTCGGGGGCATATTTCTTTACCGTATTTTTGTTGACGTTGTCACAAACGTTTATGTTTCAAAGGGTTGCCTCCAGGTGTGTTGATGGATGCCCGGGAGATCCAGCTGTTCAAGCGCAATTTCCCTGATTGCAGCCTCCAAAGATTTAATCCCAGTTCATGTGTTCGTTTGTTTTATTTCTTCTTCAATCGGGAACCCCTGGTCAAACAAGCTCAACCCCTGACAAGATAAATCACTGAGCAAGTGAGTGATTTTCTTCTCGGCTGGGTTTCACCACTTCTCCCAGTGAGTGGGGTTGGAAGTCCAGAGTTTAAACGCCTCACAACAGACTCACGCTGTTATTTTTCTTTCGCGTGCAAGGAATGGTCTGGAAAGAAGAGCTGTTACTTGGGTACAGCGCTTATTCCAACTAAAATAACTCAATTTCCATTTAATAATAAGCGCGGTTTCTTGCACGCGCCTCAAAGGAGAAAGCAGTTTGAAGCCAGTGACTGGGGTTTCTCACTATTTAAGTTTATTGAGATTTGAAGTATTCATTGTCACACGTATTTAGATATTATGGCAAGAAACCATAACCACCCCTCCCCCCCAAAAAAAGTTGTGACTTAATCAGTTTCACAACTAGACGGAAATAAACGAGTTGTACATTCTATGGTAGATGTGTATGGGATCGAATCCGCAAACTTAAATCTTGCCGGAGACTCTGCTGTCTCATCTCTGTCATTTCTCTTATTGTTATGTTTCCGGACGTCGTCAGGGAACGGTTTTCCTTTGTGTAACATTAACCTGGCGCGCAATGAAGTTGTCCACGTTTCTGTAGGGCTAAGGTAGGTCTGTGGGGCGACGTCTTTTCAACGAATGACGCTGTTGAAGCGTTCTGGCACAGGAATGGGCTATTTGGCCCGCCGTCTCTGTGCTGGATCTCCCCAAAAGCAGCATGTGGGGCTACAATAAAGTCTCAAGAAAACTACGGTGCTAACCAGAGCTACATTCGGTGAAACATAACATTCATCGTCCTGAAAAGCAAAGGTTTAGAGAAAAACTGCGCAAACTGTGTGCCCATGCTCCTATTCTGACAAACACTATTGCAAACTATTAGGTGGACCATGTGATTGGGGTTTGGGGACAGGTGAGATATATTTACACATTTACAATATGTTTATCAACTGCTCCCGTTGGTGTTCCAGTTACAATTGCAATGGGTTTTATGTCTTGCCATTGGACAGGTACCCGATTCCCATCACAACCTCAGTAGGACGTGAAGAGAGATTTCTAGCCTAAGGAACAACCAACGATTATTGTGAGGTGCGAACTGAGTATTTATGTGAAACCACCGCCGGTTGCTAAAACAAAGTGGGCAGGTTAATGGACGGAATGTTGCTGGAGGCAATCACATGTCGATATAAGTATGACCATGGACGTGACTGGTTACAGGAAAATTGCCTTATAAATGCTACTTCCGACGTAAAAGAAACCACCAAATAGACAATAAATAAGAGCTGTAAGTGATCAGCAAGGCTGGCAGCATCTGTGGAGAGAGAAACAGAATTAACATTTGAACCGGAGGACTTAACTGCTAGAACCGGAAATGTTAGCTGTTTCTTTCTCCATAGATGTTGCCAATTCTGCTAGGTATTTCAAATATTTTCCTTTAAAAAGAAACCTGAATAAAAGCTTCAGGAGCAATTTGCATTAGTTCCAATAATTATTACTTGTAAGTTACCAGATTCCTCTATTGAAGTTCCTGGAATTTATTTCTACAACCCAAATTTAAACGCGTCCCCATGTTTTGAATGGGATTGCAATACCTGCTGAAGGCATAGATTAAAGGTGGATTCAGATCCTAATGAAAATGGAAACGAGTAAACGGAGAAGGATTCCCCTATTCAGTACGTACGAAGAACATTTACAAATGTTTTGTGAAGTCACTGATCCGTTCTACCATCAAGGCGTTTTCCAACCGGAAGTTTTTTTTAATTTTAAATACAGTTTCAGGCTGATACACAACTGCCACCATAAAGGTGACGCCGTACGCAGTTTGTGCACTGAAGCTGCGGAACAACAGTCCCTGGTACGCTTGGAATGCATTTAAAGTGGCAGAACTGTCCAACTGGAGCTGTATAAGTATAACCTCAAACTGTGCAATGTAAGGAGATGTGGGGACAGATTATCTGAAGTTTGATTAAAGAGGTTTAAAAGAGCATCTTAAAAATGGAAAGCGAGGCTTTGAAGTTTCAAGAGCAAATTTTCGTAGCTGAAGGCAATGAAAGAGTGATTAAAACCAGGGAGGTTCAAGAGGGCCAAATGACAAAGGACAATATACGGTTACAAAGGATACATGAGCGATTTGAAAACAAGAGTGAGAATCTAAAAATTGAAACATTGCTTAGCTGGGAGCTAATATAGCTCAGCGGGCACAAGAGTATTGACTCCTCCATTGGGACTCAAGGATTAGAGTTTGAGACAACCGCAAGTATGCAAAAGGTAAAACGTGAGAGGTCAACTTGAAGTCTATTGGAATGGTCAGATTTAGAGGTAACAAAGGCCTCAGCAGTGGATGAGTTGAGGCAGGGATAGAGTCAGGCAATGTTAATAATATGGAAATTGATGGACTTAGTCATGGTTTGGCTTTGTGGTCAGGAGTTCATCTCAAAGTCAAATATGGCACCAAGCTCTTAAACTGTCAAGATGACCTTCACAAGAATAAAGTTGGTGGCTAAAGGAACAGCATTTATTGGAGAATCAAATACGAAGTCTTTCATCTTCCTGATGTATAGTTGAGGAAACTTTTGCTCATTCAGCATTGCATGTTGCACAGATAACTTGACAATTTAGAGACTGTGACAGGGTTGATACAGATAGTGTTGTGGTAAAGCTAATTATTAACAGTGTATATTGGGGGATTGGCACTATGATATCAGATGATGCTAAGGAGCTGAGAAATTGGAGGTCAAAGATAGATCTTTTTCGAACCACCAGAGGTAACAATGCAGGAGGAGGAAGGGAAACAATTGCAAGTGATTCTCTGGCAATGATCAGGTGGAAGAAAATGAATGAAATGGATCCAGTTCCATTTCATAGGTCCACAGTGGAGAGCCATTGGAGGCAATGGGTGTTGGGACCAAATATGGCAAAGGCTGAGGCACAGATCAAGAGGGACTAAAATGATAGTTCATCTTTCTCACAGTACTGTAACGTATAATTGATAACTTGGATAAGAGCCATTTCAATACAGTGGTGGGACGCGTAAATCTGGATTCAACCACGGAGTACTGGGAAAGGTAGCAAAAGAATTAATTAATGTTGCACAAGTGATAAATAAAACTGATTTGAGAGTTATTTAGCATTCATGCTTGAAGCAGCTCTTGCAGTCAGTTTCCAGCTCTCTTGAAGGGGAGATACATGGTTAACATGTACGCTGTCTTTCCAGATAAAACTCATCACTGTCAATTGGTCAAATCCATCTATATCAGCAAAATGCAATCTGGTCTGTGGGTTTTCTAGGAAATCAGTTAACCATGGTGAAGAATATTGTTACTAGTAAAGAGAATATTACTCAAATTGGGAAATAGACACCAAATCTATTTAATTCTCTGAGCCATACCTACATGGGTATTGTGATAAGGAGCATGCCAATTTATCATGAGAAATGTTTTTGCCCTTTTCAGGAAATTATATTAATTTTGGAGGCTTAGTACATATGAATTCTTGAGGAGTCCACAGATATTTGACTTAGGTATCAAATGATCTATCTTTACACTGAGCATTAGGGAATATGCTTTCATGTGCAATATGACCTTGAGACAAAACGCAAGAACAGAATTTTGTGTCAGTATTCATTTGGGCATTACAATATCTTCCATTGGTAGCATTTTCACAAGTCTGGACGTGATTGACAGAAGTTTGCTTTTTTTCTAAATTATGGTTCGTGAAACCTCAGTTGCCAAGGCAGTTGTCATATATGTGGGAAAGAGGTGGCAGTTAATTCATTAGATAGAATTTTCCATAGTGCATGTTAGCATCATTAATGTGTTGAGATCTGCAATCATTTGCTTGTTCCAAGCTTAAAGGTCAAGCTCTCATTGGTTTCTAAGCATCTATGCAGGTTCAGGAAGAAAGCTGTTTATTTTTCTTCTTCAAACAAACTTTGAAAAGACTGAGGACATTATTCATTGAGTCCTTTCATAAACTATAATTCCTTGCCTCTAACTCCATTTCTTTCTAAGTAACTCACTCAAACTGAAACCAAACTGTGTGATTAAATTTGGTACTTCATTAAACCCAGAACTGAGCTTCAAATTTCATATCTGATTTACACCAAGACTTCTATTTTCATTCCCACTAGACCATTTAACTGCCACTCATTTCATCCCCACTGTCCCTGAAACCGTTATTACCCAGTTATCAACTTTGAACTGTATCGCCCCCAACCCCGCAGTGAGCCCAGCACATAGGAGAGAGCGAGTCTAGCACAAAGAGACCAAGGCCAGTGCGGTGGAGACAGCAAGCCCAGCATGGAGGAAAGTGGACCCTGTGCAGGGCAGAGGAAGGCCTGTGTATAGGAGAGTGAGCCCAGCGCAGCGGAGAATGAGCCCTGAGGCAACATCAGCGAGGTTGGCCCAGCAGTTAAAGATAGTGCCTGAAGATTGGTGACTTCAATGTTGGTTGGGTCTGGTGCTGACAGCAGCAAAATGGTGGTGGAAGGGCACCAAGGCAACATCGACCATGGCGATAGATTCCAATATTGATATGCCTGGTGCGAGTGGTTGTAAAGGTGAATTGGCCCAGGAACAAAAGATGACGCATGAGAATCGGTGACTTCAATGTTAGTTTGGCCTGGTGAGGTGTTGGTGGTTCTGAGCTGGCTCAGAACTTGAACGTAGATGGACTTCTCTTTAAGCTATACCTTTCTATTTTCTCCTATTCTTATCAAAATGGCACTGGATTATGGCAACAAATGGAAGCTTTTAGCTGAATTTTATTGTATTTCAATGTAAAATACATGTGACAATAAAATCATTCATTCATTCTTTTTTGTTTGCCTCCCAGCTTTTATTCTTCTCACCCACCCACTCATATTTTCACACTGTGGAGGTGCCAGCAATGGACTGGGGTGGAAAAGGTCAGAAATCGCACAACATCAGGTTATAGTCCAACAGGTTTATTTGAAATCACAGGCTTTCGAAACGTTGCTCCCTCATCAGTTGAAGTAAAGAGAAGCACACAGGCACAGAATTTATAAGCAGAGGGATTAAAAGAATATACAAATGGTATGAGTGGAGTGTCAACAGGCTGAATAACAGCTCTTTGTGGGTGATCAAAAGTGTCAGAAGGTGTGAGTAAAGTGTCAACAGCTGAGAAACAAGTGAAGAGATGACCGATGATCCAATTAATTGAGGCAGAGAGATAATTATTAACCTATATTATATAATTATAATGGTGCTGGAGACAAACCAAATGGCTGGAATAACATGATAGGTATAAGACCCTCGCATGCCAGAGGGTCTAACCAAAGGAGCAAGTAATCCAAATCTATACAAACTGGTGTCAAAACAGGATAGTAAACAAGATTTTACAAATACTGGAGTGCTAAATGTTCATGTACGCCTCTCTCAAGCACATTGCCAAGGGAATAACAGACTTTGTGAAGAGAATTTCCCCCTACAGATACGCGTACGGGCACGAGTCCTATATAACTAAAATGTTGCAAGGCAAAAATATTGTCAATCATTGCAACCCTGTAACTACTATGAAGTACTTCATGAAAATCATCATACGTATTCCAGAAAGTGTTTTCTTGAAAGGTTTAGATAGAATTGCAAACAGAAATTGGATTTTTCTTTTGAATCGAGACAGCCTCGAACCTTTAAATTTGTAGAGACTTCATGGGAGACTGAATTCGTGATTTCTGCATGTGTCTGCATTGTAATAGACTTTATGCCTTTCACCGTTCAAAGCTTTATTTCTTCAGAATCCCTAATACAAAAACATTATCATTAGACAATGGTTTTCTTCTCAATCTCGCCTTCTGGGAACAGTTGATAATCCTGGACCCAGTTACAGCTCGTCACCAGTCACGTTTTCAGAGGGTTAAATGTTCTGTTACTGAGGTTAAGGGATTCCTCAGGAATCTGCTTTTCTCTCCCGTTCTGTCGATCAACGGGTAAGATTGGAAACGCCTTAACAAACTCGTTCCGCCCATAAATGCCGACAATATGGGTCTCATTTATTCACCGAAGTTGGGATGTGGAATGAAAACCAAAATCAATCAGCATGGTCACCGTGATATTGCAAGTAGTTGTTCTTATCTGTCTTCCACAATGCGACTGCTGTTTGTGGCGTATGTAACGCGAGGCGTGAGGAAGGCGAACATTGATTTTCTTTGATAGTTTACCCCGCTAGTTCTATACTCCTCAGGATTGGGTGAATTCAATTGAAATATGTGGAGATGACCGAAGATAACTTTTACTTAGCTTTTGATATTTGCTCCATCGACGCCCCTGGTAACCCTGCAACCTGCTTTGAGATTTCTTCCCGATCATGCCATATAAGTTTGAAGGGTGTTTGTAGGTTTGCTTGCCTCTTTGCCTACCCGAAAATGAATATTTTAAATGAAAAAAAAATCAGCGTGTTAAATTGAAGACAAATTAAATAATAGGAGCTGGAATTATATCCAAAAAGATGGCCGGAGTGAGAGAAAAACGATTGTCTTTCAGGCCGATTCTGGAAGTAAGATTATACATAGTGCAATTTACTGCATACCTGCATTCGTTCGTCATTCTGGCACTGAATCTAAATTATTTTCCTAGAAAGAGCTTTCATGTGACTAACAAGTCCAACGTACACTCTATGTTACACGTGGGGCACACAGTGGTTGCGAAAATGGGAGGGCTGGGATCCCTCCTTCCCTTCTTCTGTGGACAAAAGCAAAAGCTCAGCAGGTCCGGCAGCATCTGTGAAGAAGAAAAATCACAGTTAATGTTTCGGGTCGGGTGACCCTTCCTCAGAACTTCAGCTTATCATCAGCCCAGAGCATCCAGATGTACAAACCCTTCCTGCATGCTTTCCCTTGACTTTAGGAAGTCTTAGCCGAGGGTTTCCAGATGTCAAAGACGATGTTTAACTTTGTCAAAGAGGCTCCAGGGTGGTCCTTGTTGCTTTTCTTCTGTCCCTTTGCACTGTAAAAGCTCCAATAAGAGCACTGGGTTCAGGATTCTAATGTCAGGCATTTAGGCCAATGTGGCCATTCCAGCAGAAATGATAATGCTTCAATGCCAGGGATGTTTGCCTAAGTGAGATCGCTGACGTTGGTGTGCATCTTTTTACCAATGGATTTGCAGGGTTTATGAATTCAACACAGCTGGTACCTATGCAGGGTTTTATTACACATAGTTCACATGTCCATAATACACAAGGCATAATTCAGGAGTGAGCTGGAATGCTGCAAGATGCAATGCGGAAACTGGTCAAGGCTGCTGAAAGAGCGCAGTACAAAGTGGTGACCTGTATTGTCTGGTTTCAGGAATTTCTGGACATCAGAGTTCATTCTAAGAAAAATAAACAAAAAGCCAAATTCACAGCTGACCTTGGAGAAACTTCTGTATGGGAGCTCATAGCAGGGGCACAGCTAAGTGGCTTTTTTAAAGTGTAGCCGTATTGTTTTTATTTTCTAAATCTATAGTAGTGACTAGAGTGATTTCTTTTTTGATTATATGTTTTTATTGAGATCTGTCTCTTGATTAAACTTTAAAAATATAAAAACATAGGTAGTATGCTAGCTTGGAGCAAGGTTTTTAGAGCAGTAAGATTGTGTTGTTTTCTGGGTCTGTAGATTGTTAAAGTGCAAAGCTGACCTTTAGTAGAGTGTTATGCTCTTCCTGTTGGATGTGGGGGATTAGAGGGAGTTTCAATGTTACTGAGGCTTATGCCTGAGGAAGTGTGTTTCATTGCAAATACTATTGGATCGCATGGATTGGTTGGAGCAGCAGTTAGAGGCAAAGAGAAATTTACAGGAGCTGGGGAATGGATAGCAGTTGCAGGGAAGGAGATAAACCAAAGATACAGCCAGGTAGATGAGTCACCTCCAGGAATGGTAGCAGAGGGAGGCAGGTACTGCACGAGTCTCCTGTAGCTATCCCCATCTCAAACAAGTATGCTTGTTTTGGAAAATGTCAGGGGTGATGGACTCTTAGCAGAAAGTAGCACTGACGTCCAGGTTTCTGGTATCGAGACTGGCTCCAGTGTAATGAGGGGTATGCCAGGTTCCAAGCGATTGATCATGGTAGGGGACTGTCTAGTCAGAGGCACAGACGGATGGTTCTGCAGCTGAGAGGGAGACATCAGAATGGTGTGTTGCCTCCCTGGAGCCAGGATCAAGGATATCTCGGAGAGGGTGCAGAATACTCTGAAAGCGGAGAGGGACCAGTAGGAGGTCATTGTACACATTGGAACTGACGACATAGGAAGAGAAAAGGATGAGATTCTGAGGAGAAAATATAGGAAGTTAGGCAGGGATCTAAAAAGTAGATCCTCGAGGGTAGTAATACTCAGCTTACTCCCAGTGCCACGTGCTAGTGAGGGTAGGAATAGGAGGATAGGGCAGATGAATGAGTGGCTGAGGTGCTGGTGCAGGGTAGAAGGATTCACATTTTTGGATTATTGGAATCTCTCTAGGGTAGAAGTGACCTGTATAAGAAGGACGGATTGCATCTGAATTGGAAGGGGACTAATATACTAGTGGGGAGATTTGCTAGAGCTGCTTGGGAAGATTTAAACTAGTAAGGGGGGATGGTAGGGCCCAGGGAGATAGTGAGGGAAGAGATCAGTCTGATACGGGTACAGATGGGAAAAGGTGTAAGTCAAATAGGTAGGGCAGGCAGGAACAAAGTAGAGAACAAGGTAGGAGTGATAAATTACACTGCATTTATTTCATTGCAAGAGGCCTAACAGGTAAGGCGGATGAACTCACGGCATGTTTGGAAACATGGGAGTGGGATATCATAACAATTACAGAGACGTACCTCGGGGTGGACAGGATTGGCAGCATAATGTTCCACAGTATAGATGCTATAGGAAAGATCAAAAGGGTCGGGGGGGGGGACAAGGTGGGGGGAGTGGCAGTTTTGGTTAGGGATAGCATTATGGCTGTACTTAGGGAGGATATTCCTGGGAATACATCCAGGGAAGTTATTTAGATGGAAGGGAGAAGTAAGAAAGGATGAATACCTTATTGGGATTTTACTATAGACACCCCCCCCAGTAGTCAGCAGAAAATTGAGAAATAAATTTATAGGGAGATCTCAGTTATCTATAAGAATAATAAGGTGGTTATGGTAGGGGGTTTTAACTTCCCAAACATAGACTGGGACTGCCAAAGTGTTAAGGGCTTGGATGGAGGGGAATTTGTGTGTAAAAGACAACTTTCTGATTCAGTATGTGGATGTACCTACTAGAGAAGGTGCAAAACTTAACCTACTCTTGGGAAATAAGGCAGGGCAGGTCAGCAGAGGAGCACTTTAGGGCCAATGGCCATAACTCAATTAGATTTAAAATGGTGGTAGAAAAGCATAGACCGGACCTAAAAGTCAAAGTTCTGAACTGGAGGAAGGCCAATTTTGACAGTATTAGGCAAGAACTTTCAAAAGTTGTTTTGGTGGGGGTGGGGGTGGGGGGGGGTGTGGTGGTGTGGGTGGTGTGGTCAGATGTTTACAGGTAAAGGGATGGCTGGAAAATGGTAAGGCTTCAAAAATGACATAACGAGAGTTCAGACACAATATGTTCCTGTTAGGGTGAAGGGCAAGACTGGTAGGTGTAGGGAATGCTGGATAAAAAGAGAAATTGAGGTTTTGTCAAGAATAAGAAGGAAGCATATGTCAGGAATAGATGGCAAAGATCGAGTGAATCCCTAACAGAGTACAAAGGCTGTAGAGTTATACATAAGAGGAAAATCAGGAGAGCAAAAAGAGGACATGAGATAATTTTGGCAAATAGTCTTAAAAAGAATCCAAAGGGATTCTACAAATATATTAAAGATAAAAGGGTAAATAGGGAGAGAATATGGCCCATTAATGATCAACAAGGCCACCTATGTGTGGAACTGCAGGTAATGGGAGATTTAGTAAACAAGTATAAATGAGTTTTTACTGTGGAAAATGATATGGCAGATAGAGAACATGGGGAAAAAGACAGTGACCTCTTGAAAAATGTAGATATTACAGAGGAGGAGGTGCTGAATGTCTTAAAACCCATAAAGGTTGATAAATCCCTGGGACCTGATCAAGTATACCCTAGAACTCTATGGGCAGCTAGAGAAGTGATTGTTGGGCCCCTTGCTAATATAGTTGTATCACTGATAGCCACAGTCAAGGTGCCAGGAGATTAGAGGTTGGCTATGTGGTGTCACTATTTAAGAAAAATGACCAGGAAAAGCCAGGAAACTACAGACCAGTGAGCCTGACATTGGTGATGGCAAGTTGTTGAAGAAAATCATGAGAGACAGGATTTGCATGCATTTGGAAAGGCAAGGCCTGATTAGAGATAATCAACATGGCTTTGTAAGTGGAAAATCGTGTCTGACAAACTAGTTGAGTTTTTTGAAAAAGTAACAAAGAGGATTGATGCAGGCAGAGCGGTGGATGTGACCTATATGGACTTCAGTAAAGCATTCGACTGAAGAAGGGTCCTCCCTGGACTGACCTATCTCCTCCCTACCCCCCTACCCCCCTACCTACACTCACCTTTACTGGCTCCATCCCCGCCTCTTCGACTTGTCTGCCTCCTCTCCACCTATCCTCTCCTCTATCCATCCTCTATCCGCCTCCCCCTCTCTCCCTATTTATTTCAGAACCCTCTTCCCCTCCCCCATTTCTGATGAAGGGTTTAGGCCCGAAACGTCAAGTTTTCCTGCTCCTATGATGCTGCTTGACCTGCTGT
>JAHRHZ010000023.1:13974298-14036213 GCA_024137785.1 Ginglymostoma cirratum | reverse complement strand
CGATCCTCTCCTCTATCCATCCTCTATCCGCCTCCCCCTCTCTCCCTATTTATTTCAGAACCCTCTTCCCCTCCCCCATTTCTGATGAAGGGTTTAGGCCCGAAACGTCAAGTTTTCCTGCTCCTATGATGCTGCTTGACCTGCTGTGTTCATCCAGCCCCATGCTTGTTATCTCTAGACCCAAAATGTCAGCTTTCCTGCTCCTCTGATGCGGCTTGGCCTGCTGTGTTCATCCAGCTCTACACCTTGTTATCTCAGGTTCCTCATGGTAGACTGGTTAGCAAGGTTAGATCACACAGAATAGATGGAGAACTAACTATTTGGATACAGAACTGGCTCAAAGGTAGGAGGCAGAGGGTAATGATGGAAGGTTGCTTTTCAGATTGGACTGTGACCAGTGGTGTGCCATAAGGATAGCTGCTGGGTCCACTGCTTTTTGTCATTTATATAAATGATTTGAATGTGAACATAGGAGGTATGGTTAGCAAGTTGCAGATGATACCAAAATTGGAGATGTAGTGGTCAGCAAAGAAGGTTACCTCAGAATACAACGGGATCTGGTTCAGATGGGCCAATGGGCCGAGGAGTGGTGGATGAAGTTTAATTTTGTTAAATGTGAGGTGCTAATTTTGGAAAGGCAAATTAGGCAGAACTTATACGCTTAATTATAAGGTCCTGGAGAGTGTTGCTGAACAAAGAGATCTTGGGGTGCAGGTTCATAGTTACTTGAAAGTGGAGTCGCAGGTAGATAGAATAGTGAAGAAGGTGTTTGTTAAGCTTGCCTTTATTGGTCAGTGCATTGAGTATTGGAGTCATAGAGGTCATGTTGCAGCTGTACAGGACATTGGCTAGGCGACTATTGGAATACAGCGTGCAATTCTAGTCTCCCTGAAAGAGGAAGGATGTTGTGAAACTTGAAAGGGTTCAGAAAAGATTTATACGGATGTCACCAGGGTTGGAGAGTTTGACATATAGGGACAGGCTGAAAAGACTGGGGCTATTTTCCCTGGAGTGTCGGAGGCTGAGGGGTGACATTATAGAGATTTATAAAATAATGAGGGGCATGGATAGGTTAAATAGACAAGGTCTTTTCCCTGGGCTGGGGGAGTCCAAAACTAGAGGGCATAGATTTATTTTGAGTGGAAAGATTTAAAAGGGATCTTCGGAGCAACTTTTTCACAGAGAGAATTGTGCATCTATGGAATGTGCTACCAGAGGACGTGGTGAAGGCTGGTACAATTTTCACATTTAAAAGACATCTGGATGGGTGTATGAATTGGAAAGGTTTAGAGGGATATGGGCCAAGTGCTGGGACGTGGGACTAGACATATTTAGAATATCTGGTTGGCATGGATGAGTTGGACAGAAGGGTCTGTTTTTGTGATGTATATCTCTATGACTCTATAACCTGAAGGGCAAGGGTAGTAGACTCATGTGAGCACTTCAACCTGCAAGATTTTCTCTAAGCTACATAAAGTGGAAACTTGAAACAATTTTGATATTCCGCCACTGTCACTGGGTCAAATTTCTGGAATATCCTCACAGCACAGTGGGTGTACGTAACCTTCATGGACTGCATTCACGTAGGCCTGCACCACCACATCTTGAGGAGAGTTAGGGATGGATTATGAATGCTTGCCTACACAGCAACATCCATGAATGGATATAAAAAAAAAAAAAATAAAAAATGGGTGTTGAAGTGATATTTTCATGGTTGCTTGGGTGTCCTCATACTACTGCCAAATTGTGCCTTTGAAATGTCTGAAATCAAGCACCCAGTGAGAAAAAGCTCCTAAATGTCTCCAGTCTCACATCTGATATGTATCTAAAGGCGTAATCTGTTAGAAAAGGAATTTACCCATTTGGAAAAGAGCATTACAGTCAATCAAGGTCCTGTTAGTGTACCATAATCCACATATCTTCAAATCTTTTTCCAGGAATTCATCTAACTCTTGTTTTTTGATAAAGTTAATTCCCAATAGTCCTCTTCATTAGTCCCTTCCATACACTCACCATAATTTGTGTAATGTCAGTATTGCATTTTCATTCCATTTTCCTAATGCAAAAATCATAGGATAGTTATAATGGGGAACTTAATTATCTGATTATAGTCTGGGATAGAAGTAATATAAAACAAAAGGGAAATGAAAGTGATGATTCCTGGAATATGGTGAAGAGAATTTTCATATTGGTATGTTTATGGTCCAATGAGAAAGAAAGCACTATTTGACCTGCTTCTTGGCATGAGGTAGGCCAAGCCAGTCATCAGTGGATGAATGTTTGTGATAATTGTATTGTAAGGTTTAGGCTGACTGTGGAAAAAGACAAAAACAACACAGAGTTGGGATAATTAATTGGATGGAAGCCAACGTCAATGGGGTAAGGGCAGATCTGAATCAAATAAATTGAAGTCAAAGGTTTGAAGGAAAGACTATAGCTGAACAATGGGCCACCTTCAAAATAGATTTTAAATTTATGTATTTGTCACATGTACTGTGTATAAGAATACATAAGCGCAGCGAAAAGTGCACAAAGTTGCCATTCCCTGATACCTACTTGGTTACAAAAACAAGAATTAAAAGATTTAACAGAGCCAAATGGTAAGTAAGAAAGAAAAAAGTCCAGATCCCAGATTCCCAAGCTCCACCTCCATAATGATGCAGATGCCTCCCCAATCGCCAGGACACCCCAGGAGGCCGTCACCACTGCTGTGTAAAAGGCCCGCTCTTGTTGTCGCTGCTGCTGCCCCATTGGCCTGCTCTTGCCGCTGAACCGGCCCACTCTTGATCTGCCATTGTCATCCTCGCCCACCTTGACCCGCTGCCGCAGGACACATCCCGCAAGCCCAGCCCTGCCATGCAGCCTATGGCCGCGACCCAACTCCTGAGGTAGGTATTAGGTAGGTAGTTAAAAGGGTGGGGGGTGGGCGGGATAGAATTGCCATGACCTGAATCCTTAGGTAGATAGTTAAAAGGGTTGGGGGTTACGGTGATATAATTACTGCAGAGAGGAGAGAAAAGAAGAGAAAAAAATAAGGAAAAGGAAAGGGAACAGGCGAGCACGGCGAAGCTCTGAATGGAGTGCCTTACCCTGCTGCTATCTTGCCTCTGGCAATAGAGGAATTAAGACATAGTCAATTTATAATCGTTTAAAAGTGATAGATACAGCAAACAAATCTAGAGCTCCCTGGATGACAAAAGGGAGAAAATTAAGATAAGGAAGAAATACTGTGCCTATGACAGATGACAGGCAGAAATACAACTGAGACCAGGCTGAATATGAAAGGTTCAAAGGGAAAGCAAAAATTCAACTAAGACAAACAAAAAGGGAATATGAATAAAAACCAGCAGCTAACATAAAAGAGCATTCCAAAATTTTCAATAAGCATATCAATAGTAAAAGGTTGGTGAAAGGAGGGGCAGGGTTGATTAGGGATGACGAAGGGGATTTACAGATGGCAAAGGGCATACTGATGTGTTGGTGATTATTTTAGATCTTGTTTACCAAGGAATAGAGGAAGAAATTAATGCATGAGAAGATTTTAAAGGGATTAGGTGGAGGTATGAATAGCGCATGTTCCAAGAGGCAAATGCAACATCTGTTTATGACATTTCTGTTTTCTTTTGGTGTTCTTAAATAAAAGTGAATGTTTTGAAGCAATTTGAGGTTTTTTGTGTGTGATGTTCCAAAGTTGAACAATGAACGGTACTTAGGCTACAGTGGGCGTTGGGGAAAGAATAGCAGTAACTTAGAAAGGGTGGCTACGGACAGGTAAGATGTATGGCCTGGTACTTAAACAACAATGGAAGTAGAAAATGCAATTGTATGTATAAGGAAGTGTCAATTGTGCCACTTATGTGCTGTGAGAAGCATTGTGTTGTAGATGCTATTCCACTATGTGCACGGTGAAGGGCCATCCTGGACTGCCAGTGCTTGATTGTGTGTACATCTGTTGTTCAAACACAGTACCAGCAGTGGGGACCTTGGGATATTCTGGCAGTGGTGGATACTTACATCTATATTGAACGGGAAAATCAAGTTAGAATTGCACCAACTAGGCATCATAGCAGCATGGTACCCAGTTAATGAGGGATGTTTAGGATATAGTGCAAGAAAACCTGCTAAGGTTTATAGATAGACGCACTCCATGAACCTCAAAGAAAATGACACTTAACTGATTTCTGGTAAAATTGAGCCCGGTAATTTGGGACAAAATTAATAGTCACATGGACAAATGAGGGTTAGTTAAAGAAAGTCAGCATGGATTTCTTAGAGGAAAACCATGTTGGCTATTAAGTCTTGGAGATTTGAAGGTAGTAGGGATTAAAATTGTCACATTTGGTATAATATTTCCAATTTATACAGCATTACTTCCCTGTCTGTTTGTTGCAAGAATATGTATAAAAATCTCCATATTAATTTTATTCTTGTTCTTTGTTTTTACTCCCTATCAGTTTCATTACTTTCCCGATTTAAATATATAATTTCTGTTCTCTGGCCTATATTGGTTTCATAAGTAAGGAAAGTCTACTTTTTCATATTGACTTTAAACCATTACGTACTTGCATTTTTGCCAACATCAGTCTCCTTTATATTCTACTGCACTTTTTTCTAACTGACGTATGATAATTTTTGAATTGCCAACTCTCATTTATGCCATTCCATTCTAAACGCCTCCCAGTCGATCCCCTTTATTTAGATTGCGTCTCATTCCTCAGAAGTTCCTTTTCAAATATTGATTTTTGGATAGTAATGCTTTCCTTTCTAGTGCCAGACTGTTATTTAAAACTGTACTTTGGTTACAGTTTACCAGTTTGTTCTCTTGTTACAATTTGCTCCTGCCTTGTGGGATATTGCAAAACATGAAGACCAATGTAATTTCCTCCTTGCTGGAAAAACCTTCAAACAAGTGCCTTCTAATGCCCATGACAGCATTTTCTACAGGATTTACTAAACTCAGTCATGTGTGATAACCAAGTCATACAGCACAGGAGGAAGGCATTGGACTCATTATGCCTGCATGGAGTGAAAATTGCAATAATTTCAAACTTCTTGTGATAGCTTGAAGAATCCACACTTTTTCATTGTTTCCGACATCACTACAACAGCTACATTTCGAAAGTACTTCACTGATCATAACGCACTTTGAGAAATTTTGAAATCATGAAAGACGTTATATACCTGTAAGTTTTTCTTTAACTTTAATCAAATTTACTCTATTATAGTAAACATTGGTCAGTTTAAAAAGCCCATTCTGCTGATGGTTATATTTCACACAAGCCTCTCCTAGCTCTTTTCATCTCTTCCAATCAGCATGACCTTCTATTCCTTTCTCCTTCATTGGTTTTCCAGCTTCCTCCTCGACTACTTCTTGTGGTACCAACTTCACCTTCAAAGATGCTGCTTTATATATAATTCTAAGGAAGCATATATGCATGAAGCATTACCTTACTTTTTCTCTGCGCAGTTGGGTAATAGATTGGAGAAGAGCAGATTTTGAGGGGCTGAGAATAGAACTTGAGAAAACAAAATAGGCAACAATACTGAGAAACAACAACAGGAGTCAGCATTTAAAAAGGAAATCGTCAGACAGCAGGCAACATATAATTAACAAAAAGAATAGAGCAAATTAAATTCTATGAGACTTCATGGATTATAAAAGGCACTAGTGAACATACTAAGTTAAGAAAGAAGTATTTACCGAGTACATAGACAGCAGAAGAATGAATGATAGAAGAATTTGGAAGGAGTAGGACAGAAGTCAAACACCATTACTGTTCACAATTTGCATGAACAATCTAGACTTTGCAATTAAAAACACAATGTTTATATGTGGAGATGGCAGCCAATTGGGAACATTAGTTAACACAGAAGAAGTCTGTATTAAAGCTGGACATTAATAAGCTTGCAGATTGGCCAAATAGATGTTAAAGTCAGTTCAATACAAATAAAGGCGAGATAGTATACTTTGGTAGAATAGGGAAGTTACATACAATTGGGAAGGCACATCTAGTTGGGTTAGAGGACTAAAGGGACCTTAGAGTACAAATATATAAATCACTAAAAGTTGTACTACAGCTTAGCAAGGCCATTTGAAAAAGCAAACGAGAACTAGCTAGGCTTAACATATAAAAAAAAAAGTTTTGCTCAACCTGCACTGAACCTTGTTGGAGCTACTGTTAGACTATAACATGAATTCTGGTTACTAGATTATAAAAAGGATATGCAGATACTGGAGAGGATTCCAAGAAGAATTACAAAGATGTTATCAGAAATTTGTGGATATTCATATTGAGAAGAATTGGCAAGCTATCAAAAAAGGAAAGCTAAGGGGTATCTTAATAGTGGTCTATAGAATTGCATAAGGTTTTGGTGAAGTGGATATAGAGAGGATGTTCCCTCTTGCAGGGAAGTGTGTAACTAAAGACTGCCAACATAAGATGGTCGTCGAAAATCGAATAGAGAATTCTGAAAAACATTCTTTTCCCAAAGGAACCCATTACCACAGGGAGTGGTTGAAGTGAATAGCATGGATGCATTTAAGGGAAAGCCACAGAAACACATGAAGAAAATGTTTACGATGGTGAGAAAAGATGGGAGCAATCAAGAGTGGAACATAAATTCTGGTATGGACAGATGGGGCTGAATGGCCTGTTTCTTTGCCATTTATCCTACGTAATCCTATGTCAGATGCTAATGAAACTACTGTGTATTTTCAGCATTTCTATTTTATTTCCTATTTTCTTCCACATATGGCATTGCAGTTTCTACCCCAATTAATCCAAGAAATAACTTGCCAGTGTGAATGTATTCTTAAATATTTTTAGCTAGACTGAAAATGTAATATTAAAAACTGCAGAATTTTGGCCCTGTTGTATAAGTCACTTTTGTTTTCTCATATCCTAAGGAATGTATTTTCAGCCTTGTGTTTATTATGAAAACACCCTAAGTATTCCTTTTCTTCCAGAAATTTAATCCTGCAATCTCTGTTAGCAGATGGGTGATTTTTTTTTTTCCCTTGTGTCCCCACTAAGCAAACATACCTGATGGAAACTGAAAGATATGAGGAACTACTTTGATATTCTTTATGAAATGATTCTATTTACATTTGTCATATAGCTGGTATATCCTTTAACCCAAACAAAAATCATGCCCATGCATAATGGGATTTATTTTCTTGTGTAACAGAAAGCAATGGATAAAGGGTGCTCATAACACTGGTGCTAGGGTCTCACAACAGGGCTATTAATATAAATCATTTGCATAAAGTTGTAAAAGATCATCATTATTGACGTTTTTGCGTACATTTGGTGTTTCTGTTATTTTACTGGTCACCATAAGATATTTGTTGACATGAATAAATTGATCTTTGGACAGATACACTTTCCTTGATGACCTGAAGAGGGCAGCACGCTATTTCCCTCTCACACTTTGAGCAGCTTGCAAAGCAAAATAGTGTCAACATTAAGGGGCGAGGACAGCTCTGACTAACAGCAGGCAGCATTTGTTACCCTACCACATCAAATCTTGGGTCATGAATGTTTTAATATTGAAATCTTACTTTTTTTTCTTGTTACGTAAAGAGTAAACAAAAGAATCAGCAATGGGTGAGTATATTGGTTAATCTGGTCATGAGAGCGATGTGCCTGTTTCTATCATGACTTCATTATTTGATATTCTCAATTGATTAGAATGTCTAACATGGTGGAAGCAGTTCTAGAACTGATGGGAGTTTTAAACAAGATTTGGAAAAGAGAAGAACTAACTGGACTGATAAATGAATTGGAAGGCTACGTTGTCAAGTTGCAAAAGATGAACCAATAAGAAAGTACAATGCAAAAATAAATAGGTGACCATTGACAGCAAGGATGATTGCATATATATTCAAGATAGTGCCTCATCCTGAATTAGAAGCCTGAGGAGCATTAACATCATAGAGTCATACCGCACGGAAGCAGACCGTTCAGTTCAATAAGTCCATGGTGACCAGATATCCTAAATTAATCTAGCTCCATTTGCCTAAATTTGGCCCATATCCTCTAAACCCTTCCTATTCATATATGTTTCAGATGCCTTTTAACTATTGTAATTGTAGCAGTCTCCATTGCCTCCTCTGGCAGCTCATTCCATACACACACCATCCTCTGTGTGAAAATGTTGGCCCATAGGTCCTTTTAAATCTTTCCCCTCTCGCCTTAAACTTTTGGCCTCGAGTTTTGGACTCCCCTACCCTGGGGAAAAGACTTTTGCTATTCACCCTATGCATGTCCCGCATAATTTTATAAACCTCTATAAAGTCACCCCTCAAGCTCCGATGCTCAACTTGGCTAAAGAATAAAAGTGGCTATCAGTAATTGGTAATAGGGTTTAACAAAGGAAAAGGAAAAATAATGTAGAGGAACAATCTAAATATGAAGAGATATGATGTTCATAACATAGTCTGTATATTGAACTAAGAATTCAGAATGGACAATGGGCAAACTTATGTTTCAGATATGTTACAGTGCATGATGTATTGAATCAGAAATTGAAAGAGATAAATTAGCAAGTAATATAACTGAAGATCCAAACTTTTCTCCTGAATGAGTTGTAATTCTGTTAACTATAACAAGAAAAAAAAACTGACAGGGCAATAGATTTAACTTAATGGAGCAGACGTTCTGCTTCAGCAGAATTGGGGCTAATCATTGACATGGTTGAAGTCTTGACTCTTGGTGGCTAACTGACCTCTGTGAGAGACCTGCCAGAAATGGGGCATCAATTTGTTATTTTCTACTTCCAAAATCCCATTGAAATTTAAAGTATACTTAAGGAAAGAAAGCTTCAAAAATTGGTCCTTCAGCCCAAGTGATGAGTCTCGTTTCTGAAGCATTCTGGATTCGTGCTGCTGGGATGTTTGAAGAAAACGCCAATGGATTGGGGGATATCAATGTGGCATATTAATACAAGAATGAGTGAATTACATGGCCTTTCTCATTTCTGGTGGAAAATTCAGCGAATCTGAAAATGCACGTGCGTGCCATGGACCAGGTCTCCATCCCACTCAATTTAATATTTAACACGAATTCCTCAAACATGTATCTTCTGCAGCTTTCAACTTCTGGAGTTTTCTAAGCAACTCGGAACATTTTTCCCAACTGTAACTGCTTTGGAGTTTGCTATTATACTGGCATTTGAGCTGCCATAGATCTGTCTCATTGACTGAAAGTCATACACTGCACCTTATTCTGGATGGTTCTGATTTTCTGAGTTTCCGGACTCCTATTGCCAGACGACAGCAGGTTTTTCTCCTTTTTGTTTACTAGTGCATTGAATGGTTCACCTCAAAGATTATCCTTGTAAACAAGCAAATATCTTGACATTTCTATACCACTCACAGAACTCTAAAATTGAGCTAAAGCTATGTCTTTCCCTTCTTAACACATACTTTCAGAAATACAATTCAAACTTAAAGCAATACATTATTTATTTACTTCAGAATCTAAGTTCTCAAACATTTGAAAACTCATCATGTTAATTTGAAGTTCTACCTCCAAATTTGCTCTTCAACAAGTGAACAGAGGCCATAAAGTTTGTAGATCCAGTTTGTCACTAAAATAATAACATAATCTTAGTGGATATTTTTCATTGTGCTAGTGGAATTATGGAATTAGTGGAATTATGATCTGATTGTTACTGGTACAATGCCATGGCCAACTTTCTGGATCACCTTTGCAACTGCCTTAGCACAGCCTCAGCACAGGAAATTGAGATGAGAGTCGATAACACACATGCTCACAATTATCATTAGCATTAATTCTGCATGTCTGGATCCCCCTGTAAAATCCTGAGGCAAAGTAAATGCTCATGGGGGTGAACATAATATTGGGAGCAATTTAACCTTCCTCACCTGGTTTCAGGCTCATGGACTGGATTTGCTACCCATCAGTTAGGACTTCCCATTTCATTAAACAGAAAGTAGAATTTTACAAAGTCCTAAAGCCATGTTTCTCACAAACCTGTCAGTTTTCTGACTGGCAGGTTGTTAAAATTGCTTCAAATGTGTTTCTGTCACCTTCTCCATGCATTTTGTCTCTGGCAAATGGACCTGTCCGCAAAGGACATTTAAAACAAAATCCCTTCCCTTTAAATGGTGATGTGCTTTTCAGGAAGCTGTTAATACTATAGATATGTCTGTTTAACTTACTTTAATATAATTCACACATTGTAATTCTAAGAAACTAAAACTATTATAATATGAAAATGTTGCCAAATTTGCATGAGTAAGAGCTGCAGTGAGTTGGATTTTGTAATGTATTGGCCTGAATTTTGCAGTAGTAAAGTGAAACTCACAGCATTTGCTGTCCTTACTCTTAAATGAAAGCATCAACCTGGTGTCGGCACATGTGCAGTTAAATGCAGAAATTCAGAAGTTGCTGTCAGTGATTCTGCTGCTCCAGAAGGTGCACTGTTGAGGTCCTTTATACACCCAGGACTGCAATCAACTGGAAATCACTGACCTGCTGAGAAGCTTCACTCTTATGCATTTCTTCTCCTTGCAAAATCCTTGAAGAAGATTTTCCTGCTGAATGAACTGTAGATGAATTTTTAACAGCTTCCTAAGTTCATAATTATGGTTAAGCAGCCTCATTTGCCGTGAAAAGCAAATTTATATTTGTGGATTGCCAAATCTCTCCATTATGAATGTAAACTAAAGAGAATTTAAAAGTGTTGATTTTATTTATGATAGTTTAGCTTCTACCTTAATCTCATGAGTATGGTTCAACATTTATTTTGCTCCCTGTTGAATTTGAACATTTTCACCAAATGATTGTGGTCTTTTTATCAATGGTTTTACTCTCCCATTTTTCTGTTTGTGAAAACATTCAAAGTGATTTGCTGCTTATCCTGTGAGATGACATCACTGCTGGTGGATGTTTGGAGATTCCTTGGACTTGGCACCAGATTTAAGCTGGTATCCGGAAAGGAGATATCTTTGCCAAAGAGAATGCTAGATCTTTGTGGGCAGCTTACTTCAAAGTTGAAAGTGATCACTATTGTTTGATTACTGTCTACAAACCAGACCATTAGCAGTTCCTGTGTTGCACAATATATTTAACAATTTTTCTTTGGAATCAATATCTCTTTTTTTTGTGTGTGTTGTTAATTTGTTTTCTTCCTTAATATTTGTATTCTGTCTCCGAGTTCAACTTTCTTAAACTTGATTCCTAAATGTAAAGAATCTTGATAAACATAAAAATTTGTACAGATGTTAATGCGGCACTGTGGCTCAGTGGTTAGCACTGCTGCCTCACAGCGCCAGGGACCTGGGTTTGATTCCAGCCTCGGGCATCTGTCTGTGTGGAGTTTGCACATTCTCCCCGTGTCTACGCGGGTTTCCTCCGGGTGTTCTGGTTTCCTCCCACAGTCCAAAGATGTGCAGGTTAGGTGGATTGGCCATGCTAAATTGCCCGTAGTGTTCAGGGAGGTGTAGGTTAGGTGGGTTGTTGGGGGGGTGGGTCTGGGTGGGATGCTCTGAGGTTTGCTGTGGACTTGTTGGGCCGAAGGGCCTGTTCCCACACTGTAGGGATTCCATGATTAACAAGCTATAACTTTGTGTAAAGTTGGCTGCAATGCAAATGAGGACGTGAATTTTCATCATTGTCTGTGGTACCAAATTAAAGATTCCTCCATTCATAAATTATACATACCTTTCAAGACAGAAAGATAAACCCAAGGTTTCTTTTGAAGGAGAGGTGGTGGCCTAGTGATATTATTCCGAGGCTATTAATTGTGAGACCCTGGCAATTTTCTGGAGACGTGAGTTCAAATTCTGTCATAGTGGAATTTGAGTTCATTAAAAATCTGGAATTAAGAGTCTAATGATTACCATGGCATTGTTAATTGTCAGACTAAATCCATCTTGTTCGTTAATGTCCTTTAGGGAAGGAAACTGCTGTCCTTACCTGGTCTGGTCTACATGTGACAAAGAACCCATGTGGTTGACTCTTAACTGCACTCTGGGATAATTAGGGCCATTAGAGATGGACAATAAATGTGCTTAGCCTGTGAGGCCTTCATCCTATTAATGAATAAAACAAAGTAGAGAATGAGAGCTCAGTCTCTAGCTGCTGAATTGCTTTTCAGGCAACTCTATATTAATAGCCAGATTTTAAAAGCATGTTCACTCTAAGAATATTTTTTTACACACAACTGTTAATGGGTTATTTAAAATGGGTAGTTGGATGACATGTTGAACATACTGAGTTCTACTGAACAGCTATTGAACACTAAAGGCAGTAATATGCATTGAGACATCTGATTGAACATCAAGTACAATATCAAGTCATCCCTTCCCCTGACCACAAGGGATCTGAAAAATTCAACAGACTTGGTGGATCAATTATTCATCAGAAATTTTAGTAAATATTTTATTTAATCAGGACTAAACATGTCTGTAAATTGTGGCAAATATGATTTTAAGATAAACAAGTCACTTTCTGGACTTTTACAGATGATCCAGAGCAAAGAGGTTTTCAGAATGTCTGCAAAAACATCAAAACAACATGAACATATGGCATTGTCTGAAGCAGCTTAAACAAACTCATTCGGCAAGTTGAAGATTTTTTTTGGCAACAGCCTCCAAACTCTAGTTGTAACAACTTAAAGCTGCCTAAGGGTTTTACAGGAAAATTTGCAAAGCAGACAAATTGCTGTTAGATAAATCACTCACACTGACCATTAGCTGTGTTTTTATGTCAATATATGCACTATGTAAAGTGCTCAGTTTTGCAAGAACAAGCTTTAGTCATTTTGGTGTGTCCCCACAGGCGAACCTAAAGTAGTGTAACTAACTATGAATTAATTTATAATATGTCCCAATTTATAGCAAAATGTGGCTAACTGCCCTCTGGAATTGTTTAGCAAAACAGACAGTTATACCAAAGGAATACAGTAGTCTGAATAGGAAGGAGACTGGATGGCATTACCCAGTAAGGGCCTATGCACTGGAAATGACAGCAGCATAACCAACCCAGACAAAGGCAAGACTGAAATATGTGCAAAAATCTTTAGCCAGAAATGCCATTAGATGAGCTATCTCAACTTTATTTTGAGTTCTCTAAAAGCATGGATGCCAGTCTTCTGCCAATTTGATTCACTCCACATGATATCAAGAAACAGCTGCAGGAACTGGATACATTAAACATTTGTGTGCTGACACCATCCTGACTGTAGTTCTGAAGGCTTATACTTGGGACCAGCCAGTTCCTATCTAAACTGTTGCAATACAGCTAGAACACAGGTATCTCCCCAACCATGTGGAAAATTGACCACGCATGTCCTGTCTGCAAACTGCAGGGTAAATCCAATCCTGCCAATTACTGCCCCATCAATCTATTGTCAGCTATCAGAAAAGTGGTGGAAGGTGTTGTTAGCAATATTGTCAACAGGCGGCAATTGCAAGCTCACTGATGCACATTTGAGTTCTGCTAGGGCCATTGGCTCCTGAACTTACTGCCGTCTTGTTCAAAACATGGACAAAGGAGCTGAATTCAAGAGATTGAGGTGAGAACAACTGCCTTTGATGTCAAGGCAACTTTCAACTATGTGCGACATCAAGGAGTCCTAGAAAACCTGGAGTCAGTGGAAATCAGGAGGACTCTTCTCCAGCATTGAGGTCATTACTAGGCAAAAGAAGATGGCTGTGGATGGTCAAGTACAATCCTGTCAGCCCAGGACATTGCTGCAGGATAGTATCAGCGGCCCAAACATCATCAGTTGCTTCTTCAATGATTTTGCCTTCATTATAAGGTCAGAAGTGGGGATGTTCCCTCTTGTTTGCATAGAGTTCATTAAGAGTTGCAAATCCTCAGATACTGGAGTAGCTTGTGTCCAAATACAGGAATTAATGTGTACTGTTTAACAGACAGCTTGATGTATAATAGTGTTGAATCAGAACTGAGAGTATATACCTTCAGGTTAAATTTGAGTGAGTGGTATGGAAGGGAACTAAAAATGGCATCCTAAGCAGATACACTATGGCAAAAGCTGAACAGGATAGTTTACATTTTGTTTCTGTGAGGCTAAAATAATTTAATCTCATTCAGGATTTCATTTAGGCAATCCGATAGCATGTCAATTGTGAGCTTCAAGGATTTGTACAAGACAGTGAATAGGGTGAGCAGTGGTGAACACTTGTGTCAATGGTGTTTTGCAGAGGTTCTCCAAGTTAGTACGATTCTAGATGGAATATCCCAAATTGACCTGTTCCTGCTTGAGGAGGGATATACTGGTTCCCTTTCATTATTCCCTGTCCTTTCTTTGATGGCAACAAGAATGTTTATTTATCTTTCTTCCAAGCCATGTTTTAAAAAGGACCAATTTAACCAAGCTTTCTTAAGTTAACAAATGAGTAAGTTTAGTGCTAACAAAATGCAAGAAGAAATAATCACACAACACACAGGCACACAAATTAGAAATAAGAAGTGAGTCTAAATAAAAGATAAAAGTTTAAAAAAGATATACAGGTTAGTTTCTGAGTCATATATGAAGAGTAGATAGCTGATGTTACAACCATTATATTGAATGTTTCCAGTAACATTGATGTTGATAGTTAAAAATTACATTTTGAGGTTCTTGCCTTTACAGGTTGATTCTTTTGTTCTGGTTCCTTTCAACAGTGGTTGGCTGGCAGCACTCAGAGTGAGAGAAACACTTTCCCTTTCCTTTCTTGCAGTGTAGGGGTGTTCAATGACTTGTCAAATTGTAACCTTCATTACACTTCAGGACATCAGACCACTAATATACATATTCCAGTGTTGAAGCTCGTTTTTAAACTCCGTCTCTGTATGTTCTTGAGAGGAAAAAATACAAACCCGTCTTTCACCCAAACTACTGTCTTTTTTATTGTCATGTTCACAGTCTCAGATACTCATAGGGGATTATAGTTCAGTTTGTAGTGCATTTCCCCCTTCCAAATCCATCTCTTTTAAAGCTTCCTTTACATCTCATCAAGTATGATATTCCAGGGTCTCTCTCTCTCTCTTTCTCTCATCTGCAACTGAATTTACATTAACGGTCATTTTGGCTAAATTGATCTTCTTTTGAAAAACACATTTTGGGACTAAAAGTTTGATAAAGTCATGATTGATTCAGATTTATGTCCCATATTCATGACAATAGCATATATGTTGTAATGGGCCCCATCTTCTATAAGATTAGTAGTTGGATAAGGAATATTAAGGAGCTAAGAATGAAACACGTCAGGCATGTGGAGGCAAACAACTATAGACAGGAAGAAAAGAAACTGGAGCAGTTGTGTGGATTGTTTTGGGACAGATTGGCAGGGAACCATAAGAAGGCAGTGCCATGTCACTGGACACAGCAAAGAGATGAATGGAATACTGAACTATAATAAATGCTGTGGGACATTAGCAGTCAGAATACATAGCATGATTATAGTACCATGCAATGCTATTCAAGTGGGCAAAGGCTAGGAAGAAGGCAGTGCATTCTCTCAACTGGAAAATGATACAGAGTGCTAGGAAAACAGAGTAAGAGAGCATGGAATAGAGAAAGAAGAGTGCAATAAGTTTTTAATCAAGTCAACTCTATGAATTGTATTTTATACAATGTTTTAATTTATTGTGATAATTAGAAGTGTTAGTTAATGAAAACACAAACAACAGGAATGTGGTACCTTTACTGATGCAAAAGTGTTGAGGCATCTAGTAACAGAGGAATTAGCTCATGTTTAGATAGAACAGTACAGCATAGGAACAGGCCCACCATGCTGACCATGAAGTTATTTTAAACCAGTTCCATCTGCCTGCACATGGCCCATATTCCTCTATTCTCCACTTGTTCATATGTCTGTCCAAATTCCTCTTAAACTTTGCTATTGTAATAGCTCCATTATAGGTGAAAGGAATGAAATGACATTGGCATTAATCTAATCATGACAGGAAACTGTTAAAATGAAATGTGTAGCGCACTCAATGAGGAAAGAATCACTGAAAGGTTTCTTGGGAACAAGATGACTTAAGTTATGCGTTTTGGGTTCAGGTAATCGAAGTTTTGTTGGAAAAAATTAGAAGTAATTATAATCTGAAGCATTAGGATGTAACATGCTAACATGGTTTTCTACAAATGCTTTTCAAGACTCTGAACTGAACAAAACAGACAGTGGCCAAGAATTATAGATATAAAAGATAGATTTCAGGGGGCTGAAAATGGAAAAAGTCATATCATTGCATATATGTCATTATGCAAGCACACAGTGCATTCTGCACAAAAGAGACAGAAATGATACATGTTTGAGTGAATACATGGTCGACATCACTGTTAGGTGGAGTCAACTGTGCACACATGCACAGTAGCTTAATTTTTAGCTAGACATTTGTTTATTTTTGATTGCACCTCTGTGAAGGTCTTTGGGATATTTTCAGTATTAAAGGTGATATATGTAGCTTCTGCCTGTGTGTGCAGGAGAATCACTTAGGTCCCTAAACTCCACCAGAAAGCTGAAAAAAACAGGAAAAAGCACAGGGAACCCTGATCATATCAGTGATTATCCTGTGAACAAAGATTTTTGCTTCTTTTTAATTGCTTAAGTTACCTCTGTGACTCTGGCAGATGGTCTGTATGTAGACAATATGCACTGAAATTAAATTAATAATTTGAATAGTGAGTTATCCAGGCAGAAAAGAGGAGCTGGTGTGAGATTGTGGGTAAATCTGCATTTGTGGATAGATCATGATGCCATATTGCATCAGGGATACATATTCTGTGTAATCTTTGGCAGGTGATGTCAGCCTAACATCGCACCTCCTGTCTTAGAGATAATAGGTACTGCAGATGCTGGAGAATCCGAGATAACAAGGTGTGGAGCTGGATGAACACAGCAGATCAAGCAGCATCATAGGAGCAGGAAAGCTTGACGTTTCGGGCCTAGACCCTTCATCAGAAATGGGGGAGGGAAAGAGGGTTCTGAAGTAAATAGGGAGAGAGGGGGAGGCAGATAGAAGATGGATAGGTGGAGAGGAGACAGACAAGTCAAAGACGCGGGGATGGAGCCAGTAAAGGTGAATGTAGGTGGGGAGGTAAGGAGGAGATAGGTCAGTCCAGGGAGGACGGAGAGGTCAAGGGGAGGGGGTGCGGGATGAGGTTAGTAAATAGGAGATGGGGGTAGGGCTTGAGGTGGGAGGAGGGGATAGGTGAGAGGAAGAACAGGTTAGGGAGGCGGGGACGAGCTGGGCTGGGTTTGGGATGCGGTAGGGGGAGGGGAGATTTTGATGCTTGTGAAATCCACATTGATACCATTGGGCTGCAGGGTTCCCAGGCTGAATATGATTTGCTATTCCTGCAGCCTTCGGGTGGCATCATTGTGGCATTGCAGGAGGCCCAGGATGGACATGTCATCTGAGGAATGGGAGGGGGAGTTGAAATGGTTCGCGACTGGGAGGTGCAGTTGTTTGTTGCGAACTGAGTGCAGGTGTTCTGCAAAGCGGTCCCCAAGCCTCCACTTGGTTTCCCTGATGTGGAGGAGGCCACAATGGATACAGCGGATGCAGTATACCACATTGGCAGATGTGCAGGTGAACATCTTCTTGATGTGGAAAGTCTTCTTGGGGCCTGGGATTGGGGTGAGGGAGGTGGTGTAGGGGCAGGTGTAGCACTTCCTGCGGTTGCAGGGAAAAGTGCCGGGTGTGGTGGGGCTGGAGGGGAGTGTGGAGCGGACAAGGGAGTCACAGAGAGAGAGTCCCTCCGGAAAGCAGACAAGGGTGGGGAGGGATAAATGTCTTTGGTGGTGGGGTCGGATTGCAGATGGCGGAAGTGTCAGAGGATGATGCATTGGATCCGGAGGTTGGTGGGGTGGTACATGAGGACGAGCTTCAAAATCTCCCCTCCCCCAACCACATCCCAAAACCAGCCCAGCTCGTCCCCGCCTCCCTAAGCTGTTCTTCCTCTCACCTATCCCCTCCTCCCACCTCAAGCCGCACACCCATCTCCTATCTACTAACCTCATCCCGCCCCCTTGACCTGTCCGTCCTCCCTGGACTGACCTATCTCCTCCCTACCTCCCCACTTACACTCACCTTTACTGGCTCCATCCCCGCCTCTTTGACTTGTCTGTCTCCTCTCCACCTATCCTCTCCTCTGTCCACCTTGTATCCGCCTCCCCCTCTCTCCCTATTTATTTCAGAACCCTCTTTCCCTCCCCCATTTCTGATGAAGGGTCTAGGCCCGAAACGTCAAGCTTTCCTGCTCCTATGATGCTGCTTGGCCTGCTGTGTTCATCCAGCTCCACACCTTGTTGTCTCGGCACCTCCTGTCTTGCTGTCAGTGCAAAGAAGATACAGATGGGACAAGTGTCCACTCATTCTCTTGTTGGATTTCCCATGAGCCAAAATTGAGTAGAGACTGATGTGGATTGAACCTGTCATGCTTTCCATTCCTCTCATCTTTCATGTTTAGATGTCACCATTGTGTCCTCGTAGATTAAGGAGTTTTGACCCCTATCACTCCAAAATGTAAATGTGGAAGTGGCAAAGTTTCAGGAATGGAACCTGAGGCACTTTGGAGAAAACAATGTGGATATGAGAAGAAATGACCATTGCTGGAGATTTTCTGGTTTGTTAGGAATGCCATAGTTGCCATCATAGAGAATGCCATTGTGCAGGTATTTATGAGTCGCATCATTGCCAGCTATAGATGTCATTCTCACCTTTATAACTATTCACCATGTAACCAAACATTGGTTATGGAACGAGTCCAGGTTCACAATGATTCATATAAAGTTACAGCATTTTCAGTTTGTTGGGGATTCCTCTCTGGCCCTGTATTTATGCAAATTTGCATGAAGAATAGCAGTCAAAAGCAATGCCATAATACCAGATTATCTATACAGTCTGCCACAGTCAGAAATATTATTAAAAATCATAAATGACTATTAATCATGTCTTACTCTGATTACCAAGACTGTACAATAATCAATTTAATTCATTTAAGTCTAAATGAGATTTTGTTTTTACAGAGAAATTGTAGATTTATGAAGCTCAACTTTGGGCATATAGTTCAATCACTAATTATAGCCTGAGGAAAAATGAGATAACCTACTTAAACAATGAACAGAAAGCTGCCTGTGGTTTGAATTGTGGTAAAATACATAACACTGACATTTCGAACTGTGTACATCATAGTAATGTACCTTGTGTTATGAAGAAAAGGTGATATAGTGGATTTCAAACTGTTTATGACTTGACAATTGCAAAATGAATCACAGCATACGTTTATGACATTCCCAAAGATATTCACAGCCACTGTCAAGATGATACAGCAACAATCAATCACCAAAAAGATGTGCGTTTGTTTGCAGTAAAGAGATGGTTACTTCACTGTTATGATGGCATGAATTACTGACGGTTTCCAGGGACTGTTTTATTTTGATTTTGTGTTGAGGAATTTTGGCTTTTCTCCATTCAAAAAGTGTCTGTATACCTCTTGGTGACCAAAGGCTGATAAAACATTTGTAAATGGGGAAGGTCCAGGGAAAGCTAAAGATTACATTATGTCAAGATATTAGAGGATGTAAATCAAACAGTGACTGGACCTGTCCAGAAGTATAGATAGGTTGAGTTTTCTTAACTCTTTGACTCTCTAACTGTACCCAGGTTGGGAAAATTTAATGAATAAGACTAATTCCTACTGCCAGTTTTTCAATGAACCAAGAGGACTCAAAGTATGGTCCATCAACTTTCCAATGATTTGCAGAAAATGCAACAGGATCAAATTCTAATACAAAAGCAAAACACTGTAAATGTTTTTACTTTTACATTACTCTGGACAGCAGCTGCAATTTTGCTATTCTGCCATTCACACCAATGCTAGGAACATCTTTTTGTTCTTTTATTTGTCTAATTGCTTGTTCCTTTGCCTCCCGCCATTTATCCTCTTAGGAAGATAGACAAAATTGAATATGATCATGTTTGATCATCCAACTCAGTACCCTATTCCTGCTTTTACCCATAACCTTTGATCCCCTTGGCTGAAGAAATATATCTGTCACCTTCTTGAAACATTCAATGTTTTGACCGCAACCATTTTCTATGGCAAAGAATTCCATAGGCTTGCCACCCTCTGAGTAAAGAGATTGCTCCTTTTCTTAAACCTAAATGGCCTATTCCACATATTTAGACTGAGACCTCTGGATCTGGACTCCCCAGTTATTGGGAATATTTTGTTTACTGATGTTTACCCTGTTTTATAGGTTTCTATGAGATCACTGCCCAAACTCCAGTGAATATAGTTCTAAACGATCCAGTCTCCGTAAACATGTCAATCCTGTATTCCCAGGAATCAGATTGCACTCTCTCCATAGTAAGAATAGCCTTCCTCAGATAATGAGATCAAAACTGCCTACTACATTCCAGGTGGTCTCACCAAGGCCCTGTACAATTGCAGCAAGACATCCCAGCTCCTGTGCTTGAATCCTTTCACTATAAAGACCAGCCTACCATTTGTCTTCCTCACCTACGGCTGCACCTGCATACTTTTAGTGACTGGTTTAAAAAGATACTCAGTCTCATTGCACTTTCCCCTTTCTCAAAATACTGCGATTCAGATAATAATCTGCCTTCTTATTTTTTCTACCAAAATGAATAACCTCATATTTATTCACATTATAATTCATCTGCCATGCATTTGCCTACTCACTTAAGTTGTCCAATTCACAGTTAAGCATCTCTGCAACCTCCTCACTGTTCACCGTCTCACCCAGCTCTGTGTTATCTGCAACCTTGGTGATATTTCATTTAGTTCCCTCATCTAAATAAGTAATATGTGTAGTGAATAGCTGGGGTCCAAGCACTGATCCTCGTGGTACCTTAGTAGTCACTGGCTGCCACTCGGGAAATGACCCGTTCATTCTAACTCTTTGTTTCCTGTCTGCCAGCCAGTTCTTTATCCAAGTCAGTACACTATACCCAATCCCATGCTCTTGAATTTTACATGCTAATCTCTATTTGGGATCTTGCCAAATGCTATGTAGTCTCCCATCTCCTCAACCCTATCACAGACCTTCACATTTATTCAGTTATTCATCCCTCCTTCCACTAGCTTAAAATCTAATTTCATTTCGAAGTTTTCCCATTTCTGCTGGAATATTGTTAAACTGGGTCCTTGGGCTGGATGCTCTTTGTGGGCTTCTGATTGCAGCAGTCAGACAAATGCAGGTGGAAGGCTTACGCTGTGTAGGAAATAATAACTAACTGTGATTTCTCCTTGGATTGCCTAGTGTTGGCCAGAGGGCACAGTCACTATCCAATTAAGAAAAAAAATGGAGGCACTCTGTCCAACTTTTTATCATGTAAATTAAGAAATATGATTTGTAGTCAAGAAAGACCATGGCCAGAGAGGGGAGATTTCCTGTATAGAATGATCTATGGATGCTGCTGCATCCAACAGGAAAAGGCAGCATCCAAGCTTGGCTGGTGCACTAACCTGATCTGCCACAGGGATATCACCTTCAGGGACCTAACCTGGCTCTCCAGTTGTGTTCCTGAGAATATGGCCTAGAGACAGGTTGTAGCTGGATAGGAGCACACTACTATTGAGGCTATATCTGGCAGCCACTCAGCTCCAACCCCAGCTCAAGTAGAGTGTTAGAATCAAGTCTTGTTTACTTTATTTCTCTGTCCATGGAAGGTATTTTGTCTGCTAAGTAACTCCAGAAAGTTCTGTGTTCTTTTTTGAAAGAATCAAACTCCATCCTATATAAGATTTAGTGAGTGAAGATAGCAATATCATGAAATATGATCCATGAGAATGGCTGACAGCTTACATTACACATCGAGAACAATAGATACTGCACAGTGACTGAGCTGTTAAGTCCCCTACTGTGGCTATGTTTCTAGAACTATTCCTGCTATACTGATACTGATCAATCAAGAAAATGAAAAGCACTAACAAATTGCCTGGCCTTGGCTGTGATTACAACAGTTTGTCACTGAGCTGTTCACATTGTTCGGAGTGGGGCTGGGTCAGTTGTTGAAATACAGTAACAACTGAAGTGAGAAACATCTAGGAATAGCAAATGGACAAATCACTGCACTGCATCTTCTTCCCTGGGGACTGAAATCTAAACCACCAGTATGCCTGTATATGTGCACTAACAAAAGCAACTATCTTATTGACCTTCACAGAATTTTAACATATCAGGGGAAACATCTTTTTCCCATTTTATGTAGGAGAAGTGTAAATAAACACCTAATTAAAAAATGGCTTTGGTCCTTTATCAAACAACTGTCACGCTTCTGGATACAGAGGGTTCATGAACTAATTAATTTGTGAACTGTGGGGTGGAAAGGAATGTCTCAACTGGCTCATCCCTTTAGCTGCCACAAAAATGCAGCCCACGTGTATAATTAACAGGGCAAGGGAATCATTCATTCAGCATTCCAAAGGAAATATTATTGTGAGTCAGTGGTGTCAGTTGTGGCTATGTTTGTTGTGCTCTTGCCTCCGAACCAGAAGGTTGTGGGTGCATGGTCAACTTCAGAAACTTAAAGCCAGAAGTCGAGGGTGTCAGTCTGGTGCAGTACTGGGCGAGTGTTGTCTTTTCTATGAAATGTTAACTCTAGGCTCTGAGTGCTGTCCCAGAGGGACATGAATAAAAACCCAAACCACAATTTTGAAAAAAGTAGGAAATTATCCCCAGTGTTCAGTCAATACTTCAATAAAAATCACTGAATAAACAATGAATTTGGTTATTGCTGTTGTGGAAGTTGGGCTGTGTGCAAAAGGGCTGATGAACTTCCTACATTATAGCGATGACCACACTTGGAAAGCACTTGCTTGACTGCATCCTGCATTGGGGTATGCTGTACATTGTCATGACAGGCACCATGTAAATGCAAGCCTTTCTTTCAATCAACTTGAATTTTACACTGTGTCACATTTCAAGTTAAGCAATCTATCAAACCAATTGGTTTCAAATGTTTTTCTTCTCTCCGCAGAGACATACAGCTGACACCAGAGAGGCAATGTGACATTTTGTTATGTGTATTGGAATAATATACCAAGGGACTCATATAACATTCTATCTCAATCACACACAGTTCCCATCTTTTATTAAAAGGGCACACAGATTTATGACATGGAAGTGGCATAATTTGCAGGCATATCAGCTCATTCATCTGTACTGTGATAGGATAGTCTTACTGATTTTATAATTTTTGAACTATCCTATAGCACAGTTTGTTTTGTGTCTTTGACGTAAGGACTTATTTAAGTCCCAGTTTAATTCCATTGAGATTCACAGTTTCATGAACGAATTTGGTCCATTTTCAACTAGTTTGAGAGAGAGACGATATTGAAGAATGAAGTTACAGTGGCATAACTTGATGTGATGTACTGAATATGGGATAGGGTCTGAAGAGTTGTTGGGAAGTGGGATATGGGGTGGGGTGGTGGGTGGAAGGTTGTTAAGTGGGTGGAGGGAAAAGCAGGAAATTACACTGCTGGAAAGCAGGGACCTAAATAAAGCAATCTTGACAAAATAGTTTGTGGAGGCAACAAAAACACAGCAGGTCTGGCAGCATCTGTGAAGGATAAAACAGAGTTACTGTTTTGGGTCCAGTGACCCTTCCTCAGAACATTAGCTTCTCTTCCAGTTTGTGAAGGCAGTTACCTATTAAACCTGTGGCATCATTCCCACTGGCCATGTGTGAGGCAGCTGGAGGGGATGCAGGGCTGAGTCATGGCTTTAGCCTGCCTCTGGTGGGAGGGCTAATAATCATAAAACAACGGAGGACATAAAACAACAGAATGTATGGATGGTTATCAGTCAAAATGGAAATAATGATAAACGTCACCACAAGATGCCCTGAAGCATATTTGATAGAAGCATATAGCATGAGCTAAAATCATGTATATCACTTGTATACGCCTTGCTCCCATGTTCCAAACAACAACAACTTGCATTTACATGGTGCATTCAATAAAACATCCTAATTCAGGAATGCTAACAATTAAAATTTGATGATATAACCACTGAACCAGGGCTCACTTGGATATCAACCTCGTTTTTAGAACACAGAACTTATGAAAAGGACCATGGCTGCTCTGATGGTGGGCTCAACTGTAGTTTCCTGTCAACCAATAACCTCCCTGTAGCTCCCTTCACCCAGACTCTTAACTCCCTTGTCGACTAGAAATCTATCCAGCTGACACTTGAATAAATTCAATAATCCAGCCCTCAACTGCATTCTATGGAAGAGAATCCCACTGACAAACAACAAAGAAAAACATTCTCATCTCTGCCTGAGAGGGAGAGCCCTTATTCTTAAACTGTGTCTTTTAGTTCTAGTCTTTCCTACAAAGGGAAATATTCTCTTTCTATCCACCCTTTATAAAGCCCCCACAGGATCTTCTTTGTTTCAGTAAGGTCATCTCTCTTTCTTATAGACTCCAAATGGGTCTGGTGTCATCCAGGAGCATTCTTGCCTGCAAGTCAGAGGTTCTGGGTTCAGGTCCCAGTCCAGAAACTTGAATACAAAATACTGAGAAAGTGCAGCAGAGTCAGAGATGCAGTGTTTTGGGCAAGATGTTAAATTGACGCACTATCCAACCTCTCGGAATCCATAGGGTGGGACTTATTGGATTTTCAGAGACATGGACTGTGGTGAGAAGTTGGAGAGAAACATGTGAGAAATCTAGTGAGGCCTTTCAATGATGGAAATAATAAGTCTCAGAGTTCTGGGCATCAAGATGAGATTCTCGCTAGGGACCATCAAGTTGCCTATTAATGAGGATTATTGCATGTTATCATCCTCATTAACACTGATTCCACCTCATTAATATGCAGGGTCCTGTTCTACCGCATAGGTAGAAAGCAGATGCTGAGAATTCCCAACATGAATGTTAGAACAGGCTCCTGGTGACTACTGCTCATGACTTGCTGCTCTGGACCTCTATTTTGAATCCGTTACTAACATCTCAGGGCACATCCAAGGCAGAGGTTACAAGCATCTTACGTCCACAGACCTTGGTATTCAACACATGCCAGTCTCTCTATACCATCATGGCGCATCTCCGATTCACTGTAATGCTTCAGTTTGGAGTGCACTGATGCCTCACATTACAATGTCACCACAAGGACACTGTGTGTAGGGACAGGCATACTGCTCACAGATTGGACCAGGCTGCATCTCAGGTTTGCTCACTTACCTTGAACATACTTGGATGATCACAGCATTCCTGCCTTGTCTTGTATTGCTTTTAGTCCAGATACAAAGCTAGGCAGCTTATTATAGTTGTCAGCAATCACTCGTCCAGGGTGGCACGGTGGCTCAGGGGTTAGTACTGCTGCCTCAGAGCTTTAGGTTCAATTCCAGTCTTGGGTGACTGTCCATGTGGAATTTGCACATTCTCCTCGTGTTTATGTGGGTTTCCTCCAGGTGTTCCGGTTACGTCCCATAGATCAAAGATGTGCACGTTAGGTGGATTGACATGGTAGATGCAGAGTTATGGGGATAGGGTGGAGTATGCTGGGCCAGAGCGTTGGTACAGACTCGATGGGTGAATGGCCTCTTTCCACACTGTAGAGATTCTATGAGATGGACGTGTTGCTGCATGACATCGTGCTACGTCAGTGTTATGCTCGCACCTTGCACCAGGAGCTGCTGCAACTGTCACACTATTTATGTTTCCAAACAGGTATATTTCAACGTTGGAGGGGAGTGATCCGTCACGTCAAGAAAGACACCCTTCAGTCATGGAGTTGTCAGCAGAGTAAGCCAACGCCAGACTCCAATATCAATCAAGGGAACTGGGGACATTCAGATCTGGAGTCTATCCTCACAGGGTAAGAGGAAACAAATTTTAGGTACCCCACTGTCCATCCTGGCTCTTTCTGCCCTACTATGGGTTGTTTTCTCATGCAATGTGAAAAAAAGAGGGATTGAATGAGATAAATGTGGATGTCACTGTTGCTAGTGCTGTTCAAGTGGGAGAAAGGTGATCACATTTTCTGAGTTAGTGAATAGGAGACACAAAGACTGTGCAGGGTCAGCAATATGGGGAAACTGGATGGATAAGAGTGACAGACATCCTGGTGGGAGCTGGGTGCACCAGCAGAGATACCGTGAATGCGAGGCAGAGGCAGTACTTATGCTGTCAGAGCTGCAAAGGTCATTAGCTTGCTTCCTACACTGCTGTATGTTCCTTCAGGTGGCTAAGATCACACTGACCTGGGTGACAACCTCAGATCAAGCTGGCAGTGTCTGGTGACATAGTCTTCACCATTGGTCCTAGGAGAGGTAGACAGTCCCCACTCTGGAATACCTCACAAAACAGCACCTCTTGGTCTCTGTCTACAGAGTAGAGCACTATTCTCCCCTTCTCTGCCAAGTCGGCCGCAGATGTCATGAACCATGCAGGGTGGTTCTGGACTGCCAGCGCTTGATCGGGCCACGATGGTCTTTGAAAAACAGCTCCAGTGCCAGAGATAACAATCTATTCCAGGATATCCTGGCAGTGACAAGTTCTTCTGGCTGCTGAAAGTGGTAGAATCCAGCTAGCATTTGACAAGAGGGCTACCGTAGCACCATGGCAGGTGTTTGGGATGACAGCTCAAGACAACTTGCTAGACCTTGCAGAAACAAAAACCCTTCAAGAAACTCGATGAAAATTACACTCAGCCAAAATACCATAATATTCAGCACATAGTTTCAAGGAAGAGCAGTGAGTTTTGACTAGTGCTGTAGTCAATATTTATCCGTCAGTCAGCATCCCACAGAAAAGACTATTTAGTCATTATCACATTGCTGTATATGAGAGCCTGCTGTGCATATTTTTGGCTGTTGCATTTTAAACAGCACTTCAAAACCACTTACTTGGCTCCAACGTGCTATTGGACGTCCTGAGATTGTGAGATGAGCTCTTTTAAATTTTGGACTTTCTGGTCTTTCATATTGTAGTCTACACAACCTCCCATAGCGGGCTCTTGGCATAGCAGCCTCCTCACCTACTGGAGCGGCCTCCCAACAGGGTGGCCCGCACTCTGGCATGGTATCCTGGGCCCAGTGTGGGAGTCTGAACTGAACTCCCAGCCTCATGATCCTCATGGTGAAACCCAGTGTGGTCTGGAGCCAGAGCCCAGTGCAGATTGGAAGCTAGGTGCCAATGAAGTCCAGGTTGGAAGACCGTTGCTCTGAGCTTTTATTTCTGCAACACAGGACATTTTATTTCCCTATTTTCTAAGATCTTGTAACTAAAGAAGCTGCACTTCGGTACCTTTCTACCTTAGATGGCGCCAGAAGTGGCAGTGTATAAACTTTTCACTATATTCATTGACTATATGTGATAATAAAGTTAATTCATAATTCATAATTCATTCACTTGCCAAGGTTGTCTGTAGTGGTGTTCAAACACTTCAATTTCCAGTCAGAGGTAGGAATGGTACCATTAAGCTCAAGGTTTATACCTCTATTCTCTCATATTTATAGACGTTTTTTTTGTTAATCATGGTGTCTTCAATTTTCATATTCCCACCAAACAATTGGAAACTTTGTGAATTGGTCTCTTAGGAGTGACTGTGGCATTAGCTCATCATATTGTAATTGCTACAGATCATATTGAAGAAGATCCATTGAGTATATTTAAAATAGAGATTGACACATTTCAAAGTAGCAAATGACATAAAGGGATATTTAGATAATGTGGAAGAAAGGCATTGAAGTGGGTGATCAGCCATGATTATATTCAATCGCTGAACGGCCCATCCCTGTTCCAATGTTCCTAAGACTCAGTCCCACATATGATGGACATTTCGTGATAGTTAATAAATTTGTTGCTATGCCATACCACATCAATCCTTTGCTAAAATAAATCCACAATATTCTAAAATGGGAAGCATTGTGGTGCAATTGGTCACACCGCTGCCTCTGAGCCTAAAGCTCTTGGCTCAAGTATTATTCTAGGATTTGATTAATAAGGAAAGTGTTTTCATAACATAACATTTCCAAATGGTCTGATTATCAGCCTGTGACAAAGCAGTACGTGTTGGAGAGTCTGCTGGTCAGTCATGCTTGGTGGAAAGAGATACCTTTCAAGCTACGGTCTCTGGTAAAAGACTTGTTCCAGGAAAAACAGCTATGAAAACAGACATAAGCACTTTTTATGTCTGACTTGTATTGCACTATATGTAAGAAGAGAAACTAAGTTTCTAACTAGGTTTCTAAGTAACTAACAAGGCAATTCATATTATTTGACAATACAATTCATTCAAATCTTATTGCATTGAATTTGCAGGCGCAAACAAGCCATTTGGCCCAATTATTTATGCCTCACATAAAGCTTGTCACCTCACCCTGTCTATCTATCCTCCTATTTATTTTCCCCTCATGTTCTGAACTGTCTTTCTCTTAAATAGAGGTGCACAGGTTCAGTTTGAGAAAAGAAAACTTCAAGAAAACACATAACTGCTAACGAATCACTACAATCACCCACACTGCTGCCGATACTCAGTAGCAGCAAAATGTACTATCTACAAGATGCACTGCAGAAATTCACAAAGGTTCCCTCGACGGCATCTTCCTAACACACAACCTCCACCATTCAGAAAGATAGAGGCAGCAGATAAATGGAAACATCTGCAAGTTCCTCTCTAAACCACTCACCATCCTTCACTATTGCCAAAAGCCTGGAGTTCCCTTCCTAATGCTGTTGTAGGTCTATGTAAACCAAATGGACAGCGACAGTTCAAAAAGACAGCACACCACCATCTTCTCAAGGGCCTCTAGGGGTGAACAATTAATATGGTCCAACCAGCCATGCTCAAATCACATGAATGAAGGGAAAAATTCACAGTAATCTTGTAAAATATGAAAGAACTGAGGATGTTGTAAATCAGGAAACAAAACAGAAATTGCTGGAAATGCTCAGCGGGTCTGGCAGCAACTGTGAAGGAGGAAACAGAGTTAACATTTTGGGTCCGGTGATCCTTCCACAGTAGTCTTGTCTCTAGGGTTAGAGAGATGAAATCTTTGAACCCTTCTCCAATGACAGCCCCAATGGGGAATGGAGTTTGGAATCTGAATTCTGGGTGGACATGCAGCAGCGTATGGGTATCTGCTTGGTGTGGATGCATTTCTGACCAATCTCAAAACCCCATCCAGTCACTGCAAGTTAAAGAACCCCTAAGACACTCAATATAGGGCTAACTGCACACATTTGTCTGATGTAACCTGGTATTAATAATACTTCTGAATCCTTTTTGTAAGTGGAGCAGACATAGACTTGCAGATCAATAAGATATTACTTGAATTTTGTTGCAGTGTTGATTTTTAAAATGTTCTCTCTCTTTCAGGCAATGGCAATAAATTTTAATTTATATGAGATAGCACTGCTGAATTACCAGTAATCTTAGTGCAACTTATTGGAAACACATTTTCACATAACTGAATTATCATGGAAATAAATTTGAGAATAAAATTCAAATTTTATGCACAACAGCCACCCACTATTTCTCTGCACGATAATGAAGCAAGTTGTTATCTCTCCTCACACTGCCAGAAACCATTGTTGGACTCCAGCATCTTTAAGATCTCTAGTTTCATGTGGCAAGTTCAACCTTTTGAATATTCTTTACATTGACAATTTAAATTGTTCAGCTGTAATCTTATAAAGATGTTTCTGAATTTAACATACTCAATTGGCTACCTACATTTTTGAAGTAGGACCGATTATGTATTTAATTTTCAAATAAATGTAAAAATATGGAAACAGAAGTTTTCAGGAAGCTTTTGATGTAATATAAATTAAAGTTGCCAGATCTACTGAAAGTAAGTAGAAATGGCAAATGAAGCAGAAGTTAAAAGGTGAAAACTGAGTAGCACCTACATTTAGGTACGTCCCAGACTTAGATCAAAGGAACAATAGGTAGAGTATTTAAGCAATTTATAACTAGGCCATTATATACAGATTTCATTCCAATCCGCCTACATGTACATGCAGTCACACTGTAAATTTACACTGGGAATTTACCAGCTTCTTGCTGATTGGAGAAGCTTTGCATTTCTGGCTCCCTGAAGTGCTGCAATTGAGATCATAATATCAAGAGGCTTGATTGAGAGTGAAAATGGGCCAATCCCTATGGAGATTAATAACTTTTCAAAAAGGAAGGAAACCCCATGGTGCCAATGAAAGAAAGCTGCTTGACAAGATTTCACATTTTAAAACTTTTACTGTGACATCTCAACTGCAGTCAACATATCTCAAACCTTATTTGGCAGATGAAGGATATTTCAAATAAAATGGTAAATTTCACTTTTAACAGTTGATAGTACAAAGATATGCTTCGTACTATTATAAATACTCACATTATTTCCTGTACAATTATGGGACAATGACCAATCTCAGTTTTTCCAAATTTGTCTCTGTTTTGCAGCATTTTACAATGCTTATCTAATTGATTTGGCTGTAGAGTTCCATCCTTTAACAGCCCTGTCCATCCAAAATCCTGAAACATTTTAAAACCAACGAGGTGCAGATCTGTAAATCATTTCCCATTCAGGTCATGACAGTCCTGATGGCACAGAATCCCAGAGAACCCCTTATCCAATGTGGTTGAACACTCTGGTGGACTCCGGTACCCCTTCCACTGCAGCTAAACAACAATCCCTTGCTCTTCCTACCTTCGGTGTTCTGTCCTTTCCAACTACATCATGCAATGTAACACAGTCTCCATTCTATTTTTGGACTGCAGTAGTTCACGAAAGTATTTCACCCCCACCTTATAAGCAGTAGTTATGGATGGGCAGATGGGCAATAAATGCTGGGGTAGTTAGTGATGCCCACATCCTTTGAATGAATGAAGATTAAAATTTGTCCAAGACTTATTTCAAGATCAGAATCTGTTTGAGGTCTTCCAAACAGGAAATTTCCATTTGGAAAAGAACTTAACTTGTTTTCTCCTTGTAACAATTCTAGTCCTCTGTACTGTCAAACAAGGAAAAAGAAACAAGCTTAACTCCCACTCCACTGCAATTAACTTTCTTTCTACCCTTTACTTCTCAGCTATTTATCTCCATGACAACTCCAGGCCACATAAGCATTTCATAGAATATAATGATGTCACTATCAGGAAAATAATTAACCCTTTTCCAAAACATTTCTCCATCCACCCTGTTTCTAAAAGTGATATATCCAAAAGAAAGCATAGCCGTTTTTCAGCACTTGGGTTATCACAAGATACATAGAAAGTTATTTGGCTAGATACAGTTCAACAATGAAGGCACTATGAAGAGAGTGAATGTCTGCACTCTTCTGTCCTCTTCGTAAATGCCATGTATTAGATTTTCTGACTAATTCTAGTACTGCAGCTTTATAAGCAACACAACTTGTAAAGTGCTTGATTTACAGATTAAGTTATGATTTGTCATTCATGACACATCTAAAAACTATGATAAAAAGTATTTTGCCTTTGAAATTCTTAGACTTTTGATATGGATGTTCTTTTTCTCACACTAGTTTATATTCATCATTTCACTAGACAAAAGTTCAAGCACCACAAAGGAGTTGTTTTCCTACCAACTGTGGGACTGTAAATTGTTTGATGTTAATATTCTCTCCTCATGATTAGATATTTACAACATTTCCAGACTACACCAGGCAGGTTGCAAAGTTTGAAGCCATAGAAGTAACAATAGAATGTATTTTATAATCTTAATCATTCCTGACCAGGTTCTCACTGTACACCATCACACCCCATCCCAAACCATAAACTCGATTATATCCAAATCTCTGCTGCCTATATCCTGGATTGCAGAAATGTTGCTTTCTCGTGCATCGTCAATTTCCATCATCTACCCTTGATGACCATGTCTTCCGCTGCATAGACCCTCAGCTCTGGGATTCCCACCTTAAAAATTTCCACTTCCCTCTCCTCCTCTTTTTAAGCATTCCTTAGAAATTCACATCTTTGATCAAACTTTTGGTGATCTGTCCTTATGTGTCTCAAAGCACTTAGATAACTGTTAAAATCAATGTTTAACAAACCAACTTCATTAATCCCTGTTCATTGAAGATTGCTATATGTTACTCTTGAAATAAATTTAGTTTGAAAGAAAGTCATGATATTACTATTGCATCATAAAAAATAAATTTGTATTTGTAATTGTTGCACAATGTTTTATAACAAAAAATTGGTACACATGGCAACAAATTAGTCACCACAACATTTAAACCCCGCAATAATGCTGTTATGATCTCTCGTTTCATGTTAATTTTGCTATCATTATAACAATGACTTCAAAACAAAATAACTCCAATGGTTATAAAACATCTTAAGGTACCTGATGGTCATGAACGTTGCTATTTAAATGCAAGTCATTCTTTCTTAACAACTTATTAGTAAAACTCCTGGCATATAACACATATAAGATGCATTTTAAAATAAAATATATTCATAACTATAATGTTACAAAGCTTATCTCCTGTTTTCTATTGTCCACATTTTCTATCATATGGCTCATTATCCATATTTATGAAGTATGAACTACCTAATGGTAACATGCAATTACAACCTTCTGTCAGTAATGGCAGTGTGGCACCTCTATTTGGACCTCCTAGCTCCTCAGCCTATAGTGAATAGAAACTTCCACACTCCATAAGACTTTATTTTCTGCTTTGAAATTGCTATTGGTTATGAAATAATAATATAAATCAAAGTATTATAATAAAGATAAGAATGAAAACAAAATGTATTGTAGAGCACTTTTTAAGTGGTACAATGTTCCAAGGCACTTTACAATAGTATTATCAAATAAAACCAAACAACTAACCAACATTGGCTCTGAGTTAAGTGACATTTTGATTTTAAAGTTCTCAACTTTGTTTTCAATTTCATCACTGGCCTCCCCCTCTCTGTCTCCCTCCAAAATATTTGTGCTCCTCTATTTCACTCCTCTTGCGCAACTCTGATTTTAATTACATCAGCAGTGTTGGCCATGCATTCAGCTCCCAAAACCCCTGACTCTGGAATTCTTTCTCTAAACATGCCCAACTTTGTGCCATTCTTTTTTTCCCTGTAAGACAGTTTTAAAAACCTACCACTTTGACCAAGACTTTTGTCATCTGCCTTGATATTTCTTTAACTGGCTTAGTGTCAAATCGTGAGGTTCTTTGGGGCATTTTACAATGGTTAATGACATGAATATAAAAATAGTTGTCATTGTTGGTGCTGCTGGTGGTTAGATATTAGGACACATGATCAAAAAGAGATAGTTTTTGATAAAGCATTTTAAGGGATGAGTGAATGGCAAAGTCATGGGGAAGTTTGGGAGAGAATTCCAGAGCTCATGGCCTAATAGCTGATGGCATGACTGTCAATGGTAATATGATGGAAATCAGAGTTGCACAGGCAGCCAGTATTAGAGGAATTTAAAACTCTCGGATGTGTGGAGAGATAAATGGGTTCACAAGGAATGGTGTGGAGAGTTACAAGGCTGTACAAGGTTGTGAAAACAGAGATGAAAATTGTAAGCACATATAAACTTGTAAATGCATGTAGATTTCTACACCATGCTTGCATCTCATTGACTTCGATTTTCCAAAATAGGTCAGAAATGTAACAAGGAGCAAATAAACAGAAATTACAGTCTTTGCATGAGAACTTTAAATAGCCAGTTAGCATATTATAGAAAATACAGTGATGATGCAACATAACAAAAACAATTTTTAAAAAAATCAACTGCTGTCTTATGCTTTCTGAACAGTTATGCCTTAAAACACATTCCACCATTGGCCTGTGCCTCTGTCTCTGTGAGGATTGTGCGTCCTGCAGTTTCTGACACATTGTAGTTAGCTGGAGAATTAATCTCCTTAGGCTACAACTCCACGAATTAATTTGTGCTTCTTGAAATCTACAAATAATAACTACACTGGCCATTCAAGAGTATACCAGGACCTACTGTTTGTGATCTCTGCCTTTGTTCACGTGCTGATGGAAGATCAAATCCAGTAAAAAATTGTTCTCAGACTTATTCCTTCATCAAGTGTTTTCCAATTAATGAAATTGATAATTGTCATTAAATGCAACATCTAAACTTTATTCATTCTTGGGATGAGGGAGTCGCTGGCAAGGCAGCATTTGTTGCCTATCCCTAATTGCCCAGAGGGCAGTTAAGAGTCAACCACATTGTTGTGGTTCTGGAGTCACATGTAGGCTAGACCAGGTAAGGATGGCAGTTTCCTTCCCTAGAGGGTATTCATGAACCAGATGGATTTTTCCTGACAATTGGCAATGGATTTATGGTCATTATTAGACTCTTAATCCTAGATTTTTATTGAATTCAAATTCTACCCTCTGCCATGGCAGGATTCAAATCCAGGTCCCCAGAACATTGTCTGGGTCTCTGGATTAACAGTCCAGCGATAATACCACTATGCCATTCCCCCCATTATCCTCAGTTACCCTATAATTTGAGATTGGTACCTAGCTACTGCATCTGTTAGATCCAAGATAAAATATTTGTTTGAAGTCTATCAACATGAAATGAAGAAGTTCCATGGGTACTGGTAAATATGTGCACAGTTCTTTTCATTGGTGTCTCAATGTCAGCTAACTTCAGTATTGGTGTGTAGCCAAAATCCAGTCTGCATTTTTCTGCTGCCATGTAATTAGGGCATTCACACCCTCCACCAACAGTACAGAGTGGCTGCCATCTACAAGATGCATTGCAACAACTCTAATCAATTAGAAGAGCGAAAACAGAAGGCCCAAATGTGAGCAACAAAAGTTGCAAGTCACAGAATCCATTCCTTTGCTGTTGGTAGGTCAACATCCTGGTACTCTATGAATGAATGTGAGAAAAAGTTAATAATTAATGCTTACAGTGCATATGAACCAAGTCCTGAAACCATAAGACTGTAAGACATAAGATATAGAAGCAGGATTAGGTCAGCAGGCCCATTATACAGCTTTGCCATTCAATCATGGCTGAGATGTTTCTCAACCCAATTCTCCTGCTTTCTGTCCATAACCTTCGATCCCCTTACCAATCAAGAGCCCATCTCTGTCTCTCTCAAATATACTCAATGACTTGGCCTCCACAGCCTTCTGTGGCAATGAGTTCCACAGATTAACCACTCACTGGCTGAAGAAATTCCTCCTGATATCTGTTCTAAAGAGTCATCTCTTCATCTATAGTGGAAACATCTTCTCCATGTCCAACCTGTCCAGGCATCCCAGTATTCTCTAAGTTTCAAGTAGATTCCCCCCTCATCCTTCTCAACTCCATTGATTACAAATCTAGAGTCCACAGCTGCTCCTTATATGATAAGTCCTTCATTCCAGGATAATTCTTGTAATTTTTTTCTGGACCCCCTCCATTGCTAGCATATCCTTCCTTAGCTATGAGGCCCAAAGCTGCTCATAACATCCCAAATGCAGTCTGACCAGAACCCTATACAGCCTCTGCTCTTGTTTTCTAGTACTGTTGAAATGAATGCCAACTTTGCATTTGCCTTCCTAACTGCCACTGAATCTGCAGGTTAACCTTAAGAGAATCCACAACTGGGATTCCTAATTCCCTTTGTGCTTCAGACTTCCAAAGCCTTTCCCCACGTAGAAAATTGTCTACCCTCTATTCTTCTAACCAAAGTACATAACCTCACACTTTCCCAGATTTTTTCCATCTGCCAGTTTTTTTGTCCACTCTCCTAGCCTGTCCAAATCCTTCTGCAGTCTTGTCAATGCTATCTGTCACTCCACCTCTCTTTGCGTCATCTGCAAATTTAGCAACAATGCCCTTAGTTCCCTCATTCAGATCGTTAATGTAAAACGTGAATAGTTGTGGTTCCAACATGGACTCTTGCGAAACAGCACTATTCACCATTTTGCCATCCTGAAAAAAAATCCGTTTATCCCTAATCTCTGCCTTTGCTTGTCAACCAATTCTCTATCCATGCCAGTACCTGCCCCTAACACCGTGGGCTCTTATCTTATCTAGCAAACCCCTGTGAGACACCCTGTCAAAGGCCTTCTGGAAATCCAAATAGGTTATGTCCACTGGCTTTCCTTTGTCTAACTTGCTCATTACCTCCTCAAAGAATTCTAACAGATTTTTCAGGCATGACCTCTCCTCGACAAAGCCATGCTGACCCAACCCTATTTTACCATGTATATCCAAGTACTCCACAATCTCATCCTTAATAATGCACTCTAAAATCTTAACAGCCACCAAGATCAGGTTAACTGGCCTATAGTTTCCTGTCTTCCTCCTCCATTCCTTCCTAAACTGGAGTCTTACATTAACCATTTTCGAGTGTTATAGGACCCTCCTTGATTCCAGTAATTCCCGAAATATCACAGCCAATGCTTCTACAAAGTCCTCAGCTATCTCCTTCAGAACTCTGGGCTGTAGTCCATCTAGTTTTGCTGATTCTTCCACCTTGAGACCTGTCAGCTTTCCCAGCATCTTCTCCTTAGTGGTGGCCAATACACTCACCTCTGCTCCTTGTTCTGGTATGCTACTGGTGTCTTCCACTGTGAAAACTGTTGCAAAGTACTTATTCGGTTCCTCTGCCATTTCTTTGTTCCCCATTACTACTTATCTAGCTTCACTTTTCCAATGGTCCAATATCCATTTTTTCCTTTCTCTTACCTTTTAGATCTCTAAAAAGAAACTCTTGCAATCTTTTTTTATATTGCTAGCTAGCTTACTCTCATATTTCATCTTCAATCCCCCCCCCACTTATTGCTTTTTTAGTTGTCAGCTAATTGTTGAAGGCTTCACAATCATCTGGCTTCCCACTAACCTTCGCCACACTGTATGCCTTTTCTTCTGCTTTTATGCTGTCCCTGACTTCCCTCATCAGCCACAGTTGCCTCATTCAGCCTAGTATGTTTCTTCTTCCTTGGGATGAATTTCTGCTGTGCATCCCGAAACGGTGTGAACATACTTACGTAACTGGAAAATATGCATAACTACACAAGTTTGGCCGAAAAACACCATGATATGTTAAAGAATAGTCATTTGAGTGTACAGAACCGAAGTATTGCTGAAAAATGATTCAATTTGTTGTGCATTTTCATCTTGCACTAATCAGGAACATGTGCAAGGATGCCCTTAGTGAATAACAAATTTCTGTTTAGAATGCCTACAGCACTCAAAATTATAAAAGTTTTCATGTAGGTCGATGACACAAGGCATACTTCAGTTAATATTTATATTATAGCTCTTTCTGCAATAAACCACAAAACAATTGTCTGAATTTGTATTGCTGTGATTCAAAGCGTAGACTAGTAATTCATCATATAAAGCAAACAAATGAATTCCAAAAATTGTTAGTTGGTTTAAACCAAGTAAATTAGGCAGCAATAAATGCAAAAGCAAATGTATGGCAGCGTCTTTCTACCACTATTATGCCAAATTTTAGTTAATGTGGAAAACAGTGACACAGGAACATGTGATATGCATTTCTGTCGTGAATTTTTGTTTGAAAGGTACATTAATAACCAGATTAATTAAATTTAAATCATGATGAGAATGGAGATTACTGATGGGTGTAGAAAGAAACACTTTCCCACTTTTCATTGCATGTCAGAATCAAGCCTTTCCAGATCGTGGGTAGCAATTGTTTAGACTTGGGAAACAGTCCAATTCGTCCGACCCAAAAGTGAACCTGATCATGTCTGTAGACAAACACTCCCAAGCAATCAATAAGGCACTTTCATTTTCAGCACCAGGATTCCTTTCGGCCTAGGACTCCAATGCCGTCCAAAAACAACTAAAATAGTTTTGTCCCCCACCCCAGGTATTTACAAAGAAGCTACATTTGCCACTGAATGTGTTGTTCTGTGCACCTTTTTAGATGCAAAACATCAATGAATTTAAAATAAATCACTTTTTGTATTTCTTCAATTTCTACCTTCACATGAAAACGATGTCCTTTTAAAAACAGGTTTACTGATGAAACAATATCATTCATTAAAACATCTTCATTCTTCCTCTGACCTAAGATTCTCGGAGCTCATGCAATCCTACTGACAGCATATGATGGAAAACAGCCATTTCAGAATACTTTATAATAAATTGGTCAAATTGTTTTGATCAAGCATAGATATGCAATGTATTTGCACTGTCCCCCAGAAGCCATCTCCCATATTACCAAGCATGGTTTGTTTCTTGACTTTCTGAGTTAGATGTTTGTGGATTCAAATCCACCCTAGAAACCTAAGCTGACACTCCAGTATAATATTGAGTAAGTGCTGCATCATCAGAGGTGCAGTCCTTCAGCTGAAACCGAAATTGAGGGCCTGTCTACCCTCTCAGGTAACTCTAGTATGCTATGACACTATTTCAAAGAAGAGTAGGGGAGTAATCTCTGAAGGCATTTATTTATCACTTAATCAACATTGTGATGAACAGAGGACCCAATTATTACCATCTTGCTGCTTTTGGGAGTTTGCTGTAAATCAATTAACAGTCACATTTCTTACATTATGATACTGGTTAAACTTCAACACTTTAAAGTGCTTTGGGATGCTATAGGCACTACATAAATGCAAGCCTTTCTTTTTAACCTGAATGTCAAAACTGCAAAATAAATCCTAGATAGCACGTTAGGCTATTGTTATGTGGTAGATCCAGTAACTGAGGGGATTAGTGTTGGAAAAATAAGCATGTTTGAGTGAATATCTAATGCAAAATCCTGGAATATTAAGCATTTCATTCTTGGAAGGAATCAAACCTTCCTGTTGAAGTTTAATCAGCATGATAGTGTAAGAAATGTGACTGTTAACCATTATACATTGACCATTACCAATTCTAAGTAACAGATGAGTAAGTCTTTAAATGGGTTTGTATTATGGCAAAGTGATGAAAAACTGCATAATCTGCATCCTTATGGCAGTTTAAATGATTTTCTACTGAGTTGGCGTTTGAGTTGTGACAGAAGTGCATTATTTCATGACGCCAAATGTAAATTATGCATGCAGCCAGAATAAACATCCGGTACCACAATCAAAGCTTGACACTCATAGGTCTCTGTTTCGAACTTAGGAGAACCATCATTGTTGTATATGTTTGGACTAATCTAGGAAATAATCACAAATGTTATCAGCAATGCTTTTATTTTTAAACAGTTTTTGCCCATTTTTGGAAAACCACTCAAGGAATTGACAAGAAGGGTCTAGGCCCGAAACGTCAAGCTTTCCTGCTCCTATGATGCTGCTTAGCCTGCTGTGTTCATCCAGCTCCACACCTTGTTATCAAGGAATTGACAATGCTTCGACTGAGTATTTCCTTTTGGTTGGACTGGTGAGATAGTATGGCTAATATTGGGAGATGAAAGCAGACCTGTAAGCGGGCGACAATGAGGAACTAGTGCTCACCAGCAACCTACTGGGCATGGACTGAATAATTAGTCATTTAAAATTTTAGCAAAGATTTGTAGCTCGGATTGTTGGTGAAGTTGTTAACTTGCTCACCAAGCTGGCTTGTTTTCGTTCAGACGTTTCGCCACCTATCAGAGCGTATCAGAACTGACAACAAGACTCCTTAGACCACTAGGAATCATGGTGGCACACAAGACCACAGCCACTCTACAACAAACACTCACAAGAATTTAAGACCCCATTCCCACAACATGCAGCCCCAATGTGGTTTACAAAATACCATGCAACGACTGCCACAAACATTACATTGGACAGACAGGAAGGAAACTAGCCATCAGAATATATGAACATCAGCTAGCAGCAAAATGACACAATGAACTTTCCTTAATATCAGTGCACTCGGACAATGAAGGCCTCAGTTTAACTGGGACAATGTAACTATAGTAGCCCAAGCCAAATATAGACATGCACGGGAATTCCTAGAGGTTAATAGGCACACATTAAGCACACAAAGTTAGGGGGATGTTGGTAACATGTATGGTTGTCTTCAGAGTTGACAAAAGACGGAGTAGAAGTGAATGACTATGTATAACACAGGAAATAAAAAGTAAGGATCTGGGAGAAATACATACACCCTCACCCGTCAAACAATCAACAAACACATAGAATAGCTCCCCATATACAAACCCATACAGGTCAAAACCCGAAATGACACTACTCACCATAATGGACCAGACAGTATAAATTCGAAGTGGAGTAGAACAACATCGCTTCATCGGAGGCCTCACTGATGATGTTACCTAGCATGGTGATGACACGTCTGAACAAAAACAAGCCAGCTCAGTGAGCAAGTCAGCAACCTCATAATTAGCCATGGTTAAAGAAATTGCTGCAGGCGACTCCAGAAACAGCAAATGAAAAATCTGTGCCATGGATTTTTATTGAGTCAAGGTAATTGCTAACAAACTCACCTCTCCACTCTTTGTTCTGATCATTCCCCAAACCAGGAATGCTTCACATCTTAAATCTTCACATCTCAATTCCACAGAAGCTGGTATCCCATTACCAAGTCCTTTTTTTTTGACACGTGGAGAGTCCTTGACACTGATCCAACTCCCTCAGAGCCAGCTCTCAGACTAAGTAGTATGTCTGACACTCTTGTTCTTATCTACCAGCAGTTAGCACTGCTGTTTCACGGCATCAAGGACCTGGGTTTGATTTCAGCTTCAGGTGACTGTCTGTACAGAATCTGCACATTCTCCCCATGTCTAAGTGGTTTTCCTTCGGTGCTCTGGTTTCCTCCCACACTCCAAAGATGTGCAAATTAAGTTGATTCATCATACTAAACTGCCCATAGTGTCTAGGGATATGTAGGTTAGGTGGATTAGCCATAGCAAATGCAGAGTTACAGGGATAGGGTAGTGGGGTGAGTTTGGGTGTGATGCTGTTTGGAGAGTCAGTGTGACTTGTTGGGCCGAATGGCCTATTTCTACACTGTAGGGATTCTATGATCTATCAGCCAGGACTCCCTGATTAGAACAGAAAATATATCCCCAAATTTAATACTGCCCAAGTCTTCAGGAGGTAAGCTTTCAGGACATGTCAGAAGACAAATTCAGAACTAGGTTCTGGTAAATCTACACAAAACTTATTGAGCTACAAGAACCCTCACTTTCAATGCCCCATAGTGTTTCTAATGCTGATTGATATTGAAGCTGTCAATCAGATTGTAATGAATCCTAACAACTGCTAGGTCACTGGGGATGTGCTTTAGGGAAAAGCTAACACATCATCCTCTTCCATGCTACTTTATGAATGTGATTGCAAATGACATGATCAAAATAAGCACACAAAGTTAGGGGGATGTTGGTAACATGTATGGTTGTCTTCAGAGTTGACAAAAGACGGAGTAGAAGTGAATGACTATGTATAACACAGGAAATAAAAAGTAAGGATCTGGGAGAAATACGTAAAGTGCAATGAATATTTATTCAGCGATAACTGGATATTCCAGTGACAAAATAAACTACTCAGTTAGCCCAGAGTGTAAACTATTGTGATATTATTCCCATTCACCTTGCTGTTCTTTAATTTAATTTTGTGTAATTTATATTGTTAAGTGTATTTTAAATCTAGCAGGACACTTTCAACATCCAGCATCAGCAGTGGTAGGAAATCCATATTGCAGTTATTAACTCTTGCACTTTAGGCTCCTGAAAAGCAGACCTTTGTTCACATAGATTGGAACTTGCCTGGCTGAAACCATAATAATGATAGCCAAAAGTCATCTAAACACATTGATTTACTAGTTGCCCCTCCTTCCCCAGTGGCATTATCCAAAAATGTAACTTGCATGCTAACAACATGCAGCTCTACCTCACTACCCTCAATTGCCTTTGATTGGTCATTTTGCTTGTCCAATGTCCCGGACTGAGCATGCAGAAATCCCTTCCGATTATACTTTGGGAGCACCAAAGCCATTACTTCTGGCTCAGTGTCAAGTTAGTCTGGTCATCTTCATCCAAAGCATGTTCAGACATTTAATCAGATTAAAAACATTTCTATAAATGCAAGTTGATATTACTATGTACATCAGTCATTGACCCTCCTCGATGGAACTGGCAGTAGGTAACCAACTAGATGAATGCACACTAATTACCTACAGCATTACTTTGATGGAACCAGTCCTAAGTATTGGTTTTGCTGCTGTAGCTTCACATAGCAGTTTCATGGTTTAAATAATAGTGCAGGGCCAAAACTCAGACATGTGCTGTCCCCAAAATTAGTTACGCTTTCAATGTGCTGTAATAAATATCAATTTCTGTTGACGACATTTATCCCTGATCCCCCTGCATGGTGCTTAAGCAGATGTTGGAAACCACAAACTGCTTCAATGATTAGGCTTTAGCATGCTAAATGAACGTTTTGCCTAAATAACATTACCCATTACAGAACTATTCCAAAACATAAATTATAAAATTAAACAATATTAGTATTTCAATATTTTCCTTGCAGATCTGGAGCTTTACCAAAAATTTCACTGCTTTACATATCTATCAGAATTTTAATGAGAATCCTTATTAAACAATAGTCCTATGAGCTGAATAGAATTATGTTTCCAAGCAATTTTATTTAGTTAAAACAAATTTACTGAGCTGAGTAGGCTGTTACATTATTAGATGAATTGGCACATCTATGGGGAAAAAGAAAACAATTTCTGTTTCATATTGTTTTGAGTGCTGGGTGTACATCTTGCCATGGGCTTTACAAGGTAATCTCATGTAAATCTATCACAGTACAGCTAATGTTGCCTTGTGTGGGTGAATGCCTGTAGAACTCTTGATAACATCTCTCTGGTACCTTTATGCCATGTAATGTTTACATTAGGACATAGCAAAATTGAATGCTTGCCTTATGTGGTAACTGAGTTATGACTCATTTGGCTGGCATGAGGTTTAAAGGTTAATATTCATACTATGCATCAGTGTTTTCTTTTAAGGTCATAAAGTTTGGTCAGCTTTGGAATGAACAATGTGCAGCAAACAGGACCAGGAAATATCTTTGAAGCAGAAAAACATTAGCTGCACTGGCTAATGAAGAACTCGAGGGGTGGGGAAGGGGTTCTTCAATCCCAATCAGCATTCACTTTAAGGCATTCATCTATGCTCTGGCAAGACTTCAATTACTGTGCGTCTTGCTTTCAGCATCAAGAGGGCACTGTCATGGTTCAGAGCGATGACTGCACTGAATAGAAGCAGCACGTCAGACTAATGTCTCAGGATAGCATCAGGTAAATCATAATTGACATTTTTTTCCACCCTTGCATCTAAAGAACAAAGAGCTAGGGCAATTAATTGGACTCATTCCTGCAGTATCATGGAAACTCAATATTTTGCTGAGCTTTTGTATCAGTTATTCCACAGAGTCCTTCGCAGACAACAGAAATAGTTGATTCCAGTCTATCCCAAACACCTCTATAATATGCTTAACCCAAAATCTGGATGACCAACTGTCTAACATGCTAGCCTCTGTATGGATACATAATCTATCAATACCATGAATAATGGTTATGTATGTTTGGACAGCTGCCAGCTCTTTCTATTCATTGGTCTGAAATTCCCCACCTGTTATGAAGTGCTTATTCCAGTTCAGGGTGTCAACAGTATTATCAGCATCATAAACTTTTTTAAGGCAGAACAGAATAGGCAGATGAGTAATTTCTTGACAAAAGAAGATTTGACACCCATATTGTACTCGTCAATGAAAGTTGGAATTACTTACTGATGATAAATCACAGAACATTTCAAAACAAGTTGACATCATCAGCTTTTCCGGGCAGCACATAATGATAGGTATGGTAAAGATTCAGCTGGTATGAATTCTTCATCCACATATGGGGTCAGTACATTGAGAAAATGCTTTTGCTCATAGAATCACATTGTTTTAGCAACAGTTCAAATTCCCGACTGATCCTTAACAAAAGAAAGACCACATGTAAGTAGGCAATGATCTCAGGTGGCTTGCTTTGGAACAGCATTGTAGAGTATTGTATATTATGTCCTACAAATTCACATTGATCAGATTGCACAAAATTGCTTACAACAATTCAAGCCTGATTGGATTCCAGTCTTATAGAAATGAGATAATTTGTATCAATGGGATTATAAGGTCTGAGGGAATTAGAAGTTGGAGTACAAGCAAAGCAAGTCACTAAACTATTATCACTAAAGAAAAATAAATACTCATTCCTTTAGAAAACTCCATTAGATACCATTAGGAATTAAGTTCTGCTTTGAGCTGTTAATGCAGGATACAAATGATTTTCAGGAATTTAAAGAGAAAGCAATCTATTTTATTTGTTGCTCATTAATTCAGAATCAACCATTCAAAGGAAGGCCATAAATTAAAAAGCTTTCTTTTAAATATTTTCACGGCATCTAATAGATCTGAAGGTTAACACAATTATCTGTCTTATCATCACTAATTCCCACAAGAAAAGCAGTTTTATGGTCAGCATGTTACAATTGAATTGAGAAATCAGTTTACATACATCAGCTAGGTTGTCTCCCATGTTAAATTGGCATCAAAGGCAGAGCCCAGAGATATAAGTTTTAATTTTAAGCGACGAATGTTCACTTTAAGTCTTTTCACATGAGCTGTACTGAAATCTCTCATGATAACAGAATGAAGGAGTTAAATAATAGACAACTCCATAATATTATTGCAGATTGAACTTGATGCAACAGTTCTTATTAGTTACTGATAGATATCTAAGGATTGGATTTGGCAATGCCTTACATTGTAGAACCTGTGTGTTTTTCCACAACATTCTCATGCAACGGTATGCTTTGGACAAAATGCTCAAATAATTATAAGCAACATTGGGCTCATCTTGAATTAATGTGAATGGGTGCTCTGTATTTTGCATATATCAGTTATGTATCTTTCCTCCTTGTTACACAAATGTACCTATGTTGTGAAGGATCTCATTGCCCAAATCATGAGATCCCTGATACTTGATAGTGAATTAAAAAGGATGTGACTTTCACCTCACCTTTTTATATTTGCAATTACTTACAGATATTATTACCGGAGATGTAACCAGGTCGACGCATCATTTTTGATAAATGTAAAATCTTTGACATTAAAATTTATGAATTAGTGCCATCGTGTTTTAAATTTTTTTATAATTTCAGTGACTATTTTTCTAGATTTTGTGTCATTTTCTGGAAATGTTCTAAGTCCTACCTGGAAAGCAAGGTTGATGTACGATGTGACTCAGTAACATAGGTTTACTTATTTAAAAAGTTGTAGAAACATAGAAAATAGGAACAGGAGTAGGCCATTTGGCACTTTAAACCTGCTCCATCATTTAATGTGATCATGGTTGATCATCCTAGTTTGTATTCTGTTCCTGCTTTCACCCATACCCTTTGATCCCTGTAGCCCTAAGCACCATATCCATCTCCTTCTTGAAAACATTAAATGTTTTGACCTCAACTGTTTTCTGTGGCAGAGAATTCCACAGGTTCACGACTGTCTGGGTGAAGAAATTCTTTTTCATTTCAATCTTAAATAGCCCACCCATATCCTTAGACTATGACCCCTGGTTATGGTCTCCTTGGTCATTGGGAATATCCTTCCTATGTTCACTGTGTCTAGTCCTGTTAGGATCTTATAAGTTTCTATGTTTTTCTTTTCAAATTTCTCCACGAAGGACAGATGATACAAAATGGTTCAACTACTTGGAGCGTTCTGCACCAGACTCATCCTTCATAACACCGGGGTCAAGAAGATCCTCAATGTGTAGTGACCCATCGTGTTTGCGTAATGGAGAGTCTATGCACAGCTTGGTTATTTACACACAAACGAGGTCATCAGGATGAGGGCGACATGGGGTACGTTCTTCCTCCCCAATCCAGAGTTTTACATGGTGTCCCTGCAGATATGGTCCATCTTAAATCTCCAGATGAAGTGGAAGATGGCTTGGGTGACTGCAATGGCGCAGATTCTGGGAGTAGGCCAGACCTTTGCCACGTACAACAATAGGGAGAGTACCTGACACCTGACTACCAGGTTTTTGACTGCAATGGCGCAGGTTGTATCAATGGGCCAGACCTGTGCTACATACGACAAAAGGGAGAGTACCTGACACCTGACTACAAGGTTTTTACCCACCATGGAGAGGGACCGGCACTCCCAAAAGCCCAGTTTCTGCCTCACCTTGGTGATACACTCCTCCCAAGATTTTGTTCACACCCTGGTCCCTCCGAACCATACTCCCAGCATGTTCAGGTAATCTCTCCTGAGGGTGAAGGGGATAAAGGATCAATTGGCCCAGTTCCCAAAGAATATGGTCTCACTTTTGCCTTGATTTATCTTGGCTCCCGAGGCCAGTTTGAATTGGTCGCATATGCTCATGAATCTGTGCACTGACAGCAGACCCGAGCAAAAAATGGCGACATCATCCATGTAGAGGGAGGCCTTGTCCTGCAGGTTTTCGCGGCTTGGAACAGTTACCTCGTTCAGGCTCGCATCTTTTCTGGTGGACTCAGCAAAAGGGTATGTAAAACACGCAAATGAGACAGGAGAGAGTGGGCTGTCCTGCCTGACTCTAGATCTGATGTAAATCTTTCCAATTCCTGCCCGTTGAGACTGCATTAATGATGCTGGTGCAGCGCATTTGGATCCAATTGTGGATTCCCTCCCAAAAGCTCATTTTGGACAGCAAGTCCCACTGTCAAAGGTCTTCTCCTGGTCCAGGTGGATGAGGCAGGCATCCACCCCCTGTCCTGCATGTCAGTAATCACACCCCTGATGAGGGTGAGGTTCTTAGAGATCATCCTGCTCAGGACAGATTTGGTCAGGGTGAATCACCGATACCAGAGTTAAGCTGACTGGTTGTTGATGACCGAAACAGGATTTTGTAATCCACATTTAACAGTGAAACTGGTCGCCAATTTCTAATTTCCTCCCTCTCTCCCTTGTGCTTGCAAATGAGAGTGATGATACCTTTCTTCATGGATTCACACATGCTATCTGCCACAAGCATACTGTTGTACACCTCCATCAGGACTTGGTCTATCAATCCCACAGGGTTGAATTCAACTCAGCCGGTAAGCTGTTGCCTCTGGGAGTTTCACTCTTTTATAAGGACTTGAGGGCTTTGGTTAGCTCATCCAGAGATAATGGTTGGTCCAGCCTCTCTCATGTGCTGTTGTCTAAGACCTCCGTGACAGAGGTCAGGAACAACTGGGAGGCCACGCTGTCGGTGGGAATTTTGTCATACAGTCAGGCAGAAAAGGATTTGCTGATCCTCAGAATGTCAGATTGAGATAAGCCATATTCTTCCTTCAGGCTATTGACCTCAGAGCTCTCTTTGTGCATCTTCTGGAAGAAGAAACACGAGCATGTCTCATCCTGCTTCACGGTGCGGACCCTGGACCTTGGAGGCCTCCGAGGCAAAGAGTGAGGCTTGCTGGCTCTTCACGTCCCTGAGATCGTCCATGACATTGAACCCCAAAGTGCGTATTAGGGGTAGATTATGCTTGCTTTTCTGGGGTTTGGACAGTTTTGCCTGTATCCCACCGGTTCACTGGAGACTCAAAGAGAGGCTTCACAGTTCTCCAACCTGTGTAATCCCTTTTGAGCACCTCATTGCTTTCTGGGGTCAACAGTTTCACATTCAGCTTTCACGCTCCCTTGCCAGACTGCTGGTTGTCCTATAGATGACAGTCGGCCAGCAGGTGGCAGCGATCGGAGAAGAACACCAGTTTGACGTTGGTGGGCCTGACTGAGGACCCAAACAGAAAATCTATCCTTGAGCAGGTAGACCTGTCTGGCCATGACAAGGTTTATCTACACTGTGCTCTGTCTGAAGGATGCTGAAGACAGCGTGCAGCTTAGCAATTTTAACCATTTCTATCAGGAATCTGGATGTGGCGTCTGGTTTGCTGTCAGCCTGTTTAGATTGCCCATCTGCATTGATGATACAGTTGAACTCTTCGGCCAGAATGACCAACCTGGACATTGCCAGGAGTAGCGGAAGCAGCTGCAGTATGGCCAGCTGCTCACTCTTTACCACTGGGGCATACGTGTTAATTGGTCTTAGGGGAGTGTTTCTGTACATAATGTCTGCTACGAGGACGTGCCCACTTACCACCTACTTAACCTCAGAGTTGATTAAGTTGCCTCCCTGCAGCAGAATACCCAGAAGGATTGGCAATAGTTTTCCCCCAACTAAAGCCCATGAACTTGACCATTTCCTGTAGCTGCTGATGTGTGGTATCCAGCACTCCTGCAGAAACTGGAGGTCCGCTTTGACATTGGCCAGGTAGGCAAAAATAAACCCACCTATACCCTACACTGGGAGTTATGCTTATGTTAATATGTCGATGCCTTAAATATCAAACTCACTTTACAACCATAAAAACTTTGCCCCGATCCTTATTAATAAGATTAAACAACTTAATCCTTATGAGAAATACTCTGAATTCTGCTGACAAAGATGTTTCCTTAAACCCCGACCGCATCCCAAAACCAGCCCAGCTTGTCCCCGCCTCCCTACCCTGTCCGTCCTTCCTCCCACCTATCCCCTCCTCCCACCTCAAGCCTCACCCCCACTTCCTACCTACCAGCCTCATCCCGCCTCCTTGACCTGTCCGTCCTCCCTGGACTGACCTATCTCCACCCAACCCCCCCCACCTACACTCACCTTTACTGGCTCCATCCCCGCCTCTTTGACCTGTCTGCCTCCTCTCCACCTATCCTCTCCTCTATCTATCTTCTATCCACCTCCCCCTCTCTCCCTATTTATTTCAGAACCCTTTTCCCCTCCCCCATTTCTGAAGACGAGTCCAGACCCGAAACGCCAGCTTTCCTGCTCCTCCGATGTTGTGTTCATCTAGATCTACACCTTGTTATCTCCTTAAACATTCGACTTTTTTTCAGAATCACCCTGATTTTCCACAGAGCCTTTCTCAGAAATTCTCACCTAATGTTTGTGTTCTTGGAAAGTGGTTCATGCAGCGATTAATCAAAGTTGTGCACTTTTATAGGATAAAACACAGAAAGATGAAGAAAAAGTGATAAGATATGGCATGTTATGATTAATTTAGCTTATGAATCGTTTGCATCTATATAATTGTTTGAATTTCCCTGAGAGATCTCAGCAGTCAAACATTATAAACATGATAGATGGCTGTTTCCGTGTATTGTTAAAGGGCACATGATGCTCTTCTGTTTCTTGCAGTTCCTCATGTGTATCATGTCTGGGATCCCCACTGTCAGTTTACAATTCATGTCTTCTTTACTGCCTACAAAAGCTAAAAATCTAATGGTCCAGGCAAAAGGTTTATTTTTAGGAAATGCACATTATAACCAATGGTACTATTTATGATTTCACACTATTGTACATGAAATGCCAGCATGTTATTAAACCGTTTTTTCTTGATGACAGAAACACACCGTGTCGCTTTACATTCTTGCGCTCCTTTATCAGACAGGGCTCGCGTGTTGTGGAAGATCAATAATCCACATTGATTGCACCTTATTTCTTCACTTTCGTTTCTCTTCCTCCAGAGTTATAACCCTGACTTAAACCTCAACCTTTTGCTTGCTTTTGTTCACCAGAGGAAACAATTGACTTTCTGGTTACTTCATGCTCTTGTTCCTAACAGAACGTCCTCATTGATAGATTCATCTTCTCCGTAATGAATATATAGATAGGAACACAGGATTTATGAGAAGGAGTGGGTCGTTTGCTCCTTCGAACGTGTGCCGTCATTCAAGAAGATTATGGCTGAAATAAAAGCAGAAATTGCTATAGAAACTCAACAGGTCTGGAGACATCTGTGGAGAGAACACAGAGTTAACATTTCGAGTTCAGTGACTGTATTTCAGAATTGAACTCCAGTTTTAAAAGAGAGGTGTCTTATTCTTATACTATATTCCCTAGTTTTAGTCTCTCTCACAAGAAGATACATTTTCTGTGCATCCGTCCTTTCAAGTACCCTCCGGATCTTGTATGTTTCATTCTTTGAAACTCCAGTGGGTTTAGTGCTACCCTGTTTAACCTTTCCTTATAAGATAAGCCCTTCATTTAAGGAATGAGTTGTGTAAACCTGTGATTGTTTTTAAAGTGACAATCTGCAGAATCAAATTCAGGGATTTTTGAGGAAGGTTTCCCTGTGTGAACTCTAGCATACTCTCTGCAGCTTGCTTCATTAGCTGTCTACCATGGCTTTATGCTGCCCTACTTGAGCTACTGTGCACTCAACAGTGATGGAAGTACTTGCCAGTGACAAGACCTCTTGGGATTCTGGGTGCCGACAGCATTTTTAAAATTCAGCAGGTCAAGCATTGCTAGCATTCACGGTGCATAGAGGGAGGGGAATGAAAAATAAATGCTTTTGAGGGCACACAGGCGGCGTGGGCGACATGTCATTGCAAATACAAGTGCACATTTGTAAATGTATTGCTGTTTTTCATCATCACCTATCTAATCAACTGTCGCTGTAACTTCAGCAATGAAATCTAAGTTACACACTACTTGTCCTTAGCATTCTACAATGGTAGAACCTAATCCAAGGGAATGTTACTCTTTCCCTAATGCCCAATGCAGTGTAACATCTTCCCGTTGCTCTTATTTAGGAGCATCACCTTCTGAAATGTTGCACCTCACTCATCTGGAGAGAATGGCATCGAGGATGATACATTCTGGGTCTCCTGTACTTCCCGCGATTCCTGAAGGGACATTCAGCTGCAACTTCTTCATACAGATGTTGTTCAGCAGTTGCTGGAAGTTGCTGCTGGCCTTAGGCTTGCTGCCATATTTGTTTCACTTTCATTTCTCTGCATCTTTGTACCATAGTGATAATGGTCCTGAATGTGGTTGGATCAGTTGGTCACAATTCCTAATGGAGAATATCAGATAAAGAACAGGTCCTTACCATTGTGAGCAGTCAGCATTCATGTTACACACAAATTATGATTTAACCTCATCCTCCATTCAGCAGCACATGGAGGACTCCATCAAGAAAGGCCATGGAGGAATGCCTGTACATGGACCTTATTCTAATGTATGCAGCTGGCACTCTCATATATTCTCATTTCTGCCTCTTTGAGACATTTAGACATAAGTGCAGAAGTAGGCCATACAGCCTTTTGTGTCTGCTCTGCCATTCAAATAAATCATGGCTGATCTAATAATCCTCAACCACACCTTCCTGCCTTTTTTAAAATTTATGCATTAGTGGAATGTGGGTGTTGCTGGCTGGCCAGCATTTAATTGCCCGTCCCTAGTTGCCCTTGAGAAGGTGGTGGGGAGCTGCCTTCTTGAACTGCTGCAATCCACCTGCTGCGAGTTGACCCACAATGCCATTAGGAAGGGAATTACAGGATTTTGACCCAGCTACAGTGAAGGAATGTGATATATTTCCAAGTCAGAATGGTGAGTGGTTTGGAGGGGAACTTGAAGGTGGTACTGTTGCTGCCCTTGTCCTTCTAGATGGAAGTAGTTGTGCATCTGGAAGGTGCTGTATGAGGATCTTTAGTGAATTTCCACATGTATCTTGTAGATAGTACGCACTGCTGCTACTGAGCATCAGTGGTGGAGGGCATGGATGCTTGTAGATGTAGAGCCCATCAAGCGGGCTACTTTGTCCTGGATGCTGTCAAATATTTTGAGTGTTGTTGGGGCTGCACTCATCCAGGCAAGTGGGGAGTATTCCATTATACTCTTGAGTTGTGCCTTGTAGCTCTTGGACAGGCTTTATGGAATCAGAAGGTGTGTTACTCGCTGCAGTTTTCCAAGCCTCTGATTTGCTCTTGTAGCCACAGTGTTTATGAGGTGAGTCAACTTGAGTCTCTGGGCAATGATAACCCCCAGGATGTCGACATTCAGGGATTGTAACACCATTGACTGTCAAGGGGCGGTGGTTAGGTTGTCTTTTATTGGTGATTTTCACAACCTGGCATTTGTGTGGTGTGAATGTAACTTGCCATTTGTCAGCCAAAGCCTGGATATTGTTCAGATCTTGTTGCATACTTCTTCAGTATCTGAGGGGTTGTGAATGCTGCTGAACATTGTGCAATCATCAGTGAACATCCCCACTTCTGACCTTATGATGGAGGGAAGATGAAGCAGCTGAAGATGGTTGGGCCTAGCACACTATGCTAAGGAACTCCTGCAGAGATGTCCTGGAGCTTAGACACTGACCTTCAACAACCACGACCACCTTCTTATGTGCCAGGTGTGACTCTAACCACTGGAGACTTTGCCCCTGGATTCCCATTGATTCCAGTTTTGCCAGGGCTCCTTGATGCCATACTTGTTCGAATGCAGTTTTGATGTCAAGGGCTGTCACTCTCACCTCACCTCTGGAATTCAGCTCTTTTGTCCATGTTTGAACCAAGGCTGCAATGAGGTCAGGAGCTGACTGGCCCTGGCGGAACCCAAACTGGGCATCACTGAGCAGGTTATTGCTGAGCAGGTGCTGCTTGATAACACGATTAATGACACTTTTCATCACCTTACTGATGATCAAGGGTAGACTGATGGGGCAGTATTGGCCAGGTTGGATTTGTCTTGCTTTTTATGTACGGGACACACTTGGGCAATTTTCCATATTGCCAGGTAGATGCCAGTGTTGTAACTGTAATGAAGCAGCTGGGCTAGGGAAGAGGCAAGTTCTGGGGCACTAACCTTCAGTATTATTGCTGGAATGTTGCTCAGAGCCTTTGCAGTATCCAATGCCTCTAACCATTTCTTGATATCATGTAGAGTGAACTAAATTGGCTGAAGACTGGTATCTGTAATGCCGAGGACCACTGGAGGAAGCCGAGATGGATCATCCACTCAGCACTTCTGGCTGAAGATTGCTACAAAAGCTTCAGTCTTATCTTTTGCACTGCTGTGCTGAGCTCTTCCATCTTTAAGGATGGGGATATTTGTGGAACCTCCTCCTCCTATGAGTTGATTAATTGTCCACCACCATTCACGACTGGATGTGTCAAGACTGCAGAGCTTAGATCTAATCCATTGGTTGTGGGATCACTTAGCTCTGGTTATCACTTGTTGCTTATGCTTTTCCTTTAACCCTGAATTTCCTTGCTGATTAAAAATCTGTTTGTCTCACCCTTTAATATATTTAATGACCCAACCTCAACAGCCCTCTGCAGTAAATAATTTCACAGATTCACTATCCTTTGAGAGAAGAAATTCCTCCTTATCTCTATCTTAAATGAGTGACCCTTTATTCTGAGTTTATGCTCTCCAGTCCTAGAATCTCTCAAAGGGGGAAACACTTTTTACTAATTGTTAAAGACTGCCCAATCCTTTGATGTGTGACTAATCTTTGCAGATTGCAGAGTGTTTTTTTCCAACTTAATAACATCTTCATAGATCATAGAATCCCAACAAGTCCACACTGACCCTCAGACATCCCACCCCAACCCATCCCAACATCAACACATTGAATGCAATGGGCAATTTAGCATGGCCAATCCACCTACCCTGCACATCTCTGAACTGTGGGAGGAAACCTGAGCACCTAGAGAAAACCCACACAGACGTGGGGAGAATGTGCAAACTCCACACAGACAGTCACCCAAGGGTGGAATCGAACCCAGATCCTTGGCACTGTAAGGCAGCAGTGCTAACCACTGAGCCGCTGTGTCAACCCACAACTTATCCCCTTAACTTCTCATTTAGCGACAGACAATGCATCCTTCTTAAAGAGTCTTTCTTTTGCTCTAGGATAAGTTTTTCCCTTTAAATGAATCCAGAATTGAGAATTCTAAGAAAAATCCATGCAAGTATGTTTGTAGCCTGAATGTTTGCCAGATTCAAGGTAATCAGCCCACACTATTAGAGTTTACAAAAGTAGCATTTATGTTGATCATAGATAACGCAGTGTGGAACTGGAGAAGCGCAGCAGGCCAGGCAGCATCAGAGGAGCAGGAAAGTTGAAGTTTCGTGTCGGGACCCTTCATACTGCTTTACCCTAACATCCTCCACATCCACACACCAGAGCTGACAAAGTATCATCTTATCCTGCCATGATCGCTTCAATTATTTAGCTACGTGAGTTGATCTTTTCGGCACCGCAAAACATCACTTTTTTTTAAACCACATTGTTCAGATTTTAATGGACTTTGATGCTCCTGGGAGCAGTCAGCCATACATATCCTAACTTTCTGCTCACTACTAATTTTTCAGACTATTATTCTAAACATGCAGCTTTCAGTTACTCAGTGAAGCTGAATTCCAACCTACTACTGAACGAGGAGTAAGGTAATAATTAAACAAGAATAAAAAACTAAGGGCGGGACTGCTTCATGCAATTTGATACTGTGTTACCTGAGGGAATTCCTATAATTTCAGCTATACAGTGCATAACAAAACAAAAATTGCTCACAGAAGCATATTTTCTCTGTTGAGCACAAACAGAACTGAAGCTAAATGTTCACAAGATGGACAGTTGCATGCACAGTAGATCCAAATGATGTCAGAGCAAGCCGAAAATAGAAATTGTGCGTCTGCAATGAGTGCATTTTTTCATAACTTAGGTTATATGATTCATCAGAACACCTCACAGGATTTGAATTTGCAGCCAACTACACCTCCATTCAATGAAACCAATTATGGAATAAAAAATGTAGATAGACATATCAGAATCTAAATGTAAGGTAGGACTTTCAAGTGTGAAAATGTAATCCTTTTTCCAAATTGATTAATTCAGTAAAGACAATTTGTGTTTTCCATCTGTTAGTAGAGGGAAGTTACATTTCAAAGCCATTATGAATCAGTTCTATTACCACAATATCCTAATTCACTGTGAGTGCATTCACATACAGTGAGAGTGAGGTTGTATTCAACAACTCCCATGGAAATGGAATAACAGGAATCACTAAGCACAATGGAATCGCAATAGAGGAAAAGAATGTTGCTGAATGGACCATGACCTTTATATTACATATTTTGCACTCCTGAAAGTTATAACTTGTGCTCTCACTTAAAAGGCAATCAAGCAGGTTAATGTCATGTTCGATATTTTTGTCAAATGAAGCTCAATGCTCATGACAATTGGATATGATCTTTTCTGTAAGCATCAAAAATGTGGAAGTTTATTTGGTCTCCTTGTCCAGTTGATGGTAACTCAAATTTTAATGTTTGCATGGAAATAATGTCATCAAGTGACGTGATGTATTTTGGTGCACTAGATGTTGTTCTCTGTTGTGTAGCCAAACTATGGTCCTGGAACAATTGAACCTCCTTTTCTCATTTTAGTGGAGGTTTTGTGACACAAAACTGCTCCATGAATTTTGGGTTCATGTTCTACCTTTTCTTATAAGATGGAGTACCTCTGCAACAATCCTTGTTCCACAGTTCAGCTGCCAAGAAGGTAGGCCAATAGGACGACAATCCTTCCTCAAGCTCAAATCTCATCGTATCACACAGGACCAAGGCTGGAATGATTAGGGTTTTATTTTATTTTCTTAATTATCCATAGCTTACAACAGTCTTACTGTCCCTCATGTGATACATTTCTGCATGGAAATTGATGCCCAGGATTTAATATGGAAGCAGTGAGAAGGTCAGGAACAAGCTCAGCCCTTGGAAACCACAATGCTCCTTTGTATAGCTCTAGCAATTAGTTGCCCGAGATTGTGACTTCCACATTCCCTGAGGCAGGATGTCCTGACTTCAAGATCTACTGGGCAATCAGGGTAACAGTATGCAATTGTTTGGCTTAACCTTAAACCATGTTTTGAAAAGGAGTATAACGTTTGCAATTCTCCAGTCCTCTGACATCTCCGCCCAAACTATGAAATATTGGAAAATTATTGGCAGTGGCCCTATAATTTCTACTCTCCCTTCCCTCAGTATCCCTAGATGTATCACATCTGGTCCCAGTGCCTTGTCAACATTATATATAGCCAACCTTTCCGATTCCTCATTCTTATCAATTTAAACAATTTAAATAAGTGGCTGAAATTCATCCTCTTTCACCAGGCTGTAGATAGCACCTTCTTCCTTGATAAGATAGGTGCAAAGTACGTGTTTAGGTCTTCAGCAAGCCTTCTGCCTCCATGTATAAATTCCCTTTTTGCTTCTTAATCAATCCTACTTGTCCTTTTACTGTCTTTCTACTATTAAATGCCGACAGAAAACTTTGGGATTCCCTTTCTTGTTAGCTGCCCATCTCTTTTCAAACTGCCTTTTTTGCTTCTCTTGTTTGATTTTTCACCACCTGTATTTTCTACCTAACATCTGTCATAGCACACTTTTTTTCTATAATTTCTACCTCTCTTGTTATTCCTGGAGCACTGGATTAGTTTGCCCTATGTTCCCCTTAACTGTCCAGATCATCTTTTCTTTTAAGGTAGCTCATTGCCCAGCTGTTGTCCCACCTGCCAGTCTTTGGCACCACAATTTATTCAACACAGATCTATTCTCACCCCACTGAAGAAAGATTTTCTCCAACTTACTAGTCTTGCTCTGGTTTGTTCATTATCTTACTCCACAGTCATCCTAAACATTATGATGCAGTGATCACTGTCCTGCAAATGTTCTTCCACTGATGTTTCACCTACTAGACCTACATTAAGATCATTTGGGATTTCATGGGGACCTGGGACAGTTGAAAGTTGGATTGATAGGCAACGTGTAGCAGTTGTCTCTCCACCCCGGATGAATTAAGACTCCTAAATTGTGAAGCTTAAGCTTGATGGAGAAACCACTAGGCGTATTTTGGTGACATCTTTGCTGGCTCAGTGAGTGGAGGCATGGGGAGAGTCTCTAAGTCAAGGACCTTGAACCTTGTGATCAATATCGGGTCCAATCCTCACCATGGCCAGAGCTGAGACTTAGAAATAACTTCTTCCTCATAAATAATGCCCCCAAACTTGTCTGACTGCTTCAGAAATCCCAGCCATATTTACTTTGGTTCTGGGACTGCCATAATTGTTGTTGTTGGCTGGGTGCAGTCCCAGCAGGGGCCAATGCTCCTGGTGGCACTGTGGGGACAGAAGCTCTGTTGGCCCTTCATTTGGCCATCAGCTACGAGGGCTGGACTTCATGCCATTAAACTCTGTAATTGGAGTCCCAATTGCAGATATATAACAGCCTGCTACACATAAAATCTAGCTTCATATCTGTAACCAACCGATGTGGAGATACTCCTAGCTTTCCAAATGTTGACCATTTTCTTTACATCTATCCTGTCAAACACATTCATAATTTATTATGTTTAAGGTCAATTGGGGCATTATCTCCTGGTGATGATGGTCACCAATTTCTAGATGGTGTACTGTCTTTTAAAATAATGATAAAAACATACTTACATTCCCTAGAATGAAGGCTGGATTTGCATGGAAGTTAAGTAAAACAAGAAAATTTCAAAACAAGATTTTGAAGAAGGGTCCCCACCCAAAACTTCGGCTTCCCTGCTCCTCTGATGCAGCCTGGCCTGCTGTGTTTCTTCCAGCTCCACACTGTGTTATCTCTGACTCCAGCATCGGCAGTTCTTACTATCTCTATCATCTTCACATACATTAGTTTTGAATTGCAGATGCAACAACTTCAATATGAAGGTGTTAATGCATAACAATAGAGAACTTACATGGCTTTAAGAATGCAGAAGGCACTTCATTAGTCACAATGTCATTTAATTATTTTATCAAGGAGGAGGCCGACCCCCCTCTGATAACTGAAGCTGAAACACCCAGAGAGGCTTGCCTCATCTTATAATCTGTTAAAAGAAGTGTGAAAAATGGTATAACCTGCCTCTTACTCTCAAACTGTTGTAAAGGAGTAGTTAAATGAAATGAACTCCTTTCACTCATTCTATAATCAACAAGTAGCAATTTATTTGTCTAACTCTAACAGTGAACAAATTAACTGCACCGTAAACCAACCAAAAAATTCCCCCTTAGCTATTAACTATTCCCGAATAAAACAAAATTCTAATGGAATGCTGTTCCAATAAATACAAGTCCCATTTATATAAATGAAAATCAAAAAAATTAAAACTTAGTCTCTCAAAATGACAGCCAGGATATGTCTTCCAGAATGTTCTGTGCCTCCTCCACTGATCTTCAATCATGAACACCATTCTCCATCAAATTCTTGTGTCAGGAATATTCACGAAGAGTGCCACTGTACCTTTAGTTAGATGATGGTTACTTTGCTGGCTTAGAGAATTCTGTGAGAGCCAGTGATTTTCTCTTAGAGCTGATGATTGTTAACCCTTTCAGATGGCAATTGCTCTCACACCAATTTTCAAATGCCCTCTTCTTTAATACCCTTGATGACATATCAATTTCTTACAATATGAATGGTCCTATATTGTCAAAACCATCAGATTTAAATTTATTTTTTTTTAGTTTCTAAATCCCTGGTTTAAATTAATTGACTGGCTTTCAAACTGGGTGGCTTGCTAACAAAACAAAATTGCTGCCTAGATTGCTAACTAAACAGCCTTTGATATAAATGTTTCAATTTCAGGAGCTCTCTGTGCACCTGCAACCCACAAGCTACCCACCGACATTTTTTTGTAAATCTCTAAGCACAGAAAAAGCACATCACCTTTTAAAGGGACCACAAACTCTTCCCCCCTATCATTTTACAAACATCAAAGTCTAACATCCTGCCTTCCAATCCACAAGTACTTTATCCAACTTAGCAATATTTGAACATTGCTTATGTGAGTATTTTGCCAGATGAAGGAGGAAATTATGCTGAAATTCTTATTTGATGTCAATTCTAATTTCCTTAATTTCCTTTTCTCATTTAAACATTGTTAAGACTAGAATATGAATATAATAATAACTGACTGACAGTTTGTACTTTGTCCATTACTGGGATTATAGCTTTAGACATTTTCAACCAACCTGCTCAGAGATGTCTTTGCATACCTCTGGAGTATGTGGAACTTAGAACTGGGCTTCCTGGTTCAGAGGTAGGGACGTTATCACTGTACCACAAGCACTCTGGGACTGTACCTATCGATCATATATCCAGAAGTGCTCTTAAACACAACTGAACCTTTTTAATCATCATCAAATCGCCCACGCTATTTTTTTTCATTTATTAACCTGTGTTTCTAATTAAATAATTTATGTGCAAAGCTCATTATGGGCAAGGCAAGCCATCAAAGATGAGGGAGAAGTAAGGAGAGGGAGAGTGGGATAATTCTAAATTGAGTTGAAGGGACTATAACTTTAGATATTCTCAAATCAACCTGCTCTGAGATGATACCACACACCATTGGAGTAGGTGGGTCTTGAACCCAGTGCACCTTGGATGAGAAGTAGCAACCCTACAAGTGTATCAAGAGAGCCCAGGGAATTATAATTTTTAATTTTTTTTAATGTATTTTTTAATCAACCCCCTGCTCAGCAATGTTATTACATACCTCTGGAACAGGTGGAACTTGAACACATATCTCCTGGCTCAAAGGTAGAGATACGACTAATGTGCCACAAGAGCACTGGGATAGGGTGATGGGTTATAACTTTCACTGTGAGTGATCGTTTAAAACTGGTGAAATCAATTCAGCTATTTGGTAAACAATTCTGCGAATGGGGCTGTTATTGTGCACTGCTAGTGCACAATATGGACCAAGAGGCCTGGGATCAAGTCCCATTGATTCCAGAGGTATGCGATAGCAGCTGGTTGATTAGAAAAAAAAACACTGCCACTGACTGGCCATGCTGGCTATAAACAGATTCAGGCAGCGGGCTGTGGAGGGGGTCAGATCTACTGACTGTCTGCCCTCTTCCATGGTTACATTTGTGTCTCAGTCTCCTTGGAGCGGGAGCACATGGTGTCTATCAATGCTCTTGATTACTTTAGAGGGAGGTGATACGGTGCTTTTTCTCTCCCTCCAACTCCATTTTGATTTAGCCCTTTACCTCTCGTCCTACTTCCCCCCCAGTTTTGATGTTTTGTATTGCCCATAATGGGCTTTGCTTGTAAATATTTAGTTGGCTACACAAGTGATTACTGGTGGTGGCTGTCGATACAGTGTGGAGCTGGAGGAACACAGCAGGTCAGGCATCATCAGAGGAGCAGGAGAGTCGATATTTCGGGCCTAGACCCTTCATCAAGACTGATGGAGGGTCTAGGCCCAAAACATCGACTTTCCTGCTCCTCTGATGCTGCCTGACCTGCTGTGTTCCTCCAGCTCCACACTTGTATCGACTCTGACTTCAGCATCTGCAGTTCTTGCAATCTCCCACTGATAGTGGTTAGTAGCTTAAATAAAACAAAAGAAAATCTCTATGATTTGATGATGAGAAAGAAAAACAGTCAGTTGTGTATGATAACACTTCTGGATGTATAAAAAACGCTTTCTCTGACAAGCTTTATTCCCTCTTCCAACTCCATTTTGATTTTGTCTCCTCCCTTTCTGTGTAACTTTCCCTTACATTTGTTGTCATTGCACTGCACTAACAGATTTTGCACATAAAATCGGTAATTTAATTAGATACACAGGTGATTAGCGACGAAGGATAAAAGGAAAAAGTAACATGTGTGATTTGGTGGTGGAAAAAAATGTTCATCTATACATAAAAATATCTCTGGATATCTAAAAAAAGATATTTCCCCTGACGAGGGCTTTTGTGGTACAGCGGTAGTGTACCTACCTCTGCACCAGGAACCCTGGGTTCAAGTCTCACCTGCTCCAGCTGTCTCATAACATCTCTGAACAGGTTGATTATGAAATATAAAAAAAACTTCCCTTAAGGCCTCTTGTGGTGTAGACATAGTAGATCAGAAGACAGAGTTCAAATCCCACCTGCCCCAGACATGTGCATAACACAATAAATACAAAGAATAACTCAAAAAAACTGATGATTTTTGTCTCCTTTGATTGCAATGGGATTCATTTAAACTGCCTACTTTGCACTGATCCTAGTTTTAACCTATTCCTTTTCAGAGATTGAGTCGCAGAGTCGTACAATGCGAAAACAGACCCTTCGGCCCAACTGATCCTTGCCAACCAAGTTTCCTAAGCTGAACAAGTGCCATTTGCCTACATTTGGGCCAAATCCCTCTAAACCTTTCTTATCCATGTACCTTTCCTGATGCCTTTTAAATGTTGTAATTGTATCCACCTCTACCACTTCCTCTGGCAGTTCATTCCATACACGCAGCATCCTCCACGTGAAAAAATTGCAACTCAGGTCCCTTTTAAATCTTTCCCCTCTCACCTTAAACCTATTCCCTCTAGTTTTGGACTCCACTAACCTTGGAAAAAGACCTTGGCACTTCACATTATCGATGCCCCTCATGATTTTATAAACGTCTATAAGGTTATCCCTTGACCTCCTACCCTCCAGGGATAAAAGTCCCAGCCTATCCAGCTTCTCTGTATAACTCAAACGTTCCAGCCTCATTAACAGCCTTATAAATCTTTTCTGAAACTTTCAAGTTTAATAACGTCCTTCCCCTAGCAGGCAATCGGAATTACACGCAATACTCCAAATGTGGCCTTATCATCTGCCATGGTTCAGTGATAGTACAGACACATTTTCAGTAATGGAAAGTGAACTAAACAGTGAGATTAAACTACATAACTTTTGTGGAAAAAGTACTGGCAGGGACTTGATGGACTGAATGGCCTGTCTCTGTTGTAGCATTTAAGAATTTCAGTTTATGTGACGTTGAACTAAAAGTAGACATTTAAAGAAAGCAATCAGGAAATAGTTCGCCTTTCCTCTCCTGCTGGTGGTTTAGTTTAATACTTAAAATAATATACACAATGTCAAAATTTGACTTTTGCTACCTAAAGCAATTAACATTGACTGCTCACTGTCTGTTTCCAAAAATTCCCCGTGTAAAATGTATACATCTTAAAACCCAATGTCATTGTAAGTTTTACAATGTCATTTAAGACAGTGCTTATTGAAGTAGATAACACAGTGTGGAGCTGGAGCAGCGGAACAGGCCAGGCAGCATCAGAGGAGCAGGAAAGTTGATGCTTCAGGTCAGGACCCTTCTTCAGAAATTTCTGAAGAAGGGTCCTG